>CM055830.1:7108294-7160794 GCA_029582265.1 Zoroaster sp. YZ-2022 | reverse complement strand
TTCAACTTCACTTTCGTTTTATGCATCAACAGAATGTAGTACCCATTACATTTAATGTTTTGTTTTACATTATTTATTCAGGGCGCCAACATTTGGCTTCAAGAAAAGGAAAATCAATGATACAACTCCACTACCAGGTCTTTTTAAGAAAAGACATACTGTTGTTACAACCAAAGAGACAGAACGCGGAAAGATGATTAAATCTATTGATGATTGTAAAGTGGGTACGTTGAGCATTAGTCAATATATAGTAATGCCATTTAAGCAAATGTGGGGAGGGGTGATCCTATGGACCATCCCCCGTGCCAAAAAGTGTAGGGATAACGCCTGTGCCCCCGGAGCTACGGCCGTAGTTACTGGTTACAACTGATTCTTAAGTTAACTTTTGACTTCCCAAAATTAATTTGGGAAAAAAAATTGCTCCACCCCTGGGCTACTTACGATAAACAATTTTGCTGTTACCTATTGGCCCCATTCCCCCTTGACAAATTTGTGGATACGCGCCGGACAGCAATTAGGTTTTATTTAAAACCGTGAACATTTATTGATTTATTGGTTCTACAGATTAAATATGGTGTAATTTGATTTTAACATTAACAGGTGTGGACATAAATATCAGCATCTCTAATTTAGAGCTTGGTGATCTGGATTAGAGGCATCGATGAAACCTTTGTAAAGGAACTTATGAAAAGAATGTTGGACTATCCGGATGACAGCTACCAGTCATTATATGTTCTTGTAAATAATGTCGATAAGAGAAGTTATGATCAAAAAAGGTATGCATACACAATTCGTGTAAATATACAAATAATATAATTATGATGATATACCATACGTGACAGAACTACGTTTTTTTTTTTAAATAGTCAACAAGTCAACTCTGAGTGTGAACCAGTGAGTGTAGCATCCAGCAGGATCTCGAAAAAAGTGCGCTCTCACCAAAATTATTTTTAGCAAAAATGGATGGAACTCATGATAATTAATTGTTTTAATTGATTTAACATTTTCAACAGACAAATAGCTACCGATACACGGTGATAGGAGGTCAGCATTCTTACATGGCTGCACGGGAACTGTCCAAGCAACAGACAAACAGAGGCTTTAGTTCTCGCCGATGCGTTGTTTATGTCGGGCTATCTCAGGAACAGATGCTGTGGCTGGGAAATCAGCACAATAGGACTGGTGAATTTCATCATGCAATATCGTTTAGGGACAAGGTAATTAGCAGACTTTCCAGAATTAAATATTTGAAGCGTTTGCTTTAACAGGAATTGTTACATGTTTTTGTTTGTATAGACTGTCTAAATGTCTCTAAATTCTCTCTAATAATAATAATGTAGACTTATAGAGCGCACGTATCCAACAAACTGGTGCTCAAGGCGCATGACATTATTCCCCCTGCTCATCAGGCTCATAAATCATTCCTGAAACCATCTCAGCTCTCTGGGGAATATACAGCTCAATTGCTGCCATTTCAGCGCATATGGGCTAGTCAAACACAACAACCAACTCTGCCCTCACAGGTACCCATTTACCCCTGGGTGGAGAGAAGCAATTATGTTAAACTTTCTTGCTCAAGGACACAAGCACCATGGTCGCGGTTGGAATTCGAACCTACATTCTGACGACTCAGCCATCAGAACACAAATCCGATGCACTAAACCGCTCGACCATGGCACTCCATAATATATCTATTGCAAATTCCAAGTTTGACAAACACTGTGACGCTTTATGCAAGCGAATAAGACATTCTAAATGTTGAAAGCCTGTCAAGTTGTCAAGTATGACTTTGGTGAATTGTTGTTTTACACCCAACGTAGTAGGTTGTACATCCAAGAAGTGTTAAGGCTTCATAAACATATAGAAGGATTATTATTTTGGTAAATAGCCACTTGTTAGGAGGAGTGTATCAATATTGGTCAATATGTGCTGTTAGATAGGAGTGTGCGTTTTCGGATATTTTTGGAACAGGATACCCGAAATCAAAAAACATCGGATACACGTTTTCATTTTTGTTGAAAACATACCAATACATGTGCTTAAATGGTAACAAACTTGAAGTTTATAATACAGAAGATACCAAACTTAAATCAATCTTTTTGTGTCGTTTTTATTAAAGTAAAACATTTAGGCAAACAATTAGGCAAACATTCCGTCCTGTGCTACTGGTTTGATAAATTGTTTGAAGCAGCCACTGCCAAGCCCTTTACAACCTTAACGATTCGATACAATGTATCACAAACAGTTGGAGAAAAGTGTATAGTAAAAATGTCCGTGAAATACACTACAAAAGCGTTATTGGAGTGTAATCTCTTGAATTTAAAGATAATTGTCTGTAAAAGTGTAAACATTACATTGTTCAAGAGTGACAGATTTATGTTCACTCTACTTAAATGTCAAGTCCGAATTTAAAAAAAGTCGTTTACGGGTAATTGGAACCGAAAAATGAAACCGGGTATTGACAGTTTCGGATACCCGGATAACCAGCACAGCCCTACTGTTAGATTGACAGTCTGCATACGTGTATATTATGCATGTTCTTATACAAAAGCAATTCCATTTTCTACTTCAAGGTTGCAATGTGTAGGAAGATGCTGGATAGCATACCTGATGGAGCAGAGAAGATGCAAAAATGGAAGACTTCATGTTGCACAATTCTGAATGAGGTAATAACAATCAAAGGATTGTAACAATCACATACTAAACTCAAAACAAAACTAATTAATAAATAATATCGCTTTGCAAAAACAATGGTATATGTTATAGGTTTATCAAATGTGGTTTGAATAATAATGATGATGGAAACTATTTTTTAGAAAATAACCAACTACTTTTAAAGAGGAACATTAATTATTTAAAATAAAACATTAAAACAATTATTTAAAACCATTGTTTAATTATTAAGCTAGGTAAAACTTGTAGCTTTGCATGGTGAGGATGATAAGTAAGACTAATTGCGGTGACACCATGTGGAATCTCAATTGAGTAGTAATTAGTTCTGAAAAGAACTGGTGGTACAACTCGACGTTTCGATCAGTATGTTCTGATCAGTATGCTGTGATCAGTATTCTCCTGAGGACGATCAGAGCATACTGATCGAAACATCGAGTTGTCCCACCAGTTCTTTTCAGAACTAATTACTACTCAACTGAGATTCCACATGGTGTCACCGCAATTAGTCTTACTTAATTATTAAGGTGTTTTAAAGTGACACCGCAAACGTAGATAATAAACTGTTACATTGGTTTAATTCATAGCATGTCCACATTATTTGTTCTGCAGAAAGATGCTGATATGAGAATAGTGTGTTTCCTAGCAAGCCTAGAGGATAATGCCTATGAAATTTTGAGAAACATCATGGACATGTTTGAGCTGGGTGAAATTAAGGGGCAGACAGTAAAACAATCTAATTTCTTCTGTCTGCCCGATTTCGCTAAAACGGCGTACATATTTCGTCCATTGATGGGTCAACACCCAGACACTATACTGAAATTGCTGGAGCAGGTTCAAGAAGGTGAGCTTACAACAGCAGATATGTCTCGAGAGGCTTCCTTTCTGAAACGCTTAAATGAGGTGAGCCCCAACATAATCCAAATAATAATCATAAGTTGTAAGGAATCTGGAAGATATTTGGTCCCTAACTGTGTCTGATTAATTTAAAATAAATCAAACAAAAACATTCAAGTTTAACTATATGTCTGTAACATTTGCACTCATGATTGTTTAATGATTGTTTAATGGAGTGTCGTGGCCGAGCGGTCTAGCTTACCGGACTCAAGTTCTGGTGTTAGCAGCAGAATGTGGGTTCGAATCCCGGCCGTGACACTTATGTCCTTGAGCAAGACACTTAACCATAATTGCTTCTCTCCACCCAGGGGTTAAATGGGTACCTGTGAGGGCAGAGTTGGTTGATATGCGCTGTAATGGCAGCAATTGAGCTGTATACTCCCCAGGGAGCTGAGATGGATTCAGGAATGATTTATTGGCCTTATGAGCCTTATGAGCAGGGGTAATAATATAATACGCCTGGAGCACCACTTAGTTGGTGGATACGTGCGCTATATAAGTCCACACATTATTATTATTGATGATGATGATGATGATGATGATGATGATGATGATGATGATGATGATGATGATGATGATGATGATGATGATGATGATGATGATGATGATGATGATGATGATGATGATGATGATGATGATGATGATGATGATGATGATGATGATGATGATGATGATGATGATGATGATGATGATGATGATGATGATGATGATGATGATGATGATGATGATGATGATGATGATGATGATGATGATGATGATGATGATGATGATGATGATGATGATGATGATGATGATGATGATGATGATGATGATGATGATGATGATGATGATGATGATGATGATGATGATGATGATGATGATGATGATGATGATGATGATGATGATGATGATGATGATGATGATGATGATGATGATGATGATGATGATGATGATGATGATGATGATGATGATGATGATGATGATGATGATGATGATGATGATGATGATGATGATGATGATGATGATGATGATGATGATGATGATGATGATGATGATGATGATGATGATGATGATGATGATGATGATGATGATGATGATGATGATGATGATGATGATGATGATGATGATGATGATGATGATGATGATGATGATGATGATGATGATGATGATGATGATGATGATGATGATGATGATGATGATGATGATGATGATGATGATGATGATGATGATGATGATGATGATGATGATGATGATGATGATGATGATGATGATGATGATGATGATGATGATGATGATGATGATGATGATGATGATGATGATGATGATGATGATGATGATGATGATGATGATGATGATGATGATGATGATGATGATGATGATGATGATGATGATGATGATGATGATGATGATGATGATGATGATGATGATGATGATGATGATGATGATGATGATGATGATGATGATGATGATGATGATGATGATGATGATGATGATGATGATGATGATGATGATGATGATGATGATGATGATGATGATGATGATGATGATGATGATGATGATGATGATGATGATGATGATGATGATGATGATGATGATGATGATGATGATGATGATGATGATGATGATGATGATGATGATGATGATGATGATGATGATGATGATGATGATGATGATGATGATGATGATGATGATGATGATGATGATGATGATGATGATGATGATGATGATGATGATGATGATGATGATGATGATGATGATGATGATGATGATGATGATGATGATGATGATGATGATGATGATGATGATGATGATGATGATGATGATGATGATGATGATGATGATGATGATGATGATGATGATGATGATGATGATGATGATGATGATGATGATGATGATGATGATGATGATGATGATGATGATGATGATGATGATGATGATGATGATGATGATGATGATGGTGATGATGATGATGATGATGATGATGATGATGATGATGATGATGATGATGATGATGATGATGATGATGATGATGATGATGATGATGATGATGATGATGATGATGATGATGATGATGATGATGATGATGATGATGATGATGATTTACATCGTCAACAGCTAATTCATTACTGAGTATCAATAAATCCCAGCCTTGCCCTGTCATGGTACTTATGTTCTTAAGTAAGATGTAACAATGTATGATCGCCTTGTGGGGCAATTTGCACGACTTAACCCTATCGGGCATGTAGGGGCACAATGTGCCTTCATAATATTTATTATATCCTAAGAACACTTTGTCCAGGCACGCTCAAATTTTATGACTTTTCCTAATTATTCAAAAATCATCGATAAAACAATAGATTATCCATACAAGAGCCTACTTGAAACAATTAATAAACTGCAATTTACTAATTGTTCGGTTCATCTAGATGCAGCGGGTATTTTGTTGCCAGCTTGGATGCACTTCATGGGAAGATGCTGTGGACAAATACCCAAACGAAGCAATACGTAACGTGCTGCAAAGATTTGTTCCAGATCTCAAGAAGGACATCGGCAAACTTCACCAATTTTGCCGGAAACTTCAAAACAGGCGTGAGCTCGGTGTATCCAGCAACGAGTGTTACTCCTGCGGTGGGGTTTATGGTTTTGTCATGACAGCAGACGTTTTGACAATAACAGATCAACTGGTGAGGGATAAATGGGCTGGATTTAGTGTGCAGAATTGACAATTATTGACCTCCCACTTGTGAGTATTATAACAGTCATGCAACTTTTCCTTATAATGTTGCTTAAAGTATATTTAATCAAAAGTACCACAATTGAACGAAAGTTTCATTCAAGTACTGAAGATTCGCAGAAACCAAAGAGACACTTGATTCCAGAGGCAATATTTTCCAAAAGTCCTAAAAGCCAATATTATAGTAATTAACCATGGTGTGCATTCAATATTCCAAAGTTCACTCGGTCCGGGGGCGGGGATTATGCTTAAGTCTCACCCCTCCCTGTTGAATCCCCTCTCAACCTCATATAGGGCCATCCACCTTTTTACACAATCGATACGCTTGCTTAGATTAAACGCTTTTTTTTTAAAGCCGGCCATGCCTTTGCTAATCATGCAATAAATAATGATCCCCACAGTTATTTCCAAATGTTATATTTATTTCTCTTACATCATATATATATAGGAATGGGACGAAGACAACTTGGCTGGGTTTTGCGTCATGCTGCACAACTTAAACACCAATGACAGCATAACACACTACACTCTAGTTATCCTCTGTCCAACCCCCTTGATGACAATGGTATCCAGGACAATGGAAAGGAGTCGTTTTTTCCAAAAATTTGATGACGCATTTTATCATATCGTAAATGCTATGAACGGTTAGTGAAAGTTTTAGATAATTAACACCATGTAATTAACATTATTATTTTATTTCTCTCCACGGAAAGTATAAAAATACACAAAAATATATCAAAAATCAAAAGATCATTACAATTAATAAATGTGGAGACGTCAAGACTGAGGAGGAATTTTTTAATACCTATAACTAAACATTTCAGTCTACCAATAAAAAATGTACAACAATAAATATAGAGATATGAATTAAAATCAAAACGCATTAAAATGAAGGCCAGCGTTTTCCATCAATTTTTCAAGTTATACACGGATTGGCAAGTTGTAATAAATAAACATAAAAATTACCATTTACATCAATCCATTAAATATAGCCAACATCGTAGCCATTGTTCTTTGAATGAGCCTATTAGCAAAGCTTAGAGTATGTGCAGTATGAATTTGTCCTAACCTAGGCTTGGGGTAACTTATAAGGAGGAAGACTCATTCAAGGTTAAACTTTTTTTTTTCATTCCCTTGTTCAATAGATTCTAATCATATCTTGCGGCCATCCGTTGGAGGAGTTGTCATTGGTTATTGGAGCAAGAATGGGACCATTGACACACAAAACCTCTCCATAACCAGTGACAACTTCTTAATGAGTGTAACTCAGGAAGATTTGCATAAAGACGAAACAGGAGAGGTAGTTAACAAAACACAGAAACCGGCTGAGTTAGCGAAGAAACTCATCACAATGTTTAGCCACGAAGGCAACACTGTAATGGACGCTTGCTGTGGCACAGGTAGTTTTATTTTTTAAAGCGGTAGTGTATACAATATTTTTATGTTAAGAAATAAGAAAGAAAAAAATGTATTCATTTTACATTCATGGACCTTTAGGTTTATAATATTTTGGAATCATTAAGTTACATATATGCTTTAAATACATGCTTCTTACTATTATTGTTTTGCATATTTAATTTTAAATTATTTGTATTCCCTTGATAAAGTAAAATAGCACTCAAAAATAACAAAATGGTACTGGTACTTTTCAGGTACAGTTATGCTGTATGCACTGCCGCTAAAGCGTCACTGTGTGGCCATCGACATAAGGGATGATCAAACAAGCTTCTTAAAAACATATTGCGATATTTCATTTACTGAAGATTTTTCGGATAATAACCAAGGTGAGTCATATTCATGTTATAATGATTATCATAAAAAAATTATTCATACTGATACTACTTTTGAAGTAGGATATTTTCCAAAAGATAAGTGTCGTGCATATAAGTGTATGTATGGATGGCAGGTAATCAAATCAAATCGATGCCAGAGTTGAACTTCAAATATTTAATTACCACTAGATAGGTTGGCTGGATAGGCTTAAACTTGCATATCAGAGCTGCCAATGGTATAGCATGATCTTTGATTTACAGTCTCCATTGTTTGTCTGGTCTTTGCTCTATGGTCTTTGTACGACTGGAAATACAAATTATTATCTCAAATGTTGTTGGTTAATAAAAGCTGCTAAGGAATACGTAACATAATATGGTATTTGTGCACATCACTTTACATGTATAACTTACAAAAATAGCATTTAGTGTGAAAAGTTTTCCCACGATAAAATTCAATGTAAAGAAGAACAAACACTTGAAACTTACAATCAGATTGGCACTTCGCAGCATTATTTATTTTCACAAAATATCAACTTCATCATTTTTATTCATTATCTTGTCTGTGCAGAAGGTGGTAGTTCGACATCAAAATGAAGATCCTGATATAGGCCGTGGGTTGATCATCAAAAAGACCTCTAGTTGTTAAGTTCTGTAGTCTACCCTCAGAAACTACCTGATTTTTGCACAACTGTACTTCTGATAGTCCTTAATGAGAATATGAAGAGTTTCATAGCAAAAAGCTATATATCCAGAAGCTGGTGTGGCGTTTATCGCGGTTTGGAATAAACGTGTTTAATGATTGAGTTTATATAGTGGTTATATCGCGTTTTGATAAAAACCGAGTTCGATCTTGTGTTTGCCTACCTTTGAACGATGTATGAGTGGTGTTGGTGAAAAAGCTTTAAATATGGCATTTATCGCGTTTTGCTATGAAACTCTTCATATGGAATTCGCCAGTGAAAAAAATCACATTATTGAGTTATCTTAATTAGATAATTAACTTTGGAAAATAGCGCCCTATGTTGTTCGATATAGGAAAGTGTGCGCAAACTATACGAGGAAAAGATTTGTACACAGACCAATGTAGAAACATCTTATCCGAATAGTCGTTACTATACTTTTAGGTGATCGAGCTACAGCGTGAACAACTCTTGATATTGTTAAGTTTTTCTGGTTATTATTCTCCGTGAGACTTGTCCAAAGACGAAAATATAGTTGCAGAGTTCACAGAACCTTAAAGTTTAATATTTCAAAAAATAATATCTCATGAACCCCAAAAGATATTTTCACAATCTTTGCATCATCTTAATGATCTTCAATAATTATGTGACATTTCGTTCACAGATATGACCCCAATCTGACCACTCCTTGAAAGTTGAACATTTCAGAAATTCATATCCATGAAC
Source organism: Zoroaster sp. YZ-2022 (assembly GCA_029582265.1). Lineage (NCBI taxonomy): Eukaryota > Metazoa > Echinodermata > Asteroidea > Forcipulatida > Zoroasteridae > Zoroaster > Zoroaster sp. YZ-2022. The sequence goes on along the minus strand of CM055830.1, from coordinate 7,151,336 downwards.
CACAGAAGATATTTTCACAATGTTTGCATAGTCTTACAGACCTTGAACTATGTCGCATTTTGTTCACAGAGATGACCTTAATCTGGCCTCTCATTCCACTCGAAACCGGAAGTTTAATTGAAGATATATTCCGAATCACTATTATGTAAATGTATTTATACAGCCAAAACAGTTGCAGAGTTCACAGAACCTTAAAACATAACACATTGTTAGACCTTAACATATAGTTCCAGGTAAGGTTGTGACGTCATGGTGAGGTCATCTAATGAATTATTACGTAATTAATTATAATTAAAACAATGTATTTTATATATTGTGAATCACAATAGATAATTTCTTGATTTCTTCATAATCATGGAGGACTCAACATTTGATACACAGGCATGACCGTATTTTGACCCTTACTTCTGGTCCAAACTGGAAGTTCAAATTTAAAAGATCTTTATAAATTGACACAAATCTAAAAGGGTGTTAAAAAATCCGGGTTTATATGTTAAGTGGGATCTGCTCTTTTTAAAAATAAATTTGGTGACCTCATCGCTCTTAACAGCGCTCTCTAGCAAAAGGATTAACACAAATCAATTTATGCTCTCTTGAGAAAACATGAGACAGAATTTTACCAAATTTGGCACAATTGACACCCATGGTATGAGGAACAAATATGTGAAGTATAAATTTAGTAACGTGAATGAACAGAAAGTTAATGTATTCATTATAGCACATAATGTCATTTTAATTATATACTCCTGACTTAACTCTTTTAATAACTTTAGGTGATGACGTCATCACATATGATGCACACACTGAGTTTGTTTACTACTCGATACCTCAATACCTCTAGTGAAGACTGGTTGCTCTTTTCTATCCATTATCAAAGTAAATGGAAATTATCTAAATGTATTGTGTTGGTAAATGTTCTTCTTTATGTTTGCATTGTTATATAATTGCTTCTAACATTTACTTTAACTCCCTTAAGTCCCATTACTGTGCTTTTTTAAATTTTAATTGGGATACATGCTTAGCGAGAAAACTGTATAAATATCATTAGTACTTTGAGACAAACAGCTATAATTAAATATATTAAAGCTGACAAAAGCTGAAAAGTGTCATGATTTTTCTCCGACAAATTCATAATTCTAGAAAGGAAATAAAGTTGTTTGCATACATCTAAACATCGATTATAGATCTACTGTTAATAACCATTATGTAGATTAGAATAATTAGGGGTCAATACTTGTAACCTTTCCATTCCCAGACAGGAATAGAAGGTTTGCAATTGTAACCTTTCCATTCTAAGATAGGAATGGAAGGTTTGCAATTGTAACCTTTCCATTCCAAGATAGGAATGGAAGGTTTGCAATTGTAACCTTTCCATTCTAAGATATGAATGGAAGGTTTGCAATTGTAACCTTTCCATTCTAAGATAGCAATGGAAGGTTTGCAATTGTAACCTTTCCATTCCAAGATAGGAATGGAAGGTTTGCAATTGTAACCTTTCCATTCTAATATAGGAATGGAAGGTTTGAAATTGTAACCTTTTTATTCCCAGATAGGAATAAAAGGTTTGAAATTGTAAACTTTTTCATTCCCAGATAGGAATGGAAGGTTTACAATTGTAACATTTTTATTCTCAGACAGGAATGGAAGATTTACAATTGTAACCTTTCCATTCTAAGATAGGAATGGAAGGTTTACAATTGTAACATTTTCATTCTAAGATTGGAATGGAAGGTTTGCAATTGTAACCTTTCCATTCTAAGATGGGAATGGAAGGTTTGCAAATGTAACCTTTCCATTCTAAGATGGGAATGGAAGGTTTGCAATTGTAACCTTTCCATTCCAAGATAGGAATGGAAGGTTTGCAATTGTATCCTTTCCATTCCAAGATAGGAATGGAAGGTTTACAATTGTAACATTTTCATTCTAAGATTGGAATGGAAGGTTTGCAATTGTAACCTTTCCATTCTAAGATAGGAATGGAAGGTTTGCAATTGTAACCTTTCCATTCTAAGATGGGAATGGAAGGTTTGCAATTGTAACCTTTCCATTCCAAGATAGGAATGGAAGGTTTGCAAATGTAACCTTTCTATTCCAAGATAGGAATGGAAGGTTTGCAATTGTAACCGTTCCATTCCAAGATAGGAATGGAAGGTTTGCAATTGTAACCTTTCCATTCCAAGATAGGAATGGAAGGTTTGCAATTGTAACCTTTCTATTCCAAGATAGGAATGGACGGTTTGCAATTGTAACCTTTTCATTCCAAGATAGGAATGGAAGGTTTGCAATTGTAACCTTTTCATTCCAAGATAGGAATGGACGGTTTGCAATTGTAACCTTTCCATTCCAAGATAGGAATGGACGGTTTGCAATTGTAACCTTTTCATTCCAAGATAGGAATGGAAGGTTTGCAATTGTAACCTTTTCATTCCAAGATAGGAATGGAAGGTTTGCAATTGTAACCTTTCCATTCCAAGATAGGAATGGAAGGTTTACAATTGTAACCTTTTCATAACAAGATAGGAATGGAAGATTTGCAATTGTAACCTTTCCATTGATAGGAATGGAAGGTTTGCAATTGTAACCTTTCCATTCTAAGATAGGAATGGAAGGTTTGCAATTGTAACCTTTTTATTCCAAGATAGGAATGGAATGATTGTGATTGTAACCATTGATTACCATTGATTGTAGCTGTAACCATTAAAATATTATAATAAAGTGTTATAAAGTATGAATTAAAGGTTTTGTCTCAGAATTGCTAATTTAAAGACGTATGATATTTTATTAGTAAAACAAAATGTGAGAATGTGAACATTTAAATGAATTAGCGCGTAATTAGTACAGTTCGGTCACAGGTAACACATTTCGTAAGAAAAACCTTAATAAGAGGAGTAGAACAATACAAACAAACTAACTTCAATCTTTATAGCAATAATTCCTCACACGTTGATTACGAGTGACTTTTTGTGCTAAAAAATCGTTATAACGTTCACTTATGAATAAGTCAAATTACTTATTAACGTGTTCAAAATACTTTATTGCACTTAACATTACAAACAGTTTTGATTTAAAAGGTTTTCGCTTAACAAAAATACAAAAAGATTTCCAAACTGACAGATATTAACATGACAATTTGGTTTAATTAAAGGTGAGGTAGTACAACGTTAGGTAAAAAGACGTCAGAGATAGCTCTATATACATGTTTATTTCAGCGGTGTTCTTTTCTGGCAAAATGGTGTATTTAGACTTACAACTTTCTGCAGTTTAATATGAGAGAACCTGGCTACGTTTCTTCCAGGCAAACGAATGCAAATGGTAGATAGTTATTCTGAAAGTGTTTTCTGTTCGCACTATAGTTACTCATAAGGGTCTATCGGGACATACAATATTTTGGTAGCTCAACAAAAGAAAAGACCAACGTTAATTTAATGGCAAACATAATGTAAATAATAGATAGAGTATTTAGACTTGTATCACGTTAAATTAAATAAGGTATTAAATCTAGGACATACGCCGTTGTGCCTGACAAACTAGTTCGTTACTTGGAAAAACTACCACATGTTATCTTCTAAACGATAAATCATTTGGAATTGAAACTTGAATAATTGAAAAGAGCGCCCTCACATTTCCTTGAGAGCAAAAAATCTCAAAAATGTTCTCTAATTATGAGATACACCCTTTTACCGACAAACGACCGAGGTGAATTAGAAGCTTTGGTGGTGTATTAGACACTCAATATTTGTATAATGATATCACCAGCTTTAAACCAATTGAAGGTATTGAATCATATTTCAATTACGGATTTTTGGAATTACCAAAAGTGTTTAAAGTAAAAAAATTACGTGTAATAAACGTTCAGTATATCTTGTGTTGATCTTCAACAAAATCTTATTAAAAGGAAACATTTTTAGGTAGACTAATAACAAATCTTGAAAACATTATCCGCAAATAACTAACAATGTAAAGTATCAAACATTATAGACCTATATAACCTGACATGTTTATGTTTGAATTAGCCTCCTACTATTTTACTCAAATTAGTGAAATTATTTCCCAATTTTATTATTCTCTAACAGCATATACATATTCATCGTTAGAAGATTTTTGTTTGCCAATTTAAAAAACAAACTGCATTTTCACTTTTTTTCTCGTTAACAACACAAAGCTGAAACTTTCACATGTCTGTTGTTGAATGTCTTTCTTCATTCAAGGGGAGTAGGCATACTCGTAGAAGCTGTTTAACCAACATAACCAATGTTGTTCAGTTTAGTTGTTTTATGAAGGCCTATATCTTTATTCACATAATAAAGTACTTTGGGAATGATTAATTCTACCTGGTTTCAGTTTTAATTGCAAACAAAGGTCGTAAGGCATGGCAGTGCTATTTACTGATAATCTAAATGTAGTCACTGTTACCGAGCAATTTCGCACGTAGACCTCTAGCTGCTATACAGGTTTGGCGAAGGGACCCATTTTCCTATAAGTAAACAGTGCATAAAGTAATTCATGTCATGATCGAGGTCCAGGGTAGAAATATTGACATAAGGTATCATCCAGGGCCGTCTTAAGAATATTTGAGCCCAGGCGCGTAGCCAGCCCTGTCGGTCCGGGGGGCAAAATTAAGATGATCGTCCCGATTTCATGGTTTAAATTTAATTGCGAAATACTGACTAATATTGAATCAAAACAATCGATATATTGTACAAACATGATCATCTGTGATTTATTGTTCTTTCCTTGGATCTATACTGTCTGAACTGTTGCTATTAATTTCTACACTGTCATGACTGTGATGAACTTAAACATTCATAATTAATCGTATTCGTAATGTATATATATACACACCGTTTACAACACACATTACACTGAAAGTTATTCGTGTACATGTCGTATAAAAACCTTTAATAAAATGTTGTAAATACGTTCTGCACGTAACCCGAGTACATACTGGTTCATTGTATTGATTCAAATTTCAAGTTTTTAATGTTTTAATGTTTGTTTCTATATAAATTCGTCTCTAATTAACAAAAAAGTTGAAAGATCCATCTGTAAGGTCCATATTTTATGAGCAATTTATATATCTCTCATTAGTGCATTTTGTTGCCTTTCTTGTAATGTCAAAATATATTTTTGCTGCCAATGGCGAGCGTTTCTATCCCGGGTTCCTATTCAAATGAAACCAAAAAAAATGAATCACCGCATCCCCTGTTTATCAGCAACTATTATACTAAATTTGAGTTGCCATTCGTCGAGGAACAGACATCATACTAAAGTCCTCAATGACTGCGTCAAAATCAACGTGCTCTGCGAAGTCGCGTTCTATGCTGAGAAGTGCCAGTGATGACAGCCTCTGCTCCGACATAGTGGATCTTAAATACGACTTCGTTAGCATCAATCGACTGAACGACCGCTCACTTGAAGCAGAGGAAATTGCGATTGTACCAAAAATTCTATACAGAGTACATAATGTACATTATATACAGAGTACATGATTTCCGGGACAAAAACCGGGTATAAAAACTTCAGATCTAACTTCCCTTCCTCAATCCTCCCTCTCCCGTCTCCCTTTATCAATTATTCACCCCTTTACCATTCCTAAATCATCCTTTCCTCCTCCCTAAATCTGCCTGCCTCTGCATCCTTCGTCCCAGGTCCGTCCTTCCCGCCCTTTCCGGTCCCTTACCCTCTCCGGCTCCCTCGCCTCCCTTCCTTCCCTTACCCCTGCCCTACCGCCGTTTCCACCCGCCCTAACCTTGCCTGCCTTAAGTTAGGCTGCCTTGGTACTCGTCCCAACGGTCCTATCCATCCTTTCTTCCATTACCAAGGCCCACATTTCCTTCTCTCCTCCCCCTCCCTCCCTCCTCCGTCCTCCCTCATTTCGTCAATAATCCCTACTCTTCTAATTTTATTCTTTACCTCTTTCGTTTTTTCTCCCTCGGAGTCCCTCCCTCAATTTTCCCTCCTTTTCTCTCTTCCTTTCCTTTTCTCTTTTCTTTATTTTTACCGTCCCGATGTTACTTCTATTTTTTTTCCGGGGGGGCAGTCTGCCCCCCCTGCCCCCCACTGGCTACGGTACTGTTTGAGCCCCCCCCCCCATCCCCGATGAAAGCAATGTACTGGGGCCCCTAACCCCCCACGCCCCAACACATTAAAATTAAGTTCTTCAACTGGGAAATTTGCCAGATGGCCCAGATCCAATATTCATTTTGCATACAAGGAGACCCCGATTTCACATTAACACTACTGCTATTTAATAATATGAACCTTAATTTTTATTTTTCAAATTGAATCTCGGGGCCCCTAAAATCGCGGGGCCCCCGGGCAACTGCCCAGTGTGCCCATGCGATAAGACGGCACTGGTATCATCCCATAGTAAATTGAGGCAACTTAATTGCAAGCGCCGATCCAGGCTATCAAACGAGGGCACAATGCCAAACATGAGGACAAACACAAACGAGGACATTAGTAAATGGTCAGGCATGTCGATACCCCCTACCCGCCCATTCCACCTATGCTTTATTCCTCATTAATATGTATATAGAGGACCTATAACATATTAACTTGCTGACATTACTATTAATTAAGTGTAATAAGGAATTATCAATGTATTAATTGTTACTCGTGAGGAGGGGAGCAGGATCATATAGTGCCTAGTCTACAAAGTCTTGAATAAGGGTAACACTCACAAAGTGAACACAAATGGAAAATGGTTATCATAGTACATGGAGCTAGCCGTATAGCAGAAATAATGCTCTCGCCCTCCTTGGGATGATTCAAGATGATTTATAAATATTGACAATGAGGATGAATCAGTAAAGATTTTAGCATGGAGAAATGAATCAATGTGTTCTGATTGTTCTCTCACGAGAACTTAACTTATATCGCACGTGTTTGGGCCGATTAGGCGGTAACAATATATTTAAATGTTTATTTACCATCGTTGGGGGTTAAGGATGTTATAAAATTTCACTTGAGACATTGAACGAAAAAATCCGTTAAGGATTAGTACCATTAAAAAAAATCAATAAAAAATAAAATTAATAAAATGTTGGCCCATTGTTTTAATCCTCAGCTTTCCCGAGAGCATGTGCAGTCTTCCGATTGGCCAGCGCAGCTGTCAATCAGAATCAAGCGCGTTTTAAATATCGCATTTATACAGTTTCTGACATGTGAATTTTTTTTTTCATCTTTCCAAATTCTTTCGTTTTTAAATTCTATATTTGGATCTTTAGCCAAACACGGGTGATATATCTCTAAATCTGCGAAGCGTTTCATCTGGGCTACAAGATGCTGTACTGGGTTGAATATTGTCTTTTAGTTTTACGAACTACCCGCCTTATAGCTCAGTATTCAAGATGCTGATCGAAACTGTTCTCGCCCCAAAGGAAGTTAGCAACTTAAAGGGTACGGATTGTGCTATATAGGAAACGTCCTGGGTCTTGGGCTGATCCGCTAATACAACATATTTAAAGAATCGTCTAGTCTAACATTGGTCATAACAAATAATCAGTATAAACGTTTCAATTAACTTGATGTAAAGTTGTTTATGGTATCAAACATATTGATATACCTTGAAATCTTTCTGTCTGCGGTACCATTGTATCAATAGAAAATAAACATTATTCCCCAAATACCACTGACAACACAAATCAGACGGTATAAAATAATTGATGATCACAAATCTGACTGCTTTTTGCTGTTTTTTCTTTGTATTAATGGCACAATATTATTAGCTGAAATGTTTGCAGGTTGGTTGTCTACTGTCTATCTTGATTCCAAGTGAGTTTAAAGTATTCTCGTGGAAGCTATTTTACAAACCTTATTCATGCACGTATATAATAATACACGTATGCTCCACACCATCATCAAAACCCATAGAACGATACAAATGCTGCTCTAATGTGCAAATAATGTTTTGAATTATAAGTGCCTAGATGAAAATCTTAAAAATTATTTTAGTTAAATGTTTACATTTTTCGAAATGAAACAATTCCGATCTCACTTTGCGTGAGATTTGGCGCTCAATACGTGAGAGCGTTAGAAATGTCAGGGATGTGCGTCACACACATATGTAATATGCGTGAGACTCTGCTGTTGTGCACCATAAATTATCTTACTCAAAAAGAGTGAAGTATTCCTAGCACAGCTACACAGTATATACATAAGCAGATGTACGTGTATTAAACTCAACTTATATCATATCAGTCAAAACCAAATAACTTTGTCTTATTTACGAAACAAAAAGTGGGAAAAAAGTGAAACAAGAAACAAGTAAAGAACTACGTTTGCTTACTAAACTATTGGCACTCTGGTTTTTCTTCCTATAATTTAGATTTCTTACCCGATGTTTTCTCCTCCATGTTTTAGTGGTGGGTAATTAGCAACGCAGAACGAACAACTCCATTACCAATGGATGGAGGCTATAAGATACCGAGATTATATCATTGTGTGGGGCGTAGCCTATACATTTATTGTGTACATAGACAAATCACGTGTGTTTGTGTCGTCACTGCTTACATTATTAATTAGAAGAAAACTAAGTCAGCTTCAGCGCTTTGCTGGTTGTTGTCACGAAAGTCACAATAAGATAACCTCTGCCACTTGATTAAAGTCCTACATGTAAAGCTATTATAATTGTAAGTAGACTTTGCATCACTCATACCCCACGTAGAGCTGCCACGTAGCTTGAATGCCTATCCAAATAATGTTACCAGGGCCCGTGTAGAGTACCAGGGTATTTATAATACTACCAACATTTTTAGTATGAACTTATTTTCAAACTGGGAAACACGCAACCCAAACTAAGATCACTATTGAAATATGTAGAGGTATATCAGCTGTTTCTACCAGTATTATGTTGTATTTCAAACGGGCCCGAATCTCATCTCAACTTGTATAGTCATTTGATTTATTTCGTTTGGTTCCAAAAGAGTATTAAGTCCTTTCCCTGATTTCGTAGAAAATAAGGTCTAACTGTTTTTTTTCCCACAAGGTTTGGTTGGAGTTTTGATAATATGAATTTTCAGTGCTGATGGGTTCATGTTGAGTTCTCACAAAAAGCGCGCTCGTGTCAAGGAAAAAAATTGTTGTTATTATTATTTTTTTTTGTTTGTTTGTTTATTTGTTGGGGTGTTTGTTTGTTTGTTTGTATTCTTTTTTAATTTAAACATTAAACTCTGTTTTCACTTTAGGTCAAAAATAGACTTCCCATTTTGTTTAATCTGTCCTACCCTTGACCCAAGACTGTTGTCGTAGTTCCTACTAACCACGGTACTCCCATCCCGTACCCGAGAAATTCAGCACACACAGTGCGCCGTCCCCGGGCCCGCACACGTACACTATACAGTGAGATTAATAGATCAGTCATGGATACGGTGTTTGTGCATTACGACTTCGTATGATCGAACTGAATCAACAGCCTTGATCTTGCTGTAATTTTCTATTGGAATTTCAATGAAAATTACTATGCAAGGTTTGTTCATTTTAAATGATGGTGGTTCATTTTAAATGATGGCTAATCACAGGACCCTAGCTTTGACCCCGTTTGATCCCACACACAGACACTACGCTGCATATGCACACACGTTGTACCATACGGTTGTACACACAGTACAATGTATAATATACATCAGCAGTTTTGATGGGCCAATCAATAACCAATGAGAATACGTCTTTCGTTTTTGAATTTGGTATATTAGCATTAATGAGCTCCGAGATGATTGATTCCCATAGCAAAACTACACCTGGCTAATGTACTACACTCTTAAAAGTAAAGTGTTGAATCAACATTTTAAAGAGTTCGGTCAGTGACAACTCTTGCGTGGGAGATGACAACCTTCACGTGGTCCACCCTGTTTCAACTAATGACATCAAACCGATGTATGCAGCTACTAGCACTCTAAGCTGCTCAACATCATACGAAAGAAGAAGTGACAACTCTTTATAAAGATGGATTTAACTTTTAAAAGTGTTGAATTAACATTAATAAAGTTAGACTTAACTTGACTTTGTGTTAATTCAACACTTTCTTTGAGTTGAATTTAACTTTATTACTCACCGAACTCTTATACGGTTGATTTAACACTTTAGTTGTTAGTGTGTATATGCATATGGGCACATACCTCTGTCAAATTGTTTCTCAATATTTTGGACTGAATAAAAAACCTTACAGCATATACCAGTTCATCGTGAGGTATTTTGTTTGCCAATTTAAATCAAATTGCAGTTATTTTCAATTTTGTTTTCGTTATCGGCACAATGTAGTCAGCCCAAACTTTCACAGGTCGGTTTTTGATTCAAATGGAGTATAAAGCATACTCGTAGAAGCTGTTTTGCCAAGAACATTACCAATGTTGGTCAGTTTAGCTGCTTTATGAATACCTACAAAATATCATTATTCACATGAAATACTTTGGGAATAATATTTGTTCACTGATTAATCTACCTTCAGTTTCAGTTTTAATTTCGAACAGAGGTCGCCAATCCCAGCTGTGTTACTCTTTTCTTCTGCAAATTTTGGGGGTTTAATTTTGTGAATTTTTAATGCTTCTGTATTATATCATATACATTTTGTTTGCCGATTCAAAAATTAAAAACTGTTTTTTTTAAACTTTTGTATTGTTAACAACACACTGTAATAAGCTGAAACTTTCAAGGGCTTAGGGTTTTTAATATAAGGGAGTAAGAATACTCGTAGAAGCTGTTTTCCAACAACATTACTAATGTTGTTCAGTTTAGTTGTTTTATGAAGGCCTATATCTATATTCACATAAAGTACTTTGGGAATGATTAATTCTACCTGGTTTAACTTTTAATTGCAAACAGAGGTCGTAAGGCATGGCAGTTTTATTTACTGATAATCTAAATATAGTCATTGTTACCGAGCAATTTCGCACGTAGACATCTAGCTGCTCAGCTATACACTCTGTACCTAGTAAGCTTGGGCGATATCGATTTTTTTTCACCCACGATATATTGGCAAAAATATATCGCGATTTTCGATAGTATCGCGATTTTTTTTCATTCATGCATGATTGCTTTAGAGCCGATAACCACAGGTATGTATCCCTCTACAAGCATCACAATGGCGATTTTTTTTAATAGCGATATATTTTTAATCGCGATTTCTTAAGAAGCTTCTCGATATCGTAATCGAATAAAAAAAAGGTATCGCGATATTTGATATTATCGTGTTATCGCCCAAGCTTAGTACATAGGCAGCTATACAGGTTTGGTGGAGGGAGCCATGTTCCTATACATGTAAGTAAACAGTGCATAAAGTAGTTCATATCGCGATCGAGGTCCAGGGTAGAAATATTGACATAAGGTGTCACCCCATAGTAAATTGAGCAAACTTATTGGAAGTGCCAATCCAGAGTATCAAACAATAGAGGGCACAATTCCGAACACGATGAAAAACACAAATAATAGGACATCAGTAAATATTCAGGCATGGCAATACACCCCCGCCCATTCTTTACCGTCGCTGAAGTCAGTCGGCAAATTGTCTTTTACACAAATTGGCATCACAATTTTCTGATCAAAATAATTGTTCTCGTCCCAAGTAATCAGTATCAAAGTTTTAAATAACTTGATGTGAAGTTGATCATTTGTTTGTGTCAAACACAATATTTATGTACCTATAAATCTTTCTGTCTGAGGTACCATCGTATCAGGGAACAATAACCATAATTTTTTTTTTTTAAATCTTACGGCCTATAATAATGTCTTGGCTTATCAAAACGTATGACTGCGTTTTCATTTTTTTCTTCTCAATAATGGCACACTGTTCTATTAAGCTGAAACTTTTGAAACAGGTTGGTTGTTTATTGTTTAACTTTATTCCAAAAAAGTTTGAAGTATACTCGTAGAAGCTGTTTTGCTATCTTTACCAATGTCGTTCAGTTTATATGTATATATTTATTCACAAGTACAATCAAGTAACAGAACAGAACACATAATAATCAAATTTCCCAACAGGTGCAACACTTTGTTTCTAATTTGTGCATGCTGCCTCATTAATTAAACAAAGGTAAATAGTAGTATGCAGTTGATTATACAAGGAATGCTCGTATATTATGATCCATACAATAGTATGCACGTATGTTCCACACCATCATCAGAAATGTTTAGAACGATACAAATGCTGCTATTATTATCACATTATTTTTTTTAATTAAAGAACTCCAAACTCACTCTGCGTGAGATTTAACGCTCAATGTGTGAGACTTAACATCTCTGCTGTAGTGCACCATGAATTATCTTACTCGAGTCAAGTATTCCTAGTACAGGTTATATACATAAATGGAAATATGTGTATATTATACTCTGATATACCTTATATCTTCATTCAAAACCAATTAACTCTGTTAATTTATTTACGAGACAAAACGTGCAAACAAGAAGCGAAACAAGATACAAGTAAAGAACTACTTTTGCTAATACGGAATTATTGGAACTCTGGTTTTATTCGTAAAACTTACAGATTTTTGTCCTCCAGTTTTTAGTGGTGGGTAAGCAACGCAGAATGAACATTAAACTCCATGATCAGTTAGTGTAAGCTATAGGATACCGGAATTATTTCCGTGTGTATATGTGTAGGCAAATCACGTGTGTCGTCACTGCTGAATTATTAATGCATTAGAAGCAAAACTAGTTTCAGCACTTTGCTGGTTGTTTGTCACAAAAGTCATAACAAGATAACAGTAGTAAACAAAATAATGCAGTAAACAAAATACAATTACTTAATTCCCACAAATGATGTAGACAATATTTTCTTAATCTTAACCCCATTTTTTATTTATTTTATTCTTTTAAATAACGAGCAGTCTCAAAAATAAGTATTACATTGACATAGTATTAAACAAAATCATAGTATAGGTTTTCCCGGCGAATTTGAAACCTTTTTTCATTCAATGTAATACCCAACTCATCTAACCCATTTATTTAACTTTCATTTAACCCATCGCCAAAATAAGTATCCGGTACGTTCTAATTGAAAGTGTGGCATAATTTATTCAATTTATGACAACCATTCGCAAGCGGTTCATTTAATTCCATCAATTGGCATTCATTTGTTAATTTGTTTCATTAAATTCTCAGGCTCGGGTATGAAATTATAGGACAAATTCCTTTCATAACTATCTTATATAACATGCCTTGCGCGTCAGGCAAGTGCAGGCAACACCCACCTCCGTAAAAAAAAAAAAAATAAAATAAAATAAAATGAATGAAAGTAAAACTTAAGGGAAAAGGTGAAAGAATGACGTGGAGATATTACAAGACAGTGACGTAGCAAAAGGGAGCGGGCAGCCGCCCCCACTTGTTGGCTAAATAGTGTCGGTATATTCACCCCCAAAAATGTTTGCCCCTCCCCCACTCCAAAAATCCTGGCTACGCCACTGTTCCAAAGGGAAACAAATTTGTTATGCAATATGACCGAAAGGAATACTCAGATTCTTGTATGATACTTTCAAATGTTTGACATTGGAATATGTCACCACCTTTTTCTCCGCTTGAATAACTTGTGTATAAAACTATAGTGGTGGTCCTAAAAATATTCATGCAAATGACAGGGCAACGAAGACAGGATTGATATAAACAATGAATTTCAGTTTCTTTATAGAATTATTTACAGTAATATTTACAAGGTTTAATTGAACTCGAGATTATTAAACGAATGTTATTGGCCTTACGTTTCGAACCTAGCAGGTTCTTTCTCAAAGAGATAGAGAATGTTAATAAATGCAGACGTAATTAATCTATATATGTTATATATCTGTCTCTTCAATACGGTACTCTTCAATAAAAAAAAATAAAAAGTATGGTGGATAACTACACTCACTGGCCAAAAGTATTGCAACATGCTCAAAATAGCACTTTACAGTAACAGATGAGATGATCATTTATTCCGATTTCATCGATCGGGTATTACATAGCAAGAAAAGTAAAAAAGAACATTGACTTCAAAACAAAGGCAATTTCAAAAAGTCTTAAGTAGTGTAAATGAAATAAAATAAATTATTGTAACACAGTTCTCCAAACTGAACTTTGGTGTGAATTTCAATGTGTCGCAATATTTATGGCCAGTGAGTGTAGTTATCAACCATACTATATTAATAACAAGAACTCCTCTCCTTGCACCCTCTTTGTGCTCCTTTTTACTCCCCGACTAACTTATGCCCTCCTCTGTTAAATGTCTGTGTAGACAATTAACTACTATCCACAAATAAAACCTGATTACAGACGCAACGATTTGGAGGTTTATCGTTGAGTACAGAATTTTCAGTACATGTACATTGCCTACCGATGATGTACAATGAAACATATAGATACAATGAAACATACCCTAATATCCGTAATTAACCACATTTAATATCCATTTAATCTTTTGTGGACGTACATGTATATGGGTGATTAATTAAGGAATGTTTTGAACCATGTAAACCATTCTATTTAACAATAACTTCACGATATCACAGAAACATGCTTCAATGATTGACGGAAAATTACCTGAATTTCATCGGTAGACAGAACACACTCCTTTAGAAACAATTTATCCAAAGAAGGAACAGGAGACATCTGGACTGGCTGTAATCCATGGAAATTGTTTTTATCCAGCCAAACTGTCTTTATACTGCCTGCAGATGCGATGATAGAAAACTGCCTTCAATGTCATCACTCATCAGACTGCACTCCTGTAGACTCAATTCCTCCAAAGAAGGAACAGGAGATATCTGGACTGGCTGTAAACCATGGAAATTGTTTCTATCCAGCCAAACCTTTTTTACACTGCCTGCGGATGCTATGATAGAGAAAACTGCCTCAATATCATCACTCATCAGACTGCACTCCTGTAGACTCAATTCCTCCAAAGAAGGAACAGGAGATATCTGGACTGGCTGTAATCCATGGAAATTGTTTTTAAGCAGCCAAACCTCCTTTACACTGCCTGTGGATGCTATGATAGAGAAAACTGCCTCAATATCATCACTCATCAGACTGCACTCCTCTAGACTCAATCCCTCCAAAGAAGGAACAGGAGATATCTGGACTGGCTGTAATCCATGGAAATTGTTTTTATCCAGCCAAACCTTCTTTACACTGCCTGCAGATGCTATGATAGAGAAAACTGCCTCAATATCATCACTCATCAGACTGCACTCGTCTAGACGCAATTCCTTCAAAGAAGGAACAGGAGTTATCTGGACTGGCTGTAAACCATGGAAATTGTTTGTATCCAGCCCAACCGTCTTTACACTGCCTGCAGATGCTATGATAGAGAAAACTGCCTCAATATCATCACTCATCAGACTGCACTCATGTAGACTCAATACCTCCAAAGAAGGAACAGGAGATATCTGGACTGGCTGTAATCCATGGAAATTGTTTGTATCCAGCCCAACCGTCTTTACACTGCCTGCAGATGCTATGATAGAGAAAACTGCCTTAATATCATCACTCATCAGACTGCACTCATGTAGACTCAATACCTCCAAAGAAGGAACAGGAGATATCTGGACTGGCTGTAATCCATGGAAATTGTTTTTATCCAGCGAAACCTGCTTTATACTGCCTGCGGATGCTATGATAGAGAAAACTGCCTTAATATCATCACTCATCAGACTGCACTCCTGTAGAATCAATACCTCCAAAGAAGGAACAGGAGATATCTGGACTGGCTGTAATCCATGGAAATTGTTTTTATCCAGCGAAACCTGCTTTATACTGCCTGCGGATGCTATGATAGAGAAAACTGCCTCAATATCATCACTCATCAGACTGCACTCATGTAAAGTCAATCCCTCCAAAGAAGGAACAGGAGATATCTGGACTGGCTGTAATCCATGGAAATTGTTTTTATCCAGCGAAACCTGCTTTATACTGCCTGCGGATGCTATGATAGAGAAAACTGCCTTAATATCATCACTCATCAGACTGCACTCAAGTCAATACCTCCAAAGAAGGAACAGGAGATATCTGGACTGGCTGTAAACCATGGAAATTGTTTTTATGCAGCCAAACCTTCTTTACACTGGCTGCGGATGCTATGATAGAGAAAACTGCCTCAATATCATCACTCATCAGACTGCACTCATGTAGACTCAATACCTCCAAAGAAGAAACAGGAGATATCTGGACTGGCTGTAATCCATGGAAATTGTTTTTATCCAGCGAAACCTGCTTTATACTGCCTGCGGATGCTATGATAGAGAAAACTGCCTCAATATCATCACTCATCAGACTGCACTCCTGTAAAGTCAATACCTCCAAAGAAGGAACAGGAGATATCTGTACTGGCTGTAATCCATGGAAATTGTTTTTATCCAGCGAAACCTGCTTTACACTGCCTGCAGATGCTATGATAGAGAAAACTGCCTCAATATCATCACTCGTCAGACTGCACTCCTCTAGACTCAATTCCTCCAAAGAAGGAACAGGAGATATCTGGACTGACTGTAATCCATGGACATTGTTTTTATCCAGCCAAACCGTCTTTACACTGCCTGCAGATGCTATGATAGAGAAAACTGCCTCAATATCATCACTCGTCAGACTGCACTCCTCTAGACTCAATTCCTCCAAAGAAGGAACACGAGATATCTGGACTGACTGTAATCCATGGAAATTGTTTTTATGCAGACAAACCGTCTTTACACTGCCTGCGGATGCCATGATAGAGAAAACTGCCTCAATATCATCACTCATCAGACTGCACTCCTTTAGACGCAATTCCTCCAAAGAAGGAACAGGAGATATCTGGACTGACTGTAATCCATGGACATTGTTTTTATCCAGCCAAACCGTCTTTACACTGCCTGCAGATGCTATGATAGAGAAAACTGCCTCAATATCATCACTCATCAGACTGCACTCCTGTAGACTCAATACCTCCAAAGAAGGAACAGGAGATATCTGGACTGACTGTAATCCATGGACATTGTTTTTATCCAGCCAAACCGTCTTTACACTGCCTGCAGATGGTATGATAGAGAAAACTGCCTCAAGATCACTCGTCAGACTGCACTCCTCTAGACTCAATTCCTCCAAAGAAGGAACACGAGATATCTGGACTGACTGTAATCCATGGAAATTGTTTTTATCCAGCATAACCGTCTTTACACTGCCGGCGGATGCCATGATAGAGAAAACTGCCTCAATATCATCATTCATCAGACTGCACTCCTGTAGACTCAATACCTCCAAAGAAGGAACAGGAGATATCTGGACTGACTGTAATCCATGGAAATTGTTTTTATGCAGACAAACCGTCTTTACACTGCCTGCGGATGCCATGATAGAAAACTGCCTCAATATCATCACTCATCAGACTGCACTCCTGTAGACTCAATACCTCCAAAGAAGGAACAGGAGATATCTGGACTGGCTGTAATCCATGGAAATTGTTTTTATCCAGCCAAACCGTCTTTACACTGCCTGCAGATGCTATGATAGAGAAAACTGCCTCAATATCATCACTCATCAGACTGCACTCCTGTAGACTCAATCCCTCCAAAGAAGGAACAGGAGATATCTGGACTGACTGTAATCCATGGACATTGTTTTTATCCAGCCAAACCGTCTTTACACTGCCTGCAGATGCTATGATAGAGAAAACTGCCTCAATATCATCACTCGTCAGACTGCACTCCTCTAGACTCAATTCCTCCAAAGAAGGAACACGAGATATCTGGACTGACTGTAATCCATGGAAATTGTTTTTATCCAGCATAACCGTCTTTACACTGCCGGCGGATGCCATGATAGAGAAAACTGCCTCAATATCATCACTCATCAGACTGCACTCCTGTAGACTCAATACCTCCAAAGAAGGAACAGGAGATATCTGGACTGACTGTAATCCATGGAAATTGTTTTTATGCAGACAAACCGTCTTTACACTGCCTGCGGATGCCATGATAGAGAAAACTGCCTCAATATCATCACTCATCAGACTGCACTCCTGTAGACTCAATCCCTCCAAAGAAGGAACAGGAGATATCTGGACTGACTGTAATCCATGGACATTGTTTTTATCCAGCCAAACCGTCTTTACACTGCCTGCAGATGCTATGATAGAGAAAACTGCCTCAATATCATCACTCGTCAGACTGCACTCCTCTAGACTCAATTCCTCCAAAGAAGGAACAGGAGATATCTGGACGGACTGTAATCCATGGAAATTGTTTTTATCCAGCATAACCGTCTTTACACTGCCTGCAGATGCTATGATAGAGAAAACTGCTTCAATATCATCACTCATCAGACTGCACTCCTCTAGACGCAATTCCTCCAAAGAAGGAACAGGAGATATCTGGACTGACTGTAATCCATGGAAATTGTTTTTATCCAGCCAAACCGTCTTTACACTGCCTGCGGATGCCATGATAGAGAAAACTGCCTCAATATCATCACTCATCAGACTGCACTCCTCTAGAATCAATTCATCCAAAGAAGGAACAGGAGATATCTGGACTGGCTGTAATCCATGGAAATTGTTTTTATCCAGCCAAACCGTCTTTACACTGCCTGCAGATGCTATGATAGAGAAAACTGCCTCAATATCATCACTCATCAGACTGCACTCCTCTAGACTCAATTCCTCCAAAGAAGGAACAGGAGATATCTGGACTGACTGTAAACCATGGAAATTGTTTTGATTGAGATCAATTCTCTTTATACTGCACGAACCTTTAAACATCCGCAATAGTTGATTGATGTCACTGTTGTTTAACTGGCAGTCCCTCATACATAGAGATGTCAAACAACGTGACATGCTTCTGAGTTTATCCAACTTACCATTCATGTTGGTTTTGAGGAGTTCCAGTGATATCTTACACGGTCTATGGGATATTATTTGTTTAACGAGTTTCAAATCGTCCACAGATCCACACGTCACATTGATATCCGATACATATTGAAGCCTCAAATGCTTCGGTAAATATTTAATGAAGTAGTGTGCAGCCAATAGGTCGTCGCCTTTTAATTCATAGGGGAACTTTACCCATTCTTCTACTGGAAATGTTTTCACCAACGAACCCAGTTCAGCCTCAAATAAAAGCAACATCATCATTTTGTGTAAATAAATATACCTTTGACATTTCTCAATATGAATGTCAGAAGTCTTTGGATTGTGTTTCAAAAGTTGTTCATGTGTTAGTCTTATAATCAGTTTAGCAGCCTTTTTATCAATCCCACAACAGAAACGGAGTAAGTACTCTATGCTTTCTACGTCACCTAATATTTGTGACAGGAACTCATTAAATTGATCAGGATCGGACGTTGCCAAACCCGCAAGGTGAGTTGCAGCACAGTACTCAATGAAAGTCTTGTGGGCAAATGTCACATACTCAACTTGTTTTAAACGACGTGTGATTTGTGTTTTAGTCAGCAAGCCGACTTCGCATCCAAAACTGACAAGGTCTTCTGAATCGAATTCTGATAAATCAAAATAAAGCTTTTGACCACTCTGATTCATCAAACCTTTAAGAGCAACCTGCCCAAGTTCTAGCATAAGTTTGTCAAATAAATCGCTAGTCCTTGTATCAGAACTTGACGGTTGGTCTTTGCTTTTCTTTTGCTGATACAGTACATCGATTACATCATGAAAAAGTACCGTAATCCTTTCAGGTAGATTAGGTTGTTCGACCATTAATGTACACATAAGCCAAAGAAATAAAGGTATCTCCCCTAAACTGCGAAAGGTTTCGTTCTCCTGTAATTCTGCAAGAACATTTTCTTTGTCTTGTGAGTCGAAATTAGTCAAATATTTACAAACATATTCCTGCTTATTCTTGTCATCAAATCCGCTCATATAAATTCTTGTGAAGTTGGGATTCCAATTCAGCAACTTAATTGCTGTAGATGGTCGACTTGTTACAATAACTTCACACGATTTAAGTAATTTGAATGAAAGGACATTCTTAACGCTGTATTTATAGCTTTCTTTGGCACTATCTAATGACTGAAAGGAAATCTCATCTGCTCCATCCAGGAGAATCAGAACTTCATTGGGATGTTTATTTATGTACTTTACTAGGTCTTGTTTTGTAAAATCATTTGTAGCAGAACATATCTGAGAAAACATTGCATCAATGATATTGAAATTGGTCCCCATTTCGTTGATATTCAGGACAAAGATGAGCTTATACTTTGATAGAGGGGACGGCTCAGCTTGTGGATCAGTCGACTTGGATTTTGTTTTCTGTAAAACAGCCCAGTCGTGAGCTATCTTTTTGAAAAGTGTTGATTTACCATACCCACTTTCAGCTGTGATTAAGATTCGCTTTTTATCAAGCCCTAACATTTCCTTGTATGACTGCAGGGGAAGTTTTTCTGTTTCTATTTGATCAACCTGCTGCTTGTCTTTGATACCAGACTCTGTTAAGCTACCAAGACCACGGATTTCCGATGTCATCAGATTGATATCCTGATGTCGTTTGTTGCCTGACTGTAATGATGATTTGGCTAGACAATGTTTTTGTGGTCGGTTGGTTCCCATCAGGGGTTGTGAACTTACATAAAGGTTGTGCATTTCCATGGCTCGTTCCTTCAACTTAGGATATGTGCTCAGTTTAATCGTTTCCATGTAATGATTCGCTATGTCTTTGCTACAAGAGTCTACGTCGAATGAGCCACCGATGATATCTGTAAAAAATCAAATGCTTTATTAATAGAATCACCGTTGAATGCTAAATTTCACCTAAGATAGACACCACGTCACGAAAGAATATGGAGTAACTGCAAGTAATGAAATATTTGGTGGTCTTACCTGATATTTCTGATGCCATATCGGCACGGCCTATTGTATCCAGAGCTTTTGCCAACTTGTCTCTCGCTTCATTGTCGTTTGTTTGCTTCCTTCCCCAAGCAACAAACATCTGAAAAGCTTGTTCCTTGAGGCTGTCCTTGTTGTTGTATTCAAACTCTTCAATCTGTGCTGCCTTGAAACCCAACTCGGTCCCTAGTCGCTTCCAGTCTTTCCCGATGTTTTCAGCTAGAGAGCGTAACAACTTCTCATCCAAATAAATTCGTTGTTTTGATATAGCAGATATTGGCTGGTCTTCTGCTCCCAAGGAAACATGCTCAGAACGTAAAATGAAATAACATGAACCTTTTTCACGTTTTCTTTTTAAGAAATAAAAGAAAAAACAAGTAAAAAATATTGATGTTGTAAAATTATCTATACGAATTATCCTTTTTAACAAGAAATATATAAATTAAACAAATTAAACATCTTAATTTCAACCGGGATACGTCAAATGAAGTCTTGATTTGGTTTTTCCTTGGAACATTGATAACTTCCTAATAGAAAAGAAATACAAATACAGATGCAGCCATCAATGTGTCGTTTAACATCATTTGTATTCTACTTCCTCAAGTAAAATAGCAATGTTCTATGAAAATAAAAAATGTCCGTTCAATGCGAGAGTTGACGTGAAAAAGCGAACAGACGCGATACAACTTTAAACATTCCCATTATAAACAAATGTCAATATGAAAGCTTGAAAACTTACCACGCTGTTGTATTACTGTATGAGAATGTGCTTGGTATTCTGTTGCCTCATGGTCCGCACTTTCTGGTTTTAAGGTAGAACTTTCCAGAGCTAAATGAATAGAATGATAACAACATAAGTACGATTAATCAAGACTGTAAAAAATTCTCTTCTGAGTAGTGATTAATTCTGAAAAGAACTGGAGGTTACAACTCCACGTTTTGATCAGTATGCTCTGATCTACTTCGTGAGAATGCCGGACTCTGTGATACGCTGCTGCTTAAGTAGACTGCTGGGGGATTTCTGCTAACACCGGATGCTGGGGGATTAGTATGCTGGATGCTGGGGGATTAGTGCTAATGCTGGATGCTGGGGGATTAGTGCTAAGGCTGGATGCAATGGGATTTGTGCTAATGCTGGATGCTGGGGGATTAGTGCTAATGCTGGATGCTGGGGGATTAGTGCTAACGCTGGATGCTGGGGGATTAGTGCTAATGCTGGATGCTGTGGGATTAGTGCGTTGTTGGAACTTCAGAAACTACAATCCTTAGAGTGTTGGGGAGAGGAGTGTTTGCTCACTGAACTTAATCAGTTAGTAATAAAGCAAGGGGTGGGAGGGTGGATGACTTAGGATGTAGGAGATCCCTCAGTTTAGGGTGGGATGTTGACTTTGGATACAGAAGATCCTTCAGTCCGTAGTAGAGGTCGCTAAATGTCGCTGAGGTAGGAGCCGATGTCCTGGGGTACAGTGGGTCAAAAACAACCCGGAACTTTGCCAGAACGAATCCATGTCAGAATTTTCTGACCCGAATTAAGATATTAATCTAAGAGATATTAATAATCATAATAACTGATACCTGGTATTCTTGAAGCCAAATCAGTCCGTTCAATTTTAACCAGGGCCTCTATCAAACTGCATCTTGTTCCTTCAATGTCAGTTTGTTTATTTTGCCAAGCGACGAACATCTTAAAAGCCTGCTCCTTCAAGTTGTCCCGGTTGTCGTGCTCAAATGCGGTAATCTGTGCTGTTTTGAACCCTAAGTTTCTTGCGAGTCGTTTCCAGTCGATCCCGATGTTTTCAGCTATGTCCCGCAGAAAAGCCTCTTTTAATTGACCTTCCGCTGCTGTATAAATTATTTGAAAAATATTATTATAATTTGAATTTCCCGAGGCCTTGCAAAAATAAAGTCTTGAGACAAAACAACGTTTGTAAAATTTTGACAAAACACTCGGCAAAATGACTGCAACAATAGCATATTGTTCGTGTTTTCACTTAAAGGGAATTGGTAGAATTTTGATAATTGATTATCAAATGAACTACTTTGTGTAAAGTTGGAACAATTATCAATCATAAAGAGAAATTATTCCGTCTGAAGTGCGTTCATATGTTTTAAAACCTGTAAGAGGTTTTCGTCGTTTCATTAGTAAAATGTTCGTAAATACATCCAAAGAATTATGATTTATATGTACAGAAACCAACATATGCAAGTTTCAGCTCAGTAAATTGTGAATGAAAATGTGTTCACATTTATTGCATTCATTTCAATGTGGAAAATGGATCTCCGCCGTAATCCAGTTCAATTCGAAATTTATTTCACGTTTTCAAAAAGAATGACAGCATCTCAAACGTAATCATTTGGTATCAGTATGTTTTATAGTATCATCACCAACTTCACATCAAGATTATAATTCAGTATATTTGTAATCAGGTAAATAACCAAAGGTGTACACTAATGACCGATGATGTTCCATTTCATTAATGATATAACACCCGTGTTTTACCGGCAGTTTCTGATTTTGTTTTTCATTGGAACATTGATAATTTCCTATTTCCTAAAAACAATACAAATACTTAGAAATTACATATTTCAACAAAAACGTGTTGGTTAGGACCCAACATAAATTAGTTTTTGGTACATATTTACTGTAAAACTATGTTTCTTAAGATTATTTTGAGAAATGTGTACATTAACAGCATTTGTATTCAGTTCGTCAAATAAAATAGCAATGTTCCGATCAAACTAAAATGTCTGTTAAAAAGCGAGAGTTGCCGTTAAAAAAATAGAAAACACGGGCGATTAAAATAATTAAATAATTCCATTATAAAAAAATAATTTAAAAAACTTGAAAGCATGAAAACCTACCACGCTGTTGTTTTTCTGTATGATAATCTGCTTGGTCTCTCGTTGACTGGTCCACACATTCTGGTTTGACTATAGAACTTTCCAGAGCTAAATGAATAGAAGAATAAATACATACCCTTTTATCAGCAATCAAACGGCATTCATTAATTGCCCCAGACTATTGAGGTATTTTGATTGGTGGAGAGCTGCTTTCGTGGGAATGTTTAAACATCACGTGATTAATCCCAACACGGATGACTGGATAACTCAACCAATATTTAAATATTTACCGTGTTTAAAAAAAAATCCATGTCATAAATTTCTGATAAATTTCAGATAACAACAACAACAACTGATACCTCGTATTCTTGAAGCCAAATCAGTCCGGTCAATTTTAACCAGAGCCTCTATCAAACTGCGTCTTGTTCCATCAATGTCAGTTTGTTTATTTTGCCAAGCGACGAACATCTTAAAAGCCTGCTCCTTCAAGTTGTCCCGGTTGTCTTGCTCAAATGCGGTAATCTGTGCTGTTTTGAACCCTAAGTTTGTTGCTAGTCGTTTCCAGTCGATCCCGATGTTTTCAGCTATGTCACGCAGGAAAGTCTCACTTAATTTACCTTCCGCTTCTGTATAAATTATTTGAAATGTATTATTATCATTTGAATTTCCGTAGGCCTTGCAAAAATGCCAAACTCCCTCTATTCAACTCATACATTCTGTTCACACATTTACTGCACGTTAAATCTACGCATGCGGATATTCCCCGTGGCTTATACAGGAAACTAATTCAAATTGAAGAACCGCAATTAACAACCGTGAAAAAAAAAATCGGCAAAGAGATTGCAACAATAGTAAGTTGATTGTGTTTTTGTTTAAATGGAAGGGAAGGAATTATCATGAGAACTTATTCCACCTGAAGTGCCTTCCCATGTTTTAAAACCTGTAATTTTTTTGGGTCTATTCTTCAAAATGTGGGCATCTATTGTGATGAACCTTTCACAGGTTATGATATATAAACTAAAGGGTTGAACTGCGGAACGTACATTTCCACATACCAATGTTTTACCTTCCATAAGGAATTCTACACTATCAGTAAAATGTTTCTAAATGCATCCATAAGAATCATGAGATATGTACAGAAACCATCCTCAAAAATGTTTGGAAATATAGTCAGATTGTTTGCATTCAATTTAATGTGCAAAATTGATCACGGACATGATTTACATTTCACAGAATCCCAAACGTAGTTATTTCTCAGGATGTTTGGGATAATCACCAACGTCACATCAAAATTATAATTTAGTAAATTTGTAATCATGTAATAACCAAAGGTGCACACTAATTACCATTGATGTGAACTTCCTTTAAATAATCCCATTATCCCAACATGAAAACATAAAAACCTACCACGCTGTTGTTTTGCTGTATGAGAATCTGCTTGGTCTCCCGTTGGCTGGTCCGCACATTCTGGTTTGATTGTAGAAATTTCCAGAGCTAAATGAATAGAATAATAACAACATAACATATCAGCAATCAAACGGCATTCATTAATTCCCCCAGACAGTTGATGCATTCTGATTGGTGGATAGCTGCTTTCGTGGATATGATTAGACATCTGCTTTATCTGACCACAGATGACTGGACATACACAAGTCTAATAGGCAATAAGTCACGTGTTTCCAAAGACATTTTATGTTTACCAATGTACAAAAATACCCCACAATTTTGAAAATGAAATCTGGAGGCCAATCATGAATATGATGAATGCTCTCTTTCTAATATGAGATAATAAATAGACCGTCTGTACAATCACCATAGGCTCGACCAAACGATATGTAGTAAGTATTCTCTACAAGTTAAAATGTTTCAACGGTAACCTGTGATGCTGAGCTATGTGAAGTCATAAAAGCTATCATCAGTGTGTCTGGGAGGATAATTAAATATGTATATTGTACATAAAACGTCACATCATGACTGATATCACTGCCAAATGCTCTCTTTACCAATGCACATCACATGTAAGTATATCTTTCTCTTCCATGTACTTTGTCTATACAGGGAAACTAATGTAAAGACAACGCACGCTTATTAGCAAGTTGTGTCAAAGTAGGAGAATCGCTGTTCAAATATTTTCTTATCTGAATTCATGTTAATATAATATATATTACATTCCCGCCATGTATATGGGCATTTATCTGAATGAGATCTCCGTGTGGGCATTTTATATATATTTTTTTGGCCAATTGCAGCCAAAATTGCTGGATCGATTCGAACTCTGTCGTGCTGTGCTTTAAACGACTTTTTCAAATAGGGGTATGAACTTTTGCCCGATTTGTGAGGCCTCTCTTAGCCAATGGGAAATTTGGTCACCGTGTATACAATGTATCACGTATTTTCCTGTTGGCTTAAAAAAAAAATGATCGAAAAAAAAAGAACAAAATCGCGATCGATGACCAGAAACCAGATACTATTTTGGGGGGCCTAAGAGAGATGCAATACAAAGCACATCAATCAGTACCTGGTATCTTTGATGCTAAATCAGGACGGCCAAATCGAGTCAATACACCTCTTAACCATTCTCCTGCTTCTTTTTTGTTAGGTTGCATTCCCCACCAAGTAACTAACATCTGACAAGCCTGTTTCTCTAGGTTGTTCTGACTTTTGATTTCAAATGCGTCAATTTCTGTTGATTTGAAACCCAACATTGTTGCCAGTCGCTTCCAGTTTTTCGTGATTTTTGGAGCTACATTCATCCGCAGGAAATTCTCGTCTAATGCACAAGATCCTGCAGTTGAATCACATAATAGTTTTGTCGTTTCTGTTAGGCACCTTCTCAAAATTATTCCGGGATAAGTTGTGGGAAAGTTTTTCCGCAATGGGTATATCATTGTGGAAACATTTCCACATACCAATGTTTTACCTTCCATAAGGAACTGTACACTATCAGTAAAATGTAAATGCATCCATAAGAATCATGAGATATGTACAGAAACCATCCTCAAAAATGTTTGAAAATATAGTCAGATTGTCTGCATTCAATTTAATGTGGAAAATTGATCACGGCCGTGATATATATTTCACGTTTTCTCATAAATGACAGCATCTCAAACGTACTTATTTCTCAGGAAGTTTGGTATCATCACCAACTTCACATCAAAATTATAAGTAAATTATAAGTAACAAAATAAGTAAATATGTAATCATGTTATAAACATTTCCTTATTAATCCCAATATCGTGACATGGAAGCACGCAAACCTACCACGCTGTTGTTTTCCTGTATGATAGTCTGCTTGGTCTCCCATTGGCTGGTCCGCATTTTCTGGTTTGACTGTAGAACTTTCCAGAGCTAAATGAATAGAATAATATAGAAAAATTTTCCCCAGATAGTTAAGGTATTGTGATTGGTGAGACCACATATGACTGGACGCACAATTTTAGCCAATAAGTAACGCGCTTATAATCTGGAGGGAGTGATCATAATAAGGATACATGGTTTGACGTGAGGTAAGCGTGAGGTAAGCTATGTGAACAGTGTAATCATAAATGCCATCATCAGTGTGTCTCGGAGGAGAATGAAACAGTTCTATTGTACATGAAACGTCGCATTATAACTGGTATCTCCTTACCAGTGCACATCACATTATGTAAGTATACCTTTCTCTTTACGTTTGCCTACTGGACTCTGATGTGGATATAATGCACGCTTAGCAGGCTGTGTGAAAAAGTAGGAGAATCACTGTTCATTATTTTCTTTTAAAGAAAATCCGAAATCCTTTTAATATAATATATTCGATTCCCACCAAGTATATGAGCATTTATTTAAATATGAATAAGAGAGATGTAACACAAAGTTCATCAACCAATACCTGGTATCTTTGATGCTAAATCAGGACGGCCAAATCGAACCAATACACCTCTTAACCATTCTCCTGCTTCTACTTTGTTAGGTTGCATTCTCCACCAAGTAACTAACATCTGACAAGCCTGTTCCTTTAGGTTGTTCCGACTGTTGATTTCAAATGCGTGAATCTCTGTTGATTTAAAACCCAACATTGTTGCTAGTCGCTTCCAGTCTTTCTTGATTTTTAGAGCTACCTTTCGCAGGAAAGTCTCGTCTGATGCACCAGCTCCTGCAGTTGATTCTATTTAAAAATCAGATATAATTATGTCATTTCCGTTATGAATCTAGGGGAGACGACACCACCAGAACAAAAAACAAACAAACAAAACAACAATATTTCAGGAAGCGATTAGGCCTATTGTCAATGGAACAATAGCGCGTATGAGTACATTGTTGTAACGGAGCGTCGATTCACTATAGCTGTAATTAAAATGATAATTCAAATGATTTAAGAAATTTCAACTGAAGTGACAGCAACAGCGTCATTACATCGATTAGCTGAACTTGAATCCGGGAATTTGTTCAGTGATCCTTCACAAACCAGTCACTCTTTCCACAAATCAAGTACCGATATTATAAATGTGCAATGAGTTATCTGTATTACTAGTGCAAAGTATAGTGACTGTATTAAACACTCTAAGTAATTATTGTGTACATTCCTCTTTGTAAAGTGTGAATGCATTTACCATAAGTGAATTCGTAAATAAAGTGTATTAGTGGTTCGATATTTATTTCATACAGCTCTTTTCAACTATTATGAAAAACGGTATACCGTTGTACGACAAAAATTTGAAAAGAACCCACTTAAAATTACATACATACATTTTCCATTGAGCACTCACGTTTTGCTCCACCACCCAATAAGCCTTGTACAAGGCGTACCATTGATAATGTTCATCCTTCTCAATACCATGATCCTCTAGTGTCAGCAAGTCACAAAGCTGGTTATTAAAAATACAATCCATTCATTTCAAAATAATGAAAGATGAATATATTCCGTGTGAATCCAATTATATTTACCTTAAATGTTTTTGATAAATCGGTCTAATTGCTATTCCCTCGTAAATTGAAGTAAATAGTTTTCATAGAATACAATTCACAAAATAATTCACCGTCGGTCAATCATTTTGTGCAGGGGACGAAGTCTTTCAACAATCAACAATGTTTGAATAGCTACACTTTAAAGCAAAAAATATTTTTTGTGTATTGAACACAAATGTTTATTTGGAAATCTAGATTTGTTTTGCTCTACAAGTGAAATCGTGATTTTGACTCAAAGCTGTTAGACCAAAAAAGGTCTCCGGTTGCTCTCCGCGCGCGTCGCCTCTGGCCTGCGCGTCGGCATTTTTGTTGTTGTTTGTTTGTTTGTTTGTTTTTGTTTTTTTTGCTATGAAACGATGTACAATAAATAAGCGCGTCACCGCACCAGATTTTGAAGCCGACCTGTGACCAGAAACCGGAGACTTGTTTTTGCCTTAGCGTACCTGATCTTTACTTCTGGTACAAACAGTACAGGCCTAGTTCAAATTATACAATACATTCTAATGGAAAGCGAAAGGACATTCAAATATGAAAATGCTACTGTTTGGTGACGACATCTAGTCCTGGCGCCCTCTAGTTTCCATTGTGTTTTATTTAATTAATGAGAATTGTACAAGATTAGTATAACTGTAAGCCTACAGCCCAATATACATCATTGTAAGAGGATATTATTCAATGTTTGTACAATGTATAACGCTTGTCAGAAGCGCTTATCAGTGTCTGGCACAGGGAAGTCTACAATAAACGCACTTGTTCATATACATTGTAATTCAAAGCAAACCCTCACAATAACATAACAATCAAATAAATCTAAAGTGTATAGATGAGACTTAATACTCATGACCTACCTGAAGTTTTCTCCTGGCGTAGAGGTGTTGTTTTTCAGGCTCAACGCCAAACCTTTTACATATCAACTGTTTCAAACCCAAGATTGTAGTTTTGGGATCCAGTTGTAGACAAAGTGACTTTGATGTGACGGGCGTCTGGACAAAGAACTGAAGCTGTCTTTGAACTTTCCCAGGTGACGAAGCCTCATCCCTGTAATCAATTACAGATTGGTATGTTTCGAAGGTGATTGCCGTAATAGTGTTAAACAATTATGAATACCAGTTATTATAATAAACGTCCAAATAATATTTTCAAAGATATTAAGTGCAGCTGAATTCTGAATGAATGTTGATCTTTTCAACGGTCACGTAGTCTAATAATTGTTAGTTTTTAGTTAGTTTGTATTTTTATTTTGTATTTTATTTTTTTATTATTAAAATCTGGGTAGAAACGAAAAGGCTATTTTAATCAAACTGGCAAATTTAACGTTGTTTTATCTGAGTGCCCAGTATAGCCACATATCCAGGCAATTTTTAATTGTTTGGAACGTAACCCTATCAGGCCTGGGGAGGGTATATATAGAGGATATATATATATAATAGATAATTGGCATATTAAAGTGGACCGCCCACTGGGTTAGTTTGAAACGCTCGTCTGGTATTCAAGAGGTCGTAGGTTGAGTCCGCATCAACCAATTTGTCTTGCTCGCGAACCGCTTTATATATATATATATATATATATATATATATATATATATATATATATATATATATATATATAAACGGTTCGCGAGCAAGAGAAAATGGCTGATGCCGGACTCCAAACCCGCGACCTCCTCGAATACCAGACGAGCGCTCTACCAACTGAGCTAACCAGCCCTATGTTGGGCGGTCCACTTATGCCAAATATCTATTGCCAGGTCAGAGGCCATACCATTATCTGCCGAGTAGCCAGGATCATGCCCCGATCAGATGCAAACAACCCGGGTAACGGCAGTAGCGGGGATCACACAAACGGGACACAAGCCTTTTATGTGGTTGTACACAAAGTAGATTTATATGGAGAAACTGACCTGAAATATTATATAAACGGTTCGCGAGCAAAGACAAATTATATATATAGTCCGGCATCAGCCAATTTTTCTTTGCTCGCGAACCGTTTATATAATATTTCAGGTCAGTTTCTCTATATAAGGATCATAGGGCGGGATCAAAAAAAGTAGCGAATTAAAGATAAGCATCAGTCTACACAATAAGTAGATGTGGCAGCTTGTGGTAAAGCTATAGGGTAGGCCTAAAGGAGGGATTATTGAGCCACACAATATGTAGAGGTGGCAGCTTGTAGTAAAGCTAGAGTAAAAATAGGACAATACACAAAGGGATACGACAACAAAACGGGGGGATTTTCCACCATACAAATTGAAGAGTTGGTGTGTGGGTGTAAATAGCTAAATTAAAATTGTCCTATAAGAGACAGTTGGAAAAAATGTAATAATATACAAGATAAAATAACATAAAGGTAAAACAAAACACACATATATATATATATATATATATATATATATATATATATATATATATATATAAAGGCAGTTGATAAAATCCAGCAGTGGTATAGGTGAATAGTAATGATATAGGTAAATGTAGCTGGGTTATTTGATACCTGTGTTGATGTATCCAGTGTGACTCCCTAAGTTTTGATGTATCATTGGTAGTGCAGGTTTCAGTTACAATGAGTTCAACATCATTAATGCTATGATTAGGGTTGTTAAAATGGATCACACAGGGTAGGTTTTTTAGTTTTCAAGAGGAAACATAGGTTGGCAAAGCGGAGACACAATTTGGTCTTTGTCTCCCCTATATATTGTATACCACATCTTTTACATGAGATTACATATATAACATTGGGTGTGTCACATTGGGATTTAGTTCCGATTGTGTAGGTGAGACCAGTACTGTGGCTTTTCACCTTCTGAGCAGGTTTGAGATACAAACAGGTTTTGCATCTCGAGCGGGTACAATTAGAGCACCCCTGTGGTGATTCATGATCAGTGACGTTAAGGTCACTGTTGGTGCTAGGGAGCCTAGCCCGAACCAATATATCACCAAGGTTCCAAAGCGACGGAAAGCAATCAAAGGGGGCTCAGGGATGGCTGAGCGTAACCTATAAATATAAATATTAAATATGAATATAAATATATATAAATATTAGATGTTGATATTGTAAGACATTGAATTAATATGTGTTTTTCGGATTTATTGTCAACTTTTAAGCTTTTAAAAATGAGTCATGTGACTACTTCCAATGCATTATGGGAATGCAATATGGCGATCATTACATTTAATGATCATTACATTTAAAGGTTTCCAGTTTTATTTTCTAAATTTAGGTTTAAAACAAGCAGATCTCTATAGACCATGTAATAGCTATTTACATCCAGAGCGCCCTCTATTGATATCATCCTATCAAGGATATATACAGGCTCCGGCCGTACCATTAAATGGATGTCACTGGATACGTTGTGCCGAGGCTAATGAACACTACTACGAATGTAAAACTGCACTACGCGCACTCGTACTTGCCATCCAAATATCGTGCACAAGCTCAAAGTTGAATCTTGTGAAACATGGCAACTGGTTTAATTCACGAGCCTCGATGTGTGACGTCAGATCATCAGACTAGCATAAATCATGTTTATTTGTTCACCTTTTATATGTTGTACTTTAACATTCATTCAATATCTAATACAGTTCAAATTAACAATGGATGAGATTTGGAAATATGACCTTAATTATTTAGAAAAAATTTATTATAGACTTCATAAAAAACGAAGTTTTGACGGTACCTGTCAAAAAAACGCTGCCAAATGTTGAAAGAGGGGGCTATATATCCAACACAGTGGTATCATTTGTAAATAGCATGTTCGGATTTAAAAAACACTGCAATCAATGTTTCATAGAAATAATAGAAATAGAGTTACCCTTCTGAATGTACTTGACATTGTTCTTGTTTCAATGAACTGACGTTGTTGTCTCGGCTTGATTATGCAGTCCAGACGGCTGTTTTTTCTGCGTCAAAGCAGACATGAAAGCTGCCTGTCTGCTCTTCTTGATTTTGTTCTTCCTTTGATTGGTCTTGCCTGAGAATGGTCGTAGACAACCCTTGTTGTCTTCCTGTCTTCATCCCACTGACGTAGAGATATAAGCGGCATCTTTGTATGACTGTACTGGACAGTGCTTTCATTTACTCCCTGGAGGAATGTAGAAAATAAAATAACGGAACATTTTGAAATATATTTTCAAAAATCGTTTTTAAGGGAATTATTTGGACAAAAACTGATTTTGAAAGTTTGACAAGTCGTAATGTCCGTTTGTCGGACTTTAAATTTATTCTTGTGAAAGTGAGCTACAGGGTTTTTAATACTGAACAAACTATTTAATAAAACCACTATAAACATGTTCAATGTCTTGTCCAACATGTTTCTTTTATTATTGTGTGTTTGAACAGTGGAAAAACCAATGGTTGTTCGAAATTTTAAAATGTAGAAATTAACGTGATATTCAAACGAGTTGAATTGAAAAAAAATAGTGTTTAAAACTGTCATTATAAGAACAGTGTACGTTTGAAAAAGTTCACACAAAATGTCTATAGGCCTAGATTCATGGTTTGTCAACATGAATACATAAAGGTTGAAGTGAAGCGCAAACGTGCTTTTGTAAAGTTTTCTCAATTTCTTACTCCTGATATGCCCACGCACACATTGTAGATTATTATAGTGCTGTCTACCGTGACTTCTAGTACAAACATGGACGCCAGAACTATCCCGGTAATTCTATATGTGAAGCAATGACAATAAAAGCTATACGTTTGGTCTGTTGTTGTAGGTCCCATAAACCTTGACTTCAACATTTATTCGTTACCATACACTATGCATCAATGCCATGATATTTTATGCATGATATATTGTGCAAAATGTTTACAAACACTCTGCAAGGACAATTCAAGTGTACACTCTTCTCAGAGTTTTGAAACATAGTGGATAGACTGCCGTAATATTATCTGCAATTCAAATCAAATGAATATCACATTTATTTTGTATCATTTCGAAATATTTGTTTTATGTATTGGTTGTTCTTAGAAACAGAAAGCTAATGATATAGGCCTAAGTAAAATTCACTTATAATGAGTTTCCAGACAAAATCGCTAGGCAGCTTAAACACTATATCATCAATTCAATTCATATTGATTCTGCACATTTGACAAATACCATCGGTCAAATGCCGCGGCGGTTTATAGCCAATATTTTTTTGATACCCCCAAACATCGGGTGGATTGAGATTAGTTGTTAATCTGAAGGATCTCAAATAATTGGTTTTGTGCGAATATTTTAGGACGGAAACACATTATTCAAAATAAGGATTTTTCTCACATCAATTGACCTGAAAGATACTCATTTCTCCAATTGCATATGTAATTAAGAACTACTTTATCTGTGTTTATCATGGGCATAAAAGTGTTACTGCTTCTAGCTTCACCTGTCTTCCCTTATCCTCGGCACCACGAATTTTCACCAAGAAGTAGAGGCGTTCGCCTTGTCTTATATATGGATGATATCCTAATTATGTCCTCATCTACACAGGAGAGTATCACAAATACACAATTTGTGGAAAATCTACTTCAGAATCTGAGTTTTGTGATAAGTGACCAAAAAATACTGCATTATCCCTAACACCCAAATGACTTACTTAGGTTTTGAAGTTGACTCGAAATCAATGACAATACATGTCCCTAAAACTAACGTTGACAAAATCAAATTTGAAGGCCACCAACTAGTTTCTAAGAAAACGGCCACTGTTCACCTTCTTGCAAGATGCATTTACTTAAATATTCCAATTTTTGAACCTTTTCCTCGAGGCAAACTAGGTTACTGACAATTAGACGTAGCCAAAGTACAGTCAGTTCAAACCATATAAGGCAATTTGAGACCAAGTTTGTGATCAATTCATACATTATTGCTGAAATTCAGTGGTGGTTATCTGTTCACATGATGAGATCATTATGTAATATCAAATTACCATCCATTGATATGGGTATTTCCACAGATGCTAGTAACTTTGGTTAATGGGCGATCTGTATAAAAGGACAGCTCTTCACGGGGTAAAATGGCCAGAAACCCCCAAATGGATACAGATAAACATTATGGAGCCAATATCAAATCAGATAACAGCATGACTGTGTCTTACATCACCAAGATTGATGGAACTATCGGTACCATCCACTATTTATGATTGGCGTTTACATAAGAACATTCACCTATCGGCAACACATATTGCTGGAAAAAACAACGTGACTGCTGATTCTCTTTCCCGTAAAGAGTTCAACAAGGGAATGGAGCCTTCATTCGGCTGTTTCTGAAGACATTAAAACAAATTGGCTTTGTTCTCTCTTGTGTCGGCCAGTGGCTGACAGTCACGGGCACGCGCTGGCCAAGATAACAGGGAGCACCAGATCCCGTTACCACAAATGCGACATAAGTCAGTTGTGGTAACGGGATATGGCGACACAAAACAAAGACAAAGTTAAAATTGTTTTGTATTCATATCAACTTATAAAATAACAATAACAAAATAAATTAAGACAAAAAATACCCTTTATGTTGTGCGTTTAAATTCAACTTTAAGAGATCATCTTACTCGCACGGATACATTATGAAGCTCTTGAAATGAAATCAAACTTTTCCACAAGAAAGCCACACCAAAAGGTGACGTGACTACTGCAAACTTTAGCAAAATGGATGATAACTATAAGATCGGGCGGCAGGAATAGATACAGATATTCATACAGCTCACAGAGGTGCATCAACCTCAACTCCCCTGGCTCAGCACGTATCCTTACAAGATATACCAGAACAGTACCTTTGTAAATATTTTTTATAAAAGAACATTAAAGGAAACCAACGTTTGCTTTCATCATGTTCTTACATTGAGCCGAATACATAGTTAGGTAAACGCCAACTTTAAGGCTCAGCATGACTCAAGTAAAACATTTATTGTATAATTTGTTACAGGATGCTCGATGAGTGATAACATTTTTCTTTCTCTATTCATAGAATAAGATTGTTACAATACATTTTATTTTAAAAAAAACTGCAGACTGAAGGAAATATTCATTTTTATATTTCTAGTGGTCGTGATGTGAAGATTAAAGTACTTTTCTTCTTTGAAAAAGTACAAGTTGAAGAGGTCTACCACCCAGTATATGGTATAAGTAAGGTGTTTACATTGCAACCCTGACGTTTGGTTAAATGTTTGATACTTTGAATAGATGCTGACTCTATCCAACAGGGGCTTATGTACTCCATCTTACACCGTCTCATTACCATGAAAATACTTTATTTAAGGTAATTATTGTTTGATTCACATGCCTCGGAAATTCCAAGGACGTTAGGCAAACTAATGTATTTGTTAAAATTGTCACGGAAAACATCACATAAATAATACGTTCCAGTGCGTGTGTGGTACCTGACTATAATAGGTCTATTGAAAATACTGAGAACATTCAAGTTCTTTCCTGAAGCAGACTTGATTAGAAATTCACAACCACAACGCTTTTAATTCAATCTTAAAGATATATTATCACCCGTGTTAATGGCTAGTTTAACAGCACCAACTATCGCATATTTTAGTTTTCATTGGAAACATTGATATTTCACTTGAGAGAGAGAAGAACGCTTTAAAACGACATATTTCTCAAAATAATTGTGAGAAGCATGGTTTTACGGTTTAAAAAATAGCAATTCAATTCATGGCGGGTCCTGTCATTAGTTAACTGTAACACTGTTTTACTGTAAAACCTAGGTTATGACGAATATTTAGTGAAATATTTCAATTCGAAGTATTTGTTTTCCATTCTAAAATGAAATTATCAATGTTCCAAAACATAATGCGGAAATTGCCGGTAAAATACGGGTGATAAATCTTTAACAATTCATAGCGATCATAAACCATACATTCTGTGTATGGGTTTATCGTAAATTGTAATACATGTAGAAAGCGACTTGTGTACGTAGTTTCGTACTACATCGTCATTTCAATTCAAATTGATTAAATCAGTATAAAATGTATTTACAAACTCTGCAATCAATAAACAATAGTTCGATGAAGATATAATTTGTACAAAGGTAGAGAATTATTACAAGAAACAGAAGCATGTATACAGGTCTATATGCAAGTCAGCATGTGAGAATTCGGCATGGCATAGCGGTATAGCCTATAATTATTCACAAGCGAAGGCTTAGCCCTATAATATTGAACAAAATAATACACTGCATATCTAACTCTGCAAAATATAAAACAATTGCAGACTTAAATACGGTCTATATGATTTCAACATATTCTTCTGTAATCGGTAACCATTATCTTGAACGATGTACATGTGGTGTACCAGGAAAGACACGTTGGCCCCTGTTTTTTATCTACACAACATGAATATTACAATTACAATTACAATTATTATAATTCTTCTGGTATTTTCTGATGCTAATGAACTTTTCAAACGCCACACAATTATTTTCTTTTCAACAATACCACGAGCTACTAACTTTCATTCATGCTTAGACAACAAGAACAATGAACACAATAATGATTACCGGTGCAGCATTGTCCGACTATATACCATTCAGATTATGGAAATAACCAGATATACGATATAAAGCGGAATAGGCATATATACGATGACATTTCCTACGATGATATTCCCGATGACATTCCCATTATTCTAATTAACAACTCCTTATTTTATTGTTAAAATATTGTGTCCATTTTGTTAGTAATCAGAAACAATTAATAATTTGTATATAACAAAATGTTCATTTCTTATTCCTAAACTGCAAGGTAAAATAATTAAAAGGAAATCATTTCATGAAGTAATTTTTTTATTCAAATATATTTAATTGTTATTGACGATGACGGACATGGATAAAATGTTGTGAATAAACTAATTTGTTACACAGCTTGATAATTTCCTAAACACATATAGGGCCAGTTGAACACTGATTCAGTCAAATATTTGGAGAAATATCTAATTTGAAATAATTTAAGTCTACATAACAATTAGATATAGGCCTATAAAATGCAGTTTTATATAAAAATTATCACAATTTTAAAATTAACTATTGGCCAATGTGTAACCAAAATGCATGGAAAAAATAGGGCGTACTCTAAAACCACTCATAAGATAAACCTATATACACAAGAGAGATCACATTAAACTACAGCTGTTGTGGAAATGGTGTCCGGTGGCCGGTTGCCCTCTAATCATATGAAACACCGAAATCAGAACTGTTGGCACACCTTCACATAATGACATCAGTAACTGAGACGTCTCACCAAAAGTCCACGCTTCCCTCCAATGTTAACCGCTTTGGGAAAGAATGTTCAATGTTGAAGCCACTGTTTAAGATTTTTTTTCAACATAGATATACATTTATGATGGATTTCGGACTTTATTTCCCTTCTAAAAATTCATCCTCTTAAAAAAGTAGAAGAATCCTATCATAGTTTGAAGTATGTATCCATCACCAATACATATGCGGTTGGGTTCGACATTCTAGCCCACTTTGAGTTTGGCTAGGATGCGGGATATGGGGTTGTGTCAACAGGTTTGGCACATGGTTATATACCCTATAAGTATAAAGTGCACTAAGAGTCCATTATGTACAAACACATATGTTACTTACATGAGTTAAGTCATTTGATTGATATTTCTAAAAGGAAAGTGGAGCAGTATATGCTTTTATATCCTGCTAACGAAACTTTTGTATTTCTGATTTCGTAAAACCTATCCTTTAATACTTACCCAATTTGCTATCCCCCTGGGTCAGTATTCCAAACGAACAACTCCATGTACAACACGTAGATCTAGATGATAATTTCGTTGTGCGGGGCGTATTTATTAAGTAAATAGGTCACGTGAGTTTGTGTCGTCACTGATGAAATTCCAGTGGTATTGTTAGATGAGTTTGCAGCAGTGGCGACCAACTTCACGAAATATTCCTAATGATCACGTAGGCTTCAGCGTAGCTTTAATGCCTATAATCTTTAACCAGTGTCTATCCCTTGTATTATCACGGGTCGCTAACCAACAATAGATGTACGATTCAGTGCTGCTGGGTCAGAATCATAATGGTACGAAAA
Source organism: Zoroaster sp. YZ-2022 (assembly GCA_029582265.1). Lineage (NCBI taxonomy): Eukaryota > Metazoa > Echinodermata > Asteroidea > Forcipulatida > Zoroasteridae > Zoroaster > Zoroaster sp. YZ-2022. Next base: position 7,112,756 of record CM055830.1, on the reverse strand, counting down.
CCAAACTATATTTTGCTTGAATGTGTTTCTCATTGTACCTATATACAGTTAGGGAATGTGTATAAGGCAACCTTTGTATTATGTGACCCGCTCTGTGAAAAAGGGTGACATATCGCACCAAGCGTTTACATGTAATGGGTGATGAAATGTTGAGAGGGTCTTTGATACAATATGAGCTTTTTAAGGACTAACTTTATAAAGTATTACATAGCTACTAATGCAGATGTGAATCCCAACCCAATCAACGACGAAAAAGGGGGGGGGGGGGGCGTTTGGGGCCATTGCGCCTTGGTCCCCTGGATCTGCCCTTGTCTGCTCGTATGCATGTGTGACACTCAGTGTAAAAGGACAGCCTTACGAACATCAGAAACTGTTTGATTCTAGATGCTCAGCAGTGCGTTTTCAGGGTCACTAGAATTGTTCGATCTGTGGTGCGTTTTGAGCACTTTTTTTCAAAAGTATTTTGACTTAATCATAAGTCCACTTAATCATAAGTCCACATTTCTAAATTTTTATGAAATAAATTTTGGTAAATAAAGTTGAATTTAGAATAAAATGCAATAAAATGAAAATTTCTTTCATAAAAATTATGAAATTTTAATTATGAAAAGTGGACTTATGATTAAGTCAAAATACTTTTGAACATGCTTTTGTGTGTGTGTGTTATTTTTTATTTATTTATGGGCCATTTGATATACTTCCAACAGTCTAACAAGTGAAGGGGACATGTCCACTCCGCCCCACCGACCAACGCCTATGCAAAAATAAATATTTTTGTAAAATATAAGAAAAGCTGACCCAGACAGGTTCAAAGTCTTGTGCAAAAAGTGCCTGGTCAGGTTCAAAGTCTTGTGCAAAGAGTGCCTGGTCAGGTTCAGAGTCTTGTGCAAAGAGTGCCTGGTCAGGTTCAAAGTCTTGTGCAAAGAGTGCCTGGTCAGGTTCATAGTCTTGTTCAAAGAGTACCTGGTCAGGTTCAGAGTCTTGTTCAAAGAGTGCCTGGTCAGGTTCAGAGTCTTGTTTAAAGAGTGTCTGGTCAGGTTCAGAGTCTTGTGCAAAGAGTGCCTGGTCAGGTTCAGAGTCTTGTGCAAAGAGTGCCTGGTCAGGTTCAGAGTCTTGTGCAAAGAGTGCCTGGTCAGGTTCAGAGTCTTGTGCAAAGAGTACCTGGTCAGGTTCAGAGTCTTGTGCAAAGAGCGCCTGGTCAGGTTCAGAGTCTTGTGCAAAGAGTACCTGGTCAGGTTCAGAGTCTTGTGCAAAGAGCGCCTGGTCAGGTTCAAAGTCTTGTGCAAAGAGTGCCTGGACAGGTTCAAAGTCTTGTGCAAGGAGTGCCTGGTCAGGTTCAGAGTGTTGTTCAAAGAGTGCCTGGTCAGGTTCAAAGTCTTGTTCAAAGAGTGCCTGGTCAGGTTCAGAGTCTTGTTCAAAGAGTGCCTGGTCAGGTTCAGAGTCTTGTGCAAAGAGTGCCTGGTCAGGTTCAGAGTCTTGTGCAAAGAGTGCCTGGTCAGGTTCAGAGTATTGTGCAAAGAGTGCCTGGTCAGGTTCAGAGTCTTGTGCAAAGAGTGCCTGGTCAGGTTCAGAGTCTTGTGCAAAGAGTGCCTGGTCAGGTTCAGCGTATTGTGCAAAGAGTGCCTGGTCAGGTTCAGAGTCTTATTCAAAGAGTGTCTGGTCAGGTTCAGAGTCTTGTGCAAAGAGTGCCTGGTCAGGTTCAGCGTCTTGTGCAAAGAGTGCCTGGTCAGGTTCAGAGTCTTGTTCAAAGAGCGCCTGGTCAGGTTCAGAGTCTTGTGCAAAAAGTGCCTAGTCAGGTTCAGAGTCTTGTGCAAAGAGTGCCTGGTCAGGTTCAGAGTCTTGTTGAAAGAGTGCCTGGTCAGGTTCAGAGTCTTGTGCAAAGAGCGCCTGGTCAGGTTCAGAGTCTTGTGCAAAGAGTGCCTGGTCAACTATGAATCAAACTGGAAACTATTTAACTTTAAACAAATGACTGCACTTCGGACAAAATAATCCGAGGGAGAATTAGTTTCATATAGGCCTAGGCTTTACATTAAGTCAGTTTCACACAAAATGGCGTCATGTGCCCTTTCATACGTTACACGCCAAGTACAGTCGACGGTTGTTGTTTGTCACAAGTGAATGATTCTAAAAAGAATGTATCAAGGTCTCTGAAAAGTAACAGAGAACCTTTTTGTTGTAATGTCAATTCATGACGCATGCATCACCTACATATTAATATAAAATGGTAGCTGAATGCATGAATAAGTCGGATTTGAGCAAACACTCAATGTAATGCACAAGGGGAGGACATAATTATGACCTGGTAAATTTCAAGGTTTTGGCATTATTTTTTTTAGTTTGTATACTGCTGTTATTTAAAAGAAATAATTAAGAAGGTGAAAACAATAAGGAAACAGTTCACATTGTGGTAAAAATGAAAAAGACACGTATACTCAGTGGCGTAAATTTGCTGTAGAAGGTAGAGGGATTATTAATAATTTCCAATTTTAATGATCGATCCATCCAAACTCTTCCTTCTCGAGCTTTGGAATTTGAAACACTAGATTGAAAATAATAAATTTGGAATATAGATATCTATTTTTGGGGAACTTTGATTGATTGATTGATTTTATTTTATTTATTTCTTTACTTATTTAATTTCGGAAAGTAGTTTTAATCTTTTGGGAATTGATATCACCCAAAAGTATTGTTCAAACATAATATAGGGCCTATAGGATTCAGGGTTGGCATATGTAATTATTTAGGGTATTATATTTTTGTGCCATCAATAGTGGGGAAATTATTCATATTCTTATACTAACACTCCCCAACCTCTATGTATTTCCCTCAATTAGCCTCAATTCAAAGCCACTGGACAGAAAAATGGGGTGTTCAATTCTTGTTCCAGAGGGTCCCAACAAGTATGTATAAGATTCCATGTATATTAGCCTCTGTGGGAGGGCGTACTCGCGACGTAGCACAGTGGGTCAGGATTAGATCAAAGCACGCCAAAATTAAATAGGCCTATTCATAAATAATAGTAGTCTATTGTGGGTTTTTGAACTCGTAAAATTCAATGGTTATATTCGTAATCGTCTATGACGTCATTATAATGCTGATTTCTGACTGGTATTTTGGGGGACTGAGGGAACTCTATTATTTAAGTATTTCTGGTGAGTTGAAGGAGGACAACATTTCCAATGGGCACACAATGTCCGTTGGCCAAGGGGGTAGGATAAATCTTAAGATATACTGTTTGAGGAGACAAAATATCATTTCACAAGCCAGGTAAAACTGTTGTTAGATGGAAATTCACCGTCCATATAATTATGTAAATGAACAATGAGATATTCACAACCCACGACTCAGTTATTGCTCTTGCCGTGCCATTGCCGATGCCCTCACCATCCAACTCTACCGACACCTCAGACCCTCTAGTTTATCCTACCCCCAGGTTCTTTGGCCAACCGAAGATCCACAAACCCGATGTTCCTCTCCATCCCATTGTCGCCTCCAAAGGATCACCCACATACAACACAGCCAGGCACCAAGCTAAGATCCTCCGACCCTTAGTTTGGTCTCACTCAGCACCATGTGACCGACTCCAGTCAGTTTTATTTTTAGATCACCCGTGTCTCACTCTACAACCCAGCGACATCTTGGTTAGTTTTGATGTTGTCTCCCTTTTCACCAATGCCTCCTGGTGAAGGAAAGACTAAAACAAAATCTTTCCCTTGATGACCGCACATCACTCTCCCCTGATCAAATAAAAACAACTGTGTTTCTTCTAGTTGTTTTCAATTTCAGGGCAAGTTTTACGAGCAGACAGCTGGGACCTCTATGGGATCTCCTCTATCCCGGTCCAGTGCTGACAATTTCATGGAAGAGTTTGAAACATATTTCCTTCACACCCGACCCCTGACCCAGCCTCTGGCTCCGCTATGCAATCCAGGACTTCCTACAGCACCTCATCACGTTTACGAAGGAAGTAAAAGAAGACGGTAAGATCTCGTTTCTTGATGTTGGCATCTCCAAAAACACAGACAGCTCCCTACACCACAGCGTTACAAGAAGCCCACCCACACAGATCGATACCCCAACCAGCGCTCCTTCCATCACCCTAGCGACCCGGACAGTCTACCCAAGGAACTACGGCACATCAAGACTATCCAGCGCAACGGCTACAAACCCAGCAAGATCAACACATCGAAGCTTGTTCCAATCTAACCATTTCTACTTGTCTCCCCTACCTAGGATCTACGTCACATAAACTTCAGCGCATCCTCCAACAAGCAGGCATCCAACAAGTGTACTACTCCGCCCCCAGCAGACTACAGAGACTTCTCCACACCTACAAGGATAAACCGGATCCCAGCAACAGAGCGGGGGTCGACTGGATCCCCTGTGAGTGTGGTAAAGTCCACATCGGGGAAACAGGACGAAATCTCCCAACGAGACTGGAAAGAACACTGAGCACGGCCGC
>CM055830.1:7069555-7107794 GCA_029582265.1 Zoroaster sp. YZ-2022 | reverse complement strand
GACAGATAAAATTGATATCTAAATTAAAGCTTAGGTTCTCTCCTCTCGGAAAAACACAAAATCTTTGAATTTGGATAATGTCTTCATACTTTAAAACGGCCTCCATGGACACTTAGCCCCCTGTAAAATACGGTCAACTTGCATGCGGTTTCATAGAAAACAATACAGCACTGTACACTGTTACGAAAGAAACATTTCTAAGGTTGGGAATAACTTTTCAAGTTTTTAAGGGAGACAGATACAATTGATATCTAAATTAAAGCTTAGGTTCTCCCCTCTCGGAAAAACACAAAATCTTTGAATTTGGATAATGTCTTCATACCTTAAACGGCCTCCATGGACACTTAGCCCCCTGTAAAATACGGTCAACTTGCATGCGGTTTCACAGAAAACAATACAGCACTGTACACTGTTACGAAAGAAACATTTCTAAGGTTGAGAATAACTTTTCAAGTTTTTAAGGGAGGCAGATACAATTGATATCTAAATTAAAGCTTAGGTTCTCCCTCTCGGAAAAACACAAATTCTTTGAATTTGGATAATGTCTTCATACCTTAAACGGCCTCCATGGACACTTAGCCCCTGTAAAATACGGTCAACTTGCATGCGGTTTCACAGAAAACAATACAGCACTGTACACTGTTACGAAAGAAACATTTCTAAGGTTGGAATAACTTTTCAAGTTTTAAGGGAAGCAGATAAAATTGATATCTAAATTAAAGCTTAGGTTCTCCCTCTCGGAAAACACAAAAATCTTTGAATTTGGATAATGTCTTCATACCTTAAACGGCCTCCATGGACACTTAGCCCCCTGTAAAATACGGTCAACTTGCGTGCGGTTTCATAGAAAACAATACAGCACTGTACACTGTTACGAAAGAAACATTTCTAAGTTGGGAATAACTTTTAAAGTTTTTAAGGGAGGCAGATACAATTGATATCTAAATTAAAGCTTAGGTTCTCCCCTCTCGGAAAAACAAAAATTCTTTGAATTTGGATAATGTCTTCATACCTTAAACGGCCTCCATGGACACTTAGCCCCCTGTAAAATACGGTCAACTTGCATGCGGTTTCACAGAAAACAATACAGCACTGTACACTGTTACGAAAAAAACATTTCTAAGGTTGGGAATAACTTTTCAAGTTTTTAAGGGAGGCAGATAAAATTGATATCTAAATTAAAGCTTAGGTTCTCCCATCTCGGAAAAACACAAAATCTTTGAATTTGGATAATGTCTTCATACCTTAAACGGCCTCCATGGACACTTAGCCCCCTGTAAAATACGGTCAACTTGCATGCGGTTTCACCGAAAACAATACAGCACTGTACACTGTTACGAAAGAAACATTTCTAAGGTTGGGAATAAATTTTAAAGTTTTAAGGAGGCAGATACAATTGATATCTAAATTAAAGCTTAGGTTCTCCCATCTCGGAAAAATACACATTCTTTGAATTTGGATAATGTCTTCATACCTTAAACGGCCTCCATGGACACTTAGCCCCCTGTAAAATACGGTCAACTTGCATGCGGTTTCACAGAAAACAATACAGCACTGTACACTGTTACGAAAGAAACATTTCTAAGGTTGGGAATAACTTTTCAAGTTTTTAAGGAGACAGATAAAATTGATATCTAAATTAAAGCTTAGGTTCTCCCCTCTCGGAAAAACACAAAATCTTTGAATTTGGATAATGTCTTCATACCTTAAACGGCCTCCATGGACACTTAGCCCCTGTAAAATACGGTCAACTTGCATGCGGTTTCATAGAAAACAATACAGCACTGTACACTGTTACGAAAGAAACATTTCTAAGGTTGGAAATAACTTTTCAAGTTTTGAAGGGAGGCAGATACAATTGATATCTAAATTAAAGCTTAGGTTCTCACCTCTCGGAAAAACACAAATTCTTTGAATTTGGATAATGTCTTCATACCTTAAACGGCCTCCATGGACACTTAGCCCCCTGTAAAATACGGTCAACTTGCATGCGGTTTCACAGAAAACAATACAGCACTGTACACTGTTACGAAAGAAACATTTCTAAGTTGGGAATAACTTTTCAAGTTTTTAAGGGAGGCAGATACAATTGATATCTAAATTAAAGCTTAGGTTCTCCCCTCTCGGAAAAACACAAAATCTTTGAATTTGGATAATGTCTTCATACCTTAAACGGCCTCCATGGACACTTAGCCCCCTGTAAATACGGTCAACTTGCATGCGGTTTCACAGAAAACAATACAGCACTGTACACTGTTACAAAAAAACATTTCTAAGGTTGGGAATAACTTTTCAAGTTTTTAAGGGAGACAGATAAAATTGATATCTAAATTAAAGCTTAGGTTCTCCCCTCTCGGAAAAACACAAAATCTTTGAATTTGGATAATGTCTTCATACCTTAAACGGCCTCCATGGACACTTAGCCCCTGTAAAATACGGTCAACTTGCATGCGGTTTCATAGAAAACAATACAGCACTGTACACTGTTACGAAAGAAACATTTCTAAGGTTGGAATAACTTTTCAAGTTTTTAAGGGAGGCAGATACAATTGATATCTAAATTAAAGCTTAGGTTCTCCCCTCTCGGAAAAACACAAAATCTTTGAATTTGGATAATGTCTTCATACCTTAAACGGCCTCCATGGACACTTAGCCCCCTGTAAAATACGGTCAACTTGCATGCGGTTTCACAGAAAACAATACAGCACTGTACACTGTTACGAAAGAAACATTTCTAAGGTTGGAAATAACTTTTAAAGTTTTTAAGGGAGGCAGATACAATTGATATCTAAATTAAAGCTTAGGTTCTCCCCTCTCGGAAAAACACAAATTCTTTGAATTTGGATAATGTCTTCATACCTTAAACGGCCTCCATGGACACTTAGCCCCTGTAAAATACGGTCAACTTGCATGCGGTTTCACAGAAAACAATACAGCACTGTACACTGTTACGAATGAAACATTTCTAAGGTTGGAATAACTTTTCAAGTTTTTAAGGGAGGCAGATAAAATTGATATCTAAATTAAAGCTTAGGTTCTCCCCTCTCGGAAAAACACAAAATCTTTGAATTTGGATAATGTCTTCATACCTTAAACGGCCTCCATGGACACTTAGCCCCTGTAAAATACGGTCAACTTGCATGCGGTTTCATAGAAAACAATACAGCACTGTACACTGTTACGAAAGAAACATTTCTAAGGTTGGGAATAACTTTTCAAGTTTTTAAGGGAGGCAGATACAATTGATATCTAAATTAAAGCTTAGATTCTCCCCTCTCGGAAAAACACAAATTCTTTGAATTTGGATAATGTCTTCATACCTTAAACGGCCTCCATGGACACTTAGCCCCCTAAAAAATACGGTCAACTTGCATGCGGTTTCACAGAAAACAATACAGCACTGTACACTGTTACGAAAGAAACATTTCTAAGGTTGGGAATAACTTTTAAAGTTTTTAAGGGAGGCAGATACAATTGATATCTAAATTGAAGCTTAGGTTCTCCCCTCTCGGAAAAACACAAAAATCTTTGAATTTGGATAATGTCTTCATACCTTAAACGGCCTCCATGGACACTTAGCCCCTGTAAAATACGGTCAACTTGCATGCGGTTTCACAGAAAACAATACAGCACTGTACACTGTTACGAAAGAAACATTTCTAAGGTTGGAAATAACTTTTAAAGTTTTATGGAGGCAGATAAAATTGATATCTAAATTAAAGCTTAGGTTCTCCCCTCTCGGAAAAACACAAATTCTTTGAATTTGGATAATGTCTTCATACCTTAAACGGCCTCCATGGACACTTAGCCCCTGTAAAATACGGTCAACTTGCATGCGGTTTCACAGAAAACAATACAGCACTGTACACTGTTACGAAAGAAACATTTCTAAGGTTGGGAATAACTTTTCAAGTTTTTAAGTTAGGCAGATAAAATTGATATCTAAATTAAAGCTTAGGTTCTCTCCTCTCGGAAAAACACAAAATCTTTGAATTTGGATAATGTCTTCATACCTTAAACGGCCTCCATGGACACTTAGCCCCCTGTAAAATACGGTCAACTTGCATGCGGTTTCATAGAAAACAATACAGCACTGTACACTGTTACGAAAGAAACATTTCTAAGGTTGGGAATAACTTTTAATTTTTTAAGGGAGGCAGATACAATTGATATCTAAATTAAAGCTTAGGTTCTCCCCTCTCGGAAAAACACAAATTCTTTGAATTTGGATAATGTCTTCATACCTTAAACGGCCTCCATGGACACTTAGCCCCCTGTAAAATACGGTCAACTTGCATGCGGTTTCACAGAAAACAATACAGCACTGTACACTGTTACGAAAGAAACATTTCTAAGGTTGGAAATAACTTTTCAAGTTTTTAAGGGAGGCAGATAAAATTGATATCTAAATTAAAGCTTAGGTTCTCCCCTCTCGGAAAAACACAAATTCTTTGAATTTGGATAATGTCTTCATACCTTAAACGGCCTCCATGGACACTTAGCCCCCTGTAAAATACGGTCAACTTGCATGCGGTTTCATAGAAAACAATACAGCACTGTACACTGTTACGAAAGAAACATTTCTAAGGTTGGGAATAACTTTTCAAGTTTTTAAGGGAGGCAGATACAATTGATATCTAAATTAAAGCTTAGGTTCTCCCCTCTCGGAAAAACACAAATTCTTTGAATTTGGATAATGTCTTCATACCTTAAACGGCCTCCATGGACACTTAGCCCCTGTAAAATACGGTCAACTTGCATGCGGTTTCACAGAAAACAATACAGCACTGTACACTGTTACGAAAGAAACATTTCTAAGGTTGGGAATAACTTTTCAAGTTTTTAAGGGAGGCAGATAAAATTGATATCTAAATTAAAGCTTAGGTTCTCCCCTCTCGGAAAAACACAAAATCTTTGAATTTGGATAATGTCTTCATACCTTAAACGGCCTCCATGGACACTTAGCCCCCTGTAAAATACGGTCAACTTGCATGCGGTTTCATAGAAAACAATACAGCACTGTACACTGTTACGAAAGAAACATTTCTAAGGTTGGGAATAACTTTTCAAGTTTTTAAGGGAGGCAGATAAAATTGATATCTAAATTAAAGCTTAGGTTCTCCCCCTCGGAAAAACACAAATTCTTTGAATTTGGATAATGTCTTCATACCTTAAACGGCCTCCATGGACACTTAGCCCCTGTAAAATACGGTCAACTTGCATGCGGTTTCACAGAAAACAATACAGCACTGTACACTGTTACGAAAAAAACATTTCTAAGGTTGGGAATAACTTTTCAAGTTTTAAGGAGGCAGATAAAATTGATATCTAAATTAAAGCTTAGGTTCTCCCCTCTCGGAAAAACACAAAATCTTTGAATTTGGATAATGTCTTCATACCTTAAACGGCCTCCATGGACACTTAGCCCCTGTAAAATACGGTCAACTTGCATGCGGTTTCATAGAAAACAATACAGCACTGTACACTGTTACGAAAGAAACATTTCTAAGGTTGGAAATAACTTTTAAAGTTTTTAAGGGAGGCAGATACAATTGATATCTAAATTAAAGCTTAGGTTCTCCCCTCTCGGAAAAACACAAATTCTTTGAATTTGGATAATGTCTTCATACCTTAAACGGCCTCCATGGACACTTAGCCCCTGTAAAATACGGTCAACTTGCATGCGGTTTCACAGAAAACAATACAGCACTGTACACTGTTACGAAAGAAACATTTCTAAGGTTGGGAATAACTTTTCAAGTTTTTAAGGGAGACAGATACAATTGATATCTAAATTAAAGCTTAGGTTCTCCCCTCTCGGAAAAACACAAATTCTTTGAATTTGGATAATGTCTTCATACCTTAAACGGCCTCCATGGACACTTAGCCCCCTGTAAAATACGGTCAACTTGCATGCGGTTTCACAGAAAACAATACAGCACTGTACACTGTTACGAAAGAAACATTTCTAAGGTTGGGAATAACTTTTAAAGTTTTTAAGGGAGGCAGATACAATTGATATCTAAATTAAAGCTTAGGTTCTCCCCTCTCGGAAAAACACAAAATTCTTTGAATTTGGATAATGTCTTCATACCTTAAACGGCCTCCATGGACACTTAGCCCCCTGTAAAATACGGTCAACTTGCATGCGGTTTCACAGAAAACAATACAGCACTGTACACTGTTACGAAAGAAACATTTCTAAGTTGGGAATAACTTTTAAAGTTTTTAAGGGAGGCAGATACAATTGATATCTAAATTAAAGCTTAGGTTCTCCCCTCTCGGAAAAACAAAAATTCTTTGAATTTGGATAATGTCTTCATACCTTAAACGGCCTCCATGGACACTTAGCCCCCTGTAAAATACGGTCAACTTGCATGCGGTTTCACAGAAAACAATACAGCACTGTACACTGTTACGAAAAAAAACATTTCTAAGGTTGGGAATAACTTTTCAAGTTTTTAAGGGAGGCAGATAAAATTGATATCTAAATTAAAGCTTAGGTTCTCCCCTCTCGGAAAAACACAAAATCTTTGAATTTGGATAATGTCTTCATACCTTAAACGGCCTCCATGGACACTTAGCCCCCTGTAAAATACGGTCAACTTGCATGCGGTTTCATAGAAAACAATACAGCACTGTACACTGTTACGAAAGAAACATTTCTAAGGTTGGGAATAACTTTTAAAGTTTTTAAGGGAGGCAGATACAATTGATATCTAAATTAAAGCTTAGGTTCTCCCCTCTCGGAAAAACACAAATTCTTTGAATTTGGATAATGTCTTCATACCTTAAACGGCCTCCATGGACACTTAGCCCCCTGTAAAATACGGTCAACTTGCATGCGGTTTCACAGAAAACAATACAGCACTGTACACTGTTACGAAAGAAACATTTATAAGGTTGGAAATAACTTTTCAAGTTTTTAAGGGAGACAGATAAAATTGATATCTAAATTAAAGCTTAGGTTCTCCCCTCTCGGAAAAACACAAATTCTTTGAATTTGGATAATGTCTTCATACCTTAAACGGCCTCCATGGACACTTAGCCCCCTGTAAAATACGGTCAACTTGCATGCGGTTTCATAGAAAACAATACAGCACTGTACACTGTTACGAAAGAAACATTTCTAAGGTTGGGAATAACTTTTAAAGTTTTTAAGGGAGGCAGATACAATTGATATCTAAATTAAAGCTTAGGTTCTCCCCTCTCGGAAAACAAAAATCTTTGAATTTGGATAATGTCTTCATACCTTAAACGGCCTCCATGGACACTTAGCCCCCTGTAAAATACGGTCAACTTGCATGCGGTTTCACAGAAAACAATACAGCACTGTACACTGTTACGAAAGAAACATTTCTAAGGTTGGGAATAACTTTTCAAGTTTTTAAGGAAGGCAGATACAATTGATATCTAAATTAAAGCTTAGGTTCTCCCCTCTCGGAAAAACACAAAATCTTTGAATTTGGATAATGTCTTCATACCTTAAACGGCCTCCATGGACACTTAGCCCCCTGTAAAATACGGTCAACTTGCATGCGGTTTCACAGAAAACAATACAGCACTGTACACTGTTACGAAAAGAAACATTTCTAAGGTTGGAAATAACTTTTCAAGTTTTTAAGGGAGACAGATAAAATTGATATCTAAATTAAAGCTTAGGTTCTCCCCTCTCGGAAAAACACAAATTCTTTGAATTTGGATAATGTCTTCATACCTTAAACGGCCTCCATGGACACTTAGCCCCTGTAAAATACGGTCAACTTGCATGCGGTTTCACAGAAAACAATACAGCACTGTACACTGTTACGAAAGAAACATTTCTAAGGTTGGGAATAACTTTTAAAGTTGTTAAGGGAGGCAGATACAATTGATATCTAAATTAAAGCTTAGGTTCTCCCCTCTTGGAAAAACACAAAATCTTTGAATTTGGATAATGTCTTCATACCTTAAACGGACTCCATGGACACTTAGCCCCTGTAAAATACGGTCAACTTGCATGCGGTTTCACAGAAAACAATACAGCACTGTACACTGTTACGAAAGAAACATTTCTAAGGTTGGAAATAACTTTTAAATTTTTTAAGGAGGCAGATACAATTGATATCTAAATTAAAGCTTAGGTTCTCCCTCTCGGAAAAACACAATTCTTTGAATTTGGATAATGTCTTCATACCTTAAACGGCCTCCATGTTCACTTAGACCACTGTAAAATAAGTTCTACTTTCATGAGGTTTCTAATAAAACAATACAGCACTGTACACTGTTACGAAAGAAACATTTCTAAGGTTGGGAATAACTTTTCAAGTTTTTAAGGGAGACAGATAAAATTGATATCTAAATTAAAGCTTAGGTTCTCCCCTCTCGGAAAAACACAAATTCTTTGAATTTGGATAATGTCTTCATACCTTAAACGGCCTCCATGGACACTTAGCCCCTGTAAAATACGGTCAACTTGCATGCGGTTTCACAGAAAACAATACAGCACTGTACACTGTTACGAAAGAAACATTTCTAAGGTTGGGAATAACTTTTCAGATTTTTAAGGGAGACAGATACAATTGATATCTAAATTAAAGCTTAGGTTCTCCCCTCTCGGAAAAACACAAATTCTTTGAATTTGGATAATGTCTTCATACCTTAAACGGCCTCCATGGACACTTAGCCCCTGTAAAATACGGTCAACTTGCATGCGGTTTCACAGAAAACAATACAGCACTGTACACTGTTACGAAAGAAACATTTCTAAGGTTGGAAATAACTTTTAAAGTTTTTAAGGGAGGCAGATACAATTGATATCTAAATTAAAGCTTAGGTTCTCCCATCTCGGAAAAACACAAATTCTTTGAATTTGGATAATGTCTTCATACCTTAAACGGCCTCCATGGACACTTAGCCCCCTGTAAAATACGGTCAACTTGCATGCGGTTTCACAGAAAACAATACAGCACTGTACACTGTTACGAAAGAACATTTCTAAGGTTGGGAATAACTTTTCAAGTTTTTAAGGAGGCACATACAATTGATATCTAAATTAACGCTTAGGTTCTCCTCAATCGCAAAAACAAAATCTTTGAATTTGGATAATGTCTTCATACCTTAAACGGCCTCCATGGACACTTAGCCCCCTGTAAAATACGGTCAACTTGCATGCGGTTTCACAGAAAACAATACAGCACTGTACACTGTTACGAAGAAACATTTCTAAGGTTGGGAATAACTTTTCAAGTTTTAAGGAGCAGAGATACAATTGATATCTAAATTAAAGCTTAGGTTCTCCCCTCTCGGAAAAACACAAATTCTTTGAATTTGGATAATGTCTTCATACCTTAAACGGCCTCCATGGACACTTAGCCCCCTGTAAAATACGGTCAACTTGCATGCGGTTTCACAGAAAACAATACAGCACTGTACACTGTTACGAAAAAAACATTTCTAAGGTTGGGAATAACTTTTCAAGTTTTTAAGGGAGGCAGATAAAATTGATATCTAAATTAAAGCTTAGGTTCTCCCCTCTCGGAAAAACACAAATTCTTTGAATTTGGATAATGTCTTCATACCTTAAACGGCCTCCATGGACACTTAGCCCCCTGTAAAATACGGTCAACTTGCATGCGCTTTTAAAACAGCAAACAATACAGCACTGTACACTGTTACGAAAGAAACATTTCTAAGGTTGGGAATAACTTTTCAAGTTTTTAAGGGAGGCAGATAAAATTGATATCTAAATTAAAGCTTAGGTTCTCCCCTCTCGGAAAAACAAAAATTCTTTGAATTTGGATAATGTCTTCATACCTTAAACGGCCTCCATGGACACTTAAGCCCCCTGTAAAATACGGTCAACTTGCATGCGGTTTCACAGAAAACAATACAGCACTGTACACTGTTACGAAAGAAACATTTCTAAGGTTGGGAATAACTTTTAAAGTTTTTAAGGGAGGCAGATACAATTGATATCTAAATTAAAGCTTAGGTTCTCCCCTCTCGGAAAAACACAAATTCTTTGAATTTGGATAATGTCTTCATACCTTAAACGGCCTCCATGGACACTTAGCCCCCTGTAAAATACGGTCAACTTGCATGCGGTTTCACAGAAAACAATACAGCACTGTACACTGTTACGAAAAAAACATTTCTAAGGTTGGGAATAACTTTTCAAGTTTTTAAGGGAGGCAGATAAAATTGATATCTAAATTAAAGCTTAGGTTCTCCCCTCTCGGAAAAACACAAAATCTTTGAATTTGGATAATGTCTTCATACCTTAAACGGCCTCCATGGACACTTAGCCCCTGTAAAATACGGTCAACTTGCATGCGGTTTCATAGAAAACAATACAGCACTGTACACTGTTACGAAAGAAACATTTCTAAGGTTGGGAATAACTTTTCAAGTTTTTAAGGGAGGCAGATACAATTGATATCTAAATTAAAGCTTAGGTTCTCCCCTCTCGGAAAAACAAAAATTCTTTGAATTTGGATAATGTCTTCATACCTTAAACGGCCTCCATGGACACTTAGCCCCTGTAAAATACGGTCAACTTGCATGCGGTTTCACAGAAAACAATACAGCACTGTACACTGTTACGAAAGAAACATTTCTAAGGTTGGGAATAACTTTTCAAGTTTTTAAGGGAGGCAGACAAAAATTGATATCTAAATTAAAGCTTAGGTTCTTCCCTCTCGGAAAAACACAAAATCTTTGAATTTGGATAATGTCTTCATACCTTAAACGGCCTCCATGGACACTTAGCCCCCTGTAAAATACGGTCAACTTGCATGCGGTTTCATAGAAAACAATACAGCACTGTACACTGTTACGAAAGAAACATTTCTAAGGTTGGGAATAACTTTTCAAGTTTTTAAGGGAGGCAGATAAAATTGATATCTAAATTAAAGCTTAGGTTCTCCCCTCTCGGAAAAACACAAATTCTTTGAATTTGGATAATGTCTTCATACCTTAAACGGCCTCCATGGACACTTAGCCCCCTGTAAAATACGGTCAACTTGCATGCGGTTTCATAGAAAACAATACAGCACTGTACACTGTTACGAAAGAAACATTTCTAAGGTTGGGAATAACTTTTCAAGTTTTTAAGGGAGGCAGATACAATTGATATCTAAATTAAAGCTTAGGTTCTCCCCTCTCGGAAAAACACAAATTCTTTGAATTTGGATAATGTCTTCATACCTTAAACGGCCTCCATGGACACTTAGCCCCCTGTAAAATACGGTCAACTTGCATGCGGTTTCACAGAAAACAATACAGCACTGTACACTGTTACGAAAGAAACATTTCTAAGGTTGGAAATAACTTTTAAAGTTTTTAAGGGAGGCAGATACAATTGATATCTAAATTAAAGCTTAGGTTCTCCCATCTCGGAAAAACACAAATTCTTTGAATTTGGATAATGTCTTCATACCTTAAACGGCCTCCATGGACACTTAGCCCCCTGTAAAATACGGTCAACTTGCATGCGGTTTCACAGAAAACAATACAGCACTGTACACTGTTACGAAAGAAACATTTCTAAGGTTGGGAATAACTTTTCAAGTTTTTAAGATAGGCAGATACAATTGATATCTAAATTAAAGCTTAGGTTCTCCCCTCTCGGAAAAACACAAAATCTTTGAATTTGGATAATGTCTTCATACCTTAAACGGCCTCCATGGACACTTAGCCCCCTGTAAAATACGGTCAACTTGCATGCGGTTTCACAGAAAACAATGCAGCACTGTACACTGTTACGAAAAAACATTTCTAAGGTTGGGAATAACTTTTCAAGTTTTTAAGGGAGGCAGATAAAATTGATATCTAAATTAAAGCTTAGGTTCTCCCCTCTCGGAAAAACACAAAATCTTTGAATTTGGATAATGTCTTCATACCTTAAACGGCCTCCATGGACACTTAGCCCCCTGTAAAATACGGTCAACTTGCATGCGGTTTCATAGAAAACAATACAGCACTGTACACTGTTACGAAAGAAACATTTCTAAGGTTGGAAATAACTTTTAAAGTGTTTAAGGGAGGCAGATACAATTGATATCTAAATTAAAGCTTATGTTCTCCCCTCTCGGAAAAACACACATTCTTTGAATTTGGATAATGTCTTCATACCTTAAACGGCCTCCATGGACACTTAGCCCCCTGTAAAATACGGTCAACTTGCATGCGGTTTCACAGAAAACAATACAGCACTGTACACTGTTACGAAAGAAACATTTATAAGGTTGGAAATAACTTTTCAAGTTTTTAAGGGAGACAGATAAAATTCATATCTAAATTAAATCTTAGTTTCTCCCCTCTCGGAAAAACACAAATTCTTTGAATTTGGATAATGTCTTCATACCTTAAACGGCCTCCATGGACACTTAGCCCCCTGTAAAATACGGTCAACTTGCGTGCGGTTTCACAGAAAACAATACAGCACTGTACACTGTTACGAAAGAAACATTTCTAAGGTTGGGAATAACTTTTAAAGATACAATTGATATCTAAATAAAAGCTTAGGTTCTCCCCTCTCGGAAAAACACAAATTCTTTGAATTTGGATAATGTCTTCATACCTTAAACGGCCTCCATGGACACTTAGCCCCCTGTAAAATACGGTCAACTTGCATGCGGTTTCACAGAAAACAATACAGCACTGTACACTGTTACGAAAGAAACATTTCTAAGGTTGGAATAACTTTTAAAGTTTTTAAGGGAGGCAGATACAATTGATATCTAAATTAAAGCTTAGGTTCTCCCTCTCGGAAAAACACAAAATCTTTGAATTTGGATAATGTCTTCATACCTTAAACGGCCTCCATGGACACTTAGCCCCCTGTAAAATACGGTCAACTTGCATGCGGTTTCACAGAAAACAATACAGCACTGTACACTGTTACGAAAGAAACATTTCTAAGGTTGGGAATAACTTTTCAAGTTTTTAAGGGAGGCAGATACAATTGATATCTAAATTAAAGCTTAGGTTCTCCCCTCTCGGAAAAACACAAAATCTTTGAATTTGGATAATGTCTTCATACCTTAAACGGCCTCCATGGACACTTAGCCCCCTGTAAAATACGGTCAACTTGCATGCGGTTTCATAGAAAACAATACAGCACTGTACACTGTTACGAAAGAAACATTTCTAAGATTGGGAATAAATTTAAAGTTTTTAAGGGAGGCAGATACAATTGATATCTAAATTAAAGCTTAGGTTCTCCCTCTCGGAAAACACAAAATTCTTTGAATTTGGATAATGTCTTCATACCTTAAACGGCCTCCATGGACACTTAGCCCCCTGTAAAAATACGGTCAACTTGCGTGCGGTTTCACAGAAAACAATGACTGTGCACGTACGTTGTATTTTCTGTAACTATGATCATGGAGGCCGTTTAAATAGTGATATCAAATTCAAGAGGCTGGAGGCACCTCGAGAGAAAACCTAACTGAGCTGATCAGTATCTGCCTCCCATAAAAAACTTTAAGTATTTCCAACAACATTGTTCATGGCACAGTGTGGGCTGTTGACACCTGCGTGAGCCACTGGCCGACAAGCACGAGGCCAAATGTGAGGCGTGTCAGGCCGGGCTGTGTTTTTCCGAATGGCTCGACTGGTGTCGGTGTATCTGCTCCATAAGCGCAATATTCCCAAGCAAAATGTTTCTTTCGCTCAACGATAATACTGATCTTCGCTGATAATCTCTGTTGAACCGTACAGAAGACAGACTAATGTCCATGGAGGCTTTCGTTAGGCTATCGAAGACGTGTCAAATTCGAAAAGAATTTGTTTTCAGGAGGAAGAACTGAAACACGGTGGATATCGGTCAACAATCTGCCTCCCGCCAAAACTTTGAGGTTATTCAACCTTAAATCATTTCTTTCGCTCGGCTGATGTGCAGTGCTGTATGATGAAACCACTGAACCGACCGTGAGGGGCCTGGGCACCGTTGGGCGAACATTAATCAGTTAAAAATTTTGTTTTCCGGAGAAGAACTAAGCAATTTGAATCGGTGTCGCCAAAAGAAACAGTTATTCCCAACCTTGAAATGTTTTCTTTCAAACGGTAATACGGTGCTGCTCGATGATACTCTGTGAAACCGCGTACAAGATTGTTGGGGCTATCCGTGATGTTCAGAACGTTATCGAGATAAAGAATTTTGTGTTTTTCGGAGGAACAACTTTAATTTGGATATCAGTGTGCCTCCTTAAAAACTTTAAAGATTATTCCAACATAAAATGTTTGTTCGCTAACGATGTCAGAGGTCTTTAGCCATTATTTCTATTGGCTCCACAGCTGTTCC
Source organism: Zoroaster sp. YZ-2022 (assembly GCA_029582265.1). Classification (NCBI taxonomy): domain Eukaryota; kingdom Metazoa; phylum Echinodermata; class Asteroidea; order Forcipulatida; family Zoroasteridae; genus Zoroaster; species Zoroaster sp. YZ-2022. The sequence goes on along the minus strand of CM055830.1, from coordinate 7,093,507 downwards.
AGGGAACTAAGTATCCCGTGGAGCCGTTTGAAACGAAACGTTATCCCAGATTCAAGGGTGTTTTTCAGGGCGCTGGTTGGGCATCGGTGTCTGCTCATACTTTAAAGTTATTCTGACGCCAGAAATGTTTCTTCATGTTGATGTGCAGTCTTCTGTGAGCCGTGCAAACCGACACGGGGGCTTCATCCATGAAGCTTGGATATGTCGGTGATATCAAAATTCGAAGACGATATTTTTCCGGAGAAGGAGAATTCAGCTTTGGTGAATAATCGGTGTATCTGCCTCGCCAAAAACTTTAAAGTTGTTCCCGAGCTTAAATCGTTCTTTCGTAACGATTGTGCAACGCGCTGTTATGACTTCACATCTGTGTTTCGTATTTGAGGCAAACAATCACGTGGAGGCTGGCTAATGAACGTTATCAAATTCGAAAATTTTGTTTTTCAATGCTTCAATTAGATATCATTATCGTCTCGCCAAAAACAGCGTTAACTGAAATGTTTCTTTCGTAACGTGTGCAGTGCTGTGAGCCGCGTACAGGTCGACCATGACCCCGGGGGCTCGTAATCGTGGGCCGTTTGCGCTGTGAAGACGGTATCAAGTAAAAATTTAATCGGCCTAGCTGGGTAGATATCGTACTCATAAAAACACAAAGTGTCAACAGCAAATCGTTTGTTCATCGACGGTGTGGAGATGCTGTGGTGTTTCTGGTGAGCTCACGCTGAACTGAAATGTGGCATGAACATTATCAGGGTGAAATTTGGAGGAGGAACAACGGCTGGGCATCGTGCCGTCTGCCTCATAAACTTTTGAGATTGTTCCCAGCAACAGAAGCGACAGCTCATGCAGTGGTCTGACGAGCCGCGTACCGCGACCGTGTTCGGGGGCTGAAACTCCATGGAACAGATGGTGTGAGGGCGTGTCAGATCAAAATTTATTCATTTTCCGGAGAGACCTAAGCACAATTTGGATATCGGTGTATCTGCTCATGAAACTTCAAAGACCAATCTTAGTATTTGTTCGTAACGGTGTGGGGTGCTGTGTTGTTCTGGTGAGCTCACGGTGTTTCATATTTGATGGCCGTTTAATGAACGTGTCAAGTCCAAAGACGTGTTTTCGAGAGGAACTTTAATTTGAATATCGGTGTATCCTCGCCAAAAAGCAATACAACAGCTCGTGACGGTGTACAGTGCTGTGTGTTTTCTGTGAAGCTGCGTATAATGTTCATACGGGGAATGGCGTGAAGCGTTCGTATGTTTATTATCAGGTAAGGTGTTTTTCGAGGAGAAGACTCTTTAATTGAATCGTTTATCTGCTCGTAAAACTGAAGTTGTTCTGACAGAAACAACGAAACGGTGTGCAGTCTTCATTGAACCACTGTGAACCGCGTGAGATTGACCGTGTTGCAGGATGTCATGGGCTTCGTTTAAGGTAATGGTATCAAGTCAGATGATTTTTTCGGGAGAACCTAAGCAATTTGGATGGTGTCTGCCTCATACTTTGAGGATGTTCAACGCAGAAATGTTTCTTTTCGTGAAACGATTGACACAGTCTGTTGAAACCAAAGTATTTGAGGACGTCCGTGGACCGTTTAAATGACGTATCAAATTCAGGGTATCATTTTTTCGGAATGGCAATTGGTGTCATTATCTGCGCCAAAGCTTTAAAGTTATTTCAACCTTAAATGTTTGTTCGTAACGGTGTGGTATGTTGTTACTGTTTCCTGGTGTTCGGCAACCTACGAGGGGCTAATCCCGTAGACCATTAAATGTCGGGCTGTCAGGTCAAAGATTTTGTGTTTTCGAGGTCAGCTTTCATTTAGATATCGGTGTGTCTGCCTCCCGTAAGCAGTTATTCCCAACTTAAATGTTTCTTTCATGTTGATGTCTGATATGATGTTCTGTTGAGCATGCAGGTGTTCGTGACTGAACTAATCCGTGGTGAGCTGAGGGCATTGACCGGTGGTACCGGAGAGAACAAACTGATTTAGATCGGTGTCTGCGCGCTTAAAACACAAGGTTATTTCGGCAAGCTGTTTCTTCCGTGACTTGATTGACAGTGTATTGAACCACGGGGAGACTAATGGGCTGCGTTGGTATCGAGATTCAAAGAATTTGTTTCGGAGGGGAAGGATATGTTTTGTCTGTCATGAAAACGAAGGTTGTTCCCGGCTTAGCAATGTTTGATGTGCGGTCTGTGATGATTCTCAATGAGCCGCGTACAGCCGACCATGTTACGGGGGCTGGTGTCCGGAGGGCGTTGAAATATTGAGACATTATCAGGGGTCAGATTGTGTTTTTTCGAGAAGGGAACCTGGCTTCAATTTGAGTATCGGTGTGTCTGCCTCGCTAACGGTGACGCAGAAATGTTTCTTTCGTGACGGTGTGCGGTGCTGTTGATGTGAGGCTCACGTGCCAGGTCGACCGTGACCCCACGGAGACCAGTATCATGGTAAATATGAAGACGATATCAGAGACCAAAAGACTATGTTTTCCGAGGCTAATTCGATCAATTTTATCTGCCTCGTAAAAGGCAGTTGTTCTGACATGAAATGTTTCGTGACACTGAATGCTGTTGTTCTGTGAACTCTGGTGCTGTATTCAGGGACCATGGAGAACGTTTAGGCAGACATTGTCAAGTTCGAAAATTTGTGTTTTTTGAGAGGAACAACAGCAGATATCGGTGTGTCTGCCTCCTGGGCTTTTGAGAGATTATTTCCCTTGCAGAAAATGTTTCTTCGTGACTGGTGTGATGCTGTATTGATGCGGCTGGGCAATGTTTGAGGCTAATCTCCATGGAAAACATTGGGCATGAACATTATCAGAATTCAAAGAATTGTGTTTTCGAGAACAACAATTTAGTATCAATTAACATCTGCTCGCTAAGCTTTAAAGTTATTTCCCTTGAAATGTTCGGTACCGTATTTCTGGGGTGCTGTTGTTCTGGTTCATTACGGGGACTAATAACAGACCCAAATGTGACGTTAATCAATTCAGGTAATGTTTTTCGGGGAGGGAAACTAGCTTTCGTTGGTGTATCTGCCTCCGCCAAAAACGAAGTTATTCCCGGCAACAAGTGTTTTCTTTCGTAACGATGCAGTGCTGTGTTCTCTGAACCGCATCTGGTGTGTATTCTGAGGGAGACTAAAGGCTCATGGAGGCCGTTTGGTATGTTATCAGAATTCAAAAGTGTGTTTTCGAGAGAAGAATAGCTTTGAATGAATATCAGTATCTGCCTCGCAAAACAAAGTTATTCAAAGGCAACTCATGTTTCCAGATGTGAGCCATGCCAGCGGGCTGCGGCGAGAACTGAAACTTCGTTGTGAAGACGATATCAGGGCCAAAGACACAATGTTTTCGAGAGAACCTAAGCACAATTTGGATATCTGATGTCTGCCTCCTTAAAAACGAAGAGATTATTCTGACCTTAGAAATGTTTTTTCGCTCTTGATAACCTGATGCTAACGTATTTTCTGTTAAATACATGCAATTGTTCGCTGTTGACAAAATCGTGAGCGTTAGTAGTTATCAAGTTAAAATTTTGTTTTTCCGGAGAAAACCTAGCTGTTGAATCGTTAACCATCTGCCCTCCCTTAAAAACTTCAAAATCCCAACTTGTAAATGTTTAACTCGTAACGATGCTGCAGTCTTCGCTGATATTCTCTGACACGTACAATATTCATATTTACGAGGCTGGAGGCCGTTGGGCGAACGTATCAGATCAAGAGGCCGGAGGAGGAAGAACAGCTTTGGTGAATATCAGTATCTGCCTCATAAAAGCTTTAAAGAGATTGACCTGACAACAAAATGTTTGTTCTTCAACGATTAATGAAGTCTTGATATGTTCACATGCTGAACGACCGTATTTCGGGGCTAATCCGTAATTTAAATGGTCAGATTTTGTGTTTTTCGGAAGAACCTCTTCAATTTGAATATCAGTATCTGCGCTCGCCAGAAACAGCATTACAACAGCAAATGTTCTTTCGCTGTTCCGCAGTGCGTTTTCTGTGAAACCACGGCGGGATTGTTCCGACGAAATAGCGTCGTGAGCTGGACTGAAATAATGAGGCGATATCAGGTCAGATTTAATGTTTTCAGGAGGAAACTAAGCTTTAATTTGAATATCGTTTATCTTGCTCATAAAACGAAGGTTGTTCCCAACATGATGTTCTTTCGTGACGAATATTACGGTGCTGTGTTTTTCAGTAACCGCGTACGAAAACCATTCTGTTCACGGGGAACTAATGTGGAGACCGTTGCGTGGTTTGATGGCATCGAAATTCAAGGGCTTTTCGAGCTTCCAGCAATATCGGTTGTATCTGCCTCCCGCCGGCTTTCAAAGACCAACAGCAAATGTTTCTTTCGACGGTGCGTGCTGTGCACTGACAGCCGTGTTTCGTATTTGAAACTAGTATCCGTAGGGCTCGTTAAATGTGAAGACATTATCCCAAATTCAAAAGGGTTGTGTTTTTGGAGAAGACAAGCACAATTGAATAATCGGTGTATCTGCCTCGCCAAAACTTTAAAGGATTATTTCAACGAAATGTTTGTTCGTAACGGTCGAAGTGCTGTGTTCTGCAATGGTAGCCAAACCGTACACGAAGTCCATGTTCGTTGAAATGAAGGCGTGTCAGGCCGAGATTTTGTTTTTCGGGAGGCCAAGCTTTCATTTAGATATCATTATCTGCTCATAAAGGATTATTCTGACTTATCATCGTTTCAGCACTAAATGGTCTCTGTGAGCCGCATTATGGTCGGTACGAGCTGGCGTCCGTGAGCCGTTTAAATATGTTGTCGGGGTGATAGACTCCGGAGTTCGGATGTCGGTGTCTGTATCGCCAAAGGCTGGTATTTTCGGCAGAAACAACCGTGACGGTCGTGATCTTTCGCAATGAACCACGTGAACCGACCGTGACTAGTATCATGGAACCGTTGAGTAATGAAGACGTATCAAATTCAGACCACCGTTTTCCGGGAAAATAACTTTAATTTGGATATCGGTATCTGCCTCGCCAAAAACGAAGGAAGTTGTTCCCAATATGAAAATATTTTTCATCAACAGTCTGATGCTACTATGATTAAACCATGCCAAGCGCTGTTCCCGGCAGGCTAAGTGTCCGGGCTTCCGTTTATATGAGGCGGTATCAAATTAAAAAATTTTTGTTTTTTCCGGGAGAAATAGCTTTATTGATATCGGTGGCTGCCTCCTTAAACTTTTAAAAGTATTCCCAACATAAATGTTTCTTTCTCGACTGGTGTACGATACTGCCTTCGAAACACGTACTGGTGTTCACTACAGGGGCTAGTGTCATGGGCTGGGCCAAACATGAACATTATCGAAATTCAAAGTTGTTTTTCGGTATCGGTGTATCTTTCATGGCACAATTCTTCAACGAAATGTTTGTTCATGCTGGTGTGAGATGCTGTGTTGTTCTGTGAAACTTCACGTACCCAAGATTGAAGGGGCTGAAATGATATGGTGATATCCCAGAGATGAACGTGTTTTCAGGAGGAGAACTAGCTTTCATTTAGATGTCGGTGTCTGCTCGGCAAAAGCAGTAACGCAAAATGTTTCTTGTAACGATTATTGCAGTGCTGTGTTCTGACGCATGCAATTGACCGTGTTACAGAATGTCCGTAAAACCGTTGAAATATGTTTGATAATTCAGAACTATTTTTCAGGAGAAGAACAAGCTTTCAGACTAGTCGTCGATTAATCTGCCTCATAAAACTTTAAGGTTATTTCAACTTGTAAATATTCTCCAATGAACCACGTGGTGGGGACTAATGTCGTTTGATTTAGGCTATCGAACGTGTCAAGTTGAGAATTTTTGTTTTTCGGAGGAGAACAAGCACAGTTTGGATAATCGGTACAATCATAAACGGTATTCTGACTGTGAAATGTTCTTTCAAACGATTGGCTGCAGTCTGTGTTCTTTGTCTGAATGTTCCTCATTACAAGGGGCTAGTCGTTTAAGGTGATTGATATCAAGTCAGATTTTGTGTTTTCGGGAAGGGAACACAAAGCAATTTGAATTATCGGTAGCCATCTGCCTCCTTAAAACGAGAGGATTGTTCTGACAGCAGGCTCTATTTCGTGACGGTGTGCCGGTGTCATTACTCTGTAATTTGCATGTGAAGATGACCGTGTTCTGAGACTGAAGTCCGTGAGCCGTTTAGTAATGAACGTTGTCAGGGGTCAAGATTTTCCGGAGGAAGAACAGCGGTGAATGTCGAACACATCTGCTCGCAAAACGAAGGATTATTCTGACAGCAAAATCTTTATTAACGGTGTGGTCTGTGTTGTTTCTGTGGTCACAGCCTGAATCGACGTGACTTCCACGGGGGCCTAGTATTTCCGGAGGCTCGTTCATGGTATCAGTCGAAATTGTGTTTTCCGAGAAGGAACAGCACAACAGATCGATTGTGTCTGCCTCCTTAAAACACAAAGATATTCAACATAAATGTTTCTTTCGTGCAGTGCTTCGGTATTTTCTGTTTCATCTATGCCGAGAGCTGAACTGGTTTCGTATCGAAATTCGAAAAGAACGTGTTTTCCGGGCGGTTGAACCCATCGGTGTAACCGCTTTGAAAACATGAAAACATGTTCATTCGTAACGGTCAACGAAATAACTGTGTTGACACCAATGGCTGGCTGGTCGACCGTATTTACGAGCGCTAATGAGCCATTTAAATATCGGTGTATCAAGTCGGGTGCAATGTTTTCCGGAGAACTGTTTCATTTGAATATCAATTGTATCTGCCTCGCCAAAACGGTGTTCTGACTTATGAAATGTTTTCTTTTCGCTGACGGTCAATACAGTGCTGTTCTAATGAGGCCGCGTACCGGGTGTTCCGTATTCTGAGGCCATGAAGGCCGTTTAGTATGAAGCGTGTCAGAATTCAAAGAATTCTGTTCCAGCATTTGAATATCAGTGTATCTGCATCGTAAAACTTTAAAAGTTGACATGAAATGTTTCTTTCATGTTTCGGTGCTGATGTGACCATTTCTGAAACTTCGTATAAGTGTTCGTATTCCCCGAGGCAAAACTCCGTAGGCCGTTAGTATGAACGACCATCAAGTAAAGACTGTGTTTTTCCGATAAGCAATTTGAATATCGGTGTATCTACTCGCAAAACGAAAGTATTCCCAGCCTTGATGTTTCGCGACGATTAATGGTCTTCGTGACCTGTGAAGCATGCGAGTTGACCGTTGGCAGGCTGGTGTCGCGGCCGTTGTGAAGGCGTATCGATTCGAAAATTTTGTTTTCGAGAGGAGAATAGCTTTCGGGCCAGACAATCGACGCTGTCTGCCTCATAAAACACAATTCACAACCTTAAATGTTTCTTTCGCAACGACAATGATGCTGTTCTGTGAGCTGCGTACCGTCGACCGCCAGCCCCGGGGAGACTGTCGTGGGCCGTTGGGCTGTCGAACGTGTCGGTGGTGTTTTTCGAGGCTAACACGAACACAGATATCAGTTATATCTGCCTCGCCGCTTTAAAGATTATTTCGGCAACAAGCGTTTATTTCGCTGTTTGGTGTAAAGTGCTGTGTTTTCTGTGACCTGTGATGGCGTAAGTAATCGGGCTATCGAATTCAAAAGATTTTAATAATTTTTCGAGAGGGAAGAACACAAGCTTTTATTGAATGTCAGTATCTGCCTCCTTAAAGCAGTTCCCCGGCAACAGAGCGACAACTCGCAGTGCTGTGTTTTCTGTGAGCCATGCAGGTCGACACGGCTACGGGGCTAGTATGAACGTGTCAAGCCAGGGCCTGTGTTTTCGGGAGAAGAAGCAAACTTTGATTTAGACTCAGGGCACAATCTGCCTCACCAAGCAATGCTGTTCTGACATAAAATGTTTCTTTTCATGTTTGATGGCTACAGTGCTAACATTGTTCTTATTGAGCCGCGTGGTGACGGCGGATGGCCGTGAGCTCGTTAAGCAAATTCGAGGGCCCAATGTTTTTCGAGGGAAGAACTAACACAACAGATATCAATTGTATCTGCGCCATAAAAACTTTAAAGGGTGTTCCCAACCGGCACAACTTTCCTGACAGTGCGCGATGCTTATTATTTTCTGGTGAAACACATGCCGGTGTTTCGTTTTACGAGGCTTAAATCGTAATTTGAAGTATCAAATTCAAAGGTGTGTTTCCGGAGAAAACAACTTTAATTTAGATATCGGTATCTGCCTCCTTAAGCTTTAAAGTTATTTCAACAAAATATTTATTTCATAACAACAATGCTGGTGACCGTGGGCGGTGGTGGGGCCGTTTGAAACCGATTCAGATTGTGTTTCCGGAGAAAGACAGCTTTCGTTTTAGATGTCGGTGTATCTTGCGCCGTAAAACGAAGTTCAACAGAAATGTTTCAACAAACGGTGTGGTGTGACCGACCTGTTGAACCGCATCTGGTGACGGTGAGGGGCAATGGTGGTGAAGACGTTATCTGAAATTCAGGGTTTTCCGGGGAGAACTGGCTTCAGTTCAGATGTCGGTGTATCGCGCCTCGCCAAGCACACAAAGTTATTGTTTGGCGCAACGGCGGTGTGCTGATGTGACAACCGTGCCGTGACCGTGTTTACGGGGAGACTGGTAATCCGGAAACCGCCCAGGCTGTGAAGACGGTGTCAGAACCGGGCTGATGTTTTCGAGGTAAGCTGGTGAACAATCGTATCTGCCTCGCAAAACGAAGTTCCCAACAGCAAGTGTTTTCGTGACGATTAATACGATGCTGTGATGATTTTCTGTTAAACCGTACGAAGATTGTTCGCTGACGAACTAAGTCGTCGGGAACCGTTTAATGGTTTGATGGCAAATTCAAAAATTTTGTTTTCGGAGCTGTTTAGTATCAATTGTATCACCTCCAAAACACAATTCCCAACCTTAAGTGTTTCTTTCATGGCAGTCAGTGTGTGTTCTGTGAGAAACCGCATGCGGGGCTATGTTCATGGAGAACTGTATCAAATTCAAAAGATTGTGTTTTCGGAGAAGACCTAGCTTTATTGAATGTCATTAATCTGCCTCATAAGCTTTTAAAGTTATTTTCCAGCTTATGAAATGTTTGTTCGTGACGGTGTGAAGTGCTGTGTTGTTTCTGTGAGAAACCACGTGCAGACCGACCGCTGAGAACAAGCGGGCTTTCCGTTGCGTGGGCTGTCAGGTCAAGGTTTGTGTTTTTCGGAAGAAACTGGCTGTTTAGATATCGGTGTATCTGCTCGCCAAAGCAATGACAGCAAATGTTCTTTCGTAACGATTACTGATCTTCGCTCGATATTTTCTGTGAGCTGCGACTACAGGCTGGCGTGAGCCGTTTATGAGGGCACCGGTATCAAATTCGGGCCCGTTTTTCGAGAATGTTTAATTTAGATATCAATTTTATCTGCCTCGCCAGCTTTCGGATATTCTGACAACCGTCGTTTCTTTCATGTTTCGGTATTCTGATGCTGTGTTTCTGTGAAACCACGTACAATTGACCATTAGAATAATGTCCGGCGGAAGGCGTTGAACGTGTCCAAGTCAGGCTGACGTTTTTTCCGAAGAAACCTAACTATTTGAATATCCATCTGCTCCATAAAACTTTCAAAGTGTTCAATAGAAATGTTTCTTTCGTAACGATATTGCGAATATGTGTTCTACGTATAATCGACCGTATTCGGGGGCTAATGAGCCGTTTGGTATCCCAGGGTCCCAATGAATAGAATGGCACAATTTGAATATCAGTGCTGCCTCCTTAAACTTTAAGGGTGTTCTGACAACAGAAATGTTTGTTCAAACGATTGTAAGAACAATGACCACGTACAGATGACCGTGTTCGGGGAGCTGAAATCGTGAAGCCGTTTAAGTAGTATCCAAGTCGAAAATTTGTGTTTTTCCGGGAGAACTAACTTTCATTGAATATCGGTGTATCTGCCTCGTAAACAGTTGTTCCCGGCAAAATGTTTCTTCCTGGCTGATGTACAGTGCTGTGACCATTCTCACCAATGACCGCATCTGTTTTCATGTTCGGGGGCTAGCGTCATGTTGTTTCGTTAAATATGAAGACATTATCAAATTCATATCGTTTTTCGAGAGGAAAGAACTGAATATCGAATGTATCTGCCTCCCTTAAAACGGCTGATATTCAACCTTAAATGTTTCCTTTCTGCTGATATTCTGATCTTGTATTCTTTACAATGGCTCACATCTGGTGTTTCATGGGGGAATAAGGCTTCGATATAATGTTGATATCAAATTCAAGATTTTGTGTTTTTCCGGTAATTGAATATCGGTCGCTAAAACTTGATTATTCTAACAACAAAGTGTTTTTTCTGACGGTGTACAGTCTTTGACAAATTTTTCTGATGACCGTACGAATATTTCCATCGACCCCGACTAAAGTAATCATGAACCGTTCAAAACAATGGTATCAGATAAAATTTTGTTTTCCGGGAAAGGTAACACAATTTGAATATCGGTATCTACTCATAAACACAAAAGTTGTTCAACCGAAATGTTCAACTCTTAACGGTAACGTTATGCAATGAGGCCGCGCGATGACCGTGACTACGAGGGGCTGGTTCAAACTGTGAAGAACATTATCCCAGAATTCAGGTGTGTTTTTCCGAGAGAAGAACAAGCAATTCGAATATCGGTATCTGCGCCAAACTTTAAAAGTTATTCCAACGAAATGTTATTTAAACAACGGTGTGATCGCTATTGTTTCTGTTTCGTGCAAGATAACCGTATTTGAGATAATCATGATTGTTGGTATATTATCGGTAAAAAGATTGTGTTTTCCGGGAACTAACAATTTGAATATCGGTGGCTGCCTCCCGCCAAAAACGAAAGTTATTCCCAACAGCAAAATGTTTCTTTCATATGTCTGTGCCTAGCATTTCTGTGAAACCGCATGCGATGATGCGGGGGCTGGTATCACATGGAGGCTTCGTTGTGAACGTGTCAAGTCAGATTTAATGTTTTTCAGTAAGCAGACTGAATAATCGGTGTCTCGCCAAGCAGTTATTCTGACAGAAATATGTTTTTCGTAACGGTGCTGCGGTGCTGTTTTCGTTGAAGCACGTGCCGAAGATTGACAAACTGTTACAGCGAACGAAATCATGGAGAACGTTTGAAGTAATGAACGTGTCAGAATTCAAAAATTTTCCGGGAGAAAATTAAGCTGGTGGACATCGGTGTCTGCCTCGCTAAACTTTAAGTTGTTCAACTTAAGTGTTTCTTTCATGTTTTGATGTGCAATCGCCTGTTCTCTGAGCCGCATATCTTCGGGAGTAATACCTGGAGAACCGTTGGTATGAACGTATCCGTCAAAATTTATTTTTCCGGAGAAACTAAACTGAATTTGGATATCGTCTACCTCCGCCAGCTTAAAGATTGACAAATGTTATTTCGTAACGGTCGTCTTTCTGTTATTTTCTGATGATACGTACCAATGACCATGTTCGGGGGCTTCGTCGAAGACGTGTGAAGTGGGTATGTTTTCAACTGGTAGATATCGGTGTATCTTTCATAAAAAACAGTATTAACAGTGTTCTTTTCGGTGTGCAGTCTTCATTGTTTTCTGTGAAACCATGCCGTGACCATTGGAACTAATGTCCGTAGACTGGTGAGACATTATCCCAGATCGAAGATTTGTGTTTTCCGGGAAAACGAAGCACAGTTGAATGTCAGTTTATCTGCCTCCTTGAAACGAAGGTTGACGAATCTGTTTTCGCTGGCTGGTGATCACTGTGTTGACCTGCGCAATGAGAACTGCAGACCATGTTCCGGGGGCTAATGTCATGAGCCGTTTGAGTATGAAGAACATTATCAGAGACCAATTGTCTTCAGGAGAGAACCTGGCGGTGGTATCGGTGTATCTGCCTCGCCCAAAAACGGTATTTCGGCAAAATGTTTCGCTGTTTCGGTGACGCGAACGCTGTGTGTTTACTGTGACCGCATGCTGGTGACCGTATTCGGGGTTCATCGTAGACCGTTAAATGAACATTATCAGTCGGGCATTGTCGTTTTTTTCCGGAGAATTAAACTGGCAATTTGAATATCGTATCTGCTCATAAAAGCTTTAAAGCACCGGCAAATATGTTTGTTCGTAACAATTAACAAGTGCTGTGTTGTTACCTATAATGAAACCACATCTGAACCGTATTCGGGGCCATCATGAGCCGTTAAAATGAAGGGTATCAGAATCAAGATTTGGGAGGAGCCTAACTTTCGTTTAGTGTCGATTGTCTATCGCCAAAACGAAGTTATTCCCAGCCGCAAGTGTTTCTTTCATCAACAGTCGCTGCAGTCGAACCATGCCAATGATACGTGTTTACAGAATGGCGTGATGACAGGACTGGTGAAGACATTATCAGAATTGTCCGAGAGGAGAACCTAACAATTTTAGATATCATCTTCCTTAAAAAGCAACGGTTGTTCCAGCCGTGTGACGTTGCAGTCGTGTTCTGCAATGAGGCCGCATGGTGTTCGTGGGGGCTGAACCGTTTAAGTGTGAACGATGTCGGTGAATTTCCGGAGAACCTGGCTGTTGAATCAGTATCTGCCTCCTTAAAACGGTATTCGGCAAAAATGTTTTTCGTAACGGTGTGCAGTGCTGTCGATGATTTTCTGTTAAACCGCGTACCGTGAGCCGTATTTGGCGAACTAGTGTCCGTGAACCGTTTAGGCTGTCGAACGTGTCAAACCGAGAATTTGTTTTCCGGAAGCTTTAATTTGGATATCGGTGTGTCGCATCGCCAAAACTTTAAGACAGTACAACAGCAAATGTTTCTTTCGTAACAGTCAACTGTCTTCATTCTTCTGGTGCGCATAGTGATATTCTGGGGCTAATTGTTCTCCAGTAAAATTTATCGTTTTTCGATGTGATTTGATATCAGTGTGTTACTCCTTAAAAAGCCAAAAGTTGACCTGACCTTAAGCTGTTTGTTCAAACAACGGTGTCGGAATAACACAACTGTTGTTTTCTGTGAACCACGCGGACCGACCGTGACCTACGGGGATAATGCTGTGAGGCATTGTCAGGTCAGATTCGTTTTCCGGAGGAGAAGGGCTGGCACAATTTCAGACCTCGGTGTCTGCCTCGCCAGAAGCAGTTATTCAGCGAAATGTTTTCTTTCATGACGATTGTGCGATGTATGTTGTTTTCTGTGAGGCACGTGGGTGGTAATCATGAGCCGTTTAAATATGAACGATATCAGAATTCAAGATTTGTGTTTTTCCGGAGGAAGAAATAGCTTTGAATTGAATATCGGTATCTCCTCGCTAACGGTTATTCCCAACCTTAAATGTTTCTTTCGTAACGGTATGCAGTCTTTGTATTGGTACCTGTAATAACCACATGCGGGTGTTCGTATTTTGCGACTATCGACAACCCCAAGCCTGTGTTTATTAAGTCAAAGAATTTTGTGTTTTCCGGAGAAACTAAACTTATTTAGATATCAGTGTGTCTGGCTCGCCAAGGCACAAGAGATTGACCGGCAGAAATCATTTCGTGACAGTGTCAGTCTTTGATGCTAATGAACCGTCGTGGAAATTCTCGTTGGGCGAACGTGTCGATTCGAAGTTGTTTTCGAGGAGAACCTGGCTGTTCTGGATATCGGTGTCTTACTCCGCCAAAAACGGTACAACATGAAATGTTTCTTTCGTAACGGTGGCGCCGTCCTATTATGATGATCGTGAAACATTGAAATATGAACGTTAATCAATTCAAGATTTGTTTTCAGGAGAAAATGGCGTTGGATGATTTGTCTGCTTCGCCAAAAGGCATTCTGACTTAAATGTTTTGTGTTTCGGTGTACGGTCTTTGTGTTATTTCTGTGAAACCGCATGCTGTGACCGTGGGACTAACATGCAGGCCGTTTAAATGAAGACGTTATCAGATCGAAAATTTTTCGGAGAATGGCTTTACAATTTCGTCATTGACATCGCCGTAAACTGACGGTTTGACGCTTAGACATGTTTCGTGACGGTGTACGATGCTGTGTTGTGAGCCACTGCTGTGTTGGGGGCTAATGACCATGGGTGTTGGGTGAGACGTATCAAGTCAAAATTTCATGTTTTTCCGGCGCTGGTTGAATATCGGTGTCTTCGCAAAACAATTCAACCTTAAGTTTTCGTGACGATGTACAGTCTTTGTGTTAAACACGTACGAACCGACCGTATTCGGCGAAGACTAGTCCCGGGTAAAGCTGAACATTATCAAATACAAAGAACTGTTTTCCGAAGAACTAACTGCAATTGAATATCGGTGTCTGCTCCTTAAAAACTTTGGTCCCAACATGAAATATTTCTTTCATATTGATGTGCGCGCCTGTTGTTCTCGTGACCGCATGCAATTGACCGACTAGTATCCGTAGACCGTTTAGTAATGAACGTATCGAATTCAAAGTTGTGTTTCGAGAAGAACAACACAATTTACAGATATCGGTGTCTGCCTCGCAGCTTTTACAAAGTTATTTCAAAATGTTTGTTTTAACAACGGTGTGGAATAACGCCAATGACCGCATGCAGAATTGACGTATTCTGAGATATGTCCATGAAACGTTAAATGTGAAGACGTTGTCAGGCGGGCTGTGTTTTTCCGAACCTAAGCACAATTTAGATATCGGTATCTGCTTGCTCGCCAAACAGTATTAACCGCAAAATGTTTCTTTCATAACGGTGTGTGTATTGTTCGTAACCGTACTGGTGTTTCATGACCCCACAAAGAGACTAAAGTATCATGTTTCGTTGAGTATGTTGTCAAGTCGAAGATTTTGTGTTCCGGAGGAAACTTCAAGCACAATTGAATATCAATTTGTCTGCTCGTAAAACTTGATTGTTCAACCTTAAGTGACAACTCGTGTTTCGGTGTGCAGTGTGTTGTTACCAATGGCGTAAAGACCGGCGACACGAGAATGGCCGTTTAAACAATGACGTTATCCGAAGACGCGTTTTCCGGAGAAGACCTGTATTTGAATGTCGGTGTATCTGCTCATGAGCTGGTATTTCAACATAAGCACTGTAACGATGTGCGGTGCTGTGTTTTCTGAGCTCACATACGAAGACGATGGCGGAACGTTTGGTAATGAACATTATCCAAATTCAAAATTTGTGTTTTTCGAGAAGGGTAACTTTATTGAATATCGGTGTATCTGGCGCATAAAGGCGCACAAAAGTATTTCAACCTTAAAATGTTTTGTTCATCAACGGTAACAGAGTGCTAACATTGATGTGAAACCGCGAGATGTTCCGTATTTGAAATGGCGTGGGCGTTTGAAACTGTGGTGTCAATTCAAAATTTGTTTTCGAAGAAAATGTGCTTTCATTTCGTATCAATTATCTGCCTCGTAAAACTGAAAGGTGTTCAACGCCAGAAATATGTTTTCTTTCTTGACTTGATGTACGATGCTATGATATATAATGCGTGCAGATTGACCGACGGAGACTGTGTCCGTGAAGAACAGGTTAAATGAACGTTATCGATCAAATTTGTGTTTTTCCGGTAACTTTCAATTTGGATATCGGTATCTGCCGTAAGGAAACACAAAGGGTTATTTCGAGCAACGAAATGTTCAAACGGTCGGCTGCGATGCTGATTGTTCTTATTGACCGTACTGGTGACCGTATTGTAATGTCCATGGAACCGTTTAATTGTGAACATTATCAGTCGAAAGGGCGTTTTTTCCGGGAAATTTAAGCACAATTAGTATCGATTGTATCTCGCCAAAACACAAGGGTATTTCGGCAGAAATGTTTGTTCTGACGGTGTCAGAATGTATGTTGTTCTGAACCGCGTACCAGATGTTCAAGCCGACGGGGGCTAATGTTGTACGAACTGGGCCCAAAATGAAGACGTTATCAGAATTCAAAGAACTGTGTTTTTCGAGGCTAACTGAACAGATATCAATTTAACTCTGTCTTGCCAAAAACTTAAAGTTATTTCCAACGAAATGTTTCTTTCGTAACGGTGTGCAGTGATGCCTGCAATGAGGCAGATTGACCGTAGTGTGAACATTATCTGGTCAGGGCTGTTTTTTCGGAGAAACAAACTGGTTGAATATCATTATCTGCCCCTTAAAAACTTTAAAGTTATTCTGACCTTAAAATGTTTCTTTCGTATTTTGATGTCTGATCGTGCTACGAAACCGCATGCGAACCGACCGTGACACCGGGGGCTAAGCTGTCCGTACCCGAGCAATGTGAACATTATCTAAATTGAGGGCTGATGTTTTTCGGTAAGCTTTAATTTAATATCGGTATCTGTCTCGCTTAAGCGCGGTGTTCAACCTTGAAATGTTTCTTTTCGTAACGATCATGCAGTGATGGTAATTTTCTGTTTCTGTGACCAATATTACGGGGGCTATGTCATGAAACCGTTAGTATCAATTTGATATCCAAGTTCAAAAATTTTGTTTTTCGAGGAGGAAGAATCTGATTTAGATATCGGTATGTCGCTAAACGGTATTCAACGAAATGTTTCTTTCGTGACGGTGTGCAGTCTATATTGTTCTGTGAACCGCGTCGCAGGCTGGCCTGTGGAGAACGTTTAGGCTGTGTTTATCAAATTAAGGAACAATGTTTCCGAAGAACCTAGCTGGTTTGAATATCGGTGTATCGCGCATAAAACTTTGAAGTTATTTCAACGAAACTTCATGTTTTGATTAATAGTCTGTATTGTTCTGTAAACCACGTCTGCATTACAGTCGTATGTCCCATGCAGACGGATTGAGGTGAGACGTTGTCTGATTCAAGAACTGTTTTTCGAGGAGACAAGCACAGTTGAATCGAAGTCTGTCCAGCAAAACTTTGGTACCGACCTTGAAATGTTTCAACAAAACAACGATTCAGCGCAGTCTTCAGCGTGTTCTGTGAGGGCCGTACGGAACCGACCGTATTGCGGGGCTAGTCCGTGAACTGGATTAGTGTGGTTTGATGTCAAATTCAGAGGCCGGGGGTAAACGTTGAATATCAATTTTATCTCGATATCGTAAAGAGCTGACTAAAACGCCAGAAGCTGTTTCGTGTTTCGGTCGGCACCGGTGCTGCGTGTTATATTGACCGCGTGAACCGACAGGAGCTAGTGATGGGCTGGTTAGGCTGACGTTATCAAATTCGAAAATTTTGTTTTTTCCGGAGAAACTGGCTGGGTTGGATATCGGTGTCTGCCTCGCCGCTGGTTATTTCGACCTTAATGTTTGTTCGCTGACGGTCGGAAGTGCTGTGTTGTTCAATGAGGCTCTGTCTGTTGAGACTGAACAGGACAGGCTATGAACGTTATCAAATTAAGATTTGTCATTTTTCCGAACTTTAATTAGACATCAGTATCTGCCTCATAAACGAAGATTATTCCCAACATGAAATGTTTCTTTTCTGTTTTGGTAATACAATGTATGTTGTTTCTGAAACCACGTGCCGTATTCCGACACAGGGGCTAATGTCCATGGTGATTTAGGCTGTGTTGTCCTCAGTCAGGCCCTGTGTTTTTCCGGAGAAGAAACTGGGCCAATTTGAATATCATGTCTGCTCATAAAAAACAGTGACCCAACGCAATGTTTCTTTGTTTGATGTGGTGCTGACAACACTGCGTGAAACCGCGTACGGGCAACCAGCTGAGGCTAATGTCCGTGAACGTTTGAAGTGAAGGCGTGTCAATTCAGGAATGACTGTTTTTTCGAGAGAACTAAGCGCGAACTGGGCTATCGGTATCTGCCTCGCCAAAAACACAAAGATATTTCAACGAAAATGTTTCTTTCAAACAGTGTGCAGTGCTAACGATGTTCTGTTCACGTACGAATTGACCATGTTTGAGAGCTAATCGGGCTCGTTTAAATGGTATTATCCAAATTCAAGGCCTGTTTTCCGGAAGAAAATTCTTTTAAAATTGCTCCGACGAGGGTACCTGCCGCTTTATTCCGAACGTGGTGCCTGGCCGCGCAACGGCACCCTATTAATGATATTAAATGTATCTATACATTCCCAGTAATTTGTTACATCAAACTTCACATGCCCTGCTGGTCTAGTATTATTTACAACCCAGATGACACGACGGCTGTAGTGTGGCTCTCTCCTGTATGAAACCTGGCAAACACCAAACAGCCATATACTTATACAGCATATCTCTCAACCATATCTCTCTTCAATTAATAGCAACCATGGTGTAATGAAATGCAGACACTCTGTCACAGAGGTTGGATAAGGTTATGCCAGGCTTTGGCACATAAGACATCAAGAACACACCCAGATGCCAAACAGATGATTCCACTTATCAGAGGTTAGATCTGGGTAGAGTCTTTATGTGTACACAATGGATGGTTGGTTTGTGCACATACATATGGCATAATTTCTTTTCCGGCCCAGGGAAAAAAACTACACAGCGCTGGGGAACTGGCTCCTTCTAAGGAATGTATTGGAATGGTCCCCTTTAGGATATCAATGACTCCCAGGCATGTGTGGCTTTTTTTCTGGGAAAAACAATGAAATAAATAACTTCTGCCACATTGATGTGGAGGTCGCACTCGTCGGAGGGTTAATTTAGATATCAATTGTATCTGTCTCCCTTAAAAACTTGAAAAGTTATTCCCAACCTTAGAAATGTTTCTTTCGTAACAGTGTACAGTGCTGTATTGTTTTCTATGAAACCGCATGCAGTTGATAGTATTTTACAGGGGCTAAATGTCCATAGAGCCGTTTAAAGGTATGAAGACGTTATCCAAATTCAAAGAATTTGTGTTCCGAGAGGGGAGAACCTAAACTTTAATTTGAGATATCAATAATTGTATCTGCCTCATTAAAAACTTTAAAAGTTATTTCCAACCTTAGAATGTTTATTTCCGTAACAGTGTAGAAGTGCTGTATTGTTTTCTATGAAACCCAAAGCACAAGTTGACCGTATTTTACAGGGCACAAAGTGTCCATGCAGGCCGTTTAAAATATGAAGACATTATCCAAATTCAAAGAATTTGTGTTTTTCCGAGAGGGGAGAACCCTAAGCTTTGAATTTAGATATCAATTTTATCTGTCTCCTTAAAAAACTTTAAAAGTTATTTCCAACCTTAAATAATGTTCTTTTCGTAACAGTGTTACAGTGCTGTATTGTTTTCTGTGAAACCGCATGCAAGTTGACCATATTTTACAGGGGCTAAGTGTCCATGGAGGCCGTTTAAGGTATGAAGACATTATCCAAAATTCAAAATTTTGTGTTTTTCGAGAGGGAAACCTAAGCTTTAATTTAGATATCAATTATATCTGCCTCCTTAAAAACTTTAAGGTATCCAACCTTAGAAATGTTTATTTCGTAACAGTGTACAGTGCTGTATTGTTTTCTGTGAAACCACATACCAAGTTGACCGTATTTTACAGGGGCTAAGTGTCCATGGAGGCCGTTTAAAGTATGAAACACTTATCCAAATTCAAAGAATTTGTGTTTTTCCCGAGAGGAGAACCTAAACTTTAATTTAGATATCCAATTGTATCTGTCTCATTTAAAAAACTTTAAAAGTTATTTCCAACCTTAGAAATATTTCCTTTCGTAACAGTGTACAGTGCTGTATTGTTTTCTGTAAAGAAACCGCATACCAAGTTGATCGTATTTTACAGGGGCTAAGTGTCCATGGAGGCCGTTTTAGGTATGAAGACATTATCCAAATTCAAAAAATTTTGTGTTTTTCCGAGAGGGAGAACCTAAGCTTTAAAACACTCCGACGAGGAGTACCTACCACTTTATTCGAACTGGTACTAGACTTTTCTTTGGGACCTATTAATGATATTAAAGTATTTTCTATACATTCCCAATTAATTTTTTACATCAAATGACTTCCCACATGCCCTGCATGGTCTGTATTTTACAACCCAGATGACACACGACGGCGGAAATTGGGCCCCTCCTGTTTACCTGGAACCCAAACAGCCATATACTTATGCAGCATATCTCTCAGCCATATCTCTTCAGTGTGTAACCATGGTGTAACAGAATGCAGACACTCTGTCTGGGGGGGTTGGATGGGTTATGCCAGGCACTGGCACGCCGCAAGACATCAAAGAACACATCCAGATGCCAAACAGATGGTTCCACTTATCAGAGGGTTAGATCTGGTAGGTCTTATTGTACACAATGGATGGTTGGTTTGTGCACATACATATGGCAGCAATTTCTTTCGGCCCAGGAAAAAAACTACACAGCTCTGGGAACTGACACCCCTTCTAAGATATGTGGAATGGTCTCCTTTAGGATATCAATGACTCCCAGGCATGTGTGGCTTTTTTTTCTGGGAAAAACAATGAAATAAATAACTTCTGCCACATTGATGTGGTGGTCACACTCGTCGGAGGGTTTTAATTAAACGGCCTCCATGGACACTTAGCCCTCTGTAAAATACCGTCAACTTGCATGCGTTTTCACCGCAAACAATAGAGCACTATACAGTGTTACAAAAAAAAACATTTCTATTGTTGGGATAACTTTTAAAGTTTTCAAGGGAGGCCGATAATTTTATATCTAACTTAAAGCTTAGGTTCTCCCCTTTCAGAAAAACACCATACATTTGAATTTGGATAATTATTTCGTACCTTAAACGGCCTCCATGGACACTTAGCCCTCTGTAAAATACCGTCAACTTCATGCGGTTTCACCGCAAACATTACAACACTATACAGTGTTACAAAATAAACATTTCTATGGTTGGGAATAACTTTTAAAGTTTTCAAGGAGGCCGATAATTGTATATCTAAATTAAACTAGGTTCTCCCTTCAGAAAAACACCATACATTTGAATTTGGATAATTATTTCGTACCTAAACGGCCTCCATGAACACTTAGCCCTCTTTAGAATACTTCAACTTGCATGCGGTTTCACCGCAAACAATAAAACACTATACAGTTTTACAAAAAATACATTTCTATGGTTGAGGATAACTTTTAAAGTTTTCAAGGAGGCCGATAATTTTAATCTAAATTAAGCTAGTTCTCCGCTTTCAGAAAACACCATACATTTGAATTTGGATAATTATTTCGTACCTTAAACGGCCTCCATGGACACTTAGCCCTCTTTAAAATACCGTCAACTTGCATGCGGTTTCACGCAACAATACAACACTATCGTTTTACAAAACAAACATTTCTATGGTTGGGAATAACTTTTAAAGTTTTCAAGGGAGGCCGATAATTTTATATCTAAATTAAAGCTTAGGTTCTCCCCTTTCTGAAAAACACCATACTTTTGAATTTGGATAATTTTTTCGTACCTTAACACTCCGACGAGGGAGGTACCTACCACTTTATTCGCACGTGGTACCTAGCCACTTTGCTGTGGCACCCCTATTAATGATATTAAAAGTATTATCTATACATTCCCAATTAATTTGTTACATCCAATTGACTGCCGCACATGCCCTGCTATGGTCTGGTATTATTTACAACCCCAGATGACACGACGGCTGTGTGTGTGGCTCTCTCCTGTTGACCTGGCAAACACCAAACAGCCATATACTTATGCAGCATATCTCAGCCATATCTCTTCAGTGTGTAACCATGGTGTAACAGAATGCAGACACTCTGTCTGGGGAGTTGGATGGTTATGCCAGGCACTGGCACGCCGCAAGACATCAAAGAACACATCCAGATGCCAAACAGATGGTTCCACTTATCAGAGGTTAGATCTGGGTAGGTCTTATGTACACAATGGATGGTTGGTTTTGCACATATGGCAGCAATTTCTTTTCCGGCCCAGGAAAAAAAACTACACAGCTCTGGGAACTGACACCCCTTCTAAGATATGTGGAATGGTCTCCTTTAGGATATCAATGACTCCCAGGCATGTGTGGCTTTTTTTTCTGGGAAAAACAATGAAATAAATAACTTCTGCCACATTGATGTGGTGGTCACACTCGTCGGAGGGTTTTAATTAAACGGCCTCCATGGACACTTAGCCCTCTGTAAAATACCGTCAACTTGCATGCGTTTTCACCGCAAACAATAGAGCACTATACAGTGTTACAAAAAAAAACATTTCTATTGTTGGATAACTTTTAAAGTTTCAAGAGGCCGATAATTTTATATCTAACTTAAAGCAGGTTCTCCCTTTCAGAAAACACCACATTTGAATTTGGATAATTTTGTACCTTAAACAGCCTCCATGGACATAGCCCTCTGTAAAATACGTCAACTTCCATGCGGTTTCACCGCAAACATTACAACACTATACAGTGTTACAAAATAAACATTTCTATGGTTGGGAATAACTTTAAAGTTTTCAAGGGAGGCCGATAATTTTATATCTAAATTAAGCTTAGGTTCTCCTTCAGAAAAACACCATACATTTGAATTTGGATAATTATTTCGTACCTTAAACGACTCCATGAACACTAGCCCTCTTTAAAATACCGTCAACTTGCATGTGGTTTCACCGCAAACAATACAGCACTATACAGTGTTACAAAAAATCATTTCTATGGTTGGGAATAACTTTTAAAGTTTTCAAGGGAGGCCGATAATTTTATATCTAAATTAAAGCTTATGTTCTCCCCTTTCAGAAAACACCATACTTTGAATTTGAAAATTTTCGTTCCTTAAACGGCCTCCATGGACACTTAGCCCTCTGTAAAATACTGTCAACTTGCATGCGGTTTCACCAAACATTACAGCACTATACAGTGTTAAAAAAAACATTTCTAGGGTTGGAATAACTTTTAAAGTTCAAGGGGAGGCCGACATTTATATCTAATTTAAAGCTTACGTTCTCCTTTCAGAAAAACACCATACTTTTTGAATTTGGATAATTTTTCGTACCTTAAACGGCCTCCATGGACACTTAGCCCTCTGTAAAATACTGTCAACTTGTATGTGGTTTCACCGCAAACAATACAGCACTATACAGTGTTACAAAAATCATTTCTATGGTTCGGAATAACTTTAAAGTTTTCAAGGGAGGCCGATAATTTTATATCTAAATTAAAGCTTAGGTTCTCCCTTCAGAAAAACACCATACTTTTGAATTTGGATAATGTTTTCGTTCTTAAAGGGCCTCATGGACACTTAGCCCTCTGTAAAATACTGTCAACTTGCATGCGGTTTCACCGCAAACAATACAGCACTATACAGTGTTACAAAAAATCATTTCGATGGTTGGAATAACTTTAAAGTTTTCAAGGAGGCCAATAATTTATATCTAAATTAAAGCTTAGGTTCTCCCTTTCAGAAAAAACACCATACATTTGAATTTGGATAATTTTGTCACCTTAAACGGCCTCCATGGACACTTAGCCTCTGTAAAATACTGTCAACTTGCATGCGGTTTCACCGCAAACAATACAGCACTATACAGTTTTACAAAAATACATTTCTATGGTTGGGAATAATTTTTAAGTTTTCAAGGAGGCCGATAATTTTATATCTAAATTAAAGCTTACGTTCTCCCCTTTCAGAAAAACACATACTTTTGAATTTGGAAAATTTTTTTCGTTCCTTAAACGGCCTCCATGGACACTTAGCCCTCTGTAAAATACTGTCAATCTTGCATGGGTTTCACCGCAAACAATACAGCACTATACAGTGTTACAACAACAAATATGTCATGGTTGGGAATAACTTTTAAAGTTTTCAAGGGAGGCCGAAAATTGTATATCTAAATTAAAGTTTGGGTTCTCCCTTTAAAAAACCCACATTTTTGAATTTGAAAATTTTTGTCGTACCTTAAACGGCCTCCAGGGACATTACCCCTCTGTAAAATACCGTCAACTTGCAGGGGTTTCACCCAAACAATACAGCACATACAGTGTTACAAAAAATCATTTCTATTTGGGAATAACTTTAAAGTTTTTCGGAGGGATAATTTTTTT
Source organism: Zoroaster sp. YZ-2022 (assembly GCA_029582265.1). Lineage (NCBI taxonomy): Eukaryota > Metazoa > Echinodermata > Asteroidea > Forcipulatida > Zoroasteridae > Zoroaster > Zoroaster sp. YZ-2022. The sequence goes on along the minus strand of CM055830.1, from coordinate 7,069,693 downwards.
CTAAATTAAAGGTTCTCCCTTTCAGAAAAACACCAATTTTTAAATTTTGGGAAAAATTTTTTCGTTCCTAAACGGCCTAGGACATACCCCTGTGAAAAATACGTCAATTGCATGGGTTTCACCAACATTACAGTTTTA
>CM055830.1:7037967-7069055 GCA_029582265.1 Zoroaster sp. YZ-2022 | reverse complement strand
CACTGTTGTTGCAGCTATCTTGCCGTGCACCGGAAGTTCATTGTGTCCAGTAAATCGGTCAATTATGCTAGATGTATCATAATCTGTTAGCCTTTCATGCCAGTCAATCCTTGTCCCTTACAACAAACGCCCCTTACAAACTGTACCGCCCTGTCGATACAACCGCCTTGCCTGGCAACCCGCCCTGACAAAGTCGCCCCCAATGAAGTCGCACCTCAGCAAACTGCGCCCTCTACAAACTCGCCCCCTGTAATTTTTTGACGCAGTTCACGCTTGTTGAGACTGGTTTAACGTGCATATATTGGAGTAAATAAGCATTAACACACTAAAGCTGCTAACTCAATTGAGAATTTCACTTGTGTCACCACAGTCAATTAGTCTTACTTTATCCTCTTCACCATGCAAGCTACAAGCAGGTGTTGGAGCAAAGGCTTTGATCCTCAGGCCAAGGCCAAGGCCAGGTTTTGACCCCAAAGGCCAAGGCTTTGACCCTCAACTGCCTTAAGGCTAAGGCCAACTTAACCAACTCCTCAGAGCCAAGGCCAAGCTGCAAAGGCCCTCTACTATAAAATTACTAATAATAACTATATAGAGCATGTCACATCATAACAATGAATCGCCTAAAGTAAAGAATAAAAACTTCAAGTACAAATATGACTGAGTAGAAGTTCAGGTCTTCGTGGATACCCATTTAAATATAACAAAAGAATGGTTTGCTTCCATACTGGTGCACATTAATCTAAAACCAGTATAGTAGACAATGTGCGTGGGGATCTAAGAACGGTTGTTTTTAATTGATGTTACCTCGTTGTTATGTAACATGGAAGTAATTTTATTTTCTGGGCCATCATGGTTAGAAATATTAGCATTACCTAAAACAGACCAGACTATATTCACCCAGAATTTGTCAAATATCTTGGACCCAAAATCCACTGAATGGCTTGAGATTAAAGCACCTGTATCAAAGTTCAGAAAATCCCAAAAGTATGGACATGCTAAGTAATGGGGAATTCTCAAACCGGACAAGGCCGCCGAAGACCCAGGCAGCTACCGTCCATAAGCCTACTGTGCATAATCTACAAAGTGATGGAGATTTAATATACAATCGTATCCAACCCATTGTGGATCCTCAACCCCCACCTGAGCAGGCCGAAGCTTCCATACAGGACGCTGTACAACAGACCAAGTAACACTCCTCAGAAGACATAGAGGACAACTTCCAAAAGTCTCAAGAATGGTGCTGTACTGGTTGATCTATCAGCATATGACACGGTATGGCATAAAGGTCTTGCCCTAAAACTGCTAATAAAAAATCATACCTGATAAAACCTTAGTAAACTTTCTCATGACAATGAGCACTTGCAGAAGCTTTACAATGACTGTTAGCGAAGAAACCAGTAAAAAATGCTTCCTGAAAAACGGGTCCCGCAGGGCTCAGTGCTCGCACCGATTTAATTCAACATTTACACTGCTGACCTACCAACCACTGTCTCAAAGAAATACATCTACGCAGATGACATACCACTCCTAACCTCTGTCAAAAACATTAACAAGCTCGAAACAACACTTGGCACCGATATGGAATCCTGCCGTTACTTCAAAAACTGGAGACCCGACTTAACATCAACAAAACTGTTTAGCAACTAGACTGGTTAACTACAAAATCAAAGTCGTTTGCAATGGCACAACCATCCTGTATGATGATTACCCTGGGCATCTTGTGTTACTTTTGGACAGATCTCTAACATACAAACCCATCTCACACAGCTCACAAAAAGCCAACGCTCGCAACTGTTTCAAGACAACTAGCAGGTTTTTTTGGGGCGCAGCAGACTACATACAAATGTTCTTCGAATCTCAGCAACAGCAATTCAGTATACTATGTTGCAGTACTGTGCACCGGTATGGGGGGGCACCCACACCAGCAAGATTGACGTAGCCTCAACAACACCACATGCGCATCATCTCAGGATGTATCAGATCAACTCCCCAATCAATACCTTCCAGTAGTCAGTGAGAATTGTCATGAAGTGAGACGACAGCAATGCCTTGCTCTTGCACGAGACGTGCCGCTGGCGTGACTCCCATCTGCTTCATCAACTGTTGACAAACACCAATCAAAAACCCTCAACGCCATCAAGAAATCCTTTCCATCAACAAGCCCACAAACTGCCAGAAATGAACACTGGGTCGCACCCAAAGACTTGGGCACTAAACACGTGACGGAATATGGCAAGAATCAGAACCAGGACGTGGATATTTAACACATTCCTCACCTTCTACCAACCCACCAGGATGCAATCTACATCGCCACTGTTAACAAACTTAACAGACTAAGAACTGGCCATGGCCGATTTGGATATAACATGCTCCGCATGGGACTAAGTGACAACGAATGTACCTGTGGTCATGATGATGACCAGACTGTAAATCACATCGTTCATGACTGTATTATTTACAGATGATGGGAAATTTTAACTGAACTCGACCAGTCTGTATTAAACTGGATCCATAACCTAACCTTGTTCATGTTAACTTTGTATGAACCATACAATAAATAAATAAATAAAGCAGTCCACGTACAGCACGAATCAGATGATGTTCTATCTACTCCATATAACTGTATGTGTTAAGTATAATTTATATCTCCTGGCTGGCCCCACAAGTACATGTATACAGAAAATTATTATAGCTTTGTTTTGGGGAAGCAGCAAAATGTACTATCATGGTAACAATATGTGATGTGTAAAAGTGAAAGTGTGTCAACACACAAATCTAGGATATTTTCCCTCCTCCATGGTAAAACATGATTAAATTAGATACAGACTTTTGCAGACAGCTGACTCCAAGTTGTATGTTTGTAGAAAAGCAAAATTTCAAACAAATTTACCTGAAAATCCAAAATCGATGGGCCTTGAAGAGCAAGAGCCCTAAAGTTCTGAAGGCTTTGACCCTCAAGGCCAAGGCCAAGGCCAAGGCTTTTGCCCTCAAGCCTTAAGGCTAAGGCCAAGGCCCTAAAATCAAGCCTTACAGCAGCCTTAAGGCCAAGGCTCAGCATCACACCTACATCACTGCTACAGCCCCCTAGCCCCCTGGATCCGCCACTGCCTATCTAGAGCAAAACTGTCTAAAATTGAAAAAATGATCTCATAAAAGAAATCTCATTCCAACCACCTTATACGAGACCAACCCGTTCTTCCAACCACCTTATACTAGACCAACCCGTTCAACCCTTTCGAGTGACATCAACATTTGATAATTACACACCTATCATGCATAACAAGCCATCCAAAACTCATCCGTCCATCCCATAACACATGAGTCCAACACTCAAAAACTGCTTGGAAGCCTCAAAATATGAACCATGAGATTTCAAAACATATAATCCGTCCATTAATCACAGAGATGTGAAACAAGCAGTAAACATAATAGCAAAATCACATTATTCAAAATGGCCAAACTCACTCGAACACAAACTAACCTACAAATAAAATCATCTGTTTGATAAACCGAAATATGTCACTACACCGTTTTGACCAATTGGTTCATTTATGGTACCTTTTAAACTAAGGTAAATTATTCCTATAAGGACAAAACATCATTCTGTACTAAAAATACAATCTGATTTAACAATCAACAGAGGTAAAGTGTCTCTAAATGGGACTGCACTATAATCTTTTACTCAAGAAATCGCCGCCAATGAGTGCTACCTTATACAATTATTGGGAATTCCAAACGTTATTTTAGGCGCGAATGTGCCATACGTGCTTCTGTCTTTATTACCCTCTTCAATCATCATCATTAAACAGCACCACCCAGTGTCTATGAATACATAGTTGAACTTAAAGGTTTATTATTAACTTGATCAGAATCAAATCTCCAAAAACTGTTTACTGATGTTGGTGTGATATTTTTCTGTTATCTATAAGTACACCTGAACTTCAGACAGACGGTACTGAGAGGCAGAAAATGCATTGTTGTGGGAGGGCCACCCAAGTGGTTTCTTTATAGAATACAAGTTGTATTTACATTATGTAGACGCCTACGTGCACATATACAATATTTTAGATTAAAGAAATGCCTTGACATTATGTGAACCTCTTGAAACATTAACCCTCCGTGGAAAGTAAACTTTGAAGTTTGAATAATAAACAGATAAGTGCATAGTACATCACCATAAATAATTTATCTGAAAAGCTACGGTAATGCCCGGAAAGCCTGTAGCGTGAAGCCAAAAAGGCGTGAGGTCCGTGGAAGGCCTACGGACTCCAGAAGCTTTAGGATTCTATAGATGTGCATATTCGGGGGTACATTTCAAAAATAAAATCAAGACTTATGAATCGTCATAATGTTCATGAAGGGGACAGAGAAAATATGACAGAATGTTGTTTTATAAAAGGGGGATATTTGGGGATGATTTCATTGATCACCCCTGGATGATTCATTGCTGATCACCCACTTTTAAAATGTTTGGGTTTAAATACATCCCATATACACCCCAAATACACCACATATACACCCCCATATACACCACATATACACCCCCATATACACCCCATATACACACTATATCCCCCAGGATATGAGAATCCAATTCCAGATCAAAACATTTTGAGTCAATAAAAGGTATAGGCCCTATTGTAGCGCAGTGATGAGTCTGATGTTATAATAGATCAAATTCAGTGAGTAAATGGTTACCTAATTAGTGTATCATGATTCCATCATCAGTGATTAAGAGATTCTCAAAAGTTCATTCTTTAAGGGGAACAGCTGCTTTATGCTCTTGGCATTGGTTGATCCGGGAGGGGGGCGGTGGAGGGATATGTGCCCTTTTTGGTGGAACCAATTGGGGGTGAAGGGTAGGGCCTATAGCTATAGGTGTCCTATTTTTATAAGAAGTGTATGGCAAATTACCACACTTCTTGTGGCCTTTTTGTGCTGTGTGCCCCCCACTTTTGTTCCACTTTGGATCCGCCCCTGACTATATTTTGGTCTAGAGATTGTTGCTGCAAAGATAAAGTGTTGTCTTGTATTTATACACATATATAGGGCCAATCCATTTACAATGTACGTCATCACATAGGGCCAATAGGGCCAACCATTTACAATACACATAGGTGGAAGGTCATGTGAATTCCTAACTTACATGTACGTTAGTGGCGCACCCAAGGGGGGGGGCTCGAGCCCCCCCGCCAAGGGGCCGCTGATGTTTTATAAAAAAAAATTAAAGAGGGGGCCTTGAAAGAGAGTAAAATCTGAGCCCAAGTCTTGTCTACAGAGGAGTTCGGCAAGGAGTATAGGGCAGTGGTACAAGGGATGGGGACTCAGAAGACTCAAGCTCCCCTCCAAAAGTTTTCCATTTCCATTCCACCCACTATTATATTTTACGGCGTTGCGTATGCATGTGCATGTAAGCTTGAAGGGCCACCAGTATATATAACAAGCATTTTTAGACATTCTCCTCACCCCCCCCCCCCCATGGTGCACATCCTGATCAGGGAGCAGCTTTACTTATTTTTTTTTTCATTTTCTGTTGTTCGTTTCTCTTGTTGAGGTCGTTGACTAATGTCATTGAGGTTACTCGTAAATGCTTTTTAAAATTTAAACACGCCCACACCGATTGGATAATATTGGGATTTGGTTTTGCCGCCAAATTCGTGTTTGAGAAAATTTAGCTCCGCCCGGAATGATCACAAACTTTACGTCCGCGCAATGAAAGTATTTAAATATAGAAATCTTGCAGACGAAACAAGCTCAAGTTCTTTACATCAAGAGGAGGAAATTATATGGAAGGTAAAACCCTACGAGTCTGAATCATGCCCGTTGTCTTCTTTTTATGACGAGAAATCACCAGGAAACATTTAACATGTGCCGTAGGTTCACTGACGAGCACGATTAGGGACATGGCTACAGCCGCGCCAGCGGTTATGGTTGGTCAGCCATGTCTCTCCCCATATTGATTTAAAAAAATTGAGCCCACCCCCAATCAAATCCTGGGTGCGCCACTGATGTACGTCATCAAGATCAATGCGCAGGCCCGTAGGCTGGTATGCAAACGGTGTGGGTCGTTTTGGAAATAGTGATACTCTTGACTAGAGTATGAAATTTGGCATAAGAAAATTGTCATCTATTCAAATGTTTTCATGGCAAGGTACTCACTTTTATGTATGTACGGTGGTGGGGTGCGTAAACTTTGGCCTATAGAATAACAATGTAGCTCAAGTTGAAATAAAAGGTTAATGACGATATTGATTGTATTTATGTCTTAAACGGTCCACAAATGTTAGCTTTAAAACACCTAAAGATGTATCGCCGATGTTTTGATAAAGTATTTCAGAATATTTATCAAAAAGCATGATTTAGCAGTATTTAAGCGCCTCAATCAGTCAGGCTTAGTTTATGTAAAACTTACATGTAGCTTTGAAGAATGTCATTCTCAACTGTTTTGTTTTTCATTATACTTACAAAAACACGGGCGATACAATCTTTAAAGGGACATACATCGTCAAGATCAGAGCAGACTTTCAACGGGCATGGAATCGGTGGCTAGTTTAAGATAAACACATCAGTGACTGAAAATTACTAGGTCATTTATGCAGCAGCAACGGTAGTATGACCTTATTATATAAATATGGGGTATTTGTTCAGTCACAGAGTTAATCTTAAATAGTACTCCGATTCCATGCCCTGTTGATCGTGACGGTATTGTCCCTTTAAACTATCTATACTAATATTCACGATGGACAAAGTACAACAGCCACACACACTAATGTTTTGTACAGTCTTTTATTTCTTTACTCCAAACAAGGACTTATAAAAACTATGATTCCAGTCTTCACACGACACATACATAGAAAAGCAATAAATGTTATCAAGTAAAACTCGATATTTGGTTAACGCCAATAAGAATTTGTTTCAATCATTGCATGACGCAAAACACAAACTACTAAAAGTGAATATTAAAGTTTGTAGAAAAATGTTTGGTCACAGCTATTGGACCATTTAGACACATAAATTATTATTTATAGATGAGCACGATGTAGGTCACGTGGTTTTATTTATATATTCATGAATTCACTTTCTATCTTTAATGTTTAATAACATTAGGGCCTAATGTTAAAACATTTTAAGTGTTTAGAAGTTTCTTCAGTGAAGAAAAAATTATTTGCTTTTTCAAATACATTCTTTTTTAAAGAGGGGGTGCCAATTGTCACAGAGGAACCTTCTTACCAGTGTTGGAGCAAAGGCTTTGATCCTCAAGGCCAAGGCTTGACCCTAAAGGCCAAGGCTTTGACCCTCAAGGCCAAGGCTTTGACCCTTAAGGCTAAGGCCAAGGCTTAACCCTCAAGGCCAAGGCCAAGGCCAAGGCCTTCTACTATAAAATTACTACTAATATAAAACATGTCACATCATAACGAATCGCTCAAAGTAAGAATAAAAACTTCACGTACAAATATATGACTGAGTAGAAGTTCAGGTCTTCGTGGATACCATTTAAATATAACAAGAATGGTTTGCTTCCATACTGGTGCACATTAATCTAAACCGAGTATAACAAAAGGGGGATCTAAGAACGGCTGTTTTTAACTGATGTTACCTCGTTGTTATGTAACATGGAAGTAATTTTATTTTCTGGGCCATCATGGTTAGAAATATTAGCATTACCTAAAACAGACCAGACTATATTCACCCAGAATTTGTCAAAAATCTTGGACCAAAATCCACTGAATGGCTTCGAGATTACTTCAGCACCTGTATCAAAGTTCAGAAAATCCCAAAAATATGGAGACATGCTAAAGTAATGGGAATTCTCAAACCGGACAAGGCCGCCGAAGACCCAGGCAGCTACCGTCCAATAAGCCTACTGTGCATAATCTACAAAGTGATGGAGAGACTAATATACAATCGTATCCAACCCATTGTGGATCCTCAACTCCCCCACCTGAGCAGGCCGGCTTCCATACAGGACGCTGTACAACAGACCAAGTAACACTCCTCACAGAAGACATAGAGGACAACTTCCAAAAAAGTCTCAAGAATGGTGCTGTACTGGTTGATCTATCAGCAGCATATGACACGGTATGGCATAAAGGTCTTGCCCTAAAACTACATAAAATCATACCTGATAAAACCTTAGTAAACTTTATCATGACAATGAGCACTTGCAGAAGCTTTACAATGACTGTTAGCGAAGAAACCAGTAAAAAATGCTTCCTGAAACGCGGGTCCCGCAGGGCTCAGTGCTCGCACCGATTTAATTCAACATTTACACTGCTGACCTACCAACCACTGTCTCAAAGAAATACATCTACGCAGATGACATACCACTCCTAACCTCTGTCAAAAACATTAACAAGCTCGAAACAACACTTGGCACCGATATGGAATCCTTAAGCCGTTACTTCAAAAACTGGAGACTCCGACTTAACATCAACAAAACTGTTTAGCAACTAGACTGGTTAACTACTAAATCAAAGTCGTTTGCAATGGCACAACCATCCCGTATGATGATTACCCCGAAGTATCTTGGTGTTACTTTGGACAGATCTCTAACATACAAACCCATCTCACACAGCTCGCACAAAAAGCCAACGCTCGCAACTGTCTCATTAGACAACTAGCAGGCCTTTCCTGGGGCGCAGACTACAACGTTCTTCGAATCTCAGCAATAGATTCAGTATACTATGTTGCAGAGTACTGTGCACCGGTATGGGCAAGGAGCACCCACACCAGCAAGATTGACGTAGCCCTTAACAACACCACATGCGCATCATCTCAGGATGTATCAGATCAACTCCCAATCAATACCTTCCAGTAGTCAGTAGAATTGCTCCTTATGAAGTGAGACGACAGCAGCAATGCCTTGCTCTTGCACGACGTGCCGCTGGGTGTGAATCCCATCTGCTTCATCAACTGTTGACAAACACCAATCAAAAACCCCTACCACAACTGCGACTGCCATCAAGAAATCCTTTCCATCAACAAGCCCACAAACTGCCAGAAATGAACACTGGGTCGCACCCAAAGACTTGGGCACTAAACACGTGACGGAATATGTGGCAAGAATCAGAATCCAGGACGTGGATATTTAACTACATTCCCTCACCTTCTACCAACCCACCAGGATGCAATCTACATCGCCACTGCTGGGTCAAACTTAACAGACTAAGAACTGGCCATGGCCGATTTGGACATAACATGCTCCGCATGGGACTAGTGACAACGCTAAATGTACCTGTGGTCATGATGACCAGACTGTAAATCACATCGTTCATGACTGTATTATTTACAGATGTGATGGAAATTTAACTGAACTCGACCAGTCTGTATTAAACTGGATCCATAACCTAACCTTGTCATGTTAACTTTGTATGAACCATGCGATAAATAAATAAATAAAGCAGTCCACGTACAGCACGAATCAGATGATGTTCTATCTACTCCATATAACTGTATGCAAGTTAAGTATAATTTATATCTCCTGGCCCCACAAGTACATGTATACAGAAAATTATTATAGCTTTGTTTTTGGGGAAGCAGCAAAATGTACTATCATGGTAACAATATGTGATGCTGTAAAAGTGAAAGTGTGTCAACACACAAATCTAGGATATTTTCCCTCCTCCATGGTAAAACATGATTAAATTAGATACTGCAGACTTTGCAGACAGCTGACTCCAAGTTGTATGTTTGTAGAAAAGCAAAATTTCAAACAAATTTACCTGAAAAATCCAAAAATCGATGGGCCTTGAAGAGCAAGGCCCTAAAGTTGCAAGGCTTTGACCCTCAAGGCCAAGGCCAAGGCCAAGGCTTTTGCCCTCAAGCCTTAAGGCTAAGGCCAAGGCCCTAAAATCAAGCCTTAAGGCAGCCTTAAGGCCAAGGCTCAGCATCAAGGCACTACATCACTGCTACAGCCCCCCTTAGCCCCCCCCCCCTGGATCCGCCAATGCCTATCTAGAGCAAAACTGTCTAAAATTGAAAAAATGATCTCATAAAAGAAATCTCATTCCAACCACCTTATACGAGACCAACCCGTTCTTCCAACCACCTTATACTAGACCAACCCGTTCAACCCTTTCGAGTGACATCAACATTTGATAATTACACACCTATCATGCATAACAAGCCATCCAAAACTCATCCGTCCATCCCATAACACATGAGTCCAACACTCAAAAACTGCTTGGAAGCCTCAAAATATGAACCATGAGATTTCAAAACATATAATCCGTCCATTAATCACACAGATGTGAAAAAAGCAGTAAACATAATAGCAAAATCACATTATTCAAAATGGCCAAACTCACTCGAACACAAACTAACCTACAAATAAAATCATCTGTTTGATAAACCGAAATATGTCACTACACCGTTTTGACCAATTGGTTCATTTATGGTACCTTTTAAACTAAGGTAAATTATTCCTATAAGGACAAAACATCATTCTGTACTAAAAATACAATCTGATTTAACAATCAACAGAGGTAAAGTGTCTCTAAATGGGACTGCACTATCATCTTTTACTCAAGAAATCGCCGCCAATGAGTGCTACCTTATACAATTATTGGGAATTCCAAACGTTATTTTAGGCGCGAATGTGCCATACGTTATCGTGCTTCTGTCTTTATTTACCCTCTTCAATCATCATCATTAAACAGCACCACCCAGTGTCTATGAATACATAGTTGAACTTAAAGGTTTATTATTAACTTGATCAGAATCAAATCTCCAAAAACTGTTTACTGATGTTGGTGTGATATTTTTCTGTTATCTATAAGTACACCTGAACTTCAGACAGACGGCACTGAGAGGCAGAAAATGCATTGTTGTGGGAGGGCCACCCAAGTGGTTTCTTTATAGAATACAAGTTGTATTTACATTATGTAGACGCCTACGTGCACATATACAATATTTTAGATTAAAGAAATGCCTTGACATTATGTGAACCTCTTGAAACATTAACCCTCCGTGGAAAGTAAACTTTGAGATTTGAATAATAAACAGATAAGTGCATAGTACATCACCATAAATAATTTATCTGAAAAGCTACGGTAATGCCCGGAAAGCCTGTAGCGTGAAGCCAAAAAGGCGTGAGGTCCGTGGAAGGCCTACGGACTCCAGAAGCTTTAGGATTCTATAGATGTGCATATTCGGGGGTACATTTCAAAAATAAAATCAAGACTTATGAATCGTCATAATGTTCATGAAGGGGACAGAGAAAATATGACAGAATGTTGTTTTATAAAAGGGGGATATTTGGGGATGATTTCATTGATCACCCCTGGATGATTCATTGCTGATCACCCACTTTTAAAATGTTTGGGTTTAAATACATCCCATATACACCCCATATACACCACATATACACCCCCATATACACCCCATATACACACTATATCCCCCAGGATATGAGAATCCAATTCCAGATCAAAACATTTTGAGTCAATAAAAGGTATAGGCCCTATTGTAGCGCAGTGATGAGTCTGATGTTATAATAGATCAAATTCAGTGAGTAAATGGTTACCTAATTAGTGTATCATGATTCCATCATCAGTGATTAAGAGATTCTCAAAAGTTCATTCTTTAAGGGGAACATCTGCTTTATGCTCTTGGCATTGGTTGATCCGGGAGGGGGGCAGTGGAGGGATATGTGCCCTTTTTGGTGGAACCAATGGATGGGGGGGTGAAGGGGTAGGGCCTATAGCTATAGGTGTCCTATTTTTTATAAGAAGTGTGGTAAATTTACCACACTTCTTGTGTGGCCTTTTTGTGCTGTGTGCCCCCACTTTGGTTCCACTTTGGATCCGCCCCTGACTATATTTTGGTCTAGAGATTGTTGCTGCAAAGATAAAGTGTTGTCTTGTATTTATACACATATATAGGGCCAATCCATTTACAATGTACGTCATCACATAGGGCCAATAGGGCCAACCATTTACAATACACATAGGTGGAAGGTCATGTGAATTCCTAACTTACATGTACGTTAGTGGCGCACCCAAGGGGGGGGGGGGCTCGAGCCCCCCCCCAAGGGGCCGCTGATGTTTTATTAATTTTTTTTAAAGAGGGGGCCGGGAAAGAGAGTAAAATCTGAGCCCAAGTCTTGTCTACAGAGGAGTTCGGCAAGGAGTATAGGGCAGTGGTACAAGGGATGGGGACTCAGAAGACTCAAGCTCCCCTCCAAAAGTTTTCCATTTCCATTCCACCCACTATTATATTTTACGGCGTTGCGTATGCATGTGCATGTAAGCTTGAAGGGCCACCAGTATATATAACAAGCATTTTTAGACATTCTCCTCACCCCCCCCCCCCCCATGGTGCACATCCTGATCAGGGAGCAGCTTTACTTAATTTTTTTTTCATTTTCTGTTGTTCGTTTCTCTTGTTGAGGTCGTTGACTAGTGTCATTGAGGTTACTCGTAAATGCTTTTTAAAATTTAAACACGCCCACATTATAATCAACTCCTTTCCAGTTTGTACACAATGGCCCAGGATTGGGTTTTAATTTACAAAGATTATGTGACACTGTTTTAGCAAACACCGATTGGATAATATTGGGATTTGGTTTTGCCGCCAAATTCGTGTTTGAGAAAATTTAGCTCCGCCCGGAATGATCACAAACTTTACGTCCGCGCAATGAAAGTATTTAAATATAGAAATCTTGCAGACGAAACAAGCTCAAGTTCTTTACATCAAGAGGAGGAAATTATATGGAAGGTAAAACCCTACGAGTCTGAATCATGCCCGTTGTCTTCTTTTTATGACGAGAAATCACCAGGAAACATTTAACATGTGCCGTAGGTTCACTGACGAGCACGATTAGGGACATGGCTACAGCGGTTATGGTTTGGGTCAGCCATGTCTCTCCCCCATATTGGATTTAAAAAAAAAAAAAATTGAGCCCCCCCCCCCAATCAAATCCTGGGTGCGCCACTGATGTACGTCATCAAGATCAATGCGCAGGCCCGTAGGCTGGTATGCAAACGGTGTGGGTCGTTTTGGAAATAGTGATACTTTTGACTAGAGTATGAAATTTGGCAGTAAGAAAATTGTCATCTATTCAAATGTTTTCATGGCAAGGGGTACTCACTTTTATGTATGTACGGTGGTGGGGTGCGTAAACTTTGGCCTATAGAATAACAATGTAGCTCAAGTTGAAATAAAAAAGGTTAATGACGATATTGATTGTATTTATGTCTTAAACGGTCCACAAAATGTTAGCTTTTAAAACACCTAAAGATGTATCGCCGATGTTTTGATAAAGTATTTCTCAGAATATTTATCAAAAGCATGATTTAGCAGTATTTAAGCGCCTCAATGAGTCAGGCTTAGTTTATGTAAAACTTACATGTAGCTTTGAAGAATGTCATTCTCAACTGTTTTGTTTTTCATTATACTTACAAAAACACGGGCGATACAATCTTTAAAGGGACATACATCGTCAAGATCAGAGCAGACTTTCAACGGGGCATGGAATCGGTGGCCTAGTTTAAGATAAACACATCAGTGACTGAAAATTACTAGGTCATTTATGCAGCAGCAACGGTAGTATGACCTTATTATATAAATATGGGGTATTTGTTCAGTCACAGAGTTAATATTAAACAGGTAAAACTTGTAGCTTTGCATGGTGAGGATGATAAGTAAGACTAATTGCGGTGACACCATGTGGAATCTCAATTGAGTAGTAATTAGTTCTGAAAAGAACTGGGGGTACAACTCGACGTTTCGATCAGTATGCTCTGATCGTCCTCAGGAGAATGCCGGACTCTGGAAAATGCTGCTTAAGTAGGCTGCTGGAGGATCATCCCATGAATGGATGCTGGAGGATTAGTTCGTTGAGGCGCGCAGGCAGGAAACTGTGTGACTATGAGACTATTATCCTAGGGGTTGGGAGAGGTGTGTGCTCACTGAACTGAATCAGTTGTTAACAAGCACAGGGAAGGAGGGTGGTTGACTTAGGATATAGGGATCCCTCAGTCTGGGGTGGGTTATGGACTTTGGATATAGAAGATCCTTCAGTCTGTAGTATAGGTCGCCAAATGTCGCTGATGAAGAAACCGATGTCCTGTGGCACAGTGTCGTGTTTGACGATCTCGATGGCCTCTCTGATGCGTCTGGGGTGCCATGCGTCGATGGGTGTGATGAGTTGGGCTGCCTGCCAGTCGATTTGGTGGTCCTTGATGTGCGAGTGCTTGACGATGGCGGACTTCTCGAAATCTCCTCTGCGGCCGTGTGCTCGGTGTTCCTTCAATCTGATGGGGAGGTTGCGTTTTGTTTCGCCGATGTACACCTTACCGCACTCACAGGGTAGACTCCCGCTCTGTTGTTTGGGTCCGGTTTGTCCTTGTGGGTATGTAGAAGTCCTTGGAGTTTGCTGGGGCTGAGTGGAACACATCGATGCCTGCTTGTCGGAGGATGCGTTGTAGTTTGTGAGACGTCGAACCTAGATAGGGGAGACAAGCAGAGAGGGTTAGATCACTTACCTTGCTTTTGGAGTTTGGAACCGGCTTCGCTGTGCTGATCTTGTTAGGTGTTCGAGCTACAGCGCGAGCACCTATTGTTTTTGTTCGGTTTTTTTTTTTTTTTTTCTTCTCCTTCTTCTTCTTCTTCTTCTTCTTCTTCTTTTCCGGATCGATTGTCTACAAAAAAACACATACTTGCAAACTTCATATGAACTTGAAACTTGGCATATACTTAGAACATAACACGTAGATGAAACATAATTTGTGACGTCATTATTAGGTCATCAGATATCGAATTACGATAAAGAATTCTTTATAAGTTAAAACGTTTCGATTACGTTGAAAATCAAAGTCTACACGGCTGTTTCAACGCTAAAAGTGCGCCCTCTGTTGGTGAATCTAAATCAGCTCTGGTCGTGCTCATTATGTATGCATGTTTAAGGAATTGAGCGTTTACGCTTCGGAAATGCAATTGACTCGGCTATCGTGACCCCTGAAAAAATTGTGTTTCTGATCAATTCGTTTCGCAACATGTATTATGTGATTGACTAAAATCCTTTTTAGGTTCTTTTTTATGTCAGCATAATCTATTTATTCTGAAAAGAGGTAAATTCACAGTTTTTGCACTATTGTACAAATAGAAAACAGTCCGGCCGGCGGATCGGAACGCTAATATGGATTGTCGCCCTCTATCGGCAGAAACGATTGTCTACAAAAACACATACTTGCAAACTTCACACGAACTTAAACTTGGCATATACTTAAAACTTAACACGTAGAAGAAATATAATTTGTGACGTCATGATTAGGTCATCAGATATCGAATTACAATAAATCAAAGTTTAATATTTAAAAAATCATATCTCAACAACCACAAGAGTTAAATTCACAATTTCTGTACCGTTGTACAGACCGTTAATTGTCAAAGATTATT
Source organism: Zoroaster sp. YZ-2022 (assembly GCA_029582265.1). NCBI lineage: Eukaryota > Metazoa > Echinodermata > Asteroidea > Forcipulatida > Zoroasteridae > Zoroaster > Zoroaster sp. YZ-2022. Next base: position 7,053,656 of record CM055830.1, on the reverse strand, counting down.
TACAAAAGATGACTAATTTGACCTTACTTCCTGTCCAAACCGGAAAGTCAAAGTTTAATATTTAAAAAATCATCTCAACAACCACAAGAGGTAAATTCACAATTTTTGTACCATTGTACAGATCTCTAATTGTCAAAAAATATTTACAAAAAAATGACCCCAATTTGACCTTACTTCCTGTCCAAACCGGAAGTCAAAGTTTAATATTTAAAAATATCATATCTCAACAACCACAAGAGTTAAATTCACAATTTCTGTACCGTTGTACAGACCGTTAATTGTCAAAGATTATTTACAAAAGATGACCCCAATTTGACCTTACTTCCTGTCCAAACCGGAAGTCAAAGTTTAATATTTAAAAAAATCATCTCAACAACCACAAGAGGTAAATTCACAATTTTTGTACCATTGTACAGATCTCTAATTGTCAAAAAATATTTACAAAAAAATGCGCCCTCTGTTGGTGAATGTAAATCAGCTCTGGTCGTGCTCATTATGTATGCATGTAAAAATCATATCTCAACAACCACAACAGATCAATCATTCTTTATTAGTTAAAACGTTTTGATTACGTTGCAAATGAAAGATCTACACGGCTTTTTCAACGCTAAAAAAGTGCGCCCTCTGTTGGTGAATGTAAATCAGCTCTGGTCGTGCTCATTATGTATGCATGTAAAAATCATATCTCAACAACCACAACAGGTAAATTGACAGTTTTTGCACCATTGTACAGATTGTTAATTGTCAAACAATATTTACACAAAGGTGACCCCAATTTGACCTTACTTCCTGTCCAAACCGGAAGTCAAAGTTTAATGTTTAAAAAAATCATATCTCCACAACCACAAGAGGTAAATTGACATTTTTTGTATCATTGTATAGATTGTTAATTGTCGAAAAATATTTACACAAAGGTGATCCCAATTTGACCTTACTTCCTGTCCAAACCGGAAGTCAAAGTTTAATATTTTAAAAATTCATATCTCAACAACCACAAAGGGTAAATTCACAATCTTTCCACTATTGTACAGATTGTTAATTGTCAAAAATGTTTACAAAAACATGACCCAATTTGACCTTTACTTCCTGTCCAAACCGGAAGTCAAAGTTTAATATTAAAAACTATCATATCTCAACAACCACAAGAGGTAAATTCACAATTTTTGTACCATTGTACAGATCGTGAATTGTCGAAAAATATTTACAAAAAGGTGACCCCAATTTGACCTTACTTCCTGTCCAAACCGGAAGTCAAAGTTTAATATTTAAAAAAATCATATCTCAACAACCACAAGAGGTAAATTTACATTTTTGCACCATTGTATAGATTGTTAATTGTCGAAAATTATTTACACAAAGGTGACCCCAATTTGACCTTAATTCCTGTCCAAACCGGAAGTCAAAGTTTAATATTTAAAAAGTCATATCTCAACAACCAAAACAGGTAAATTCACAATTTGTATACCATTGTACAGACCGTCAATTGTCAAAAGATATTTACAAAAAGATAACCCCAATTTGACCTTACTTCCTGTCCAAACCGGAAATCAAGGTTTAATATTTAAAAAAAATCATATCTCAACAACCACAAGAGGTAAATTCACAAATTTTGTACCATTGTACAGATCGCTAATTGTCAAAATATATTTACAAAAGATGACCCCAATTGACCTTACTTCCTGTCCAAACCGGAAGTCAAAGTTTAATATTTAAAAAGATCATATCTCAGCAACCACAAGAGGTAAATTAAAATTTTTGCACCATTGTACAGATCGTTAATTGTCACAAAATATTTAAACAAAGTTGACCCTAATTTGACCTTACATCCTCCCGAACACCTAGAGTTTGTGTCGAAACAAACTCTGAATCTCTAGTTGTGATTGTAACCGTTGCGTTTGAGGGTAGTTCGGATGTGCTGTAGTTCCTTGGGAAGGCTGTCCTTGTCACAAATGTTGTAGGCGCGTTGTACGAGCGTACAGTTGACCGATGACTTGATGCTTGGATGATGGAAGGAGCGCTGGTTCAGGTACCGATCTGTGTGCGTGGGCTTTCTGTAGACGTTGTGGTGTAGGGAGCCGTCTGGGTTTCTGGAAATGCCAACATCAAGGAACGCGATCTTGTCATCTTCTTCCGTTTCCATGGTGAACTTGATGCTCGGGTGTTGCTGGTTTAGATGTCGTAGAAAATCCTGGAGTGTGTCTCTGCCGTGTACAAACCACAAAGGTGTCATCCACGTATCGGAGCCACAGCTTGGGTTGGAGGTCGAGCGGTGTTGAGGGAAGAGTTTTCAAACTCTTCCATGAAAATATCAGCTAGGACCGGGGATAAAGGAGATCCCATGGAGGTCCCAGCTGTCTGCTCGTAGAACTTGCCCTGAAACTGAAAACAACTTGAAGAGACACATGTTAGTAGCAAATCATGAATTTGGTCCGGGTGAGTGATGTGCGATCATCAAGAGAAAGATCTTGTACGAGTCTGTCCTTCACCAGGAGGCATGTCTCTGTAGTTGGGACATTGGTGAATAGGGAGACAACATCAAAACTAACCAAGATGTCGCTGGGTTGAAGTGTGTGAGGCCCGGTGATCTCAACGAACTGACTGGGAGTTGGACACATGGTGTTGAGTGAGACCCACCAAGGGTCGGAGGATCTTAGCTAAATGACGGGCTGTGTTGTACGTAGGTGAACCTCTGGAGGCGACAATAGGGCGGAGAGGGACATCAGGTTTGTGAATCTTCGGCTGGCCAAAGAACCTAGGGCAGGATGAGCTGGATGGTCTGAGATGTCGGTAGAGTTGGATGGAGAGGCCACCGGCACGGTGGAGGGCAAGGAGTTTGCTAGCTACTCTTTTCTCTATGGATGGGATGGGGTTCTTCTTGAGGGGGCGGTATGAATCGGATAATAAAATGTGACTTACCTTGTCGGTGTATTGTGCTCGGTCCATGATGACTGTAGCGTTGCCTTTGTCTGCGGTGAGGATGTGGATGGAGCTGTCTCGTCGGATGTCCTGTAAGGCAGAAAGTTCTCCCTTGGAGAGGTTGGGCTTGGCTGGCTTGGCTTTACGCAGAACATCGCTCATCTGTAGTCTGACGTCATCAGCTGCTGTTTTGTTGAGTCGTCGCAGGGCTGGCTCAACTGACTGGATGATTTCTTCCGTTGGAATGGATTTGGGTGTGAGGGCGAAATTCATTCCCAGTGACAGTACTGATGTTTCGATAGGAGTGAGGGTGCGTTGGCTGAGGTTAAATAGTACTCCGATTCCATGCCCTGTTGATCGTGACGGTATTGTCCCTTTAAACTATCTATACTAATATTCACGATGGACAAAGTACAACAGCCACACACACTAATGTTTTGTACAGTCTTTTATTTCTTTACTCCAAACAAGGACTTATAAAAACTATGATTCCAGTCTTCACACGACACATACATAGAAAAGCAATAAATGTTATCAAGTAAAACTCGATATTTGGTTAAGGCCAATAAGAATTTGTTTCAATCATTGCATGACGCAAAACACAAACTACTAAAAGTGAATATTAAAGTTTGTAGAAAAATGTTTGGTCACAGCTATTGGACCATTTAGACACATAAATTATTATTTATAGATGAGCACGATGTAGGTCACGTGGTTTTATTTATATATTCATGAATTCACTTTCTATCTTTAATGTTTAATAACATTAGGGCCTAATGTTAAAACATTTTAAGTGTTTAGCAGTTTCTTCAGTGAAGAAAAAATTATTTGCTTTTTCAAATACATTCTTTTTTAAAGAGGGGGTGCCAATTGTCACAGAGGAACCTTCTTACCAGTGTTGGAGCAAAGGCTTTGATCCTCAAGGCCAAGGCCAAGGCCAAGGCTTGACCCTAAAGGCCAAGGCTTTGACCCTCAAGGCCAAGGCTTTTGACCCTTAAGGCTAAGGCCAAGGCTTAACCTCAAGGCCAAGGCCAAGGCCAAGGCCTTCTACTATAAAAATTACTACTAATATAAAACATGTCACATCATAACGAATCGCTCAAAGTAAGAATAAAACTTCACGTACAAATATATGACTGAGTAGAAGTTCAGGTCTTCGTGGATACCATTTAAATATAACAAGAATGGTTTGCTTCCATACTGGTGCACATTAATCTAAACCGAGTATAACAAAAGGGGATCTAAGAACGGCTGTTTTTAACTGATGTTACCTCGTTGTTATGTAACATGGAAGTAATTTTATTTTCTGGGCCATCATGGTTAGAAATATTAGCATTACCTAAAACAGACCAGACTATATTCACCCAGAATTTGTCAAAAATCTTGGACCAAAATCCACTGAATGGCTTCGAGATTACTTCAGCACCTGTATCAAAGTTCAGAAAATCCCAAAAGTATGGAGACATGCTAAAGTAATGGGAATTCTCAAACCGGACAAGGCCGCCGAAGACCCAGGCAGCTACCGTCCAATAAGCCTACTGTGCATAATCTACAAAGTGATGGAGAGACTAATATACAATCGTATCCAACCCATTGTGGATCCTCAACTCCCACCTGAGCAGGCCGGCTTCCATACAGGACGCTGTACAACAGACCAAGTAACACTCCTCACAGAAGACATAGAGGACAACTTCCAAAAAGGTCTCAAGAATGGTGCTGTACTGGTTGATCTATCAGCAGCATATGACACGGTATGGCATAAAGGTCTTGCCCTAAAACTACATAAAATCATACCTGATAAAACCTTAGTAAACTTTCTCATGACAATGAGCACTTGCAGAAGCTTTACAATGACTGTTAGCGAAGAAACCAGTAAAAAATGCTTCCTGAAAAACGGGTCCCGCAGGGCTCAGTGCTCGCACCGATTTAATTCAACATTTACACTGCTGACCTACCAACCACTGTCTCAAAGAAATACATCTACGCAGATGACATAGCACTCTAACCTCTGTCAAAAACATTAACAAGCTTGAAACAACACTTGGCACCGATATGGAATCCTTAAGCCGTTACTTCAAAAACTGGAGACTCCGACTTAACATCAACAAAACTGTTTAGCAACTAGACTGGTTAACTACAAAATCAAAGTCGTTTGCAATGGCACAACCATCCCGTATGATGATTACCCCAAGTATCTTGTTGTTACTTTGGACAGATCTCTAACATACAAACCCATCTCACACAGCTCGCACAGAAAGCCAACGCTCGCAACTGTCTCATTAGACAACTAGCAGGCCTTTCCTGGGGCGCAGACTACAACGTTCTTCGAATCTCAGCAATAGATTCAGTATACTATGTTGCAAAGTACTGTGCACCGGTATGGGCAAGGAGCACCCACACCAGCAAGATTGACGTAGCCCTTAACAACACCACATGCGCATCATTTGACTATTTCACTAGGTGCGCTCAATTAGGATTGCCATTGTTAATTAATAGACTTCACTTTCTTTCAATATCATTTGTTGTTAAATGTTTGTATAATAGTTTTGATGTTAACATAAGTAATTACATTCAAATTAATACTAGACATACTGACACTGTCAAATTTCATCATCAGAGTTCAAGGACAAATGCTTTTCATCACTCACTTTTTATTAGGTTTCCTAGAATATGGGATAGTTTACCTGTAGATGTCAAGGAACAGATTATTGTTGGTTTTAAACCATTCATAAATGCTTTAAGAAAGCATCTTCTAACTCCTGGAGTAAGTATTGTTTTGCCAAAATAGCGTCAAATTTATATGTTTAACACTGTCTTACAATTTTTTATATATACAGATTTATCTTCAATGTTTAATTTGGTTCTGCTGGCAGTACTTTAAGGAGATCCACTTGATTGTGATTCAGTTCGCATTTGGTAATCCTACAGGGGGTACTGTCAACTGGTTTTAACTGGTTTTAATTTGTATTATTTTGTCTTGTGTAATCATTGTATCATTTGATCATATTTGTTTTTTTAATGTCTTTTTTGTACCCTGTGAAATAATAAATGAAATGAAATGAAATGAAATGAAATCATCTCAGGATGTATCAGATCAACTCCCAATCAATACCTTCCAGTAGTAGAATTGCTCCTTATGAAGTGAGACGACAGCAGCAATGCCTTGCTCTTGCACGACGTGCCGCTGGGTGTGACTCCCATCTGCTTCATCAACTGTTGACAAACACCAATCAAAAACCCCTACCACAACTGCGACTGCCATCAAGAAATCCTTTCCATCAACAAGCCCACAAACTGCCAGATATGAACACTGGATCGCACCCAAAGACTTGGGCACTAAACACGTGACGGAATATGTGGCAAGAATCAGAATCCAGGACGTGGATATTTAACTACATTCCCTCACCTTCTACCAACCCACCAGGATGCAATCTACATCGCCACTGCTGGGTCAAACTTAACAGACTAAGAACTGGCCATGGCCGATTTGGACATAACATGGTCCGCATGGGACTAAGTGACAACGCTAAATGTACCTGTGGTCATGATGACCAGACTATAAATCACATCGTTCATGACTGTATTATTTACAGATGTGATGGAAATTTAACTGAACTCGACCAGTCTGTATTAAACTGGATCCATAACCTAACCTTGTCATGTTAACTTTGTATGAACCATACGATAAATAAATAAATAAAGCAGTCCACGTACAGCACGAATCAGATGATGTTCTATCTACTCCATATAACTGTATGCAAGTTAAGTATAATTTATATCTCCCTGGCCCCACAAGTACATGTATACAGAAAATTATTATAGCTTTGTTTTTGGGGAAGCAGCAAAATGTACTATCATGGTAACAATATGTGATGCTGTAAAAGTGAAAGTGTGTCAACACACAAATCTAGGATATTTTCCCTCCTCCATGGTAAAACATGATTAAATTAGATACTGCAGACTTTGCAGACAGCTGACTCCAAGTTGTATGTTTGTAGAAAAGCAAAATTTCAAACAAATTTACCTGAAAAATCCAAAAATCGATGGGCCTTGAAGAGCAAGGCCCTAAAGTTGCAAGGCTTTGACCCTCAAGGCCAAGGCCAAGGCCAAGGCTTTTGCCCTCAAGCCTTAAGGCTAAGGCCAAGGCCCTAAAATCAAGCCTTAAGGCAGCCTTAAGGCCAAGGCTCAGCATCAAGGCACTACATCACTGGCTACAAGTTTTACCTAACATCATTTCAGTTGACTTTTTATTTAACGAAAATAAATATTACAAGAAGTAATTAATTTACAGTTACAATTAAATAGATTAAATAGGAAACCAGCTACACTAAATAAGTAAAATAAAAATAAAAAGTTAATTACATATAAAATACAAAAACATGATAATTAAAATGTAATTAAATCAAACAAATAACTTTGTAAATTTTTCATAGTATTACATAATATAGTATACATCGTATAAATCGTAAATGTTTTGTTTAGCTAGTTTTCTATGTATTCTAATTTAGTTGTAACTGTTGAATTATTTTATGTAGGCCTACTGTTTATTTTTGTTAAATAAAACGTCAAATTGAAATTAATATTAGGCCCTATGTTGGATTTATTCTCTTACTTATACTAAATCAGTCTCAATAGCACCTAATAATTCATTAAAATATTTATGTCCTCGTACATCCTGCCTTTATAATAATGTTTTATTTGTTCTCTTATATTAAACCGGTCTCAATAGCATGAGACGCATCAAAAATTACAGGGGGCGAGTTTGTTAGGGGCGAGTTTGTCGGGAGGCGAGCTTTTGAGGGCGAGTTTGTCAGGGGGCGACTTTGTGAGGGGCGAGTTTGTTAAAGGCGAGTTTGTACAAGCAGTGGGCGAGTTTGTCAGGGGTGAGTTTGTAAGGGCGATTGTAAGGGTCGAGTTTGCCAGGGGGCGCGTTGACTGGCATCCCTGTGTTAGTTGCACTATATTATGTAATGTAGGCCTGTGTCTGTGTTTTTGCGGGCCGTGGAACACTATAATAAAACAACAATATTGAGACTGGATATGTTTTACATAGCATAAAGTAGGCCAAACACCGAGTGCAACTACGTCACAGATCATTTTGAAAAGCACGTCACCGTTTTTTACTGTAACTACTTTCATATCAGAGCACCGTACGGCCATCAATCACCGACAGTCAGGGAAGCATTCAGGCGTCTGCAGTCATGACCAAACGTAATGCTTGTTTAAAATAGTTGGACAAAGACAGGGCTGTAGCGAGCGGGGGGGGGGGGGATGACACCCCCTCCAATAATTGTATTTTACATAATAATGTGTTGTGTTGGTAAATTTACCCACAAAAAATTTCCCTACAAAAAATTTCCCTCACTCTGAAATCCTGGCTACGCCACTGATGTCAGTCGGCAAATTGACTTCCATACCCCCCCACAAATAAAATGCCTTCGCTACGCCCCTCAAGCATTAGAAACTTGCTCAAAACAATTGACGCATTGTACTTTTTGCCCTGCAGGTATATAACACAAGATGAAGCTTATAGAAAAATTGCCAATATTCATTTTAGGACTAATTAAGTACATAACGTGTATCACTATATTATAAATGCAAATGTAAATGAAATTTTAGTACATTCCTAATCAATGAATACATTGACACACAGACAAATCAACGGACAAACAGACACCCTTAATTTTAACTGATTTACATACGTATGTATTTAGTCAATTTATGTGAACAAAGAGAAGAGGAATTTATTTTTTCGATGCAAGGTTAGACCTGACCAGTAGCATATAACATCCGGAAGCTTACAATTCTCACTAGAAAGGTTATTGTTGCCACACCTTTGATACAAGCACACGTCTCATCGAGAACCATCTCCACCCCACCCCCACCCCCACCCCTTTTGATGTTGAATGCCCTGAATTTTGTATGTGATTACATTGGTAAACGTTTGTTTGTTTTTTACTGGGTGCGGGGGTAACTACAGGTTCTGTCAAATATTGTACATTATATTGTATAATACGCGCATTTCTTAATCAACTCTGTTCTGATTAGATTGTTGTTTATTGTTCTCAAGTGATTCAGATCATCAAGAACCAGGCCATGTTCTTAGAACGAGGCCGCCGTGGGATCGTGCCATGTCCTCTCATCGCATCCAACAAATTCAAGGTAGAAAAAGTCGACTCCATGTACTGGTACTTTAAACGAATGAAAAGCCCATTTCTCTTAATCTCACACTTCCAAGGGATAACTGCACCCCAAAATGGAATCTCAGAAGGTGTTTATAATATCGACAGTAACTATTCTCTGATAATTGAGAATGTCACCGACTTGAACGAGGGAAATTATTTCTTTAAGCTCAAGCCGACATTAAGGATTGTTCAGGATGGAGTTGTGCCAGTTACTGTCAAAGGCAAGTATATATCGACTCATTTAAAGTGATATTTTCAAGTTTGATTGCATAGGGCCTACTATGGTCTCCACTTTTCAAATTGATGGTTCTTCTTTTCAGCATATTATTGCTGCTTTGGGATTTGTTTATAATTATTTATTCAATCATTGTTAAATTATCAATTGCTGTAAACGTCACCACCTGCATGGATGGCCTAGACAAACTATCTTCAAATAGATAACATTTCTTTAGTTAGCGACATGGCTGGATTGTTTCATTTCATTTTTCACTTCTCCCAATCAATACAATTATAGTTTCCCCGAATGAGCTATATCCTCGTGTTGTTGGCTGTCATGAACGCCCATCAGACGCAGAATGTGAACTGAAGGTAGCATCTGAAAATTCGACACACACTTGCATCGTGACAAATGCCAAACCTGCTGTGACACTGCAATGGCTTCGTGTCTTGGGAGATGGTGAAACAGAACTTATCAACGATACCCAAACCATCCAGCATACAATCCTACCAGAAAACACAACAAACCAAGGTAATTAAACGAAATATTTCCTTATTAAAAATATATACTTTATTCATTGCAGTGACATTTAGGTGAGGGTGGGGCCTCCGTTATTGGGGCCTCCCACTTTTACAAAAGAATTTTATGATCTCAAGCTACTCTCTTGTGTGATTGTATATAGGGCCGCTATATATTTTTATAGACTGGGCAAAAAATAAATAAACTGAGTATAGGTCAGAAAAGGAGAATTTATTTTTAGGCAAGAGAATTACAAAGAACGAATTGAAAGGCTACGTAATATATGAATAGGTCGTTATTAAGTTGCATTATTGCTAATGGTGTTGCCATTATATTTCATACTTCACCAGAAAACAAAGTTTCTTCACAACCTTTTTCCTTTCTTGTAGAAAGTTTTGTGTGTACTCCTAATGGCACTGATTTCCATTAATGTATTACAATTCTTGTAAGTTTTGTGTGTACTCTTAATGACGCTGATTTCCATTAATGTATTACAATTCTTGTAAGTTTTGTGTGTACTCTTAATGTCACTGATTTCCATTAATGTATTACAATTCTTGTAAGTTTTGTGTGTACTCTTAATGACGCTGATTTCCATTAATGTATTACAATTCTTGTAAGTTTTGTGTGTACTCTTAATGGCACTGATTTCCATTAATGTATTACAATTCTTGTAAGTTTTGTGTGTACTCTTAATGACACTTGTTTCCATTAATGTATTACAATTCTTGTAAGTTTTGTGTGTAAAATTTAATGACGCTGATTTCCATTAATGTATTACAATTCTTGTAAGTTTTGTGTGTACTCTTAATGGCACTGATTTCCATTAATGTATTACAATTCTTGTAAGTTTTGTGTGTACTCTTAACGACACTGATTTCCATTAATGTATTACAATTCTTGTAAGTTTGTGTGTACTCTTAACGGCACTGGTTTCCATTAATGTATTACAATTCTTGTTTTCCTGCAGGCTGGTTTATGATCAACAACACATTTACAACCTCATCATCAATCCAGTTGACATCAGTTAGTACTGACACACGATATAGATGCAAAGCCTTCGGTGATGCTCTGGGAGAGAGGAATGGCAGTCACATGACAGTGACCATTAACAAACTTTCTCATGACGTAACAGGTAGGCAATGGGAATTACGTATTTATATTGATTAATGATTTATAAGCGCTCTTTGTTATACAATTAACTGATATTTCACATTTATGAATGGAATTAAGAAGATAACCTTACCAACCCTTTCCCCCTTTTAAATCAGATAATTTCGTTACAAATGATATTTTCGAAGTTGATGATGTAAATACCAAAGATGACAACCTTTTGGAGACTTTGCCAACTAACTCATCGGTCAAGCCAGTCAGTGTCTGGGTTTGGGTAGTTCCTGGTATTGTTGCCTTCTTAATCATGCTGAATGTAAAATGTAAAATGTAAAAATCTACCGTCAAATTCAGTAACTATGACTGAAAAGATGATTGAACTTGAACTATATATATATATATATATATATATGCTACATTGGATGCTACAAAAACTTAAGGACCAAATTGCAGATTATGTATTTTTGTGGTATTGCTCAAATTTGAGTTATATTTTGGAAAATGCTAAGTAAATGCATAATGTACAAGTTCGTAATGGTATCATGAAAATTGAAAAAATTATCAAAAATTGCGAGTGGTCCTTAAGTTTTTGTGAGTATATTGTATATATGTATTTAATCGTTGATAACATTAATGCAATTAATCATGTTACAGTTGTGCAAAGGTACAACAGTTGTATAAATGCAGAAGGATCTACCAAAGTCAATTGGTTATATTTCAAACAAATATTGGTTGTGATCTTGGTCACAACCATAATATTGGTTAAAATGACCAACTCTATATTGGTTAGAATTTTAACCAAAAATTATTGGTTAAAAAGGTAAACAAATTTAGATTAGTTAATTTGACCAAGAACTTGGTTGGACACATATCTACCAACAACAATGGCAAAGGTTAAAATTATAAATTAGGCCTATATTGATTATTTTAACCAATCTGTTTTAAGAGTAATAATAATAATAACTAGACTTAAGTGTTTGTCATATGACAAACACGTAGGTGTTCGGATTTTGTCAGGGTAGTGATGATGACGTCAGAATGTTTTTGTAAATATTTTTGACAATTAACAATCTGTACAATGGTGCAAAAACTGTGAATTTACCTGTTGTGGTTGTTGAGATATGATTTTTTTATAATATTAAAATTTGACTTCCGGTTTGGACAGGAAGTAAGGTCAAAATTGGGGTCACCTTTGTGTAAATATTTTTCTACAATTAACAATCTATACAATGGTACTAAAAATGTCAATTTACCTCTTGTGGTTGTTGAGATATGATTTTTATTAATATTAAACTTTGACTTCCGGTTTGGACAGGAAGTAAGGTCAAATTGGGGTCATCTTTCGTAAATATTTTTTGACAATTAACGATCTGTACGACATTAGGCGTTTGTCCTTTGGACGAATACAGAGCTGTTACGCTAATTATACGTTGTGGTGGAATTAAATACTGTATCATCACAGCTTTATCATTACACATTTTTGGCCCCGAGGTGGTGTGTGCAGGTCTTGTACAATACAATGACAAATTCGATCAAGTGTTATAATATTTAAATGTTTGGTTCAGTTTTTTAAAACAATACTTATAGGGAAGAGACAGCACAATGTAATTTGAAGGATAACTGTAAAATAAAAAGAAACAAACAATACTGAAATATGATCTGCGGATTGTTACATGTATTTATGTGTAATTAACTGTTGAAAATACATTTTCGGAAAACGGACATTGACGGAAAACGGACAAGGGTTTTGTACCTATTGTACACTTTATTAAAACTCTGTGAATTTAGACGTCCAATTTTATTTTAATGATATACTGATGAATCCATAGGGTTTAGCAAACCATGTAATACCTTCCATTTTGAAAAATGTTGATCACTTATGAAGATATGATAGTTTTATCAACGGAGATTTCGGTAACAGATTGACGGTAACAGATTGACAAAAAAATATAACATATAAATTGGGACATAATCATGATTAATTACTTGGAATATCAAATGATGTATACAAAATAGGAAATCCATTAGCATATCAATCAGTATCCTGAACAATTGACATGTTTTCCAAATGAATATGGCACTTTTATACCATAATTATGAATATAAATATCATATCTATAAATATTGACTCAAGTAAAATTTGGAAAGGTCAATTTCTAAAATGTAAATTGTAGACATAATCCCTAAGGTTAAAACAAGTGCTTAAAATTCTTTTAAAAAGTTATCAGTTTACAGTATGAAGGTATCATGGTTTGTGGTAAAATAATTATAAAATGACATTTTGATCATAATTAAGACTTTAAATATTAATTATTAGATGTATCACCAGTAACTGCATACTGTATACGGTAGTAGGCATAATAACATGGAAAGGTATACAAATATAAAGATACCACCTGATGGTGGTTCCCAATTCATTAATTTCAGAAACAATTAATGTTGAAACCAAAACAAAAATTAATAAACTGTCCAAGTAAAATTCAGAAAGATACATGTAGACGCATTAAAAATGATTGGCTTAATGTTTAATTTGCATCTGTGATGGCATCATGGAAGTGATATCGTTCTCGGTTATCCATGTATGGTGCTGGTAGTACTTTGATTATTTGTGTCTGGTCTATAACACCAAATTTATCTGTTACGTCTTTGGCTATAAATACCTTGCCTTCATCATCGCTCTTATGCAAATGTGTAACATACAAATCTTTGTTATGACGTATCTCAGTAATTAGTGCCACATATCTAAAGATTTTATTATTCTTAGTTCCGGCTACATATTGGATTAATACAAAGTCACCACATTGTGGAAGATGTTTAGCATTAGAAGATCCAGAAGTTGATGGCATCGAGGTTGATGTATCCACAGCCAGGTTAGAATCTCCTGACAGTACAAATTGCTTCACATCATTTGAGGTTGCATATGCCGAATATCGAACAATATGCTTTCTAACTACTTCAATGAAGTGGGTTGTGTGTGTGATTGGCAAAGAGCTGATATTTTGTGTCCTTAATTATTCTACATGATCAATCTAACCTTTGTCTTTATCCATATCACTGTTTTTATCTTGCCAATCACATTAATTTCTAGGAAAGTTGGGCGGGATACTCCCAACTAAATAAATAATCGAAGAGATTAAAAAGTGTTATAAACTAAAAGTTTATTGAAGCAACTAGACATGAGTTCCAAGTAAATTATAATGACAATGATCAAAGAATGCCTACTGAGGACTTCTTTGTATTAATCCAATGCCTACTTTGTATTAATCCAATATGTGAGAAAAGTCTGGAAGAAGGAAGCGGATCATTTGCATAATAATATAAGACATTCAATGGAAGGATACACAGTTTATTAGCAATTAACAACATCTGTGAAGTGTTGAAATCACTTAACTTACATGGCACTTTTTATTGCATCTTAATTCAACTATTTTTGAAGTCATTCTGTTACCGTCAATCTGCTACCGTCAATCTGTTACCGTCAATCTGTTACCGATTCGGTAACAGATTGACGGATTTAAAATGCCAATATCTAATCAACAAAAAATTATTAATTCATAAAAATAAAACCATCTGTTGCCCCTATCAAAACTTGCTTTGTATGAAAAAAAATCATTGTTTTCTAATTACATTTTTTGAAATGACAAGAAGATTTGTCCTTTTTCGGTAACAGATTGACGGATTTATTGATATATTTTGTTTTAGCGTCTACTGATCCATAATTTCTAATGCAAAAAAAAAAATGAATGTAAATATCCGTTCATAAGGACCCGTTCTATTGTATTAAAGAGGGATTTTGAGTAATTTCAATCATTATCATTTATCTGTGGTGATATGTTTATTGTACTATTTTTTGTCAGTTTTAGTGGATTTTACAGTGATTATATTTTAATCCTTGTTTCATTTTTTTTTTCAAATGAAAATTTATTTTCTGAGTTTATATTTGGAAAATATAGACTTTAAGCTTTCATTTGACACCAAAATTGTTAATATACAATGAATATGAAAATTTAGGTCCCACGGTCACTTTTGCATGGATTGATTCTTTTACCAACGCGTACTTCACCGGATGTCAATCCGTACGCATGCCAGTGAATATTCAGTATTAAATATTTTTCCGGGTTGAGTTGACCAAAATAAGTGTGAATTGGTAAAAGTACGAGCACGCATACGAGTTGACCTGTTTCACTTCAGGCGCGGCACATGTTGATACCATTGCCACACTAAGGTTTTTAACGTTAACCATGGCTTTATGTAATCAATATCTATAAAATTATACTAAAACGAACATACATCTATAAAAAATGTGAAAGTTTACATACCTTCAAACGAAACCAAGTAATGAAGACCACTTCCATTAATTGTGCACGGATTCTCAAATGATCTGTTAACGTAAGACGTTAAACCATACCATCGTGTAGCCTACAAACTGAAGATTGACTTGAACAGTTACGATACTGCATTTGGATGTGGTGTCAACGCCGTGTCGGGGTGCTGTAGGCTGGAACTTAGTCTGAGCCATGATACATCAGAGTCAACATGCTGTAAAAATAATAGGAAAGTTTTATAAGTACATGGACCAAAAATAAAGTATTTAAAATTTCAGAGAAGTTCTAATTTATGTGAATGAGGAAAATAATACATCACAGTGAACATGCTGTACAAAATAGTAGGAAGGTTTTACAAGTACATGGACCAAGAATAAAGTATTTGAAAATTCAGAGAAGTTCTAATTTATATGAATG
>CM055830.1:7019618-7037467 GCA_029582265.1 Zoroaster sp. YZ-2022 | reverse complement strand
TTTACAAAGATTATGTGGGACACTGTTTTAGTAAACACCGATTAGGATAATATTGGGATTTGGTTTTGCCGCCAAATTCGTGTTTGAGAAAATTTAGCTCCGCCCGGAATGATCACAAACTTTACGTCCGCGCAATGAGAAAGATATTTAAATATAGAAATCTTGCATGACGAAACAAAGCTCAAGTTCTTTTACATCAAGAGGAGGAAATTATATGGAAGGTAAAACCCTACGAGTCTGAATCATGCCCGTTGTCTTCTTTTATGACGAGAAATCACCAGGAAACATTTAACATGTGCCGTAGGGGTTCACTGACGAGCACGATTAGGAGACATGGCTACAGCGAGGTTATGGTTTGGGTCAGCCATGTCTCTCCCCCATATCGTGATTAAAAAAAAAAAATTGAGCCCTCCAATCAAATCCTGGGTGCGCCACTGATGTACGTCATCAAGATCCAATGCGCCAGGCCCGTAGGCTGGTATGCGCAAACGGTGTGGGTCGTTTTGGAAATAGTGATACTTTTGACTAGAGTATATGAAATTTGGCAGTAAGAAAATTGTCATCTATTCAAATGTTTTCATGGCAAAGAGGTACTCACTTTTTATGTATGTACGGTGGGTGGGGTGCGTAAACTTTGGCCTATATAGAATAAACAATGTAGCTCAAGTTAGAAATAAAAAAGGTTAATGACGATATTGATTGTATTTATGTCTTAAACGGTCCACAAAATGTTAGCTTTTAAAACACAAAAAGATGGTATCGCCGATGTTTTGATAAAGTATTTCTCAGAATATTTATCAAAAAGCATGATTTAGCAGTATTTAAGCGCCTCAATGAGTCGAGAGCTTAGTTTTGGTAAAACTTACATATAGCTTTGAAGAATGTTGGCATTCTCAACTGTTTTGTTTTCATTATACTTACAAAAACACACAGGCGATACGAAAATCTTTAAAGGGACATACATCGTCAAGATCCAGAGCAGACTTTCAACGGGAGCATGAATCGGTGGCCTAGTTTAAGGAAGATAAACACATCAGTGACTGAAAATTACTAGGTCATTTATGCAGCAGCAACGGTAGTATGACCTTATTATATAAATATGGGTAATTGTTGTTCAGTCACAGAGTTAATATTAAAACAGGTAAAACTTGTAGCTTTGCATGGTGAGGGATGATAAGTAAAGACTAATTGCGGTGACACCATGTGGAATCTCAATTGAGTAGTAATTAGTTCTGAAAAGAACTGGGGGTACAACTCGACGTTTCGATCAGTATGCTCTGATCGTCCTCAGGAGAATGCCGGACTCTGGAAAATGCTGCTGCTTAAGTAGGCTGCTGGAGGATCATCCATGAATGGATGCTGGAGGATTAGTTCGTTGAGGCGCGCAGGCGGAAACTGTGAGACTATGAGACTAGGATCCTGGGGTTGGGGGAGGAGTGTGCTCACTGAACTGAATCAGTTGTTAACAAGCACAGGGGAAGGAGGGTGGTTGACTTGGGATATAGGGGATCCCTCAGTCTGGGGTGGGTTATGGACTTTGGATATAGAAGATCCTTCAGTCTGTAGTATAGGTCGCCAAATGTCGCTGATGAAGAAACCGATGTCCTGTGGCACAGTGTCGTGTTTGACGATCTCGATGGCCTCTCTGATGCGTCGATGGGTGTGATGAGTTGGGCTGCCTGCCAGTCGATTTGGTGGTCCTTGATGTGCGAGTGCTTGACGATGGCGGACTTCTCGAAATCTCCTCTGCGGCCGTGTGCTCGGTGTTCCTTCAATCTGATGGGAGGTTGCGTTTGTTTCGCCGATGTACCTTACCGCACTCACAGGGGATCGGTGAACTCCCGCTCTGTTGTTTGGGTCCGGTTTGTCCTTGTGGGTATGTAGAAGTCCTTGGAGTTTGCTGGGGGCTGAGTGGAACACATCGATGCCTGCTTGTCGGAGGATGCGTTGTAGTTTGTGAGACGTCGAACCTAGATAGGGGAGACAAGCAGAGAGGGTTAGATCACTTACCTTGCTTTTGGAGTTTGGAACCGGCTTCGCTGTGCTGATCTTGTTAGGTGTTCGAGCTACAGCGCGAGCACCTATTGTTTTTGTTCTGTTTTTTTTTTTACTTCTCCTTCTTCTTCTCCTTCTTCTTCTTTTCCGGATCGATTGTCTACAAAAAAACACATACTTGCAAACTTCATATGAACTTGAAACTTGGCATATACTTAGAACATAACACGTAGATGAAACATAATTTGTGACGTCATTATTAGGTCATCAGATATCGAATTACGATAAAGAATTCTTTATAAGTTAAAACGTTTCGATTACGTTGAAAATCAAAGTCTACACGGCTGTTTCAACGCTAAAAAGTGCGCCCTCTGTTGGTGAATCTAAATCAGCTCTGGTCGTGCTCATTATGTATGCATGTTTAAGGAATTGAGCGTTTACGCTTCGGAAATGCAATTGACTCGGCTATCGTGACCCCTGAAAAAATTGTGTTTCTGATCAATTCGTTTCGCAACATGTATTATGTGATTGACTAAAATCCTTTTTAGGTTCTTTTTTATGTCAGCATAATCTATTTATTCTGAAAAGAGGTAAATTCACAGTTTTTGCACTATTGTACAAATAGAAAACAGTCCGGCCGGCGGATCGGAACGCTAATATGGATTGTCGCCCTCTATCGGCAGAAACGATTGTCTACAAAAACACATACTTGCAAACTTCACACGAACTTAAACTTGGCATATACTTAAAACTTAACACGTAGAAGAAATATAATTTGTGACGTCATGATTAGGTCATCAGATATCGAATTACAATAAATCAAAGTTTAATATTTAAAAAAATCATATCTCAACAACCACAAGAGTTAAATTCACAATTTCTGTACCGTTGTACAGACCGTTAATTGTCAAAGATTATTTACAAAAGATGACCTAATTTGACCTTACTTCCTGTCCAAACCGGAAGTCAAAGTTTAATATTTAAAAAAATCATCTCAACAACCACAAGAGGTAAATTCACAATTTTTGTACCATTGTACAGATCTCTAATTGTCAAAAAATATTTACAAAAAAATGACCCCAATTTGACCTTACTTCCTGTCCAAACCGGAAGTCAAAGTTTAATATTTAAAAATATCATATCTCAACAACCACAAGAGTTAAATTCACAATTTCTGTACCGTTGTACAGACCGTTAATTGTCAAAGATTATTTACAAAAGATGACCCCAATTTGACCTTACTTCCTGTCCAAACCGGAAGTCAAAGTTTAATATTTAATAAAATCATCTCAACAACCACAAGAGGTAAATTCACAATTTTTGTACCATTGTACAGATCTCTAATTGTCAAAAAATATTTACAAAAAAATGCGCCCTCTGTTGGTGAATGTAAATCAGCTCTGGTCGTGCTCATTATGTATGCATGTAAAAATCATATCTCAACAACCACAACAGATCAATCATTCTTTATTAGTTAAAACGTTTTGATTACGTTGCAAATGAAAGATCTACACGGCTTTTTCAACGCTAAAAAAGTGCGCCCTCTGTTGGTGAATGTAAATCAGCTCTGGTCGTGCTCATTATGTATGCATGTAAAAATCATATCTCAACAACCACAACAGGTAAATTGACAGTTTTGCACCATTGTACAGATTGTTAATTGTCAAACAATATTTACACAAAGGTGACCCCAATTTGACCTTACTTCCTGTCCAAACCGGAAGTCAAAGTTTAATGTTTAAAAAAATCATATCTCCACAACCACAAGAGGTAAATTGACATTTGTTGTATCATTGTATAGATTGTTAATTGTCGAAAAATATTTACACAAAGGTGATCCCAGTTTGACCTGTACTTCCTGTCCAAACCGAAGTCAAAGTTTAATATTTTAAAAATTCATATCTCAACAACCACAAAGGGTAAATTCACAATCTTTCCCACTATTGTACAGATTGTTAATTGTCAAAAATGTTTACAAAAACATGACCCAATTTGACCTTTACTTCCTGTCCAAACCGGAAGTCAAAGTTTAATATTAAAAACTATCATATCTCAACAACCACAAGAGGTAAATTCACAATTTTTGTACCATTGTACAGATCGTGAATTGTCGAAAAATATTTACAAAAAGGTGACCCCAATTTGACCTTACTTCCTGTCCAAACCGGAAGTCAAAGTTTAATATTTAAAAAAATCATATCTCAACAACCACAAGAGGTAAATTTACATTTTTGCACCATTGTATAGATTGTTAATTGTCGAAAATTATTTACACAAAGGTGACCCCAATTTGACCTTAATTCCTGTCCAAACCGGAAGTCAAAGTTTAATATTTAAAAAATCATATCTCAACAACCAAAACAGGTAAATTCACAATTTGTATACCATTGTACAGACCGTCAATTGTCAAAAGATATTTACAAAAAGATAACCCCAATTTGACCTTACTTCCTGTCCAAACCGGAAATCAAGGTTTAATATTTAAAAAAAATCATATCTCAACAACCACAAGAGGTAAATTCACAAATTTTGTACCATTGTACAGATCGCTAATTGTCAAAATATATTTACAAAAAGATGACCCCAATTTGACCTTACTTCCTGTCCAAACCGGAAGTCAAAGTTTAATATTTAAAAAGATCATATCTCAGCAACCACAAGAGGTAAATTAAAAATTTTTGCACCATTGTACAGATCGTTAATTGTCACAAAATATTTAAACAAAGTTGACCCCAATTTGACCTTACATCCTCCCGAACACCTAGAGTTTGTGTCGAAACAAACTCTGAATCTCTAGTTGTGATTGTAACCGTTGCGTTTGAGGGTAGTTCGGATGTGCTGTAGTTCCTTGGGAAGGCTGTCCTTGTCACAAATGTTGTAGGCGCGTTGTACGAGCGTACAGTTGACCGATGACTTGATGCTTGGATGATGGAAGGAGCGCTGGTTCAGGTACCGATCTGTGTGCGTGGGCTTTCTGTAGACGTTGTGGTGTAGGGAGCCGTCTGGGTTTCTGGAAATGCCAACATCAAGGAACGCGATCTTGTCATCTTCTTCCGTTTCCATGGTGAACTTGATGCTCGGGTGTTGCTGGTTTAGATGTCGTAGAAAATCCTGGAGTGTGTCTCTGCCGTGTGGCCAAACCACAAAGGTGTCATCCACGTATCGGAGCCACAGCTTGGGTTGGAGGTCGGCGGTGTTGAGGGAAGAGTTTTCAAACTCTTCCATGAAAATATCAGCTAGGACCGGGGATAAAGGAGATCCCATGGAGGTCCCAGCTGTCTGCTCGTAGAACTTGCCCTGAAACTGAAAACAACTTGAAGAGACACATGTTAGTAGCAAATCATGAATTTGGTCCGGGGTGAGTGATGTGCGATCATCAAGAGAAAGATCTTGTACGAGTCTGTCCTTCACCAGGAGGCATGTCTCTGTAGTTGGGACATTGGTGAATAGGAGACAACATCAAAACTAACCAAGATGTCGCTGGGTTGAAGTGTGAGGCCCAGGTGATCTCAACGAACTGACTGGAGTTGGACACATGGTGTTGAGTGAGACCCACCAAGGGTCGGAGGATCTTAGCTAAATGACAGGCTGTGTTGTACGTGGGTGAACCTCTGGAGGCGACAATAGGGCGGAGAGGGACATCAGGTTTGTGAATCTTCGGCTGGCCAAAAGAACCTAGGGCAGGATGAGCTGGATGGTCTGAGATGTCGGTAGAGTTGGATGGAGAGGCCACCGGCACGGTGGAGGGCAAGGAGTTTGCTAGCTACTCTTTTCTCTATGGATGGGATGGGGTTCTTCTTGAGGGGCGGTATGAATCGGATAATAAAATGTGACTTACCTTGTCGGTGTATTGTGCTCGGTCCATGATGACTGTAGCGTTGCCTTTGTCTGCAGTGAGGATGTGGATGGAGCTGTCTCGTCGGATGTCCTGTAAGGCAGAAAGTTCTCCCTTGGAGAGGTTGGGCAGCTGGCTTGGCTTTACGCAGAACATCGCTCATCTGTGGTCTGACGTCATCAGCTGCTGTTTTGTTGAGTCGTCGCAGGGCTGGCTCAACTGACTGGATGATTTCTTCCGTTGGAATGGATTTGGGTGTGAGGGCGAAATTCATTCCCAGTGACAATACTGATGTTTCGATAGGAGTGAGGGTGCGTTGGCTGAGGTTAAATAGTACTCGATTCCATGCCCTGTTGATCGTGACGGTATTGTCCCTTTGAACTATCTATACTAATATTCACGATGGACAAAGTACAACAGCCACACACACTAGTGTTTTTTGTACAGTCTTTTATTTCTTTACTCCAAACAAGGACTTATAAAAACTATGATTCCAGTCTTCACGACACATACATAGAAAAGCAATAAATGTTATCAAGTAAAACTCGATATTTGGTTAAGGCCAATAAGAATTTGTTTCAATCATTGCATGACGCAAAACACAAACTACTAAAAGTGAATATTAAAGTTTGTAGAAAAATGTTTGGTCACAGCTATTGGACCATTTAGACACATAAATTATTATTTATAGATGAGCACGATGTAGGTCACGTGGTTTTATTTATATATTCATGAATTCACTTTCTATCTTTAATGTTTAATAACATTAGGGCCTAATGTTAAAACATTTTAAGTGTTTAGCAGTTTCTTCAGTGAAGAAAAAATTATTTGCTTTTTCAAATACATTCTTTTTTAAAGAGGGGGTGCCAATTGTCACAGAGGAACCTTCTTACCAGTGTTGGAGCAAAGGCTTTGATCCTCAAGGCCAAGGCCAAGGCCAAGGCTTGACCCTAAAGGCCAAGGCTTTGACCCTCAAGGCCAAGGCTTTGACCCTTAAGGCTAAGGCCAAGGCTTAACCCTCAAGGCCAAGGCCAAGGCCAAGGCCTTCTACTATAAAATTACTACTAATATAAAACATGTCACATCATAACGAATCGCTCAAAGTAAGAATAAAAACTTCACGTACAAATATATGACTGAGTAGAAGTTCAGGTCTTCGTGGATACCATTTAAATATAACAAGAATGGTTTGCTTCCATACTGGTGCACATTAATCTAAACCGAGTATAACAAAGGGATCTAAGAACGGCTGTTTTAACTGATGTTACCTCGTTGTTATGTAACATGGAAGTAATTTTATTTTCTGGGCCATCATGGTTAGAAATATTAGCATTACCTAAAACAGACCAGACTATATTCACCCAGAATTTGTCAAAAATCTTGGACCAAAATCCACTGAATGGCTTCGAGATTACTTCAGCACCTGTATCAAAGTTCAGAAAATCCCAAAAATATGGAGACATGCTAAAGTAATGGGAATTCTCAAACCGGACAAGGCCGCCGAAGACCCAGGCAGCTACCGTCCAATATGCCTACTGTGCATAATCTACAAAGTGATGGAGAGACTAATATACAATCGTATCCAACCCATTGTGGATCCTCAACTCCCACCTGAGCAGGCCGGCTTCCATACAGGACGCTGTACAACAGACCAAGTAACACTCTCACAGAAGACATAGAGGACAACTTCAAAAAGGTCTCAAGAATGGTGCTGTACTGGTTGATCTATCAGCAGCATATGACACGGTATGGCATAAAGGTCTTGCCCTAAAACTACATAAAATCATACCTGATAAAACCTTAGTAAACTTTCTCATGACAATGAGCACTTGCAGAAGCTTTACAATGACTGTTAGCGAAGAAACCAGTAAAAAATGCTTCCTGAAAAACGGGTCCCGCAGGGCTCAGTGCTCGCACCGATTTAATTCAACATTTACACTGCTGACCTACCAACCACTGTCTCAAAGAAATACATCTACGCAGATGACATAGCACTCCTAACCTCTGTCAAAAACATTAACAAGCTTGAAACAACACTTGGCACCGATATGGAATCCTTAAGCCGTTACTTCAAAAACTGGAGACTCCGACTTAACATCAACAAAACTGTTTAGCAACTAGACTGGTTAACTACAAAATCAAAGTCGTTTGCAATGGCACAACCATCCCGTATGATGATTACCCCAAGTATCTTGTTGTTACTTTGGACAGATCTCTAACATACAAACCCATCTCACACAGCTCGCACAGAAAGCCAACGCTCGCAACTGTCTCATTAGACAACTAGCAGGCCTTTCCTGGGGCGCAGACTACAACGTTCTTCGAATCTCAGCAATAGATTCAGTATACTATGTTGCAAAGTACTGTGCACCGGTATGGGCAAGGAGCACCCACACCAGCAAGATTGACGTAGCCCTTAACAACACCACATGCGCATCATTTGACTATTTCACTAGGTGCGCTCAATTAGGATTGCCATTGTTAATTAATAGACTTCACTTTCTTTCAATATCATTTGTTGTTAAATGTTTGTATAATAGTTTTGATGTTAACATAAGTAATTACATTCAAATTAATACTAGACATACTGACACTGTCAAATTTCATCATCAGAGTTCAAGGACAAATGCTTTTCATCACTCACTTTTTATTAGGTTTCCTAGAATATGGGATAGTTTACCTGTAGATGTCAAGGAACAGATTATTGTTGGTTTTAAACCATTCATAAATGCTTTGAAAGCATCTTCTAACTCCTGGAGTAAGTATTGTTTTGCCAAAATAGCGTCAAATTTATATGTTTAACACTGTCTTACAATTTTTATATATACAGATTTATCTTCAATGTTTAATTTGGTTCTGCTGGCAGTACTTTAAGGAGATCCACTTGATTGTGATTCAGTTCGCATTTGGTAATCCTACAGAAATACTGTCAACTGGTTTTAACTGGTTTTAATTTGTATTATTTTGTCTTGTGTAATCATTGTATCATTTGATCATATTTGTTTTTTTAATGTCTTTTTTGTACCCTGTGAAATAATAAATGAAATGAAATGAAATGAAATGATATCATCTCAGGATGTATCAGATCAACTCCCAATCAATACCTTCCAGTAGTAGAATTGCTCCTTATGAAGTGAGACGACAGCAGCAATGCCTTGCTCTTGCACGACGTGCCGCTGGGTGTGACTCCCATCTGCTTCATCAACTGTTGACAAACACCAATCAAAAACCCCTACCACAACTGCGACTGCCATCAAGAAATCCTTTCCATCAACAAGCCCACAAACTGCCAGATATGAACACTGGATCGCACCCAAAGACTTGGGCACTAAACACGTGACGGAATATGTGGCAAGAATCAGAATCAGGACGTGGATATTTAACTACATTCCCTCACCTTCTACCAACCCACCAGGATGCAATCTACATCGCCACTGCTGGGTCAAACTTAACAGACTAAGAACTGGCCATGGCCGATTTGGACATAACATGGTCCGCATGGGACTAAGTGACAACGCTAAATGTACCTGTGGTCATGATGACCAGACTATAAATCACATCGTTCATGACTGTATTATTTACAGATGTGATGGAAATTTAACTGAACTCGACCAGTCTGTATTAAACTGGATCCATAACCTAACCTTGTCATGTTAACTTTGTATGAACCATACGATAAATAAATAAATAAAGCAGTCCACGTACAGCACGAATCAGATGATGTTCTATCTACTCCATATAACTGTATGCAAGTTAAGTATAATTTATATCTCCCTGGCCCACAAGTACATGTATACAGAAAATTATTATAGCTTTGTTTTGGGGAAGCAGCAAAATGTACTATCATGGTAACAATATGTGATGCTGTAAAGTGAAAGTGTGTCCAACACACAAATCTAGGATATTTTCCCTCCTCCATGGTAAAACATGATTAAATTAGATACTGCAGACTTTGCAGACAGCTGACTCCAAGTTGTATGTTTGTAGAAAAGCAAAATTTCAAACAAATTTACCTGAAAAATCCAAAAATCGATGGGCCTTGAAGAGCAAGGCCCTAAAGTTCTGAGCTTTGACCCTCAAGGCCAAGGCCAAGGCCAAGGCTTTTGCCCTCAAGCCTTAAGGCTAAGGCCAAGGCCCTAAAATCAAGCCTTAAGGCAGCCTTAAGGCCAAGGCTCAGCATCAAGGCACTACATCACTGGCTACAAGTTTTACCTAACATCATTTCAGTTGACTTTTTATTTAACGAAAATAAATATTACAAGAAGTAATTAATTTACAGTTACAATTAAATAGATTAAATAGGAAACCAGCTACACTAAATAAGTAAAATAAAAATAAAAAGTTAATTACATATAAAATACAAAATACAGATAATTAAAATGTAATTAAATCAAACAAATAACTTTGTAAATTTTTCATAGTATTACATAATATAGTATACATCGTATAAATCGTAAATGTTTTGTTTAGCTAGTTTTCTATGTATTCTAATTTAGTTGTAACTGTTGAATTATTTTATGTAGGCCTACTGTTTATTTTTGTTAAATAAAACGTCAAATTGAAATTAATATTAGGCCCTATGTTGGATTTATTCTCTTACTTATACTAAATCAGTCTCAATAGCACCTAATAATTCATTAAAATATTTATGTCCTCGTACATCCTGCCTTTATAATAATGTTTTATTTGTTCTCTTATATTAAACCGGTCTCAATAGCATGAGACGCATCAAAAATTACAGGGGGCGAGTTTGTTAGGGCGAGTTTGTCGGGAGGCGAGCTTTGCGAGGGCGAGTTTGTCAGGGGCGACTTTGTGAGGGGCAGGTTTGTTAGGGGCGAGGTTTGTACAAGCAGTGGGCGAGGTTTGCCAGGGGGTGAGTTTGTAAGGGGCGAGATTGTAAGGTCGAGTTTGCCAGGGGCGCGTTGACTGGCATCCCTGTGTTGGTTGCACTATATTATGTAATGTAGGCCTGTGTCTGTGTTTTTGCGGGCCGTGGAACACTATAATAAAACAACAATATTGAGACTGGATATGTTTTACATAGCATAAAGTGAGCCAAACACCGAGTGCCAACTACGTCACAGATCATTTTGAAAAGCACGTCACCGTTTTTTACTGTAACTACTTTCATATCAGAGCACCGTACGGCCATCAATCACCGACAGTCAGGAAGCATTCAGGCGTCTGCAGTCATGACCAAACGTGCTTGTTTAAAATAGTTGGACAAAGACAGGGCTGTTGAGCGGGGGGGATGACACCCCCTCCAATAATTGTATTTTACATAATAATGTGTTGTGTTGGTAAATTTACCCACAAAAAATTTCCCTACAAAAAATTTCCCTCACTCTGAAATCCTGGCTACGCCACTGATGTCAGTCGGCAAATTGACTTCCATACCCCCCCACAAATAAAATGCCTTCGCTACGCCCCTGGGCATTAGAAACTTGCTCAAAACAATTGACGCATTGTACTTTTTGCCCTGCAGGTATATAACACAAGATGAAGCTTAGAGCAAAATTGCCAATATTCATTTTAGGACTAAGTAAGTACATAACGTGTATCACTATATTATAAATGCAAATGTAAAATGAAATTTTAGTACATTCCCAATCAATGAATACATTGACACACAGACAAATCAACGGACAAACAGACACCCTTAATTTTAACTGATTTACATACGTATGTATTTAGTCAATTTATGTGAACAAAGAGAAGAGGAATTTATTTTTTCGATGCAAGGTTAGACCTGACCAGTAGCATATAACATCCGGAAGCTTACAATTCTCACTAGAAAGGTTATTGTTGCCACACCTTTGATACAAGCACACGTCTCATCGAGAACCATCTCCACCCCACCCCCACCCCCACCCCTTTTGATGTTGAATGCCCTGAATTTTGTATGTGATTACATTGGTAAACGTTTGTTTGTTTTTTACTGGGTGCGGGGGTAACTACAGGTTCTGTCAAATATTGTACATTATATTGTATAATACGCGCATTTCTTAATCAACTCTGTTCTGATTAGATTGTTGTTTATTGTTCTCAAGTGATTCAGATCATCAAGAACCAGGCCATGTTCTTAGAACGAGGCCGCCGTGGGATCGTGCCATGTCCTCTCATCGCATCCAACAAATTCAAGGTAGAAAAAGTCGACTCCATGTACTGGTACTTTAAACGAATGAAAAGCCCATTTCTCTTAATCTCACACTTCAAGGGATAACTGCACCCAAAATGGAATCTCAGAAGGTGTTTATAATATCGACAGTAACTATTCTCTGATAATTGAGAATGTCACCGACTTGAACGAGGAAATTATTTCTTTAAGCTCAAGCCGACATTAAGGATTGTTCAGGATGGAGTTGTGCCAGTTACTGTCAAAGGCAAGTATATATCGACTCATTTAAAGTGATATTTTCAAGTTTGATTGCATAGGGCCTACTATGGTCTCCACTTTTCAAATTGATGGTTCTTCTTTTCAGCATATTATTGCTGCTTTGGGATTTGTTTATAATTATTTATTCAATCATTGTTAAATTATCAATTGCTGTAAACGTCACCACCTGCATGGATGGCCTAGACAAACTATCTTCAAATAGATAACATTTCTTTAGTTAGCGACATGGCTGGATTGTTTCATTTCATTTTTCACTTCTCCCAATCAATACAATTATAGTTTCCCCGAATGAGCTATATCCTCGTGTTGTTGGCTGTCATGAACGCCCATCAGACGCAGAATGTGAACTGAAGGTAGCATCTGAAAATTCGACACACACTTGCATCGTGACAAATGCCAAACCTGCTGTGACACTGCAATGGCTTCGTGTCTTGGGAGATGGTGAAACAGAACTTATCAACGATACCCAAACCATCCAGCATACAATCCTACCAGAAAACACAACAAACCAAGGTAATTAAACGAAATATTTCCTTATTAAAAATATATACTTTATTCATTGCAGTGACATTTAGGTGAGGGTGGGGCCTCCGTTATTGGGGCCTCCCACTTTTACAAAAGAATTTTATGATCTCAAGCTACTCTCTTGTGTGATTGTATATAGGGCCGCTATATATTTTTATAGACTGGGCAAAAAATAAATAAACTGAGTATAGGTCAGAAAAGGAGAATTTATTTTTAGGCAAGAGAATTACAAAGAACGAATTGAAAGGCTACGTAATATATGAATAGGTCGTTATTAAGTTGCATTATTGCTAATGGTGTTGCCATTATATTTCATACTTCACCAGAAAACAAAGTTTCTTCGCCACCCTTTTCCCTTTCTTGTAGAAAGTTTTGTGTGTACTCCTAATGGCACTGATTTCCATTAATGTATTACAATTCTTGTAAGTTTTGTGTGTACTCTTAATGACGCTGATTTCCATTAATGTATTACAATTCTTGTAAGTTTTGTGTGTACTCTTAATGTCACTGATTTCCATTAATGTATTACAATTCTTGTAAGTTTTGTGTGTACTCTTAATGACGCTGATTTCCATTAATGTATTACAATTCTTGTAAGTTTTGTGTGTACTCTTAATGGCACTGATTTCCATTAATGTATTACAATTCTTGTAAGTTTTGTGTGTACTCTTAATGACACTTGTTTCCATTAATGTATTACAATTCTTGTAAGTTTTGTGTGTACTCTTAATGACGCTGATTTCCATTAATGTATTACAATTCTTGTAAGTTTTGTGTGTACTCTTAATGGCACTGATTTCCATTAATGTATTACAATTCTTGTAAGTTTTGTGTGTACTCTTAACGACACTGATTTCCATTAATGTATTACAATTCTTGTAAGTTTGTGTGTACTCTTAACGGCACTGGTTTCCATTAATGTATTACAATTCTTGTTTTCCTGCAGGCTGGTTTATGATCAACAACACATTTACAACCTCATCATCAATCCAGTTGACATCAGTTAGTACTGACACACGATATAGATGCAAAGCCTTCGGTGATGCTCTGGGAGAGAGGAATGGCAGTCACATGACAGTGACCATTAACAAACTTTCTCATGACGTAACAGGTAGGCAATGGGAATTACGTATTTATATTGATTAATGATTTATAAGCGCTCTTTGTTATACAATTAACTGATATTTCACATTTATGAATGGAATTAAGAAGATAACCTTACCAACCCTTTCCCCCTTTTAAATCAGATAATTTCGTTACAAATGATATTTTCGAAGTTGATGATGTAAATACCAAAGATGACAACCTTTTGGAGACTTTGCCAACTAACTCATCGGTCAAGCCAGTCAGTGTCTGGGTTTGGGTAGTTCCTGGTATTGTTGCCTTCTTAATCATGCTGAATGTAAAATGTAAAAATGTAAAATCTACCGTCAAATTCAGTAACTATGACTGAAAAGATGATTGAACTTGAACTATATATATATATATATATATATATGCTACATTGGATGCTACAAAAACTTAAGGACCAAATTGCAGATTATGTATTTTTGTGGTATTGCTCAAATTTGAGTTATATTTTGGAAAATGCTAAGTAAATGCATAATGTACAAGTT
Source organism: Zoroaster sp. YZ-2022 (assembly GCA_029582265.1). Taxonomy (NCBI): domain Eukaryota; kingdom Metazoa; phylum Echinodermata; class Asteroidea; order Forcipulatida; family Zoroasteridae; genus Zoroaster; species Zoroaster sp. YZ-2022. Next base: position 7,023,099 of record CM055830.1, on the reverse strand, counting down.
CGTAATGGTATCATGAAAATTGAAAAAATTATCAAAAATTGCGAGTGGTCCTTAAGTTTTTGTGAGTATATTGTATATATGTATTTAATCGTTGATAACATTAATGCAATTAATCATGTTACAGTTGTGCAAAGGTACAACAGTTGTATAAATGCAGAAGGATCTACCAAAGTCAATTGGTTTATATTTCAAACAAATATTGGTTTGTGATCTTGGTCACAACCATAATATAGTTAAAATGACCAACTCTATATTGGTTAGAATTTTAACCAAAAATTATTGGTTAAAAAGGTAAACAAATTTAGATTAGTTAATTTGACCAAGAACTTGGTTGGACACATATCTACCAACAACAATGGCAAAGGTTAAAATTATAAATTAGGCCTATATTGATTATTTTAACCAATCTGTTTTAAGAGTAATAATAATAATAACTAGACTTAAGTGTTTGTCATATGACAAACACGTAGGTGTTCGGATTTTGTCAGGGTAGTGATGATGACGTCAGAATGTTTTTGTAAATATTTTGACAATTAACAATCTGTACAATGGTGCAAAAACTGAATTTACCTGTTGTGGTTGTTGAGATATGATTTTTTTAATATTAAAGATTTGACTTCCGGTTTGGACAGGAAGTAAGGTCAAATTGGGGTCACCTTTGTGTAAATATTTTTCGACAATTAACAATCTATACAATGGTACAATAAATGTCAATTTTACCTCTTGTGGTTGTTGAGATATGATTTTTATTAATATTAAACTTTGACTTCCGGTTTGGACAGGAAGTAAGGTCAAATTGGGGTCATCTTTCGTAAATATTTTTTGACAATTAACGATCTGTACGACATTAGGCGTTTGTCCTTTGGACGAATACAGAGCTGTTACGCTAATTATACGTTGTGGTGGAATTAAATACTGTATCATCACAGCTTTATCATTACACATTTTTGGCCCCGAGGTGGTGTGTGCAGGTCTTGTACAATACAATGACAAATTCGATCAAGTGTTATAATATTTAAATGTTTGGTTCAGTTTTTTAAAACAATACTTATAGGGAAGAGACAGCACAATGTAATTTGAAGGATAACTGTAAAATAAAAGAAAACAAACAATACTGAAATATGATCTGCGGATTGTTACATGTATTATATGTGTAATTAACTGTTGAAAATACATTTTCGGAAAACGGACATTGACGGAAAACGGACAAGGGGTTTTGTACCTATTGTACTTTATTAAAACTCTGTGAATTTAGACGTCCAATTTTATTTTAATGATATACTGATGAATCCATAAGGGTTTAGCAAAACCATGTAATACCTTCCATTTTGAAAAATGTTGATCACTTATGAAGATATGATAGTTTTATCAAAGATTTCGGTAACAGATTGACGGTAACAGATTGACAAAAAATATAACATATAAATTGGGACATAATCATGATTAATTACTTGGAATATCAAATGATGTATAGCAAAATAGGAAATCCATTAGCATATCAATCAGTATCCTGAACAATTGACATGTTTTCCAAATGAATATAGCACTTTATACCATAATTATGAATATAAATATCATATCTATAAATATTGACTCAAGTAAAATTTGGAAAGGTCAATTTCTAAATGTAAAAATTTGTAGACATAATCCCTAAGGGTTAAAACAAGTGCTTAAAATTCTTTTAAAAAGTTATCAGTTTACAGTATGAAGGTATCATGGTTTGTGGTAAAATAATTATAAAATGACATTTTGATCATAATTAAGCCTTGGGACTTTAAATATTAATTATTAGATGTATCCACCGAAGTAACTCGCATACTGCATATACGAGTAGTAGCAGCATAATAACATGGAAAGGTATAGAACATATAAAAGATACCAATCTTGATGGTGGTTCCCAATTCATTAATTTCATGAAACAATTAATGCTGATTGACCCAAAACACAAAAATTAATAAACTGTCCGTCAAAGTAAAATTCAGAAAGATATACATGTGTAGACGCATTAAAAATGATTGGCTTAATGTTTAATTTGGGTATCTGTGATGGCATCATGGAAGTGATATCGTTCTCGGTTATCCATGTATGCGGGCGTGCTGGTGGTACTTTGATTATTTGTGTCTGGTCTCATAACACCAAATTTATCATTGCTTTGGCTTTGTTATAAATACCTTGCCTTCATCATCAACTCTTATGCAATGTGTAACATACAAATCTTTGTTATGAGCCGTATCTCAGTAATTAGTGCCACATATCTGCAAAGATTTTATTATTCTTAAGTCTCCGGCTACATATTGGATTAATACACAAAGTCACCACATTGTGGAAGATGTTTTAGCATTAGAAGATATCCGAAGTTGATGGCGGTATCGAGGTTGATGTATCACACAGCCAGGTTAGAATCTCCTGACAGTACAAATTGCTTCTCACATCATTTGAGGTTGCATATGCCGAAATAATATCATCGAACAATAATGCTTTCTAACTACTTCAATGAAGTGGGTTGTGTGTGATTGGCAAAGAGCTGATATTTGTGTCCTTAATTATGTCTACATGATCAATCTAACCTTTGTCTTTATCCATATCACTGTTTTTATCTTGCCAATCACATTAATTTCTAGGAAAGGATTGGGGCGGATACTCCCAACTAAATAAATAATCCGAAGAGATTAAAAAGTGTTATAAACTAAAAGTTTATTGAAGCAACTAGACATGAGTTCCAAGTAAATTATAGTGAACAATGATCAAAGAATGCCTACTGAAGGGACTTCTTTTGTATTAATCCAATACCTACTTTGTATTAATCAATATGTGAAAAAGTCTGGAAGAAGGAAGCGGATCATTTGCATAATAATATAGAGACGCATTCAATGGAAGGATACAGTTTATTGGCAAGTGTAACAACATCTGTGAAGTGTTGAAATCACTTAACTTACATGGCACTTTTTATTGCATCTTAATTCAACTATTTTTGAAGTCATTCTGTTACCGTCAATCTGCTACCGTCAATCTGTTACCGTCAATCTGTTACCGATTCGGTAACAGATTGACGGATTTAAAATGCCAATATCTAATCAACAAAAATTATTAATTCATAAAAAATATAAACCATCTGTTGCCCCTATCAAAACTTGCTTTGTATGAAAAAAAATCATTGTTTTCTAATTACATTTTTTGAAATGACAAGAAGATTTGTCCTTTTTCGGTAACAGATTGACGGATTTATTGATATATTTTGTTTTAGCGTCTACTGATCCATAATTTCTAATGCAAAAAAAATGAATGTAAATATCCGTTCATAAGGACCCGTTCTATTGTATTAAAGAGGGATTTTGGTAATTTCAATCATTATCATTTTATCTGTGGTGATATGTTTATTGTACTATTTTTGTCAGTTTTGAGTGGATTTACAGTGATTATATTTTAATCCTTGTTTGCATTTTTTCAAATGAAATTTATTTTCTGAGTTTATATTTAAAAT
>CM055830.1:6957798-7019118 GCA_029582265.1 Zoroaster sp. YZ-2022 | reverse complement strand
CTGTTAATGGACACATTTATCAAAATAATCTTAAGAAACATGGTTTTACAGTAAATATGTACCAAAAACTAATTTATGTTGGGTCCCCGTATAGACAAAGTACGTGGAGAGAAAGATATACTGTACGTACTTACACGTGATGTGCACTTATAAAAAGAGCATTAATTTGGCAGTGATATCAGTCATGACGCAACGTTTCATGTACAATATAAATATTTCATTCTCCTCCCAGACACACTGATGATGGCTTTTCAGGTTACCCTTGAAACATTTTGACTTGAAGAATACTTAGTACATGTATATCGTTTGGTCGAGCCTATGGTGATTGTATAGACGGTCTATTTATTATCGCGTATTAGAATGCGAACAATCATAATATTCATGATTGGCCTCCAGATTTCATTTTCAAAATTGTGGGGTATTTTTGGTACATTGGTAAACAAAATGTCTTTGGAAACACGTGACTTATTGCCTATGTCCAGTCATCTGTGGTCAGATATAAAGCAGATGTCTAATCATATCCACATAAGCAGCTCTCCACCAATCAGAATACATCAACTGTCTGGGGTAATTCATGATTGCCGTTTGATTGCTGATATGTTATGTTGTTGTTATTCTATTCATTTAGCTCTGGAAGCTTCTACAGTAAAACCAGAAAGTGTGGACCAGGCAACGGAATACCAAGCACATTCTCATCCAGTAAAACAACAGTGTGGTTAGTTGTGAACATTGCTATTTTACTTGAGGAAGTGAATACAAATGCTGTTAACCGACACATTGATGACTGCTCCCATTTTTTAAAACAGTATTTGTATTTATATTTGTATTTCTATTCGGTTTTTTTCACGGCAACTCTCGCATTGAGCGGACACTTTATTTTTCATGGGAACATTGCTATTTTACTTGCGGAAATGAATACAAATATTGTTAAACGACACATTGATGGCTGCATCTGTATTTGTATTTCTTTCTATTAGGAAGTTATCAATGTTCCAATGAAAAACCAAATCAAGACTTCATTTGACGTATCCCAGTTGAAATTAAGATGTTTAATTTGTTTAATTTATATGCCTCTTGTTAAAAAGGATAATTCGTATAGACAATTTTACAACATCAATATTTTTTACTTGTTTTTTCTTTTATTTCTTAAAAAGAAAACGTGAACATGTTCGTGTTATTTCATTTTAGGTTCTGAACATGTTTCCTTGGGAGCAGAAGACCAGCCAATATCTGCTACAGCAAAACAACGCATTGATTTGGATGAGAAGTTGTTACGCTCACTAGCTGAAAACATCGGGAAAAACTGGCAGCAACTCGGGATCGAGTTGGGTTTCAAGAAAGCACAGATTGAAACGTTTGAATACAATAAGGACAGCCTCGAGGAGCAAGCTTTTGAGATGTTTGTTGCTTGGAGAAGGAAGGAAACGAACGACAATGAAGCGAGAGACAAGTTGGCAAAAGCTCTGGATACAATACGCCGTGCCGATATGGCATCAGAAATATCAGGTAAGACCACCAAATATTTCATTTCTTGCAGTTACTCCATATTCTTTCCGTGACGTGGTGTCTATTTTAGGTGAAATTTAGCATTTAACGGTGATTCTATTAATAAAGCATTTGATTTATTACAGATATCATCGGTGGCTCGTTCGACGTTGACGCTTGTAGCAAAGACATAGCGAGTCATTACATGGAAACGATTAAACTGAGCACATATCCTCTGTGTAAGGAAACAGCCATGGAAATGGACAACATTTATGTAAGTTCGCAACTTCTGATGGAAACCAACGGACCACAAAAACATTGTCTAGCCGAAGCATCATTACAGTCAGGCAACAAACGACATCAGGATATCAATCTGATGACATCGGAAATCCGTGGTCTTGGTAGCTTAACACAGTCTGGTATCAAAGACAAGCAGCAGGTCGATCAAATAAAAACAGAAAAACGTCCCCTGCAGTCATACAAGGAAATGTTAGGGCTTGATAAAAAGCGAATCTTAATCACAGCTGAAAGTGGGTATGGTAAATCAACACTTTTCAAAAAGATAGCTCACGACTGGGCTGTTTTACAGAAAACAACATCCAAGTCGACTGATCTACAAGCTGAGCCGTCCCCTCTATCAAAGTATAAGCTCATCTTTGTCCTGAATATCAACGAAATGGGGACCAATTTCAACATCATTGATGCAATGTTTTCTCAGATATGTTCTGCTACAAATGATTTTACAAAACAAGACCTAGTAAAGTACATAAATAAACATCCCAATGAACTTCTGATTCTCCTGGATGGAGCAGATGAGATTTCCTTTCAGTCATTAGATAGTGCCAAAGAAAGCTATAAACACAGCGTTAAGGATGTCCTTTCATTCAAGTCACTTAAATCGTGTGAAGTTATTGTAACAAGTCGACCATCTACAGCAATTAAGTTGCTGAATTGGAATCCCAACTTCACCAGAATTTATATGAGCGGATTTGATGACAAGAATAAGCAGGAATATGTTAGTAAATATTTGACTAATTTAGACTCACAAGACATAGAAAATGTTCTTGCAGAATTACAGAAGAACGAAACCTTTCGCAGTTTAGGGGAGATACCTTTATTTCTTTGGCTTATGTGTACAATAATGGTTGAACACCCTAATCTACCTGAAAGGATCACGGTACTTTTTCATGATGTAATCGAGGTACTGTATCAGCAAAAGAAAAGCAAAGACCAAACGACAAGTCCCTCTGATACAAGGACTAGAGATTTATTTGACAAACTTATGCTAGAACTTGGGGGGGTTGCTCTTAAAGGTTTGATGAATCAGAGTGGTCAAAAGCTTTATTTTGATTTATCAGAAATCGATTTAGAAGACCTTGTCAGTTTTGGATGCGAAGTCGGCTTACTGACTAAAACACAAATCACACGTCGTTTAATACAAGTTGAGTATGTGACATTTGCCCACAAGACTTTCATTGAGTACTGTGCTGCAACTCACCTTGCGGGTTTGGCAACGTCCGATCCTGATCAATTTAATGAGTTCCTGTCACAAATTTTACAAGGTGACGTAGAAAGCATGGAGTACTTACTCCGTTTCTGTTGTGGGATTGATAAAAAAGCTGCTGAAGTGATTATAAGACTAACACGTGAACAACTTTTGAAACACAATTCAAAGACTTCTGACATTCATAACGAGAAATGTCAAAGGTATATTTATTTACACAAAATGATGATGTTGGTTTTATTTGAGGCTGAACTGGGTTCGTTGGTGAAAACATTTCCAGTAGAAGAATGGGTAAAGTTCCCCTATGAATTAAAAGGCGAGGACCTCTTGGCTGCACACTATTTCATTACAAATTTACCGAAGCATTCCACGCTTCAATATGTATCAGATATCAACGTGACGTGTGGATCTGTGGACGATTTGGAACTCGTTAAACAAATAATATCCCATAGACCATGTAAGATATCATTGGAACTCCTCGAAACCAACATGAATGGTAAGTTGGATAATCTCAGAAGCATGTCACGTTGTTTGACATCTCTATGTATGAGGGACTGCCAATTAAACAACAGTGACATCAATCAACTATTGCGGATGTTTAAAGGCTCGTGCAGTATAAAGAAAATTGATCTCAATAAAAACAATTTCCATGGTTTACAGCCAGTCCAGATATCTCCTGTTCCTTCTTTGGAGGAATTGAGTCTACAGGAGTGCAGTCTGATGAGTGATGATATTGAGGCAGTTTTCTCTATCATAGCATCTGCAGGCAGCATAACGAAAGTTCACCTGGATAAAAACAATTTCCATGGATTACAGCCAGTCCAGATATCTCCTGTTCCTTCTTTGGAGGAATTGAGTCTACAGGAGTGCAGTCTGATGAGTGATGATATTGAGGCAGTTTTCTATATCATAGCATCTGCAGGCACCATAACGAAAGTTCACCTGGATAAAAACAATTTCCATGGATTACAGTCAGTCCAGATATCTCCTGTTCCTTCTTTGGAGGAATTGAGTCTACAGGAGTGCAGTCTGATGAGTGATGATATTGAGGCAGTTTTCTCTATCATAGCATCTGCAGGCACCATAACGAAAGTTCACCTGGATAAAAACAATTTCCATGGATTACAGCCAGTCCAGATATCTCCTGTTCCTTCTTTGGAGGAATTGAGTCTACAGGAGTGCAGTCTGATGAGTGATGATATTGAGGCAGTTTTCTCTATCATAGCATCTGCAGGCAGCATAACGAAAGTTCACCTGGATAAAAACAATTTCCATGGATTACAGCCAGTCCAGATATCTCCTGTTCCTTCTTTGGAGGAATTGAGTCTACAGGAGTGTAGTCTGACGACTGATTATATTGAGGCAGTTTTCTCTATCATAGCATCTGCAGGCAGCATAACGAAAGTTCACCTGGATAAAAACAATTTCCATTGTTTACAGCCAGTCCAGATATCTCCTGTTCCTTCTTTGGAGGAATTGAGTCTACAGGAGTGCAGTCTGATGACTGATGATATTGAGGCAGTTTTCTCTATCATAGCATCTGCAGGCAGCATAACGAAAGTTCACCTGGATAAAAACAATTTCCATTGTTTACAGCCAGTCCAGATATCTCCTGTTCCTTCTTTGGAGGAATTGAGTCTACAGGAGTGCAGTCTGATGAGTGAGGATATTGAGGCAGTTTTCTCTATCATAGCATCTGCAGGCAGTATAAAGCAGGTTTGGCTGGTTAAAAACTGTTTACATGGATTACAGCCAGTCCAGATATCTCCTGTTCCTTCTTTGGAGGAATTGAGTCTACAGGAGTGTAGTCTGATGACTGATGATATTGAGGCAGTTTTCTCTATCATAGCATCTGCAGGCAGCATAACAAAAGTTCACCTGGATAAAAACAATTTCCATGGATTACAGCCAGTCCAGATATCTCCTGTTCCTTCTTTGGAGGAATTGATTCTAGAAGAGTGCAGTCTGATGAGTGATGATATTGAGGCAGTTTTCTCTATCATAGCATCCGCAGGCAGCATAAAGGAGGTTTGTCTGAATAAAAACAATTTCTATGGATTACAACCGGTTCAGATAACTCCTGTTCCTACTTTGGATAAATTGTTACTAGAAGATTGTGTTCTGTCTACCGATGAAATTGAGGTAATTTTCCGTCAATCATTGAAGCATGTTTCTGTGATATCGTGAAGTTATTTTTTCTGAGGTAAATAATATTACGGATATTATGTTTCTATGTTTCATTGTATATCATCGGTAGGCAATGTACATAATACTGCAAATTCTGTACTCAACGATAACCTCCACGAATAATTTTATATGTAAATCGTTGCGTTTGTAATCAGTTTTTGGCAAAATGGACAGTATACAGAAATACACACACATTTAACTCAGGAGTGGACATAAGTTAGTCGGGTGTGAAAGGAACACAAAGAGCTATGATGTGCTAATGTGAATGCATGGCGGGACGCACAATACTTTCATAATGGGACATATTTACTGTAAAACTGTGTCACTCATCATTATTTTCAGAAATGGATCATTTTAAAGCATTTGTTGTCCTTTCCTCAAGAGTTCCGATGAAACATATACTTTCTAATAATTTTGTTTGCACTCGGGATATAGGTGTGGAATATGTTTCCCCAATTGTATTCATCTATTAAACAAAGTTTGTTCAATAGGTAGGGGTGGCGTAATGTGTTTTGATATGGGGAGCTCATGTAGTTAGGTTTAAGCCCCCTCCAAGGCCCCCTCACTGCCCTGGATCCGCCAGTAGAAATTATGTTATTTGTAGCAGAAATAATAAGTGTAAATAAGTCAAAATTCTGTAATATTACATATGCCATATCACTTGTAAAATACTAATTGGACGCGAAGTATTTTTAAAGGTAATACAATTGTAAGTCAAAGATAATTAAAACGGTCAAATTGACAATTTGAAAACTTAATTTCACAAATCTTTAGATATTTCTTTCATTTGTTCTTTTTGCTGATGATAGGAATTTATTTTACACACACCCTTACCCCGATGTACTTTTTAGAACGGTTAGTTCAGAACTAAGGAATGTCAATGAATGGATTAGAGCCAATAGATTGTCTTTGAACATTAAGAAAACTAAATTTGTGTTCTTCAGTAAAAAACAACAACATGATTTCCATATTCAAAATATTTTCATTGATAACACAATTATTGACAACACCGATTGTATGAAATGTTTAGGACTTTATATTGATCAATCTCTTTCTTGTAATAAACAAATTAATTATACTTGTTCGGTCATTTCCCCCAGAATATCTTACTTACTCTATACAATGCCTTAGTTTTGCCTTATATTAGTTATGCCATCTATGGATTAGGTAAAATTAATAGAATTATTGCTCTTCAAAAAGAGCCCTTAGAATTATTAATCATAGTGATTATCAGGCTAGCAGCAATCCTTTATTCCATAAACATAAAACACATAAAATCAATGATATTTATCTTTTACAACTTGGAACCTTCAACAAAAAACCTCCAACAAAAAACTGCCTAACGCTATCTGTACAATGTTCAGTAAAAATCAAGATATTCACTATCACTACACTAGGCAGTGTAACGAATTTCATCAGAGCTATGCTCGTACCACACTAGCCGAAAAAAGTGTCAAACGTGAATGACCCAAGCTGTGGAATTCTTTGAATATATCACTTAGAAATATACCGAATGTATCCTTATTCAAGTTTAAATTTAAAACTCAATTAAGCGGCAAATATTCACAAGCAGGTTAATTTTCGTTCTTTAGTTATCTTAGGTTTACTGTATATACTAGCTATACCAATCTCTAAGCTGTAATTGAATTTGCATTGTTGTCTTCATCATTGTTGTTTCGTTGTTGTTTGTGTTGTTTGTTGTACCGGGGTCTCCACTGGACAAGCTAATGCCTTTTGGAAACCTCCATCCACACACATATTCTCTGATGCTCTTCATATATACGTTATTATTATCCTATAATGTACATGTATAATATAATGTATATCATATATTTTCTGTGTGTTGGAAGAAAGAAATTAATGAATGAATGAATGAAATTGGTGTAGGCCTAGGCCTAAATCTGATAATGGTATCAATCTTGCCTAGGAATATTTTTGTCTGAGGTGCTGTCACTTTTGTGTAATAATTTCTAACTTGAATTTCGGAAAGAGAACTTTAAAATAAATAACAAATTTGAATGCATTTTCACTATTTTCTCATTAACGACACAATATACAGTTATACAACCTGAACTATCACAGGTGGTTTATATACATAGTATGGATGGATTTACATCCATTTCTCTGTGATAATGGTTTTTATATCATACTCCATATACTTGTGCATATAATTATATTAATGTGCGTGAGTGTTATTAAAATATACAACAAGATTCATATTGAGGCCAATAATTAATAAAATAAACTTCTGCAAAATGTGAGCTACATTGATGGACTCAACTTGAAATAATTATGTTCCCAATTTCTTTTCTCAGATCTTGTTATATGTATTTGTGTACATGAGGTTATGTAGGCCTATATCGTTTGTGTTCATCGAAACATTGATTAAATCTTTTAAGAAGTTGTTGGAAGTTAAGTTTAACAGTAATTATGTGCCAAAAAGAAAATAAATAAACTTAAGGCACTCAACAATTTTGTTTTATAAACCCACTTTAATTAATAGACTAGTTTAATTTGTATGTCTAAAAGTTACACGCCAGTTAAAGTTTACATAATAATTGGTTATTCCACAACATTATATAGCTAATAGCGTTTTAGAAAGGTTCTTTGTTATATGGTCGCTTAAAATAATCATTAAATAAAGTCATTTTAAATGAGAACTTTGCGCGTCAGTTTGGGGAACAATACGTCACAAAGTATTACGAGTGGCACACTTCATGTAGGTAAACACATAGATATAGACCATTGTAACAATGACACGCGGTGCATTAAGCCCGTATTTGTCTTTCTCTGCAAGCTTGACGTCATAAGCGTGTCTTAACTTTTAACAAAAATAAGTAAATGTAAGGTTTTTCAAGGAAATAAAAAGGTTTATACCGTTGAACTGCAGTGAATTTGTTTGTATAATATCGTGATACTTCATGATACAATATTTAACCTTTTTAAGTCCCCAACCCAAGCGTCAAGGGAAACAGTCAGGGGCGCGGATAGGATAACACGAAGAGATCGGCAAAAATATGTTGAATTTATACCACATTTTAAGAACAGTTTTCTCCCAAATATATCGTCAAAGCGAATATTTTATTTTTAATTTACTGAGAACAACATTTCAAGATAATGTTCCATCAATTTTGGTCCTATAGTGGAAACATTTGCTACCGAACAGTTTTCGTAGCACTTTCAAATACTCGCATTTTCTCGAGAAATCTCAAATGGTTCGAGAGCGCATTTTCAGACCCATTTTTGCAAATAAACGTTGCGCGTCAGTTTCATTAACTCGGACGTTGCGCACTGACTGTAATAGGCTTATGGTAGTATGCAACAATCACTGTTCTTTTTCTACACGCGACAGATCTATTTAAATTTTAGATAAATAAACACAGTGTTTCAACACTCAATCTATAAATCTATGTACATCAAAAATATTTCTATTTCAGAAAAACTCGAGCCTGAATTTCACGGAGACCACAATGTGCCTTGGTGTCCCTGATTAAACTTCCCATAAAATTGCTGATATTCTATTTAATGGAAGTGCCCATTATTAACGAAAAGAGGTCTTGACCCTACTGACATTTCAGGCCTGGTAACTGCTATAAATACATGGCAATATCCAGGACTTTATACCAGAATGGAACCTTGTACTCCTATCAAGCAACCTCACAAATGAACAAACTGTGAGATAGAGACCTTCAACGAAGGTCTCGAAGAAAATAGACATTTCTTATATGCAGATTTCCGGCTCGTTAATGCTCCAGTAGCGTACAGGGAAGAGTAATGGATGAAGTGAACCGTACATGGAGGGCCTAAATCTTTGGGGGATAGGGGGTTACGTAGATAATCTAGGGGGTCCAGCATATGTTTTGGTCCAAGATGGGATGGTAAAAAAAACTTATGTGGTAACCTAAGGACCTCCAAGACCGAGGATCCATTGCTGCCGTTTGTCATAAACTCTTGTTTTACACCATAAACAAACGCGTAACTGCAAGAACAATAAGTAAGACTAATTGCGGTGACACCATGTGTAATTCTCAATTGAGTAGTAAATTAGTTCTGAGAAGAACGGGAGGTTACAACTCGACGTTTCGATCAGTATGCTCTGATCCTCGTCAGGAGAATACTGGACTCTGGGAAATGCTGCTGGAGAATCACGCGATGACTGGATGCTGGAGGATTAGTGCGTTGAAGCGCGCAGGCGGGAAACTGGTGGGACTATGATCCGAGTGGGGGAGAGGAGTGTATGCTCACTGAACTGAATCAGTTCAGGGGAGGTTGTTGACTTAGGTTATAGGGGATCCCTCAGTCTGTGGTGGGTTGTGGACATAGAAGATCTTTCGCCAAATAGCGCTGATATAGAAATCGTGTCGTGTTTGAAGATTTCGATTGCCTCTCGGATGCGTCTGGGGTGCCATGTGTCGATGGGTGTGATGAGTTGAGCAACCTGCCAGTCGATTTGGTGGTCCTTGGTGTGGAAGTGCTTGACGATGGCTGACCTTTCAAAATCTCCTCTGCAGCCGTGTGCTCAGTGTTCTTTCAGTCTCGTTGGAAGATTCCGCCCTGTTTCCCCGATGTAGACTTTACCACACTCACAGGGGATCCAGTAGACTCCTGCGCTGTTGCTGGGATCCGGTTTATCCATGTAGTTGTGAATAAGTCCCTGTAGTGGGGGCGGAGTGGTACACTTGGATGCCTGCTTGTTGGAGGACTAGGATACGCTGAAGTTTATGTGACGTAGAACCTAGGTAGGGGAGACAAGTAGAAATGGTTAGATTGGGACAGGCTTCGATGTGTTGATCTTGCTGGCTTTGTAGCCGTTGCGCTGGATAGTCTTGATGTGCCGTAGTTCCTTGGGTAGACTGTCCGGGTCGCATAGGTCGCTAGGGAAGGAGCGCTGGTTGAGGTATCGATCTGTGTGGGTGGGCTTCCTGTAATCGCTGTAGTGTAGGGAGCTGTCTGGGTTTTTGGAGATGCCAACATCAAGAAACGAGATCTTCTTCTACTTTCATCGTAAATTTGATGCTGGGATGGTGCTCGTTGAGGTACTGTAGGATATCCTGGAGTGCGTCTCTGTCATGTGGCCATACAACAAAGGTGTCATCCACATAGCGGAGCCACAGGCTGGGTTGGAGGTCAGCGGTGTGGAGGGAAGATGTTCCAAACTCTTCCATGAAAATGTCAGCAAGGACCTAGCTGCCTGCTTCAGAACTTGCCCTGAAATTGAAAACAACTAGAAGAAACACACGTTAGTAACAGATCATGTATTTGGTCAGGGGAGAGTGATGTGCGGTCATCAAGGGAAAGATCTTGTTTCAGTATTTCCTTCACCGGGAGGCATGTCTCTTCAGTTTGGACATTGGTGAAAAGGGAGACAAAATAAAAACTAACCAAACAAGATGTCGCTGGGTTGTAGGGTGAGACCCCGGATGATTTCAACGAACTGACTGTAGTCGGTCACATGGTGCTGAGTGAGACCCAGCAAAGGGTCGGAGGATCTGATTGTGATGATAAAATTTCCAGTGTCCGTAAGGCGGTCCTTTACGTCGAGGCTCACATAACAGTGGCTTTGTCAGCCAGGGGCCAAGGAGGCATGATCCCAAATCTTTACTGAACCCAGTAAAGACAAATCATTGGCCGTATAGGCTATGTGTTATGTTTGAACAATAATTTTGGGTGATATCAATTCCCAAAAGATTAAAACTACTTTCCCAAATTAAATAAATAAAAATAAAATAAATAAACCAATCAAATTTCCCCCAAAACAGATATCTATACTCAAAATTTATTATTTTCAATCTAGTGGGTAACCCCTCCTCTTGCTGCAGGCAGAAGTTATTTATTACATTGTTTTTCCTAGAAAAAAAGCCACAGGTGGCTGGGAGCCTTTGATATCCTAAAGTGCACCATTCCACATATCTTAGAAGGGATGTCAGTTTCCAGCGGTGTAGCTTTGTTTTGATGGGCGGGAAAAGTAACTGCTGCCATATATATGTGCACAAAATCAACCATTCATTGTATACACATAGACCTACCCAGATCTAACCCTCTGATAAGTGGAACCATCTGTTCAGTAGCAGGCTTTGCTTTTTGATGTCTTGCCGACAGCTTGTGCCAGGCTCTGCGGTTTGCATACCCCCCCCCCCCCCCGACAAAGTGTCTGGGGTTCTGCTGGAGAGATAAACTGTACGGCTATTTATGTTTGCCTGGGCTTACAGGAGAGAGATAAACTACACATTGTGTCATCTGGGGGTTGTAAAAATCTAATTAATTAAAAACAATTAAGACTTAAATAATGCTAGACAATAGCTGGGCATGTGTGGAAGTCATTTGGATGTAAAAAATCAATGGGGAATGCAGAGATAACAATTTTAATATAATTAATAGGGGTGCCACTGACTAGAGGAGGGGTATAGCGTTTAAGTTAAATAAAGTTATGGGTTACTATCTCGTCCATAGGTTTTAAAGTATAAAACATTTAACCAAACGTCAGGGTTGGAATGTAAACACCTTAGGCCTGCGCTACACGTCGCACTTTTGCTGTGTCGACTCAAATAATTGGAAAATGTTGAATTAAATTCGGCAAAAG
The DNA here is from genome assembly GCA_029582265.1 of Zoroaster sp. YZ-2022. Lineage (NCBI taxonomy): Eukaryota > Metazoa > Echinodermata > Asteroidea > Forcipulatida > Zoroasteridae > Zoroaster > Zoroaster sp. YZ-2022. The sequence continues at coordinate 7,007,362 of CM055830.1, read as the reverse complement.
TGCGACGTTTAGCGCAAACTTTTGATTTAAGTTCGGCACTGCCGTGTAGCACGGCAAGCTCTGCCGTGTAGCACGGCAAGCTCTGCCGTGCTACACGGCAGTTGCACGACGTGGTGACAAACGTCGCGCTCTTGCCGACGTGTCGAATCAAAATAGAATTCTCATTCGGGATAGCTAATTTGGAATACGCATGCGCACAATAGTTCGAGGAAACAATTTCAAACAAATGAATCACAATCAAAATGGCGACCTGCACCAAAAATGTGTCTGACAGCGCGAGCACTAGTGTTTCTTGTCAGTCTTCGACATGATTCCGGACGTTCTGGAATTGTTGCATTTTGTCTTGCAGAAAGTAACGCAAGAATAACAAAACAAAGCGCGATTGTTTTTCTCTTCATCAGCACATTATGACAGAGGTACGACTGTGCCATCAACCGCTTTCGTCTTGCAGATCTAATTGCAGAATAAAACATGAATCTAACGTTACGATGGTTTTCATTGGGGTCCGCCATCTTGAATCTATTAAGTGCGGCAGTTTTAAATTCGACGTCTGTCACCAATTTGTATTTTTGCCGCGCTTTTGCCGCACGAAAATCATTTGAGTTCGACACGGCAAAAGTGCGACGTTTAGCCCAGGCCTTACTTATACCATATACTGGGTGGGAGACCTCTTCGACTTGTACTTTTTCAAAGAAGAAAAGCACTTTAATCTTCACATCACGACCACTAGAAATATAAAAATGAATATTTCCTTCAGTCTGCAGTTTTTTTTAAATAACAATCTTATTCTATGAATAGAGAAAGAAAAATGTTATCACTCATCGAGCATCCTGTAACAAATTATACAATAAATGTTTTACTTGAGTCATGCTTAGCCTTTAAGTTGGCGTTTGCCTAACTATGTATTCGGCTCGATGTAAGAACATGATGAAAGCAAACGTTGGTTTTCTTTAGTGTTCTTTTATAAAGAAAAATTACAAAGGGACCGTTCTGGTATATCTTGTAGGGATACGTGCTGAGCCTGGGCAGTTGAGGTTGATGCACCTCTGTGAACTGCATAGATATCTGTATCTATTCCTGCCGCCCGATGTATAGTTATCATCCATTTTGCTAAAGTTTGCAGTAGTCACCTTTTGGTGTGGCTTTCTTGTGGAAAAGTTTGGTTTCATTTCAAGAGCTTCTTAATGTATCTGTGTGAGTAAGATGATCTCTTAAAGTTGAATTTAAACGCATAACTTAAAGGGTCTTTTTTGTCTTAATTTATTTGTTATTGTTATTTTATAAGTTGATATGAATACAAAACAATTTTATCTTTGTCTTTCTTTTGTGTCGCCATATCCCGATACCGCAACTGACTTATGTAGCATTTGTGGTAACGGGATCTGGTGCTCCCTGTTATCTTGGCCAGCGCGTGCCCGTGATTGTCAGCCACTGGCCGACACAAGAGATAACAAAGCCAACATGTTTTAAATGTCTTCAGAAACAGCCGAATGAAGGCTCCATTTCCTTGGTGAACTCTTTACGGGAAAGAGAATCAGCAGTCACGTTTTTTTTTCTTCAGCAATATGTGTTGCCGATAGGTGAATGTTCTTATGTAAACGCCAATCATAAATAGTGGATGGTACCGATAGTTCCATCCATCTTTGCGATGTAAGACACATTCATGCTGTTATCTGATTTGATATTGGCTCCAGAATGTTTATCTGTATCCATTTTGGGGTTTCTGGCCATTTTACCCCGTGAAGAGCTGTCCTTTTATACAGATCGCCCATTTACCAAAGTTACTAGCATCTGTGGAAATACCCATATCAATGGATGGTAATTTGATATTACATAATGATCTCATCATGGGAACAGATAACCACCACTAAATTTCAGCAATAATGTATGAATTGATCACAAACTTGGTCTCAAATTGCCTTATATGGTTTGAACTGACTGTACTTCGGCTACGTCTAATTGTCAGTAACCTAGTTTGCCTCGAGGAAAATGTTCAAAAATTGGAATATTTAAGCAAATGCATCTTGCAAGAAGGTGAATAGTAGCCGTTTTTTTATAGAAACTATAGTTGGTGGCCTTCAATTTTGATTTTGTCAACGTTAGTTTTAGGGACATGTATTGTCATTGATTTCGAGTCAACTTCAAAACCTAATGGGTGTTAGGGATAATGCAGTATTTTTTTGGTCACTTATCACAAAACTCGGATTCTGAAGTAGATTTTCCACAAATTGTGTATTTGTGATACTCTCCTGTGTAGATGAGGACATAATTAGGATATCATCCATATATAAGACAAGGCGAACGCCTCTACTTCTTGGTGAAAATTCGTGGAGCCGAAGCAGTAACACTTTTATGCCCATGATAAACAAAGATAAAGTTGTTCTTAATTACATATGAAATTGGAGAAATGAGTATCTTTCAGGTCAATTGATGTGAGTAAAATCCTTATTTTGAATAATGTGTTTCCGTCCTAAAATATTCGCACAAAATTATTTGAGATCCTTCAGATTAACAACTAATCTCAATCCATCCGATGTTTGGGGGTATAAAAAAAAATATTGGCTATAAACCGGCATTTGACCGATGGTATTTGTCAAATGTCAATTTGAATTGCATTGATGATATAGTATTTAAGCTGCCTAGAGATTTTGTCTAGAGACTCATTATAAATGAATTTTACTTAGGCCTATATCATTAGCTTTCTGTTTCTAAGAAGAACCAATACATACAAAAAATATTTCGAAATGATACAAAATAAATGTGATATTCACTTGAGTTGAATTGCAAATAATATTACGGCAGTCTATGCACTATGTTTCAAAACTCTGAGAAGAGTGTACACTTGAATTGTCCTTGCAGAGTGTTTGTAAACTTTTGCACAATATATCATGCATAAAATATCATGGCATTGATGCATGGTGTATGGAAACGAATAAATGTTGAAGTCAAGGTTCATGGGACCTACAACAACAGACCAAACGTATAGCTTTTATTGTCATTGCTTCACACTTATGGGAATTACCGGGATGGTTCTGGCGTCCATGTTTGTACTAGAAGTCACGGTAGACAGCACTATAAGCTACAATGTGTGCGTGGGTATATCGGGGTAAGAAATTGAGAAAACTTTACAAAAGCACGTTTGCGCTTCACTTCAACATTTATGTACTCATGTTGACATACCATGCATTTGGCTATATACATTTTGTGTGAACTTTTTTCAAACGTACACTGTTCTTATAATGACAGTTTTTAAACACTATTATTTTTTTCAATTCAACTCGTGTGAATATCACGTTAATTTCTACATTTACCATGAAAATTACACTAACTCCAGTGAGATAAGTTGTACGCCGAGATTTAGTTATAACAAGAAATATATTCTGTTGGAACTACGGATGTATGCCAATTCATGTAAGAAATTAACATGGGGGCTCTTGTTTTGAAATTATAACCTCATCCTAATATAGTAATATTTCAGTTTGAATAAATAGTTGAATTCTTACGTAAGGGTTATTTAACGTTGATATGGTTTTGACCTTCACCGACGAGACAGGGCCTGTATGGGCAGCCAAGGCAGCAAATTACAAATTTCTAAACAAAAATATATTAAAAAACGAACAAATGACACAACAATCAAAGAAAACAGTTTTTAAAGAGTCTCTGTCACACGATGGGTCTGATTTTCCCATTGGGTGGCAACACAGCAAACGGATCAACAAAAGAAATGACCATTTAAGAAGAACAAAACACCGAGGACCACCACTTGCAATATAAAATAACTAATAAACAAATACAAATTACTACTGTTTCTGGTTTTATCCTAATTTAAATAAACAAACTAATTATCCCATCAACACAAAAACAAATAATAACTAGATATAAGTTTTTGTCACAACAAAAACTAGGTTTTCGGTTGAAGTTAAAATGGTGACGTTATCAATTCGAAGTGTTGGAGAAAGTCAAATGTTAACGTCTGTTGAAGTTCTCGCGAGAAGTTTAATTGAATACAATACAATACTGAATTTAGAAATTATTTTAATATTAAACTTTGACTTACGGTTTGGACAGGAAGTAAAGGTCAAATTGGGGTCATGTTTTTGTAAATACCTTTGACAATTAACGATCTGTACAATGGTACAAAAATTGTGAATTTACCCCTTGTGGTTGTTGAGATATGATTTTTTTAAATATTAAACTTTGACTTCCGGTTTGAACAGGAAGTAAGGTCAAATTGGGGTCACCTTTTTGGAAATATTTTTGCCAATAAAAGATCTGTACAATGATAAAAAAAAATTGTGAATTTACCTCTTGTGGTTGTTGAGATATGATTTTTTTAAATATTAAACTTTGACTTCCGGTTTGGACAGGAAGTAAGGTCAAATTGGGGTCACCTTTTTGGAAATATTTTTGCCAATAAAAGATCTGTACAATGGTAAACAAAATTGTGAATTTACCTCTTGTGGTTGTTGAGATATGATTTTTTTAAATATTAAACTTTGACTTCCGGTTTGGACAGGAAGTAAGGTCAAATTGGGGTCACCTTTTTGGAAATATTTTTGACAAGTAACGATCTGTACAATGGTGCAAAAATTGTGAATATACCTCTTGTGGTTGTTGAGATATGATTTGTTTAAATATTAAACATTGACTTCCGGTTTGGACAGGAAGTAAGGTCAAATTGGGCCACCTTTGTGTAAATATTTATCGACAATCTACAATCTATACAATGGTGCAAAATTGTCAATTTACCTCTTGTGGTTGTTGAGATATGATTTTTTTTAAATATTAAACTTTGACTTCCGGTTTGGACAGGAAGTAAGGTCAAATTAGGGTCACCTTTGTGTAAATTGTTTTGACAAGTAACGATCTGTACAATGGTGCAAAAATTGTGAATATACCTCTTGTGGTTGTTGAGATATGATTTTTTTAAATATTAAACATTGACTTCCGGTTTGGACAGGAAGTAAGGTCAACTTGGGGTCACCTTTTTGTAAATATGTTTTGACAATTAACGATCTGTACAATGGTGCAAAAACTGTGAATTTACCTCTTGTGGTTGTTGAGATATGATTTTAGTTTTAAAGATTAAACTTTGATTTATCGTAATTCGATATCTGATGACCTCATCATGACGTCACAAACTCATGTTTCATCTACGTGTTAAGTTCTAAGTATATGCCAAGTTTCAAGTACATCTGAAGTTTACAAGTATGTTTTTTGTAGACAATCGATCGTCTGAAGGACAAAAATATTTACACAAAGGTGACCCTAATTTAACCTTTACTTCCTGCCCAAACTAATGTCAAACTCATACAATTTCCTCATCAGTAATATCACATATTTCACACTCTTATTTTCATAAAAATACAATTTCTTTCTGAGTAAATCAGGAAATATAACCGTAGCACTCGCTAAAATGGACGTCATTCATTGTAAAATATTTCAGTATCTGTTTCTGCCGATTGAGGGCGACATACTAGTATTACCGTTCCGCCGGCCGGACTGTTTTATATGCCCCGCCCACTCGATTGAGTATTGCGGACGTAGTGGAAATAACAGATTGCGCGTAAATTTTAACGAAAAGTGTGTTTCTTTTTTTACAAAAATGTCGTGTTTTCAGTACAAATAAATATCAAACTCAAACATATCCTCGTCTCTAATGTCACATATTTCACACTCTTTACACTCATGATAAACTACATATTTTTCCCAGACTAAATCAGTAATTTTATTGATTTTTCAGATCCCTCGATATGATTTTTTAATGATTAAACTTTGAATTAACGTAATTCGATATCTGAGGACCTAATCATGACGTCACAAATTATGTTTCATCTACGTGTTAAGTATATGCCAAGTTTGAAGTTCAGAAGAAGAAGAAGAAGAAGAAGAAGAAGAAGAAGAAGAAGAAGAAGAAGAAGAAGAAGAAGAAGAAGAAGAAGAAGAAGAAGAAGAAGAAGAAGAAGAAGAAGAAGAAGAAGAAGAAGAAGAAGAAGAAGAAGAAGAAGAAGAAGAAGAAGAAGAAGAAGAAGAAGAAGAAGAAGAAGAAGAAGAAGAAGAAGAAGAAGAAGAAGAAGAAGAAGAAGAAGAAGAAGAAGAAGAAGAAGAAGAAGAAGAAGAAGAAGAAGAAGAAGAAGAAGAAGAAGAAGAAGAAGAAGAAGAAGAAGAAGAAGAAGAAGAAGAAGAAGAAGAAGAAGAAGAAGAAGAAGACTTTTTTAGACTTTTCAAAAGAAAACTTTATTTACAACAACAGACAACAATACAAAATGTACAAATAAAAGAATAGTAAACAATGTTTAACCAAAATTAGTAGTATACAATATTACTGTAATAAAAACTAGATTCGGTTTACATTGTTAACACAAGTAATAACAATAAAACATTTGTAAATGCAAAAACAAAAATACATTTATAAATCATCGACAATAAACAAAGGTTGATGAAGAAAGGAAGAAAAGAAGAAAGGGAAAGGGCTCCTCTATAAGGGAGACTACAAACACCATGGTGCAAGCAGACTCCCCCGAGGATCCCCGGTGTTGGGAGCCACTGGCATTACTGGTGTGGGTCTTAAACCCACTCCAGCGGCTCCCAAAGAGAAAGAAAGGAAAGGAAAGAGAGAGGACCCCACTCGTGAACAGTGGCAGAGACCTTGCCTCCAATCAGAGAGAGATTGGAGTAGCTGTTCACAAGGTGGGTCGAAACGGGGGAAAGGTGGACCGAGAGGGGTCAGATTAGATCAACCATGTCAAAATATCATTATCAAAAAGTAAAAGGGCATTATTGCAGGACCATTTTTTAAGAAAAGTATTAAGGTCGTTGCATAAATTATAATAGGTAAATTCAAGGAGGATTTTATTTTTCAGCCGATGCTGCCAGATGATAAGAGGGTCCGAAAAACGGGATGTCCTATATAAATAGTAAATTATGTTTTTACTACTGATGATGAGGAAATTGGCAAGGCGAACTGCCTCCCTGCTGCGACCTTTAGCGTGCGGAATCAGTGCCCAGTAGATGTCAAAGTTGAGTTGAAGAGACGGCAGAAGACGGTTGAGGAGTGAATGTAGAAGACTGAGGGCGGGCTGTATTGCTGGGCACAAAATAAATAGATGATGGATCGACCCTTTCTCCGCACCATCCGCAGGAAGAAGAGATGTCCGGATTTAGATGATGGAGGACGGCAAGGGAGGGTAGAAAATTATGAAACAGTTTAAACTGTACGTCACCATCCTTTTTAGAAGTTGGTAGTTGATAGACTTGTTCCCATTGAAGTTTAGTTGAAGAGTCGAGAAAGCCAATATTTTTCCAGTGTGTAGACGAAGATGAAGATTCAGAGTTGATTCCTTTGCTGAAAATAACGTAGAGATTTTTGGATGGTGCGGAGAGTCCATTTTCAGTCACAGGTAAATTGAAGATGACTGGAGAGTCGGGACGAAAGGAGATGTTTTGAAGTTGAGAAAAAGGCAGACGACATCCCTCTTCGTGGAGAAGCAGAGGAAAGTTTTGGATTAATGTCAGATGTTGACGCCGAAGGTCGGATTGTAGAAGACGAAGAGAGGGAGGACGAAGTCCTTGAAAAGAAGCGTGGAAAGTTCGGGGGTCGATCCAACGGCCGGTGTTGAAATCCAGGAGATGACGAACGAGTTTGATCCCGCACGCCGTAAGCCGCACAGGAGGAGACGCATCACCATCAGCTGTAAAACTAGCAAATTGGCTATTTAAGGGTAAATTTAGGACATGGTTGATAGAGACTGGTTGCGTTTCGATGCGAGCTCCGGACGCCGTCCAAGCACGCAAAATCTCACTGTAATAAACGGGGAGACTGGTATAAAATTTAGGATCAGTTTTCGAAAGGAAGAGCTGGTAATCAAACCCAAGTTTTTTATATTGTTTGAGAAAATGACTGACGAGAAAAAAGGCGGGATGGGAGCATAGGTTAAGAAAACGCTGGATGGTGGTGAATCTAAAAGTGAGAATGCGTGCTTGGAGGCATGCAAGACCCATCCCTCCCCTGTCGGGTTTTTGAAAGAGAACTTGTTTTTTTAAGTAGTGTCGTTTATTAGACCAGACGAAATCGACAAGAATGTTCTGGAGTTCACTTAGGACATTTTCCGGAGGGGAGAGAACAGCCAAACAGTGAAAAATTTTAGAAGCGGCGAGCTGAATAGCTATGATAATTTTACCCTTGAATGAAAGTGAAGCGGAAAGTCTAGACCAAGAAGAGAGTTTTATTTAATTTGTCTTTACATTTCTCCCAGTTTTGTTTAAAGTAATTGTTTGTGTTTCCTAAGTGAACCCCTAGAAAGGGAAGCCCCTCACTATTCCAGGAGAAATTTAGTGGTTTGTCGTTTCGTCCGGTCCAGGAGCCGGCCCACAGACCCTGGGACTTTTGTGTGTTTAAACGTGCAGCAGAGGCCCGACTGAAGAGGCTATACGCCTCTTCCACCTCTTTGAAGCCCGAATCGGAGGTGACGAAAATGGACACGTCGTCTGCGTACGCCGACACGGCGCACGAAAAGTCAGTGCTCGGGAGATGAAAACTAACATTAATTAATTTTGTTCTTAAGACGTTGAGTAAAGGCTCGATAGCGATTGTATAAAGTAGGCTCGAGTGGGCATCCCTGACGTATCCCTTTTCAAATGAAAAGGGGACAGTCAGGAGCCACAAACTTTACAAGGCTCTCGGCACCCCGTACAAGATTTGTAGATAAGAAATAAAACGAGCACCGAAGCCCATGGCTCTCATTGTATTAAAAGATAGCCGTGATCAACATTATCGAAGGCTTTCTTCTGATCAAGGTTGATCACGGCTAGAGGAACGTCATTTGAGTTGGAGTAGAAAATTATGTCTCGAATGAGATTAATGTTATCATAAATCGAACGTCCTGGGACGCAATAACTTTGGTCTTCTTTGATGACGCTGCCAATGGATTGTTTCAGCCTGTTGGCAAGCAACTTGGCAAAGATTTTATAATCGGTGTTTAGAAGGGAGACAGGGCGCCAATTTGCGATGTCGGCCAAGTCTCCCTTCTTAGGAAGCAGAGTGATGACAGCTCTACGAAAAGAATGAGGTAAAGACCCAGAACATATAGAAGATTGCAGAACTGAAAGAAAGTCATCTTTTAATAAAGGCCAGAAAAGTGAGAAAAATTCGGATGTGAGTCCGTCAAGCCCGGGGGTTTTGTCTTTGCCAAGTTGCTTGACAGCGAGGTTAAGTTCTTCGAGAGACAGAGGACTATCAAGGTCCTCTGCATCACCGGAGTCTAGTTTAGTTACATCAGTTAATAAGTAATCGAGGGCACTCTCGTCAGTTGGAACTCGGCTGTAAAGTGTTTTATAAAATTCGCGGATATGCGCTTTTATATCACCTGGGTCTTCGGAGACAAGACCAGAAGGGAGACGGATATGAGAAATATTTTTAGAGAGAGAATTTGATTTCTCAAGATTGAAGAAATACGTGGAGCACGAGTCAGTCTCATTTGTATGTTTAAAACGAGATCTGACGAGAGCGCCCTGTGCTTCAGTTTTGAGAAGATAATTTAAATTGTTTCTTTGTTCGGCAAGAGTATCTCTAGTTTGAGGCGTTAAGTCTGGCGCAGACTGAAGTTCATCAATTTTTTGGTTTAATTCTAGAAAAGATATTCGTTTTTCGTTGGCGATTTTGGAGCCGTACATTTGGCTTAAAGATTTAATGTGCGACTTCCCGAAGTCCCACCAAGAAGCGAGACTAGGGAAGTCGCACTTTTTCGCTTTCCAATCTGTCCAAAATTGCGTTATAATATTACAATAATATTTATCATCAAGTAGAGAGTTATTAAAATGCCAATAGGCGCTGCCCTTCCGATTTTGGGAGGGGAGTTTAATAACAAGGGTGACCGCAGAGTGGTCGGACAAAGAACAGGGAACAATACGACATGTTTGAATGGATGACATAATACTAGAATGAACGTAAAAACGATCCAGCCTGGATTTCGAAACGCCACACACGCTGGAGGGATTGTTTCTAAGCCAGGTGAATTTTTGTTCTAATGGGTTCAGTCATTTGGGCATGTTCCAGATTGTATTTCATTTTTTAGGTTGCTAAGACCACCTACGACTATTTTATAAATAATTTAAAGTCAAATTAATATTTAATGACTGTAGAATTGCCTTACAATCTCAAAAAACTTAAAATATTTCGATAAAAGCCGGTTGCTGGTAATAAATTAAAAATTATCATTGTGGGCTTTTGACAGAAGCTATCGTCATGTAAATTGAAGTAAACCCAGGGCATGATCTATATTCTTTAAAAAAAATAAGTCTATTGTAAATTAGCTTTTTGATTTCATCAGCAAAAACTAAGGAAATTGGTTTTAAAAATTATGAAATATAGCTTTTTTGTTCAGCTATGGTGGAACTAGATATTCCCGCCGATTTCCGCCTAATTTCTCATGTTTCCCTGAAGCTGAACCTTTCAGCAACATGTTGATACCCAAATTAGCTGTGACCACCTGCGACCTGCGATTTTGTACCTATTTTTGTAAACCCTATCCTAACATTTTTAAACCGTTTTTCATTAACTCAACTGTGAGCAGCGTGCGCCACACAGTGAAACTGACGGGACTTAATATTATTCCCTTGCTGTTTCCGCTTCGTAAATAAATGCATTTCTTGCGAAATGATAGCCATTATGAAGGTCAAAAAGTGGAAATCTGCTTTTCAGCTTTCTAAATAATGAAAAAGCAGATTTAATATTGTAAGCTAGTGGATTGTTTTTGTTTTTCTGCTTTTCTTCCACCTAAAAAGCAGTTTGAACATTTTGGTAACATCCATTTTTCTACTTTTCTGCTTTTCAGTTTCAAGAAAAGCAGATTTTACTTGTTGACAAAACGTCTAATTTGCTTTACGGCTAGTAGAAAAGTAGATAAATGTATTTGTCCAAAACGTTCGATCTACTTTTGGGGTTTTAGGAAACCAGAAAAGCAGATGTCCACTTTTTGACCGACAGTGTAGGTGAAAGAGTAATCTGCTTTTCGTGAAACTGAAAAGCAGAAAAGTAGAAAAATGGATATTACCAAAATGTTCAATCTACTTTTTAGGTGGAAGAAAACCAGAAATGTAGAAAAATGCACTATCCAACAACGTTCAATCTGCTTTTTCATTATTTAGAAAGCTGAAAAGCAGATGTCCACTTTTCAACTTCCATATAGCCATGATTAACAATTGTGTAGTTAAAATTGTTGTCAGTGTCTTGATAGTGGAAAGCAAGACGTATCTAAAAAGTAATATTCAGTAATATTCAGTCAACCCCTACTGGTAAATGCGTAAAACAAGAATGATCACAGGTCTACATGAAACTTATTGGTGTTAAATTGATCATGGTATCAAACAGGGATGAAATATGTTGGTCTCATGTGCTATCAAATTAGTAAAATAGTGAAATAATGTCCAAAAGTAATTGCTGTCCCTCCGGAAACAAAAACAAATCAACATAAGAATGAATACGAAACATCTGAATGCATTTTAATTATTTTCTCGGATAATGACACATAATAAACTAAATCTTTTACAGGTTGGTTGTTTAATGTATATCTTGATTCAAAGAAAGTAAGGATACTTTTAGAAACATTTTTTACAAACATTTGCAATAGTGTGTAATGGATTTAAATCACAAATTTCCTCAAGTTGTTTCACGATACTTTTGTCCTTAAAATAATTTACAGCCGTAACTAATACACTCGATTTGTGTAATACAGCCGTAACATACACACTCGATTAGTGTAATACAGCCGTAACACATTCACTCGATTAGTGTAATACAGCCGTAACACACACACACTCAATTTGTTCTATCCATCCTTTATGTATGCTTTGAAGAAAGGAGATGGTCTTGTAACATATAGAAGAAAGAAAAAAAGGCTTGCATAAAAAAAAGAAAATTAATAATTGAAGAAAAAACTGAGGGATTATTTAGTACTTATGAGTTTTAATAAACATTTATATGTGTGTTGGTGGACAACGTGTGTACACGTGTAAATTGTGTACATGTGAAAATTCAGAATGGAAAATGCAAATGGGGATCGAAGGAATGATGAAAATTGTGTTTGCATTTTACAGGGGGCATTGTCTTACTGGAGTAAAAACTTTGTCTTTTCCCAATTCAGAATTTATTTTTATTCCCTGGAATCATTTGAACATTTCTTTATATTTTGTATTTGAGCTCTTCAGTATGCTGAGTTAGAATTAGATGCAATGGCTGAGAATCAGTTCAACGGAAAGCATCTAAATCACATCGAGTCCCAATGTAACCAAAAAGTCTGTGGTAAAATTATTGTAAATAATGTTTGTGGGTGGATGATTGCATTCCTCCTGATTGCCCTATGACCCCTATGACCCCACCAACCTACAATCAGGGAAAAATTCGATGGGACATCCCCTCTTTCTCCCTCAATGTTGTCTTGCATACCGGTACTGTCTGGCGTGCCTCATTATGCGTTTCCCCGTGTACATTGAAAGATTACCAAATAAAAGTTAAATACACAAAGTATCACTCAACATTGTATTTGGGAGCAGGCGGATTTAAGTGTCCCAAGAATATTGTCCGTGATTGTAGATTGAACATTGTGATTTTTATTTTCAAAAAGCATTTCTTTTTTAACTTTATCCACAATGTTGTAATATTTCCCAATGGAAACATTTTACACATAGCCATGTACGTGAAAAGTTTTGAATAACATTTAGTCACATAATGTATAGATGTTTGAAAAGAAATTGACCCATAAAGCTGGCCATACATACAAATGTTATATCTATTTATCTCATGTAATAAAAGAAAGCTATTTTGTGCTTTAATAAGACTGTTTGATTCTTCAATGTCTTTCTTTTTAAACACAAACACAAATTAATATTGTAAATTTATGTTGTTCTCATTGCTTTATGTAGATGATACAATTTAATATAAATATAGTTATTGGGATTAACAGGAAAACATTTGCTAACATGTTAATTGTTATAAACTTTTATAAATATGAATTATTATTGAAGTAATGGGGATCACTTGGGTCTGGGTCTGGGGCAATCAAGTGTAAAAAGGCCTTTGAGGAAAATATCTTATTGATTTCATTTAAAACTATTTTAATTTGATTGACAAAAAGTAATAAGCTGAAACTCATTGTATGGTTGTTTAATGTATATCTTGATCCAAAGATAGCATGGCATACTCGTAGAAGCAGTTTTGCTAACATTACCAATACTCTTTTAGAAAATTATTTTATGTGTGTAAATTTGTGTCTGATGGGAAGTATGGTTTCGTGGATACATGCAAAGATCAGAAGGACACTCAATAAACTGTACAACACATTCTTGTTTTTATTTTCCTTCTTTTTTAGTTGAAAAGTGTCGGGGTTTAATGACCTTTTCATTTTATGGACAAACAAAAACTGCACCTGGATCAGGCTAGCTTTGTCGTACTGATTGCAGTTCTTATTTTAATTAAAATTATATTTTATACAGCTGTAAATAATTGGTTATTAAAATTGTTGGTTACAACAAAACTGTTTTACGGAATCGTTTCTTTAAATTATTTTGCAGAACAAATTAAACCTTTTATTTAAGAAGAGCACTCTTGAAAGAAAACGTAATATATTTTTTCACCAAATTAATCAACCTTTAATTACTTATTATAATTTTTGTTATTCATATGGGCAATTACTATAAACATGACCAATGAGTCATCAACCGTAATTAACTCTGTCTCAACTCGTATATTTGCTTATCGTCTGGACTACATAGCCTAACTGGTTATAATATCACACGATCCTGATTCGCGATATTGAGTGAAACAAATGCACCCTACGTTTTGTGCTTGCTCACGAAACAGCAATATTTTTTGTTTGGCCTTGTTCCAACAAAAAAATCCAGATCAAGAAAATCCGGGATCAAAATGTGGGGTCAAGAAAACAACATTCTTTGAACAAAACTCTTAGAAGAAAGTTTCTATGCATAAATCATAATTCAGAAGAATGTTTCGATGCATAGATGTTGTCGACCCAGGCTACCGGAGGGCTGACCAAAATGATATAAAAAGGCCTGCATTTACTACAGCTATATAATATAGCAATTGGCTTTATCTTGGGAAGCAGTTACTATCGATAAGAAACAAGGTGAGTGTTTTATCGGGTGCGTATATATTTTAAAGACATTATTTTTTAAGTGTACAAAGCGACATTGCCATTTTTCGGGGTGGGATTGGCGAGCTTGGTCCCTTGCCCCCCTCCTCCCCTCCTCCCCTCCCCCCTCCTCCCCTCCCCACCCCAACATGGGTCAATTTCATAGAGCTGCTAAACACACATTTGCTGAGCACATACAAAATATGCTTAGCAAAAATAGGTTACCAGCCAAATAGTTACCTGTATGTAATGTGTATTGTTTCTGGTAGATTCACAGTTAGATCAATTTACTAAGCAGTATTTTGTGCTTGCTTATAAAGCAGGTCTATGAAATTTGGCCAAAGATCTGCAGGCTAGTCAGGGACAGACCTAATGAGTATTTTGTAAATACATTTTAAAAATATTTTTAAATGTAATTCTGTCCAAAGAAGGCTTTAGAAAAGCCACTCGATGCAAGATTCTACACGAAAAATGGACAACATAAACGAAAGGAAAATATTATAAGACAAATATACTAAGATAGTATGTACAGTATTTACACAAGTATGTAGTAGCCAACACCCCCCCCCCTTATTTTCAGTGGCGTAGCTAGCGGGGGGGCTGGGGGGCGGCCGCCCCCCCTGGCTCCAGTTCCAGAATAAGTGCCCCCCCCCCCTTCCCCCCCTAACACATGCGAATTTTTTTCACATGCTTATGGGACTGACTGACGGGCCCACCAGCAGGCAGGACTATACAGGCAGGGCCGGATTTAGACCTTGAGGGGCCCGGGGCACTTCAGGTTCGGGGGCCCCTCGACATAGAAATTAAATTACATGACAAATAAAAAATGAACTAAAATGAATGATAAACCGCATTTCTTCGAAAAAAATATAAAACTAATTTTATAATTATTACATTTTTTTATTTTATAAAGGAAGTCCTTAGTCTGGGGGCCCTCTGGCAGGGGGGCCCGGGGCAATTGCCCCCTTTTTCCCCCTTATAAATCCGGCCCTGTATACAGGGCCGCTTTTACATAAGGGCAAAAGGGTAGTTGCCCACGGCCCCAGGTAAAGAGGGTTCTAAACATCTGTACAGTAATTTTTTTATAACCCGCGATTAATCAAAATCCAATGGCTTAATATGCATGTAGAAGGTATATAGCAGCACTAACACTTTTTCAGGATAACAATTAAGAAGTCGGTGTCATTGATTGGTGGGCCCCCTGGGATCCGATTCCCCCCCCCCCCCCTGGCGAACATAGCCAGCTACGCCACTGCTTATTTTAACTGCATCTGTACATAAATTAATTATATGTAGTATTTTGGTCTGTTGTGTCCACCATCCCTACTGTCATTTTTGATTTTTTTTTCTGTGGAGATCATAGGTTGAATGGAAACAAAAACAGGTATATATAGTGACTTCAAAGATGAGGCAGCAGCTTTTGGGAATCAAAATATTTGCATAAAATTTGCTTTTACACTTTGGAGCAGCTGTACTGTGCATAAATGTGCAGTGGCCGCAAGCCTCCGAACACCCGAACGGGACGAACTGGGTTAGAACAAGCCAATTCCGATGAAAATATCAGTGGCGTGAGAGCGGTTGATGAGAGCAGTTTGTCTCACCTACCAGATTAATTATGCGATTCTTGATTCTGCTAAACAAAGATGACTGGAGTTAAACCTGTGCAGAGTCCCACCTCCCACTAATACGTCATCAGGGGTCCGTGTGCTGTAAAAAGTGTTCAAAAAAACTTTTGTCAAGTGGATGTCCCTGCATGTTATCAATCCCATTTTGGGGGTCGATTAAAACAAGAATTAGTTGAACAAACTTTTCTATAGCACTTTATATTATACGAAACACTATTCCGGCTACCATGCCTTGCCTTGCCCAAATCTTTATCCAAAATTAAAAATAAATAAAAAAATATTTAATTTGTAACCTCAAAATCCGAATGTTTTAAGCCCCTAACATTTTCTCGGATTTGGGTGGGGTTGTTGATTACCTGGGGTGGATCCAGGGTCTCAAAGAGGGAGGCGCACTGCCAAAAAACTGTACACAAAGAACGCATGGTAAATTTACCTGCACGACTAAAACAAAAAAGGGGGGAAACTTTTGTTCCTCCCCTCTCAGATCTGCCAATGGAATAATGTTTAGGGACGACTATTTAAATATGGAAATACCCTCCAACAAATTTACACCACCGGGTGATTCTCTCTATCAGTTATATAATTAATATGAGACATAATTCACCTTTGGTAAAATCACATTGTGTTTTCCTTTCAATTCTGGACCAAAGCGATGTATAAGCGCTGACTAACTTCGATTCCCGCATTCAAGAAAAAAAACGTTTTATGTCATATCACTGTCACAATATCACCAATTCCCCGTTCCTTTGTTCTTATTGCAGGCTTCAGAAGACAACAATAATGTCAGGACTTCGCTATTTACTTTGTTTTGCCTACAGTTTGGTGTTACTGAATCTCAGTCATGGCTGTCCTAGCACAAAAACAACTCAGTGAGTTTCATTATCTTTAATTAACATAATTTATGAGTGATTCACCAGAGAGTAAGATCCAAATTACCACAGGTAACAAAAGAAGAAGTTGAACATGCACTAAAATCGATGAAAAAAAATAAGGCACCCGGGGTGGATGAAATAACAAGCGACATATTGAGAGAGGGTGGTGACGAGGTGATGTCTCAGTTAACCAGCCTTTATAATCAAATCTTCAAGGAACAAAAGATACCAAGACACTGGAAAGAAGCGAAGGTCATTCTCCTTCATAAAAAAGGCGACAAAGCTGACAGCAAGAATTACAGACCCATCAGTCTTTTATCACATCTTTACAAAATTCTAACCAAAATTATACAAAACAGGATTACGACAGTTCTAGACGAGCATCAACCAAGAGAACAAGCTGGGTTCAGAAAAGGTTTCTCAACAACAGACCATTTATATGCACTAAACCCACTCTCATCGAAAAGGCCAATGAATATCAACTGGACTTGTGTGTTGGTTTCATTGATTATGAAAAGGCATTTGACTCAGTGGAACACAAATATCTGTTTCAAGCTTTGAGAAAAATGGAAATCAGTGAAGGATACATAAAGCTACTAGAAGATATCTACACTGGAGCAACAGCAAAGATACACATTGACAAAGACGTCTCACAGGAAATAAACATCAACAGGGGAGTTAGGCAAGGGGACCCAATGTCACCCAAAATCTTCACCGCAGTGTTAGAGGAGGTTTTCAAGAACACGTCCCTGGATGAGAAAGGGTATAACATTGATGGAGAAATGTTGACAGATCTACGCTTTGCAGATGATGTGGCTCTAATCACCTCTTCTGTTAACGATTTGGAAGTGCAAATAAATGAAGTAAACAGAAAAAGTAAAGACATAGGGTTGAAGATGCACAAGGGAAAGACAAAGTACATGACAACCTTCAACACAGATGACACAATAACGGTGGAGGACCAAGAGATCAGCAGGGTCAATGAATACAAATACTTGGGTCAAACAGTGAAAATGCAAGACAACACACAAGACGAAGTCTCAAGCAGGATAAAGACAGGATGGTGTTCCTTTGGACGATACCGAGGAATACTTTGTGATAAGAACATACCTATGGCTCTAAGGAGAAAAGTATATGATCAGTGTGTACTACCTACAATAACATATGGAGCAGAAACATGGACAACAACAAAACTGATAGAACACAAACTCCGTACAGCACAAAGAGCAATGGAGAGACAAATGCTACATATCTCAATCAGAGATAGGGTTAAATGCACAGAAATACGAAAGAAAACTGGAGTGAGAGACATCATAAGGACAATAAAACAAGCTAAATGGAGATGGGCTGGACACACTGCCCGAAGAAGAGACAACAGGTGGACAACAAGACTATTGGAGTGGCAACCAAGGACAGGGAAAAGGAAAAGAGGTAGACAGAGAAGAAGATGGAGAAATGACATCAGGGCATATGCAGGAACAACATGGACAAGAACAGCTAGAAATAGAGATGAATGGCATTTTCATGAGGAGGGCTACATCCTACACTGGATGAACACAGCCTAAATGAATGAATGAATGAAAAAGATCCAAATATACCCCAACAGGTGATTTATCCCGCCGAAAATTCAAATTTCAATAAAGGAAAACATGTCTGGCTGCACAAACTCCCGAACCTTTCAAGTTTGACATTCTAAAAGCATTTCTGGATGAAAAACAGCCATTTGATGTCATGCGCTCGAAAATGTCAGCAAGCTATTTTTTGCATATTTTTTTCTTCATCGAAACATTGCCATTTTACTTGAAGAAGGGGAAACAAAATCTCAAAATAATCCTGAGAAGCATGATTTTAAAGTAAATATGTACTAAAATGAAATCAATGGTCCCGTCATCTTTAAAACTAACAATTTTGTGAAATAGTCTATTCCATTTTACTATCTCAAAGGAAATTATCAATGTTAAAATTCAACAGCAACAGTAAGAATAATTTATACTCTTCAAGAACCAACACTAATTTTTTTGTAAACGACTGTTTCATTTCATTAAAAAAAGTTGTTGTGATGGACACAGCGGAAGTCTTATTGCTCCAAGCGCGTGGCCAACCAGTCAGAGCCCCGCTGGTGGACCGCTCAGCAACCCGTCAGCAGCCGTCTGCTATTTCTATCGTTCGAGTAACTGTTTGATATGCACGAGTGGGTGAGTGGAATTACTTAATAATTATGTTATTAACACATACACTGCAAAAAATGGAGGTGATCTTGTACATCATTGCATGGTTGCAATGCACATAGATATGGCTATAATCAACCCAACCTTAGCAATGCATACAATAAGTCACACCACCTGCATAATAGCCTCGCGCTTGAACGACATAGTACCACTCGTCATAAAAAGGCTTCAATGTATTGGTTACTCCGCCGTGCTGTTTGATTGGCAGGTTGGGTTGGTGCAATATTATTGGACCACACATGTTCAGTTTCGTCAGCATTTTTTCACCCTTTTTGCCTTGCGAACATTTTTAAAGAATAAGCCTATCTGCAAACGACTCAAACAATTAAGATATCAAGTTAAATTTCATGGAATGGTTTGTTTGCCCCTATTGGTTGTACACATCTGTCACTTTCATAAAACAGGCTTGACATTACAGACTTTTAAGAGAAACTTAAGATGATATTAAGTGAACCAAATGTCGAAAAACTTTTGTCGTTCTATTGTTATTTTGGAAAATAGAAACCATTAATATGAAAAACAACTGATTGATTGATTATTTTATTGATTAATTGATTGTTTGTTTTTTGGTGAGTTGAGGTGTTTTTTGTTTGTTTGAGTCTTTTTATGTCACACATTATCCCGAGAAGCATTTGTGATGTGTTCTACCGAAAACAGACATATTTGGGCAAGAAATCAAAATTAAGTTGGTTATTGATAATGAAAGTAGAGATCTTCAGCTTTACAATGATAGCTTTCTTATTTTATTTGGACGTGCAAGCGGAATAACATAATTTTTAAGGTTGTCTTTACGAAAACTCAAAACAGAGTTATTGCCATTTTAAAGTTACAAGTATCATTTTGTATAGGTAGTGAACTTCTTACAAATGTACTTCATTTTCCCTAGCAACAGGCATTACAGAAGAATAATATTGCCTTATATGTATAATGTTTTTTTAATATTCATTAATTTTTGGCTATTTCTCAGTTCCAAGCTCTGCCCAAATTCTGTCTGATTTCGGTGGACCACGTCACATTTTTCGAATTGACCCTCTATAGACATCTTGGGCAGACTTTCCAAACGGATAAAGCAGTTTCATTAAACCTGATTAATTTCGTCTTATTCTCCCTTCATTTTATTCAGCTCAACAACATCCAGATGTTGCACCGAAACCCCCTCTGTCACGGACGACACGATGCAGGGCGGGCCCACGCCTTATAACGAGTACCTGATAGGAAAGCGTTATATCCATCCCACTCATGGCATCGACTGGTACAGACTGTACCCAAGAATGGAAAAAGCGGACGGGTATTACGATTACAAGACCCCAACGGCTACTGGAAGGTATGTTTACGGTTGCGGTAACCGCCTAATGAGGGCGCTATACGCTCCAACGGCAACTGACACGTGGCCGTTGCTAGGGGAGTAGTAGCATTATCACTGGTTCGCGTGCGCTATTATTATTGCCTCCATTCAAGTATTAACAGTTACCGTACCAACAAAGAGCTGTAAATTTGTTTAACAAAATGGCGGAATAAAAGACCGTTATTTCAGGTAGAAAACAACCTCATACTCAATGATAAGTCCAGCAATGTGTTCCAAAAACAAAGGAAAATGTATGATATTTGGAAGAAGGTGGGTGAGAGGATGGCATCCAGATGGTTTGGACATAAAATTACTTTACTTAATCATTAAAGCGATGGACAGATAAACTTTGCTCTCTCATATCAACACAAATTTAAAAAAACAATTACGCACATTATTATAAACAAAAAGTTGCTGTATGGTGACTTTTTTGTTCCAAGTTTTTTTCTGTGAAAGTTGTGACTTGGACTCTTCCTTGAGTTGAAACTTTCACAGGTCGGTAGTTTAATGTATATCTTGATTCAAAGTTTCGCCAACAATTATCAATTCTGTACTGTCCTTCACAAACAAATTGACTAAAATTGTGTAATTATTCATTCACATAGGTCTGCAATGGGTCTTCATCCAGGGTCGCTTTCGCTGGGATGTGTCACAGTGAGAGACGAGGACAACTGCTGGGAGCAAACATCCAACGCTCTGGACAGTGGGTGGATGACGTACAAAAACAGCGACTACAGTGGGTTCTTGTACGTGTTGTCCTAGAACTTTCTTGAACAAAACAAAACAATTAAAAATAGTGTCCCCAAAATACAAGTTCCTTCTTATTTGTTTACCAAATTCAACAATTAGGCCTATCTACAGTTTCTTGAATGTGTGTATATGCCTATCCACAGTTTGTTGAATGTGTGTATATGCCTATCCACAGTTTGTTGAATGTGTGTATATGCCTATCCACAGTTTGTTGAATGTGAGTATATGCCTGTGATCCCCGTTTACTGTTTTTTCCAGCATTCAAAGTTATCAACATGTTCAAGGTAGTGCATAGAAAGCTGTTTTTGAAGACCTCCTCCTCTTGTCACAAAATGGAGAGTAAAATTATTTACAAGCACGGCCTCTTCCTGGATCAGCAATTTCCACCCCCCCCCCCCCCCCGCCACAAAAACTACCACCACAAAAGAAGAAAATGAAGTTTTCATGCTACACTGTCTCTGAATTTAGAACATTCATAAAAGGGTACAAAATCAACATTTCCAAAGACGGCATCCCCTCCCGTCCCTGCAGTGGTCTCTGTAGAACCTTGAAAATGTTGACAATCGTTAACGACTACTAATACGTCTTCATCAGATTTTACTGATTGTGTTTGAAAATTGGAATGGGAATTTGAAAGCAAGTTTATTGTAAGCAATGTTTCCTATTCACACCACAATGTTTTCTTGCATTACTTGGACCGGCATATTTACAAAATAGCACCAGTGCAAATTTAACTACATTTGTTTTAAAAACCAGCTTACCAAATTGTTTCACAGATAATAATTATTTGGCATTATATTTTTTTTACAGAAAATGATTGTGGATTAAGTACGTGTTGAAATTATGTATGCAACAACCTTCTTGGGGGACACTTGTAGGTTTGCTGTGAAAGTATTGTCTCTCTCGAGTCGTGTTTAGTTGTGATCAGAACCGTAATTCGGTTTATTTACACTTTTATCAGTATGATGTGAATGTCGTGTCTTCAAACGATGTAATGTTCTGGTCCGTTTTTAAAAAAGCTTTAGTTGAGGTATAAGCTATTGGTAATGTGTTAACATCGCAAACACGAAAATGAGCAAATTTAAACCAAACAAAGTTATAGAAAAAAAAACTGTTTGATACCATTAGGCCAACAAAAACAAGTCTCCAGTTTCTGGTCCTAGGTCAGCTTCAAAACCGTTGCAGTGACGCACTTTTTTTTATGTTTTTTGTTTTGTTTGATACATGACTGTATATACGTGGTTATTGCAAATTTCACAAAAATGATGGCTAAGAAAAACCGCACAAATCAAGCAAAAGTTCATACCCCTATGTGAAAAGTCACAGCACGGCAGAATTCCAATCGATCTAGCAATTTTGGCTGCAATTGGACATCGTATCATAGCAAAAACAAATTAAACAAAGCATACAAACAAACAAAAACAAAAACGCGCGGGTCTTATTTTTTTTTAAATTTATTTATTTATTTTGTGCCTTAAATTAAGTATGCTTTTAGATTATAATTCTTTTCGGCTAACTATACTGTATACCAGTACTTTTTAAACTAGTCAATAAAATGACAGCTTTATACACAAAGGTATTCAATAGTAGACTGTGCGCTTGATTTCTGTTGTATATATTAATGAAATTCAGTTCAAACACTTGAGACAGAAAGGTGCATCAATTTATGGTTAACAAAAATGGAAATGTATATGCATGCCAATACCATTGGTTTCAAGGCGCGTAGCCAGAACTTTTCAAGGTGAATTGGATTTAACCCCTGATAGTTTTCCGCCCTTGCAAATATTTGTTCAAGGAGGGATTGGGGAGGGGGTTGATGAGGTCACAACTATACCGAGTTCCTATCCTTCTTTTAAGGGAACAGTAACTATTTGAGGACAATCATTATTTGTGGATCATTGCCATTATCGCACTGGGTGGGGGGGGGGGGGGTGGGGGGACATGGTACCTTTACCAACTTGTTCAACTCAATTTATTATCACATTTATTTCCATACTTTCATGAAACAAATGGTTACACAAAAGGTGGTATACAAAGTTAGTACAAAGAAAGGTAGTAAATTAGACAACCGGATAGATAATATGAAAGGAGACTATACCAATCTATGTAGGCCCTACACGTCACGAATGAACATACAGACTACGGAGGCCTTTTGTGTAAGCCAAGGCTTATGGGAACAACCTTAGAGACATGGAGGCTGTTCGTGTAAACCAACGCTTATGGGAACAACCTTAGAGACATGGAGGTTGTTCGTGTAAGCCTATAGGCTTGTGGGGAACAACCTTAGAGACATGGATGGAGGCTGTTCGTGTAAGCATATAGGCTTGTGGGGAACAACCTTAGCGACATGGAGGCTGTTCGTGTAAGCCTATAGGCTTGTGGGGAACAACCTTAGAGACATGGAGGCTGTTCTTGTAAGCCTATAGGCTTGTGGGGAACAACCTTAGAGACATGGAGGCTGTTCTTGTAAGCCTATAGGCTTGTGGGGAACAACCTTAGAGACATGGAGGCTGTTCTTGTAAGCCTATAGGCTTGTGGGGAACAACCTTAGAGACATGGAGGCTGTTCATCTAAGCCAAGGCTTGTGGGGAACAACCTTAGAGGCATGGAGGCTGTTCGTGTAAGCCAATAGGCTTGTGGGGAACAACCTTAGAGACATGGAGGCTGTTCGTGTAAGCCTATAGGCTTGTGGGGAACAACCTTAGTGAAATGGAGGTTGTTCGTGTAAGCCTATAAGCTTGTGGGGAACAACCTTAGAGACATGGATACTGTTCGTGTAAGCCTATAGGCTTGTGGGGAACAACCTTAGAGACATGGAGGCTGTTCGTGTAAGCCTACAGGCTTGTGGAGAACAACCTTAGAGACATGGAGGCTGTTTGTGTAAGCCTATAGGCTTGTGGGGAACAACCTTAGAGACATGGAGGCTGTTCGTGTAAGTCAAGGCTTGTGGGGAACAACCTTAGAGGCATGGAGGCTGTTCATGTAAGCCAAGGCTTGTGGGGAATAGCCTTACACAAAAGACATACATCTGGGGACGGACGAGACCAGACAGAACAGAATTACAGAAGACAGGGTCCTTTTAGCTATACAGTAATGCACTCACATGGTATAATGTAACGAAGAACAATGTATAGCCTAAAGTGGAAGCTGATCATGAGAAATGTTGAGCTATCAGTGACGATTTACATGTATTGGAAGGAGAAATCTAGGTTAAATATTGGGAGAGAAGAATTTCACATCAAGTTTCAGATAATATTTTGGTGATTTTATAATTGAGTTATTACCGAGGTCGTGCCTTCCCATTAAAAGAACGATAAAACACGGGTTGTAAGTGCCCTAATACGACTCGATCTCTGCAGTATTTACTTGCCTAAAGATCCAGTTATTCGTACGATAAATACGAAAGTGAGGCTGTAATTCTCACGACCACACTATAAGCTTACATGCTGCATGCACCAGCGAGAAGTTACAAAGAAAAGTTCATTCCTGACATAAGGAAGAGATAAATGGATGTAGCTACTTCCATTAACTTACTCACAATTCAATGAAATTTGAAGCGAGGTTGCCCCTGCAAACAGACTTAATTAGACAGGTTACTATAATGAGCATGTACAGACACACAACCTCTTGTATTCAGAGAATAATACATACGACGGCTAACTCAAGAATAAGTTTAAAATGTAACGTTTGCATAAAGATATAATGTTTGCATTTATATTATATGTTTGGAAAGGAGTTGTGAATAATATGTGAATAATATTTTTCTTAAAATAGAGGGACGGTTAATTAATTTTAGCATTGGTAATGTAGGCAAATCTGCTTCTACGTCTATACTGTAGTACTCTCTTTGAATCAAGATATACATTCAACAAGCAACTTCTTTATTATTTCAGATTATAACGTGGTGTCGTTCATAAGTCAAAACAGTGAAAACAAAGCATTCGGGTTACTTGCTTTCATTATAAGGTTGAATTTAGGAAACAGTACTCTCTCCTTACTGGTTATTATTTAATTTTTATTACAAACGACAGCACCTCAGACAAAAACATTTTTTGGAAAAGAGAAACTTTTATCATCTTTACACTAATTAGTTTCACTTTTCGATTCAACAATTTGGTTATTTATAAATTCCCAATCGCAGTGTCACAAAGAAGTAATCGATTCGTAAAAATAGTTTGATGTGTAATGCATATAAATAGTTTGACCCTGAAAAATGCACAAAGACTATATAAAATAAGCCTTGCAGTCTTTATAAGTTAACAATAAGTTGACCGGATATTTCCAGCCTTGAAGATCGCTGACCCGTGAGAAGGATTCGTGCGTTTTCGGATCAAATATAAATTTCAGTTTATGAAAACAAATAATGCTTGTTAAAGGTACACGAACTCCGAGCTTCACAAATTCGAATACGTTAGTCGTGTTTTCTTCTTCTTCTACATAAACCCATACATGTGAAAGGGTTTCTGCCCAGTTTGGCTCTAATTATTATGCATGAGATTTTTCAAGGAAATCGCGAGATTGTTTACAACATGAATGCAATTTTTTGAAAACTGGCTTCTATATACGTGGGTTACATACTCGTAAAGCATTTTGATATTTGAACTGAAATATTATTTGAACATTATTTAATAGCAAAATAATAATGTATACGGTCATTTCAGTCCTCTAGTTTTCAAGAAATATATCACAACGCTAGATTGAAGAGGTGGTTAGGCCTACATTTGAGAAAACGAAAAAGCTGTGAACTTTTTTTCTGTTTGTATGTTTTACAAAATATCTTCCCGTCCAGCAATTCTTGTTTTCTCTGCGATGAAAGCACTCTAGGCGAAATCATTTCTCATGATGATTGATATGTGTACCAACTTAAATCAAGTAAGATTTTTTGTATTATTATTGTTAACAACTGATTCAGTTCAGTGAGCACACACTCCTCTCCCCTTACACCTAGGATCCTAGTCCCATAGTCTCACAGTTTCCCGCCTGCGCGCCTCAACGAACTAATCCTCCAGCAGGGGATGATCCTCCAGCAGCCTACTTAAGCAGCAGCAGTTTCAAGAGTCCGGCATTCTCCTGAGGACGATCAGAGCATACTGATCGAAACGTCGAGTTGTACCCCCAGTTCTTTTCAGAACTAATTACTACTCAATTGAGATCCTTACATGGTGTCACCGCAATTAGTCTTACTTATTATTTTTTAAATTTAATTATCTGGTAATTGCCAATGTTGTACATGCCCTTTAAAGGAACAATATTTTCACGATAAACAGGGCATGGAATCGGAGTGCTAGTTTTAGATAAAATCAGTGACAACTAAAAATAATACCCCTTAGATAAGGTCAATATTATTTAAAAGTCGTGTGTGCACCTTTAACAATGGAACAAATCATCCGCAGAGTGCGTTATTCCTCGCTGGTTCAAAGGTATGGGGAAGTTAAAGGTGTATTTGTAGGCACAGAATAATGAAAATCCTGATCCGGGTCACTTATGAAGGTTATTATTTTGTTTCTGTGGTGACGTAGGTCTATACTCTATACGAGGTGACGTAGGTCTATACGCCTACATTTACAACTTCTTTGTATTAAAAAAAAAAAATATTCCTCCAGGAATTTGTCATGCAATTATTGTGTGTACGTGTATTTCTACAAACAGTCAATTTCCAATCCTAATCAATATTAATAGACTTCTTGTCAATGTTAAACCCTCTGAGTGATATTTGTTGAGGTTTGTACATTTTACATTGTGGAAATAATTAATGTAACTATAATGACACCAAAACAAAAATGTTTTACCTACCAGACAAACCACTAAAAGCGCCATTCAAATTTTAACCAAAAAATGGACCAATCAACATTGCATCTGATAAGCATAGCACCAGTGTTACAAACTAATTGTAATAATTGTAATTTGTTTTTATTTATTTATTTATTTTTGTTTTAACCAGGTAATTGCAAGCAAACCCTACGAAAAATGTTCAGACTGATAAACGTATGGTAAACTTACAAAAACACAGTGATAAAAAAGGCTGAGATGTAAGGGTTGGCACACATTCCACTTTGCCCCCCCCCCCCTTTAATTCACCAATGCATACAAGTCAATAGCAAGACAACATAACATTTTGATAAAATTACTGGAAAATTAATTCGCATTTTTTTAAAACCATCTTTAACGAGGGTAACCCATCCAGCACAGCTGATCATTTGGGGCCCTCATATTATATACAAAACATATCAATATTATACAAAAACTATTACAGAAGGAGGTTCAGATGAATTAATAATAATAATAAAACAGTCTTAACGGACAATTACATACGAAATAAAATGTAAAGGACTAAATTCCACAAAAAGACCCCCCTCCCAGTCTACCATACTGATTAAAGATCGGACTAAAAGGGAAGATT
Organism: Zoroaster sp. YZ-2022; assembly: GCA_029582265.1. Taxonomy (NCBI): domain Eukaryota; kingdom Metazoa; phylum Echinodermata; class Asteroidea; order Forcipulatida; family Zoroasteridae; genus Zoroaster; species Zoroaster sp. YZ-2022. The sequence continues at coordinate 6,979,998 of CM055830.1, read as the reverse complement.
AAAAATGGAGCAATAAACTAAATAACAATAATAGATTGAACACAAACATATTTAGAAATACGAGATTAAGAAATACGAGCGCCCCCCCCCCCCATCCTCCCCCAATAAAAACCATCAAAGCAAATTATTTAACAATGTATACCAACATCTCGGGCAAAACACAAGATAATCTATGACATAAATGAGCTTAAATAATAATAATAATAATATTACTTCAAACCTTGTCTTCCTCCAGCAAACGCCGGAATGAAGAATAAGAGTTTGAACGAGTGGTGAAAGGTACACCATTTAAAAAAAGAAGGAGCTCTGTTTTTAAAGATTCCACATTTAGGTTTGTAACAAATTGGGACAGTATTCCAATGCACAGCGAGAAAAGTATGAAAGGGCCTCAAAATAAAATAAATTGAAATAAATATGCTTATAATCTTGTTAATATATAGGCCTACCGTTTTTGTTATTAACAAACCATTGGGTCTTGATCTTGGTCTTCCCATACGGTGGAGTTACAGTCTGTTGACTTAAGATATTGACTCACATTTATCAAGAATTTTGTTATAATATTGGTTGATCATGTCTTGGTCAACATTATCCAAAAATCTACTGTTGATTGAAGGGGGCTGTTGGAAAATAATGGCACAAACAGTACAACAGTCACAGGAAATGCAAAGGAACGAATCCTTAATGACGGAACTCAAAGAAAACACAAAACCAATTTTATGGAGACTTTCTCTATCCAAACAAACGATGTTCGCTGACGTCTAGGGTGTGGTCAGCAAAGTGAAACCGTGACCAGGAAGATCCGCGACCAGGATCCGGGTCCTTTGTTATATGTAGAATTTGAGGTGACGTTCGATTGTGCTTCACGCTCCTGAGATTACTTCTTTTGTCTGACGTTACAGACAAAATGCTTTAAAAGGCTTGATTTTCCACTCCAAATCAAAACTTCGTCTCAGCGAACAAGAGAGAACAAGTAAAAGGTAAGGAACCTTATTTGTTGATATTATCTGACTCTATATTTACCCTGCATCCTAACTGGGTGTTAAGACGTCAATTTATGTAGGCTCATACTTCTATTTTAATATTTTGGTATATATACTTTTCTATATTCTGTGCTGCTTTTAAAGTACGTTTCATGACAGGATCCACATTTTTTAATCATGTGTTTATTTTTACTGATCGGGTCAACACTAATACCCTGCACATAACTTGGGTGTTAAAATAAAACCAGTGGTGTCAACTTTATACTAAAATAGTGTCTGTATTGGTAGAGTTGCTTAACAAAGTATGGCCAACAAAATCCCCGATGGTTTCTTGAAGTTCTCTTCTAAACCAGATGGTCAAAATATATTTTATTATTTTCCCATCAGAATTTCAACAACTGCGAAAATGGCGGGATTTTGCTACTTGGCACTTTTTGTCTATAGTCTGGTGCATCTCAGCTGTGGTTGCCCAGTCTTCGTGCCTATGCACTCGCCACCTCCAACTGTAGTATCTGCTACAACCCAAAGACCAACAGCACCCACATCGCCAGCTACAGACCCAACAGTGCCCTCATCGCCGGCTACAGATCCAGCAGTGCCCTCATCGACGGTAACAGTGCCCCCAACGCCGGCTACTGATCAAACATCACCAGCTTCAAATGAAACAGTGCCCTCGTTTCCGGACGCGGACGAAACCACATCTTCATCACCAACTACAAACGAAACTGGAACACCAACTCCTCGACCTCAGTAAGTTTAACTTTATTCAATCTTATAGTAATAATTCTACTCAATAAAATACAGAATCAATAATACAATACAACAAAGAAAAACCACTGGGTCTGTTCAGTGTGTTTTCTATCTCTTTCTTAATAGGAAGTTGGCGTCATGTATTTTAGTAAAAATTGTTTCTGAACTGCATTTACGTCTCAACAAGATTATGTTCCATAGAGTATTTTGCAAATATACGCGCGCGTTACATCTCGGTCGAGCTGGTGATTACACTGTTAACACGAATTCCCCGTACGTGTTAATGTGTAGTTTATAATCAAACAATTTACAACTGTGTTTGTAAACAGAACACAGAACATCGTGAGGTCAGTTTTGCATTTGTTTCTGTTGTAAGCTAGACCAACATGCATTGCGCACATCGGATTGCACGTGCGCACTGTGGTGTTGCCGAGAAGGTGTATGTGCTGTTAGAATGATGTTTGTCGATTTTCAATAGAGAAGTTTACTAAGCAAATATTTTTGCTTAGCATTATAAAACAGATTACCACCATACATTTTGTATGAAAATTTGTCTAGTAGGCTAACCAAAGAAATCCGCTTAGCATTTTTTTCTTTCTGGCAAGCAATTTTTTTTTCTTCTGAGCAGATATAAAATGGGGCACGAGCCAATGCCAAGGCGTGTGGAAAAAGTTTTGCTAGCTTAACCAATTTAAAGGATGATTGAGAATTCTAAAATAATATGAAAAACTTTCTTAGTGTTGAGCTGGTGTTGTATCAATCTCTTTATGAAAAACATATTACCTTAATTTCTGTAGCATTAATGAACGGTTAAATAATAACCAGATCGAATTTAGAATGAAGTTGTATTTCCTAAATTCCACAGCAGAATAAATAAAATAAATTTAAATGGGTTTTCACTATTTTCTTGGGAACGACACCACATACAAGGCTGAAATTTGCCACGAATTATTTGTTAAATGTAGATCTTGATTCAAAAGAAGTAAGCATACTACTCAATGGAACAGTTGCGCTAACATTATCAATATATACCTTCTATTTCCCTATGATAGTTGTTGTAATGGTAAGACTGGACGTACTACGGCTACGCCCCAGTGGCCAGATAACCAGAGCCCAGCCGGTGGACCGGCCGGAAACCCACAAGCCGCCGTCTGCATCTTCTACAGAATCAGTAACTGCTTGATCTGTCGTAAAGGGTAAGCATTTTATTCCTTTCACTTTTTCAGTTCGATATTAATTAAAGAGATTGTACAACTGCCGTGTCGAATTCAATTTTTTTTTTAAATTATTATTTTCGATTCGATACAGCAGGAGCGGGACTTTTGAAACCATTAATTCGGCTCGACAGAGGCACTTGACTCGACTGGCTCTGCCTTGCTATGCGGGGTGGTTCGGCAGTAGCATGGCTTGGTTTGAAACGACGTTCCACTAATGTGTCGAATCGAAATTAATTCCAACCTGGCGCTACGTTTTTGGTCTCGTTGGCATAGTCCGCCATTTTGGATGTATTTTAAATAAATTGGGAACTTACGGACGACGTTTGAAACCGCCGCGCGTCATTACAGTGTTTTAGACGAATTCAATTCATTTGAATTCGATACGGCAGGAGCGCGACGTTTGCAACGGGCCATACTGGGGAGAAACTGGGAAGAAACTTCTGAAGTGCTTTCATTACATTACATTACAACAAGTATTTATCATGCGCCATTCCCAAGAGGCTCATGGCGCTTACAAAAGTTAAATGACATAATAAATACAAATCAGGATAGAATAAGACATAAATTGATGCAAAATTAATGAGGAAACAAGTGAGTTTTAAGAGCCTTCTTGAAGGCATTAACAGAAACAGATTGTCTGATATAAACAGGAACATTGTTCCATAGCTTGGATGCACAAACAGTGAGAGATGTATCACCAGCTTGGACTCTTGTGATAGGATATTCAAGGCGGAGATAGTCATCTGTTGATCTAATGTCTATTTGGAACATACAATTTCAAACAATTTGATAAATATATTGGTGCTAAGCCATTTAGTGATTTGTACACATACAGAAGCAATTTAAATGATATTCTTTGTTGAACTGGTAAAACAGGAATTATTATTTCGAACACAAACATAAATAAAATAGTGATTTATGATTTGTTATTTTGTTTGTTCCTATCCCTGTTGAAGGTTACTCATTTCAAAATGTTGCACTGCAGTCCCGTGCGTGAAGGACGACACTGCACAAGGTGGGCCCACACCCTACAACGAATATCTCATTGGACAAAGGTACACCCACGTCACCCATATGATTGATTGGTACAACCTCTACCCTAGGAAGGAGGCACCTCTCAACGGTTATTATGGCTACAACGATCCCACTGCAACGGGAAGGTATGCTTTATAATTAAACGCAGGGTTCATTAAGATAACAACTGAGGGAATACAGACCCTTTGTGTAAAACGTGTAAAACGGATCCCTAGGTACGTTTTGACGTACCGGTACCCCTAAGCACTCTCTGTTGTCTGAATGACCATAAGATGACCTTAGTACTATAAAGTGAATACTATAAGACAAAAGAGGATGCATTAAATAGTAATACGTGTCAAGGGATCTGATTTACCTGAATGGTCCATATTTCTTCAGTTTATTTTTTTTGTATTGAAAGTGAATGTAAACTATTAGCAATGTTGGAAAAACTGATTCTCACTATACATGTTTGTTTGTTGTTATTAAAGATGTTTATGTAACACCAAACCTGTGAAAGTTTTAACGCATCAATGAGAAGAAATAAACATTCATATTTATTAGCAAACACAAATATTGTTTCCATTCTAACATGGAATATGCGACCAGTACCAATGACGGACCCCGGAAGGGGGTTGTGGCTGAATACCTCAATTACCCTCCCTGCTTTATCCCCCTAACACCCCCTCCCCCCGTTAAGCAATTTTAAAGATGTTCAAATTTGGGGAATCAGGATACAAATTCAGCCCGCTCCCATTTCATTTCTTTGAGCTCCCTGAGTACTCTTTCTGGTGAAACATTTGACAAACATTACTGTCAGTGATTTCTGTGTTGGCAGACGACATTATTTCGAGGGTTGAGTGGTGGCATCATCAGTTTTACAACAAAAATGTTTTACATTAAAATTCAACCATTGTTATTATGTGTTCTATAATAGGAAAACGCTGGGTCTTCATCCTGGAACGCGTACGTTGGGATGCGTTACGGCGATCAATGATGCTGGTTGTTGGGCTTCCACCAAGAACGTTCTGGACAAGGGATCACTGCGGTACAACAACAGTGGATACAGAGGTTTCCTGTATGTCATACCTGCATAGAATTCATATCAAGAATGCAGGACACTTTGGGCGTGTTTTGGAGAACGTTTTGGAGAAACTTGTTTCTGGCGTCACAGTAATATATTTAGAATGCTGGAGACATGGGTCGTGTTTTGCCAACGCGACCACAATCTTGTTTCTGACCGCAACAGTATTGACCAAAAACAGGGTCACAGAGCTAAATTATACGACAACGCGTACGTATTAACCAGAAACAGTATGTGACAATCCTCTTATTTCTGCTCAAAATGGAACTTATTCGATAAAACTTGAACTTACTTTATGACACTTACTTTATGAATTAACTTACGTATGTTTTGAATCTCCTAGGAGATGGTGTACTTGATTTAACTTGTATAACAAATAGAAAAAATCTATAATTTATTTTTTATAATCTGTCATGTTATTAAGCCAAGCCTTTACAGAGCAAAAACTCGGCACAAGTTTGGTCGGAAGAGTCACGGGATTGCCGCACAACCAGAAATCAGTAAAATCAGTTCAATCGATAGACAAAGCCTAGACCTGAGCTTCGGCATTTTTTAAGTTTCTTTTTTCTTTTTTCTTTGCTATGAAACGATATTTAATGTGCAGCCCAAATTGCTGGCTCGATTGGAATTCTATGTTTTAAACGACTTTTATCACAGAGAGGTATGAACGTTTGCCCGATTTGTGAGGCCTTTGTTAGACACCAAACTTTGTGTATGGGAAATGTTGTATGGTTCCAATAACCGTGTATATATGTATTATGTATTTCACTGGTTGGCAAATAAATAAATAATAATAAATAAATAAATAAATAAGGCGCGTCACCGCACCTATTTTGAAGCCGACCTATGACCAGAAACCGGAGACTTTTTAGCCTTATTCTACTTATATAGAAATCTGGCAAAAAGGGACCAAAAATAAGTCGATAATCAACATAAAGCAATTCCATTTTGTACTTACGAGTATAAAAGGGGATTTAAAGTTATAACTTTTTTCAAAATATATCTGTTTAAATAATAAGCCTGTTTAGTAGTCAAATAATAATTCATGTCTTTGGTTGGAATGGTAGCTTAGTCTGGTATTTAATGCCAGTATATGATTTTAGTAAGTGCATTCATACTTTATAAGAACAGACAGATATTTAAAGAAACCAACCTTGAAGTTTAAGCTCATTTCATTGTGTCGTTAACGAAAATGCATTCAGATTGTTTGTATGATCCAAACGCGGAATCTTCGTCTCATGAAGTCGAAAAAGTCAGTTGTGAAATTAATATACTTTAAAAAAAAAAAGATTTTCTCTCAGACAGAAATATTTCAGAGGATGTGTTATACAATCATCAATTTTACACTAGGTAATAAATTGTTATAACAAAAATCGTATTCTCTTCTTAGATATTCCCAGACTGCCGCTTCACAGGTTGTATCATAACATGAGGCGTTATCCCAAAAGCCTGTACTGCATTCTTTGGTTCAATGACTTCTAACAAGCGCTCCCACACGGCCCGATCAAAGACGGGCAGATGGCCAACATTAGCTCTGGGCGATTAGTGAAATTCAGTACTCGATTAATCGCACAGCAATTACTCGCAATACTCGATTAATCGCAAGAACCGATATTCGTCTTATTCACGTTTTCAAAAGTATACTATATCAAACATACTTTATTATTATGTTTTATGATAATTATTCTGAAAAACTCAGTCGACAAAAGAATCAGTCGTTACTTGTAAAAGTGTTTACTACTCGCAAGTACTTTGATGTAATCACAGTAGAACGATTAATCGAGTAGTAAAAAGACGCGAGTACGAGTACGATTAGCAGTTACTACTCGCGAGTACTCGAGTAATCGCACCGCTCGCCCAGCACTAGCCAGCATATGGATAGATAGCTCAGTTGAGTGCCGGCACGTTAACCTGGAAGTCTCAGAATCCAGTCACGCTCTACTCAATTTTTATTTGTTTATTATAAACAAAGTAATTATTATGTTAAACTGTGATTAAGATGATTGTGTATCCAGTGTTTTCTCACTGTTCTACCTAAATTGTTTTGTTTTCTAATTTGTATTTTACGGGATAGTTGTCGGATGTTTGGTTTTGCAATGATTATGTGCCCAAACTTGTGTAAGACGGGACATGTTTCCTGTATAACCGTACTTCTCGTGTTTATTTTGGGAGTGTACCGTATCTTTTTAGGACATTTTTCTTTTCTAAAGTGGAGGGGCGCTATTTCGATGGAAAATTAATTTTTTTTTCTAAAGATTGCTGATGGAAAAATGCTCAGAAGCAGGAGCTATGCGTCTTTAATATTTTAACTGAATGCTGGTTATTCTATTTTATTCAGAATCAAAACAGTTTGTATGTATATAACATTTTATTCGCAGACTGAACCTTTTGGTTATATGAACCTTCCTTTTGGTTATATTTCCTCCTCAAGTCTTTCTATTAATTATATATACTTGTTATGTATGTCATTTGTGAGTTTTATCTTTGTTTTATATGTCTTTGATATGTAAATAGTGGAGAGAAATCAAATAATAACAAATAAAAATAATATTGATGATGATAATAATTGTGAGGTTACCAATAGTAGGCTACTTTTCAAGACTTTTTGATCCGGAAATGAAGCTAACGCCGGACCACATCAAAACAAACATTTCAAACAATTTTGTTTCCATTTCACAATTATAAGAAAAATACAATCAAATAAAGTCAGTTAAGCCACAATAACTACAATCAAAGTCATATTGGTTACAAAACATCAGTTGAAATGGGGGCACGACCAGAACAAAACATAAGCTCGTGGGAGGTAAGCCCGTACAGACAGGCATCGAACAGACAAACAAGCAAACAGACAGACATGTTCCAGTGGCTGAACGGCACCAAGTGTCAATGTTACAAAATATAACTGATTAGTTTTTAAGCAAAATCAACCAGCTCTTCTCAGAGCCATCACTTTTTCCAAAAAGAGCTCATTAAATGGTGTACCCGAAAGAACAAAAAAAACCATCTATCTCCGCCATACAGAGACTCAAATCCTACATTAAATCAAATTTAAGTTCATGTTGAAAAGTTTTGAGACTGGGACAGTGGCGTAGGTGGCTATGTTCGCCAGGGGGGGGGGGGGGGAATCAGATCCCAGGGGGCCCACCAATCAATGACACCGACTTTAGGTAATATCGAAGCATATCATATTCTTCAAAGTATCAACATAAATGTCAATGATATGATCAATCGAGTTCCATTCTGCGCTTTTTAATTTTGGAAAACTTATCAATCACTATGCCAAAGTCTACGTTTTCTGCTATTTCTCGTTCTGTTAGCAGGAGATACGATCGATAATCACGTATATTTTTAGAATGGGGCCCAGAGAACTATAGTCCCAGGGCTGATTTTAGGTATTACGGGGCCCACGGGCAAGGAAATAAATAGGGGCCATTTTCTTAATTGTTATCCGGAAAAAGTGTTAGTGCTGCTATATACCTTCTACATGCATATTAAGCCATTGGATTTTGATTAATCGCGGGTTATAAAAAAATGACTGTACAGATTTTTAGGGCCCCCTCTTTACCTGGGGCCGTGGGCAACTACCCTTTTGCCCTTATGTAAAAGCGGCCCTGTATACAGGGCCGGATTTATAAGGGGGCAATTGCCCCGGGCCCCCCTGCCAGAGGGCCCCCAGACTAAGGACTTCCTTTATAAAAAAAAAAATGTAATAATTATAAAATTAGTTTTATATTTTTTTCGAAGAAATGCGGTTTATCATTCATTTTAGTTCATTTTTTATTTGTCATGTAATTTAATTTCTATGTCGAGGGGCCCCCGAACCTGAAGTGCCCCGGGCCCCTCAAGGTCTAAATCCGGCCCTGCCTGTATAGTCCTGCCTGCTGGTGGGCCCGTCAGTCAGTCCCATAAGCATGTGAAAAAAATTCGCATGTGTTAGGGGGGCCCACTTATTCTGGAACTGGAGCCAGGGGGGCGGCCGCCCCCCGCTAGCTACGCCACTGGACTGGGACTATTTCTTATCTCAGTCATAGCAGGTTATTCCAATTCAGTGGCCCAGAGAATATAATACTGTTTTGGTAATCTGATGTTCTATACTTAGAAAAATGCATGAGAGAAGAAGACCTAATATTATAATCATGTTATACGTGTAATTACAATTAATTGAAACATATTAACATAATGATTATGAAGATGATTAGTGGAATGTTTGTAAATAAAAATATTTTGCTTATACACCCTTGACACGGAGGAGATTATAATCTTTAAATAATTAGTTGGTATTAGCCCTGTAGTGACTTTTACAAATGACACGAAAAGCTTTCTTCTGAAATAAATTACATAAATTGCTAGGAAATCTATTTTCCCACCAATTATTAAAATATGAAACGTATGGTAATATGATTAGTGAACAATAAAGTATACGTAGTATAGTGTCAGGAAATTATGGATTTGAAGTGGGAACATTGCTATTGGCCACGGTCAATTCATGTCTAGTTAGTTAAATGCAGGGGAGGAATGACCTCACGTGTATGATGCCTTCCGCGTATTATTAAGTGATACCATTATTGTGACCCAGGGAGAACAAGTTAATTATTTAACGCTTCAGGCATTTGAATATTATTCAATTGACAACTGATAATCCCAACAAAAAACCAGCCCCTGTATTTTGCTCAAATTATTTTGTTAAACTTAAACTTGTTGAATGTAATAAATTTGTTTACGTAAACGGAAGCTGGTTAACCTTTCAAGAGAGTGGTATTACGGAAATCTGGCCATTGACCCTTTCCAATATGTTTTATAACGGTTAATTACTTTATAACAATTTGGGTCATTATATGATTCGTTTGCTTTGCACGATTTTGTTTTACAAGGAGTTTGAATGTATTTTTGTGTATTCTTGCAACAATATTTAATTACTCATATAGGGTCATTTTGTAAACAATCACAAAATATATATTTATAGTAAATGGAGTTTCCCTTGTCCTAACATTGCATACATTACTTTTGGGAAGGATATTTTTAGAATTAATCTCTATTATTTGCTATTTAAAATAAAATCATCATTTATCACAGTTTTACATAAAACTTACTTAATATTTCTATCTGAGCTCCTACGGTGGGTCCCGTCACCAAAGTTACACTCTAAAAAACGAAGTGCTGAATATAGCACCTCGAGTGCAGTCACTATACAAGCTCCTAAAAAGTGCGAAAATTAGCACTTGAGGTGCTATATTCAGCACTTCGTTTATTGAGAGTCATATACAAAGTACACTTGAAGTGATGAATATAGCACCTCTAGTGCAGTCACTATACAATCTCCTAAAAAGTGCTAACATTAGCACTTGAGGTGCTATATTCAGCACTTCGTTTATTGAGAGTCATATACAAAGTACACTTGAAGTGATGAATATAGCACCTCTAGTGCAGTCACTATACAATCTCCTAAAAAGTGCTAACATTAGCACTTGAGGTGCTATATTCAGCAATTCGATTATTGAGAGTCATATACAAAGTACACTTGAAGTGATGAATATAGCACCTCTAGTGCAGTCACTATACAATCTCCTAAAAAGTGCTAACATTAGCACTTGAGGTGCTATATTCAGCAATTCGATTATTGAGAGTCATATACAAAGTACACTTGAAGTGATGAATATAGCACCTCTAGTGCAGTCACTATACAAGCTCCTAAAAAGTGCTAAAATTAGCACTTGGGGTGCTATATTCGGCAATTTGTTTATTTAGAGTGCATATACAAAGTACACTTGAAGTACTGAATATAGCACCTCTAGTGCAGTCACTATACAAGCTCCTAAAAAGTGCTAAAATTAGCACTTGGGGTGCTATATTCGGCAATTTGTTTATTTAGAGTGCATATACAAAGTACACTTGAAGTACTGAATATAGCACCTCTAGTGCAGTCACTATACAAGCTCCTAAAAAGTGCTAAAATTAGCACTTGGGGTGCTATATTCGGTAATTTGTTTATTTAGAGTGCATATACAAAGTACACTTGAAGTACTGAATATAGCACCTCTAGTGCAGTCACTATACAAGCTCCTAAAAAGTGCTAAAATTCAGCACTTCGTTTTTTAGAGTGCATATCCAAAGTACACTCTAAAAACGAGTGACTGCACTCGAGGTGCTATATTCAGCACTTCGTTTTTTTAGAGTGTGGAGAGAACTAAACAAAAATAAAAGAAAATAATAATAATACAAATTGTGTTTGTGAGGTTACCAAAAACTAGGTGGCTTTCAAGACTTTTTCACCCGGAAATGAAAGTAACCACCAAATATTCACAATTTCAAATTATCAAAGGCCCACATCAAACGATCTACATCAAAATATACATCACGTGATACTGTCATTCATCGGCTATTAAAGAGATCGTATGTTAGAATCTGCATTGGCGCCACACCGGATGGTCACGGTTAATGCATAGATGGTATAATGTAAAGCGATCTCATGTGACGTTTTGTGCTCATTCAGTCTGATCTTGCTCTGTGATCTGATCCATTGAGTGTTTCACTGCCATCATCAGGTAAGCATGGAGTTTGTCATTATACTTCTTAAATAAGGAGAAGGTACAACCATGGTAATGACCTGATTCAAAGAAAGTCAGCATACTCATAGAAACAGTATTGTCATGTTTACTAAGTTTGTACCTTGCCTTTGGACAAGGTTTGCTGTGTCGAAAAACATTGCGGATTTACAAAAAAAAGTCCAGTTTCTGGTCATCGGTCGGCTTCAAAATCGGTGCGCATTTTCCCCGCCATCTTAAAGCACAGCACTGCAGAATTCCAATCGATCCAGCAATTTTGGCTGCAATTGGCTGCATCCTTTCATAGCAAAAAACAACAACAACAACAACAACGACAAAAAAAAATAAAAAACGCGCGGGTCTGAGACGCTCGCAGAGACCAGAAACCGCAGACTTTTTTGTTTTTTTTGTTTGTTTGTTTCTTTCTTTCTTTTGGGGAGGGGGATCTAAATGTAAGGGTACTATGACCTAAGGGTAACAATGCCTGTATTCTGTATTTTATTCATACTGTTGTATAATAAATTATGTTACCTATTTGTTTATGTAATCTTCGTATCAGGTCTTGTAGGATTGAGTCCCGCTATTAAGGCTGTAACGAAGGCACAATCTTTGCGGTGTGGAACCCAATTATTTTCCGAATGAATTTAGCAGTGGTACAAAATTGAACACCTTCAAAATCGGTACACGGTCAGGAAGGGGGGCTGGCGTTAAAAGTCTAGTACCCCCTCCCCCGAAAATTAAATCACCTCGGGCGCAAAATATGCAGTCATGCTACGATGGCTTAATGCACAAGATGTTGTGGTTCATTTGCCAAGATGAAGCTCGATTTTGACGAATGAGGTTCGTCTGCTAACTATAGGGGTGACACCCCCACGCCTTTTCCTTCGGCCACGGGCCTGAGTCCTGCCTGATTTGTTTATTGAACGTTTTCTCCCGAAGACAAGCACTCGGAAGCAGTTCGCCTGCGTATATCAATGCTCAACAATGTAAGGGAAGTTGCACTAAAGAGGGCTCTGACCAAATATCAAAGATTTAGCTCTCTCTAGTTAAGAGAGAGCACTGTGGAAACACAATGACCTCTGTTACCTTTACACGATAGTCTCAGTGTACTTTACACAATTTTTGGCCAATGCCGAGGTGATCTTGTCCACTGAAGAGGAGACTTTGCAAGGGGTAGGCATCAGGAGTGCGACTTGTTGCGTGGAGTCTGAATACCCGTTAGCATCACGTCCACTTAGGCCTATATTCATTAAGATCTGTGGAATGTTCAACTAAAATGCATGGCTGTAAATGTTTCTGAAAATGTTGAAACTTTAATAACAATAGAAGTGTTATTGAAAGTTGAATTTGTGTTCTTTTTCTGCGAAGTGAGAGTGCTTCAAACATTATTTCGCAAAGTGTTGATATTCACTAAATATTGAAACCAAGGGAGCTTTTAGATCATATTTCGTATGCTTTATGACCAAATATGATTGTAATCTGTAGGATAATTCCGAAATAAAGAGTTATAAAGACAACATGTTGCATACTAAATTATTGAATCAGCCAAAGAATTCCTATTTTGTATTTTGTATTTTGTATTTTATTATTATTAGTAGTATCTATTAGTATTTTTGGAGTATTTTTGTATTTTGTTCTTATCATGATTTGGCAAACTAAATCCGTGTCATAGCGGAAGGTTTAAAAAGTACAGGGTAACGTTCGAAAGTCTATGTCGAATCAGAAAATGCTTCACCGGCTATATGTTTGTTATTGTCATTTAAATGTGTTTGCGATGGCCACATGTCTTTTACAAGCATTGATATAAGGAATCATCGTTTATTGAAAACCATGGCGTTATGGTATGTGATTTGCCTCGGGCACCTGTATAGCAAATCAACCGAATCAACCAAACGACCGCCCCTTTTGGAAATTTGTCAAAAAACTGGGAAAGGCTATTGAGAAAGAAGAATAACATTTTCAAGAAAACTTACTGAACAATAAATACCAAGAGTTGGTAAACACACCAGCAATTGGGGAAAAGGGGTTAAGTGCATTTCGTGAGCTTTATAGTACACAGTAAATAAATGATGAGTGCCTTAGGCCAACAAAATCCGGTTTCAAAATCGGTGAATGCGGCTTTTTTGTCAGATTAAAGGTTTTTTTGTGAGATCAAAGGCTTCACTGATATTTACACATTTTACAACGCCCCGTTGTTTTACCCATACAGGTATTCAAAGACGTGAACAATGGACAGGATTCACTTTTCAGAGAGTTTTGTCTGCATTCTGGTGTTGCTATCGATGCAGTTTTGTCATGTAGGCAGTAGTTGTAGTCCGAGGTCAGTGGTTCAAATTCCGGGCACTGTTTATATTTTGTTCACTTTAAAAATTAAGCGACAAAGAATTTAGAACATTACTTTAAATTGCTCATTGTTGCATAAAGTCATATCGTCAATATATTTAAAGCAATTAACATCAGGTGAATCTGAAATTGAATCATTACTCATGACTAAAAATGCTATGATGCCCATCTTGGAACCTTGAAGGACACTAGCATTAGTCTTCTTCCACTGCACTGACAGAAGGTGTTGTCATATCGAATAACTTGAGAGCGTTTTGACAAAAAACTGCAACTCCACTGTATAATGGAAGGTCGAGTTCCTATAACTGGATAAAAGTTTCAATAATAATTTGGTGGTTCACTCTATCAAAGGCATTCAGTTGCAATCAGTTGCAACCAATACATCTGAATGCAAAAATCATATTTCCTTTAAATATCATCAAGTAATTTAACTAGATAATGGGAGGTTGAAGATCCGTTTAATGGTCTAATAAATTGGCGTTTATCTATAGAAAGTCTAATATTTCATTATTTAACAACAAAATCTTCAAAACATAAAGTAATTGACATTGGACGTAATTGTTCAGTGTTCAGAGGATGACACTTGGAACAGGAGCAACGTAAACCAACGTAAACCAACGTAAACAACGTAACTCATTCTCGGAGGACAAAAATATTGCGGCCGGTGTCTGGCTTTTTATGCGAACTACATCATGGTTTCGGGCTAGTCCTTGTGCCATTATTTGACCAGTAATGAATTTTAAATGGTTTGAAAGTAATTTAGTTCCTTCCTGCAATGAGAAATGGTATGTACGTGTTCCAATAATTAAAGAGCAGGTGCAACATTACTATTTGAAATAATGTTTTTTTGTTAAACGGCTGTTACATTAATTGTATGATAGCTGTTGTGGCCTTAAGGTTGGACGTACTATACGGCTCCATCCCAATGGCCAGATAACGAGAGCCCAGCCGGTGGACCAGCCGGAAACCTCGGGGCTGTTGTGTGCGTCCTCTACAGATCCAGTCACTGTCTGGTCTGTCGGAAAGGGTTGGTAGAATACAGTTCATTTATTTCACGGCCCCGCCCCTCATTTTTGTTAAAGCCAAACCTTGCATTGGTCATAAATTTACCGATTGTAGCCGTGGTAGAGAGTTTTAATGCATCATAAAACTTGGGTCGAATCATTTCAAACGGCCTTTTGATGATCATTGGAGCCAGAACGTGCGAAGTGGCTTTATGGTGGAATTGTATCACAGGATACTGTATAATAGTAAGACTAGTAATTGCGGTGACACCATGCGAAATTCTCTATTGAGTAGTGATTATTTCTGAAAAGAATTGGAGGTTACAACTCGAGGTGTCGATCAGTAATGCATTTTGCAACATTTCACTTTACACTCACCCCCATATTCAGCTGTGCTGCACATCCCCCAATTGCGTAATCATAACAAATGGCACATTATTGTAAAGAGGAATAACAGGGCTTTCCAATTATACCAAATGCAAGGAAAATGAGTTGGTAACAAGAGATAAATCGTCAGTCAAACTTGAGTTTCCGAACTTTTTTTGAGGAGTTTTTTTTTATATACGGACCGTAAAATAGGGCCACGAAATGGCCCGAACTCGGAGCCGAAGTGCCTATTTCAGCAAACCATTATTTTCAAAGTATTTTCCATGTAAAGACGTGACAACAGAAGGATTTGTGTCGCTCTCTGTCCTTGAATTCTCTTCAGGCATTCACTGACATTGTTTGTTACTCTATTGTTCGGTCAAATTTGCATCCCGGATCTTCCTAGGTAATAATAACCACCTACACGCACCGAAGTTCATTTCAACAGTAGGCGCTGGTTCCACAGAAATATCAATCAATGGTTGTTCCCAACCAATGAACTTTAACCCTTAGTGAGTGCGACAACGAACAATATGCCAACCCCCGAAGTTTCATGAATAACTAATATAAGACCTCGATAGGCAATAATACAGACATGTTTTGGTTATAACAAGGCAAGCAAGTATGCGTCACTGAAATGCTTGGCTGGACAAAATAACTGGGTACGAACTAACAAAACACTACACTGTTTGTTGGGCAGTAAAACCGAATTGTTGCACTATAACACTGTTGGGATAACGAACTGGTGAGTTTGGAAAACACTTGTATTCTTAATTTTGTAAGTCAATCATAACGATCATAAACTTTTCATGAAATTATTATGTACATTCATTCTGTATAAGTATTCTATATGCTCCATAAATATTGTAAAATGATGTTACTTCAAACCTTATTCCTCTGTAGTCCACCATGCAAAGCTTGAAATCCCGTGAAAGGGGCTTTATTAAAGGAAAAACATAATGGCGGTGCATTAACACTATTGGAATCTCGAAAAAATAACACATAACTGTTTTGTATGAAACTTACTTGGTGTAAAGTTGATGATGGGATCAAACTTCTCAGGTGCTATCTTTTTTAAGATATAAATTTCCAAAATGAAGACATTTTGTAATTAAGGACCGATTTACGTAAAAATTTACCATATAACTCCTTTATGTGAAAAATCTTAGTTTGAAAGAAATGAAAAACACTTTTACACTATTTTTACTATAATGTCAGTTTCACCTCAATTCAAGGGATTTACGTTTACTGCATAGCCAACTTTGAAGTCTAATTTCTCCGTTTGTGGGTTTTAGAACCGTCTTTGAAAAGTCATAACTTTAGTTGTGGTTTGAATATTGAACTCGTTAAAACTGTTATGAGATCAGTAAAGGGTGTATTACTTAATTAAATGCTCAACAAGAATTGTAAAAAAATTGACCATGTGTTGGGTTTTCCTGGACCGCCCACACATATTCCACGTCGGAATGAATACAAACAATCCGAATGCATTTTCACTATCCGTTAACTACACAACTTCCACAAACAGGATGGATTTTATACATTTTGATTCTTACAACGTAGGCCTGGATTCATTTGCAGACAATCTGCCAAAAGTGTATACTAGCTATGGAAAGTATGTATTAAGCGTTCATGAATAGAATTCCTTTTTTGGCATTTGGATTTGTTCTTCGCCGTTTGGTAAAACATTTATTTCGTTACCAGTTCTGAGGAATAAAACTTTTTCCCGTAAATTGTTCATTTCGTGTTGAAACTTCAGCTCAAAAAAACCCTTACGTCATCCCAAAATATGTGGTACAAATAAGGGAGATCCCCTGCATAGCTTAATTCTTAGGATACAAGGAAACTTCTGTAATGTCACATTGTCAAGGTGTTTACAAAAAAATCAGTACTATTTCAAAAGTGTTTTTCGTTTTGTTGTGACTACACGGTCGGTGCTTTCATACCCACAGCCCCTGGATTCCTGTAAAGCCCTACGGCTACAGAATTGAGTATTCTGAACAATAATTACTTGGAATGAAATAAGGTTTGATTGCATTGAAGTGATTTTATAGGTATCATAAAAACCGTCTGGCGTATGCAGTTAGCTCTCAGTTGATCGTCAGCCGCTCGAGCTTCACCTTTCAGAGAGCCGTGGTTGAAACAGGTTAGTCTGGAATTGGATGTTGGCTTGGGATTCGAATTGGGGTGGGGAACCCGAAAGTTTGTATATTGTTCACTGGGGGAGGGGAGGGGGTAGTACAAATGCCTGCACCCTTTTTTAACAAAAACACTTTTTTCTGTGTATTTTGGGGGGGGGGGGGGGTAATTTCAGAACACTGTGTACATTTTAGTTAATGAATTCATATTGTTTGTATTCATCCCAACGTGGAAAACCAACATTCTTTTTGGAAATTATTTCCCTATTTTTACGAAAACGACGGCATGAATTAAGTTTAATGTAAAACCGTGATCATTAACGTTTTCGAGTTTACCAATATAGTGTACACTGGTTTTAAAGAAAGTGTTGAATTACCGGTAACTTTTCAACACTTGAAAGAAACGACCAATTCAACTTAAGGCCGTTCCAATTTTATTAGTTGGTTTACGGATGCGGCGACTTATTTTGATGAAAAATCGGGGAAAAAAAGAAAAAAAACTTGGAAATCCGTACTTTTTTCTTTTTCTTTTGCCCGGCGACGAATATTCAAAACATTGGTCTGAATATTTGGGGGAAAAAATAAAATAAGTTCATTTTTAGTGTCGAGAAAACGAATTGCGAAAAAAGAAATCGTGAAGGCTACGTGTCTGTGTACTTGAATACCATACGTTTCGATCACGCATATCCATACGTGCCGTCCTGATTATGTGCATCGGCCCCGGCCGGCCGCGCGGCGCGCAGTAAGTTGCTTGGATGGTACTTATATCCGATTCCGTGCCTCCCTCATGTCTTGATATCAAATACATACAGCGCAGCGGGGCGTGCTTAACCGTGAGAACAGCCCATGTGCACTGTTCGGTGCTAGACCAGCGGCTGTGGGATTGGGTGTTAGACGGAAAGTGTAATACGTTTTTACGCGATGTAAACATGATAGTTTGATACCCGTCCCTTAATACTTGTATGTAAACAAAATGCCATGTTGCACGTTCGTCCTGTCAGCAAAGAATACTTTTCTGAATTATGTGACTGTAAAGGAGGGAGGAAAGCTGGATAAACGCCTTATTGCCGTCTCCC
The DNA here is from genome assembly GCA_029582265.1 of Zoroaster sp. YZ-2022. Taxonomy (NCBI): domain Eukaryota; kingdom Metazoa; phylum Echinodermata; class Asteroidea; order Forcipulatida; family Zoroasteridae; genus Zoroaster; species Zoroaster sp. YZ-2022. Next base: position 6,961,484 of record CM055830.1, on the reverse strand, counting down.
TTGATGAAAGTATTGGTTCATTGTCCAATGCAATGGGCATCGGTGAACAATCCCTTACAATCACTGCAAGTGCCGTCGACATGACTGCCTCCGGAACGGCTAGAAATGTGATAACTGACGTTAGGCTAAGCCCACAATAGTATTAGTAATATAGGCCTACACCGATGGCTGTAATCCACAGCTTCGTTCGGGTGGAAATTTATCGAAATGAAGATAAACCCTGCGGACAAGCATTGAGGAAGGAAGAGAAGCAATCCACTTCTACTTCTGCTAGTGCTACTGAAGAATGTCGTCTCCGACCGCCACTTTTTAAGAGGATTTTTGGAATTTTTTTGCAACCACTAACAATGCCAGGTAAAAAATTATTCTATCGTTTTTGGGGGGTACAGAAAGCATAAACTATCTTTAAACTCCACTTTTTTTAGTTTTATGATGGTTTTCAGAATTTATTTCCCTTCTAAAAAATCCCCCCCTTCAGAAAATAGAAGGATCCTAGGGTAGAATGGTATCCGACCGCCACTTTTTCTCATTAAATATGTAAGGTGAAGAACATATGGATGATGATGGACATATACTTCAAATTATTCCAGGATATTTATTTCATTAAAAATCAGCCATTTTTGGTATACGATGACTTCCTCAGTCATGTCAGTCTGATCTTGTCAACTCCCCCGTCAGTGACCAACACGGTCATTGTACATGCGCAGTGGCAACTAGGAGCCTATAATAGGATCCTTCTATTTTCTGAAGGGGAGGATTTTTTTAGAAGGGAAATCAAGTCCGAAAACCATCATAAAAGTGGATTTTAAAGATAGTTTTCGCTTTCTGTACCCCCAAAAATCGATGGAATCATTTTTTAACTGGTTAGTGGTTGTAAAAAAAATTCCAAAAAAACCTTTCCAATTCGCAGTAACAATTATTAAAATAATACAAAATAATAAATAAATTATAATGGGTATTAAACAGAAATTTAAAAGATGCAAAGTAGGCTTATTATAACTGACATGGAATTGCGAAACGGAGGCAAATCCCAGTATAAACAAAACACCTTATGATCGTCGTCCAATGGATTTACATGTACATGTATACAACACTTAGCATAATTTTTCCCCCTCTCTGACAACCTTTTTCAGCACCTAAAAAATCCGTAAACCAACTAATAAAATTGGAATGGCCTAATAAACAGTTGTCACTGAACCCACTTTTAAAAGGTGCATTCAACATTGTATTTATAAGTGTGTACACATATTTACACTGTTTGTATTTTCTACTATAATTATAATGATGCACATAGGCCTACTTATACTACTGATATTACTGCGACATTGACTTTGACGTTTTTGAAATTGCGTTCGCCTCCAATCTTTGAACGCTCTTTCTTGTTTATATACGTTCACTAAGGAAAATGACTGAACTTGACAAAGAAATGACTTGTGTTTTGACTTGACTTACAAAGAAATGACTTGTGTTTTGATTTGACTTACAAAGAAATGACTTGTGACTTGACTTGCAAAGAAATGACTTGTGATTCAACTTGACTTACACACAAATGACTTCTGGCTTGACTTGACTTGCAAAGAAATGACTTGTGACTTGACTTGATTTGCAAAGAAATGACTTGTGACTTGACTTGATTTGCAAAGAAATGACTTGTGACTTGACTTATCAAGAAATGAATTGTGACTCGACTTGACTTGCACAGAAATATCTTGCGACCGTTACAAAGAAATGACTTGTGATTCAACTTGACTTACACACAAATGACTTTTGACTTGACTTGACTTGCAAAGAAATGGCTTGTGACTTGACGTGATTTGCAAAGAAATTTCTTGTGACTCGACTTGACTTGCAAAGAAATGACTTGTGACTTGACTTGCACAGAAATGACTTACGACTTACAAAGAAATGAATTGTGATTCAACTTGACTTACACACAAATTACTTCTGACTTGACTTGACTTGCAAAGAAATGACTTGTGACTTGACTTGATTTGCAAAGAAATTACTTGTGACTTGACTAATCAAGAAATGAATTGTGACTCGACTTGACTTGCAAAGAAATGGCTCGTCACTTGACTTGACTTGACTTGACTTGCAAAGAAATGACTTGTGACTTGACTTGATTTGCAAAGAAATGACTTGTGACTTGACTTATCAAGAAATGAATTGTGACTCGACATGACTTGCAAAGAAATGGCTCGTCACTTGACTTGACTTGACTTAACTTGCAAAGAAATGGCTTTTGACTTGACTTGACTTGCAAAGAAATGACTTGTCACTTGACTTGACTTGCAAAGAAATGACTTGTGACTTGACCTGACTTGACTTGATTTGCAAAGAAATGACTTGTGACTTGACTTGACTTGCAAAGAAATGGCTTGTGACTTGACATGACTTGCAAAGAAATGACTTCTTACTTGACTTGACTTGCAAAGAAATGGCTTGTGACTTGATATGACTTGCAAAGAAATGACTTGTGACTTGACTTGACTTGCAAAGAAATGACTCGTGACTTGACTTGACTTGACTTGATTTGCAAAGAAATGACTTCTTACTTGACTTGACTTGCAAAAAAATGACTTGTGACTTGACTGGACTTGACTTGCAAAGAACTTGAGTCCGGCGTGTGATATCACGGTGACAACCATGTCGATATCATGGCTTGTGACTTGACTTGACTTGCAAAGAAATGTCTTGTGACTTGACTTGACTAGACTTGCAAAGAAAAAACTTGGTTACAAATCTTCGGGTCAGTCTGGTTTGAACATCAGAATATTAATGGCGCCACGGTCAGGCTTACGTTCAGTCAGTGTTGTTTAATATTCAAGAGTCGCCGTATTTGATTTTCTTACAGTAATTGATAAAGCGACAGGAGATGGCGACGTTCCGTGCAAGCAGCTTTCTAGTCCTTGCCCTGCTGGCGGTCCTCTTGGCAACGTCTGATGGTTGTCCTCGTAGACGTCGAAGAATTAGGACAACGCCAAGACCACCAGTCACAAAACCCCCTTCACAAACGTATGCATTCTCTTTTTTTAAAGGCAAACAAAATTAACACACTTTTGTTAAAATGTATGTAAATGCTTTAGTGCTGCAACGATTAATTAATGAGTTAGTCAATTAACCGAATATGTTTATACAGTTACTTGGTTTTTTTTATGGTTCGGTTATCCAAAAACTCCTTTTTGAAAATTGATAAAACAATTCATCATCATCTCTTCAATCCGTCCACAAAATTTACCAGATATAGTGAATAACATTAATTTAGCATCTTGTCTTTTTTTTAGGTTTACTACCTTTATTTTCCTACCATCTTAGAATTTTATGTTTTTCAAATAATTTTGGTTTCGTTAACCGATTAACCGTATATTTTATGCTCGGTTACTCGGTTACAATATTAACTATAAACTTACAGCACTAAAATGCATTCATACTTTTTAAGAATCAAGAGATATAAACATAAACCAACCTGTGAAAATTTCGACTTTTCAATTATACGTCTACTGTAGCATGTTATTTCATTTTGTCCAGAAAACAAAACTAAGAATACATTCAGTTTATTGCATAGGCTTTCTAATGTGGACATGGGCCATCAGTGATGCATTTCATAGTTGAATTTCCATTCACGTTTCCTCGAAAATAACAGTGTTTTAGACTGGAGAACATCCAGGATGTTCGGTACTTACTTT
>CM055830.1:6940299-6957298 GCA_029582265.1 Zoroaster sp. YZ-2022 | reverse complement strand
TTTTACATTTTTTAGGTTTCTAAGACCCCAACGACTATTTTATAAACAATTTAAAGTCAAATTAATATTTAATGACTGTAGAACAATCCCAACAAACTGAAAAAAATTATAAAAGCCGGTTGCTGGTAATAAATTAAAAAATTCCATTGTGGGCTGAAGTAAACCCAGTGCAAGATCTATATTCTATAATAATTAAGTTGATTGTAAATTAGCTTTTTGATTTCATCAGCAAAAGCTGAGGAATTTGGTAAAAAAAAATTAATTATAAAATATAGCTTTTTTGTTCAGCTATGGTGGAACTAGAAATTCCCGCCGAATCCCGCCTAAATTCTCATATTTCCCTTTGAGAACCTAGAGCATTATTTTTCCTGAGTGATCATACCGGGCAGGACAGCTCTGAATTATTCGCTGTGTATGAACGACTCAAGCTCGCATATCGCACAACACTGAGAGCCTCGTTATCAAACCCGGAAGTGCGCAGATCGACGTTAATTTCGTTATCTTGGGATTTGTCTATAGAGAAATGATGGCATTGTAAGAGGCAGTAGGCATATTAATCAGCACACACTCCTACAATCAGTGCAAGCCATTCAGGCCACTCCAAGCAATTAGCTGTTGCCAGTGGCCTCCTATGGTTACCCTTCTGTGCACTGAATATGTTCAAACATTTACAGTGGCCTTGGGTGGCACACAGTTGATTTTGTAAGGACAGAAGGCTTGTATGTACTAAAGGTTGGTGAAGAACATATTGAAAACTTAATGGATCGGAGACTCGGAGTGGCCTCCATGTGTAGGAGGGTTAATCAACTGTTCTCTGTGTATGTCTAATCCATGATAGCCCGCCAGAAACTCAATGTAATAATAATGATGCACCGACGGAATAAAGCGAAGAGGGCTAACCTTATAAAATAATTAACTGCATCGTAAGGTTGACTTTACCGGACAAATGGAACTAAAAGTGTAGGAAATTTCCTTCTCGTGAAATTTATACTTGCTTGTTTACAGGAAATTTCAATTTCTTGGTTTTCGGCGAACTTTCTTAACCGCTTGTCAGTTTATGTTGTTCACCGATAAACACGACAAGTTGTGCATTGAAGTTAGCTGTTGTTGAAGCTCACGTCTTTCATATACAGGAGGCGACGTGGGCAAGGCGTGCGCTATATCTGCGAAGCTTGTACAACTAATCAACTTAATGCTATTTATGGATGACACGCGCGTATCGATGACACGCGCATTATGGATTCCACGCGTATCGCCAAAAATGTTTAATACGGCGTGATTATTGATGTTTGCAATCATATTTTGCTCAAATAGAATGGCTCTGCAATTGTTGCCAATTAAAGATGAATCTCGCCCGTGTTTATTAGTCCGATTTGATAATCAGAATCAAGCACACTTGAGAGAGTTGCGTTGCAAGAGGCAGTAGGCAGACATATAGCGTACATGGAACCTGCATACTTACTAGAACAATCAGAAACCATGCAGTCGTCAGTGGTACCACCTACTAGATGGATTTTACACGTGTCTGCAAAACAAATCAAACATTTGAGGATTAAACAGCCAAATACTTAAAATACTCACCGGATTTTGTTTGAATCAGTATTTTATGAAGCCCCATTGGTGCCACTTGACTAGTGCATATATGTTTCACTTTATGTGATGTATTTCACAGCTCCACCACTTATATCTTGCGGCCGCAACTTAGTATCTTGCGGCCGCAACTATTCTCTACTGCCCGCAACTTATATCTTGCGGCCGCAATGCAGTATCTTGCGGCCGCAACTTATTAACTCTTGCAGGCCACGGCAACTTATGTTATCATGCGGCCGCAACTTAATTATCTTGTGGCCGCAACTTAGTATCTTGCGGCCCGCAACTTATTATCTTGCGGCCGCAACAAATTATCTTGCGGCTGCAACTTAATTATCTTGCGGCCTGGCAACTTGGTATCCTTGCGGCCGCAACTTGGTATCTTTGCGGCCGCAATCAGGTGTTATCTTGCGGCCGCAACTTAATTATTCTTGCGGCCGCAACTTGTTATCTTGCATGCAACTTATTATCTTGCGGCCGCAAATTAATTTATCTTGCGGCCGCAACATTATCTTGCGGCCGCAATTTTATTATTCAGGTCAGTCTCTTGCGGCCGCAACTAATTATCTTGCGGCCGCAGCAGGTGTATCTTGCGGCCGCAACGGTATCTTGCGGCTGCAACTTAATTATCTTGCGGCCGCAACGGTATCTTTGCGGCCGCAACTTATTATCTTGCGGCCGCAACTTATTGTCTTGCGGCCGCAACTTAGTATCTTGCGGCCGCAACTTATTATCTTGCGGCCGCAACTTAGTATCTACCCGACCCCTCCCCCACCCTCTCCAAGTCCTGTATAACTCCATGGTTTGGGCTATGGTTTGGGTCAGATACTGACATCAACCACACGTTGGAATGATCGCGGTAGCAGTTGCCCCGTTAAGGTTTATAAATAGACTATTGTTTCCGTATCTGGTGGGAACTACATCGTAGTCAACACACCATAATTCATAATTAAGTGCTTGTATATTATGCAAGAGCACATACACGGCCGGCATAGGCCCAGTTATGACTCAGCTAGTGTAGAGCAGTACGTAGCCTAATGTCTGATCTGAGAGAGGGTGGTGAAGCTATTGCTGCAGATTTGCCAATGGTAACAAAATAATTGACTGTACAGATGTCGTGTCAGTGTTGTTTTATTGTTTTAAATGGCTCTTTTGGCAAGCAGTGCTCCATGATTTTTCACTGCTCATTGCCTTATTTGTACTTATATCAGTCAGAAACAATTGCAACACCATAAGATATCCATTACTTCTTGTACACTCACTGGCCAAAAGTATTGCAACATGCTCAAAACAGCACTTTACAAGTAACAGGTGAGATGATCATTTAATCCGATTTCATCGATCGTGTATTACATAATTTCCGAGCAAGAACAGTAAAAAAGAACATTGACTTCAAAACACAGGCACTTTCAAGAAGTCTTAAGTAGTGTAAATAAAATAAAATAAATTATTGTAACACAGTTCTCCAAACTGAACTTTGGGGATGTTGCAATACTTATGGCCAATGAGTGTACAATATGTTGTATCGATCAGATTGACTTCCTACACACTAGCGCACTGACTGTAGTGTTAGTGTTAGCACCCACACGTCCGTTGTCCGGGGATTATCCACGCTACTGTTTACCCTCCCCTTGTACCATCGCGTGTAATAACTGGAACATATCATATTTTTCCATGTATTGTGCAATCTTTCCAATAGATCAAATATTAATGTACCGGAAGCCTACTACCTCTTGTGCAATCTTTCCCATAGACTAGGTCAAACTGTACCCAAAATCTGACCCTCTACCCTCCGTTTTACATTATATCCCATAGAATAGGTCAACGTGGGGCAAACATCTTACTTTTCCTGTTCCTATTTCATTTTTCCATATTTTATATGCTACTTCCGGTACACTTTGGCCTTTCATGGTCATCTGAGGGAAAGTTCAAAGTGTTCTACTGAGTCTCCCTACACTACTACTATAGGCTTTTCAGATAACTAAAATTTGTTTCTTATTTTTTTACCCTTGACTTGGCCTAAGCTGGCCTTGAATATGATTATGTCAATTGACACTTTACACATGTCTTTTTGCAGGATATGGCTTTCGTGGAATATCTCAGAAAGAGAAGAATTCAAGAAGATATAATCAAAAGGATGGAGAAAGAGAAGGTAAACCATATCAATATAGCAGAGCCTGTCAGGCCAAATAATATTAATACAAATACCAGTTGATAATCCTCAAGAACATCCCTTTTTAAGCCGCATTCCTCTTTTTAAATTTTAGTTTATTTGGTATAAAGTAAGTTCACATAAATTCCGAGGGCTGTTTCAGTTCATTTTGAACTAAAAATCTGGCTGCCTTTTTGGATCTAAAAGCTGCCAGCCATCACATCCTTTATTTTATGTTGAGATATAGGTCATTGTCATTAACCATACTTTCCATTAATTAGATAACCAACAAATCATCCCAGGTTAACTGCAGAATACATGGGCATGTTCGGGAGAGGGGAGGGTGTGGTGCAGGACTAGGACATCCCCAAAAACTGTTCATGTGGGGGTAGTTGACCTAAGAGTTTGAGCCTATTTACAAGTAGGTCCATTTTCAAAAAATAAATTTCCCCATCAAAATCATAGAACACCCAGACTTAGTCCATGAGCCAGGTGCTGAAATTTAACATGTTGGTACCTATTCGAAGGGGGGGACTAATTTTAATATCACTTTTATTGCTACAAATATTCCAAAATAAATAAAATATACCAATTATCTCTGTGAAAAAAAATGCACAAAAGCCCATCAGTCCAATTATTATGTCCAAAAGCCACCCTGTGCAAATAAATTAATGCTTGATGTATGTAAACCGTAGAAATACACTCAGCACAACTACTTCACACATCAGAGAGGGGCTCTTTTCAAAATTACCATGTTGAGTAAATTTGTTTTTGTTAAAAGGCCTGTGAGTGCCTGGTTATTTTTCATTTTGGAAGCCTGTGACATTTTTGAGAAAACTGCATTAGAACCAGCAACCACAGGTCAACTGTAACTCTATCTCATAAGCACAAATCATCTTTGTGATTTTAGTTGAAATTAGTTTACAAACACTCATACATGTATGCCTATTCATGTAGGCGTTTGATGACATGGGAGAAAATAATTATCTTGCAATTCAACTAAAAATCAGAAAATAAATTTATGGTTTATTGGATAGACAAGATTTTAAGCTAGGCAACTTTTCAGTGTTAAATTTTAGTTTTGAGAAATTATTCAATCTTAAACCAATTTCACATTTTTATTTGCAGGTGGATGCTGAGGCAGTTTCATGTATGAGCACTGATGAACTAAAAGGGTACCTCTGTCACGAGGGTGACAGAGTGGCAGTAAGGGCGTATGCTCAAAGGGTCTTGAATATTCAAGATGTCCAGGAACCAGAAGCCCAACAAGGTAATACTTCTGCTTGTCCGAAGACGCCTGTACATGAACCAGAAAATGTACCAGAGATAAAGAGTATGGAAAGAAGTGAAGTGGATGACAAGAAGGCGTCAATAATGAGGAAACTGGGTGAGGGTGCTCTAGCCAGCAGACATCAGCCAAAGGGACAACCTCGAAATCAAAAGGAACAAAAAAGGCATCAATTAAGTTTGAAATAAGTCAGAAATCTGCACCTGCAGCCAAACAGCATACCAAAATGGATATTGGCTTTTCTGTTTATGACAAGTCTCAAAGAAGATTCAAACAAGTTCGCTCCAACAATGGTGGTGGAATAAGGTACTTAGAACTTTTGAAGCCTATTTCTAAACAAGACATCATACAGGAGGCTGTGGCCGCTTTTTTCCAAGATGGTACCGGAGTTCAAGGATTGTCGGTGGATTTTGTCTTTGATGTGGCAGCAGACGTATCTGGTAAACAATTGTTCAAAGAAGACGAGTGCGCTGATGATTTCATGGATAGGCTGAGGATGAAGAAGTTGAGATGCTACCTCCTGGCCTCCAAACAAGATGATGAGTCAAACACTAGTGAGGAAGAGGAGGATGACAAACACGAGGTTTCCAGAGTTGGAAAGAGAAAGCGGCAATACTCAAACACTTTAGCTATCTCATCAGATTCCTCAGGTGATGAACATAACTTGCCTGTTTATGACTTGACTGGTAATAGGGAAGTCAACATCGCATCACATCATGGAGTCAGTACCAACAGTCTGCCAACCACAGTTGCAGATAGTAGCATGACGGATAGCACAGCTGCTCACTTCTACTGCATGGAAACTACGCAGTCTTTAATGTTCTTGCCTGATTTAGAAACAAGTGAATCCACTTTCGACTTGGCCCTACCTGACACTACAGTGGCTTTATATGAGGCCAGTTTGACAAGTAAAAATGAACAGATTCAGACACCTGTCCAACCACAATCACTCCTCATACTTCTACAGAGATACCTGCTGAGCTTGTCCAGGAAGATCCTTTGGCAAGAATGGCTGAAAATTTTGATCCAGAAATACACTTTGAACCAAGTGAAGATAATGATCTTAATGATACACAGCCAATGGTTGTGGAAATATAGGTTCACCGTGGATCAGTTTGTGCTGATCTAATCACATTCTTTTCTGAGCGGAAGTTTCAGGATTCCCGGGCATCAACGTTTGAAATCAAGATGATAAAACCTGATGGTACTACCGAAGTGGCCGAAGATAATGGCGGCGTCATGAGGGATGCCCTCACAGAGTTTTACGAAACATTTTATTTGCAATATACTACTGGCAAGACATTCGTCGTGCCTGTCTTGAGGCATGATATGACGAAAGTGAAGTGGGCGGCAGTAGCAACAGTCATTCAAATTGGGTTCAAGCAAGAACATATCCTTCCAGTCAGGCTCGCCTCCTTCATGTGTGCAACAGGCCCTATTTGGACATTCTGATGAGTCACAATATGTAGATGTATTTTTGAAATACATCCCAGAAATGCACAGGGATACACTGAAAGAAGTTATGGAGAATGGGATATCATCTGTAGACCAAGATTAATTTTTGGAGGTTATGGATCACTTGAAGTGCAAGAAAATGGCAACCGATTCCACACTGAAAGAAATTCTAACAGAGATAGCACACAAAGAGCTTATTCAGAAACCACTATTTGTGGCAGATTGCTGGAGCCCTGTGCTGAAACCCCTCAACATCACACGGGAACAGGTTCTCAAGCTATATGCAAAACTGCGTCCTACAACACGAAAGGTCTTGAAGACACTTGAGTTTCCGCATGACGTGAGTGCTGATGAAAGTAGTCTGGCTTCCTTTCTTCAGGAGTTTATCCAAGACATGGATGTTGATCTCCTTGGGCGATTTGTGCGCTTCTGTACAGGTTCAGACTTAATGGTGAAAGATACCATAACTGTCAGATTCATAGCCTCACTAGTCCGCTGCCCAACATCACACACCTGTGGTTGTGTGTTAGAAATACCCAAGTGTTATTCAAATGAGCCGTATGTCACATTCCGATCTGAATTCACAAATGTTTTAAAGAGTAACTACTGGCAAATGGATATTGTTTGAACCATTGTTACACAGATCACTGACAGAATTGATACACAGAATTCTAGTTGTATTGTTGTTGAAAGAGTTTCTTGTAGAAAGCTTATAATATTCGGATATTTCATGTACTGAAGTTACTCTTTCATTTTATTAGAATTTATAAACAAGATACGGTGGATGTAAAAGTCGGTCCAGTAAGATAACTATCTTATTTTTTTCTTTTTGTTGGTTTTTTTCTTTTTTTTCTTCATTATTTGAGAGAATTTTCAAAAATGTTTGGTGTTCAAGATTAGAACAATTCCAAAGCGCTGGTGACACTCTTCAAAATAACTGATAGGCTATATAGAGATCAATATTTATTTATTTATTTCATTTTATTAGAATTTATAAACAAGATACGGTGGATGTAAAAGTCGGTCCAGTAAGATAACTATCTTTTTTTTTTTTTTTTTTTTTTTTTTTTAATTATTTGAGAGAATTTTCAAAAATGTTTGGTATTCAAGATTAGAACAATTCCAAAGCGCTGGTGACACTCTTCAAAATAACTGATAGGCTATATAGAGATCAGTATTTATTTATTTATTTATTGTATTTTATCAGATTTTATAAACATGATACGGTGGATGTAAAAGTCGGTCCAGTAAGATAACTATTTATTTATTTATTTATTATTATTTTTTTTTTCTCTCCATTATTTGAGAGAATTTTCTAACATTTTTGGTGTTCAAGATTAGAACAATTCCAAAGCACTGGTGACACTCTTCAAAATAACTGATAGGCTATATAGAGATCAGTATTTATTTATTTATTTATTGTATTTTATAAGATTTTTGGTTTGTTTCTTTTTTTTAAATTTTATTTTTCATTATTTGAGAGAACATTTCTAAATTTGTTTGTGTTCAAGATTAGAACAATTCAAAAGCACTGGTGACACTATTTAAAATAACTGATTGTTTGGAAAAGAAGCGGTGGTTTACAACTCAACATTTTGATCAGTATGATCCAGTATAAACAGAGTATTCTTACGATTATATGCCTAACATTTCAAGCTTTCTGATTGGGGGGGGGGGGTCATAGGTCCTAGTATATGCTCTGACAGACTTGATATAGTATTAACAGACTTCTGTGTGTATTGTTGTTGTTAAAATAGTTTCTTGTTGAAAGGGTATTGTTCTGATATTCGATGTTCTGAATTTACTTTTTTATATTTGTTATTTGAGAAAACACATTTTAAATATTTGTATCTTAAGATCAAATATACAGCACTGGTAAAACGGGTAATATGTAGCTATTGAGATCATACATTTCAATTATGTGATATTTATTTCGGGTTTGATATTGTCTTGTCTGAAAAAAGTCTATTGATCATGTACAGAGTCTTCAAATATTTACCTTAGTTTTGAGCCATTTTTTCATTCTTGACAAGTATTAGGTGTTAATTATTAAAGGGTTCTCAGTGACATGGATATTAAACTTCGTACCATTTTAGGGCTGTGCCGGGTATCTGGGTATCCGAATACCCGACCGAAACGGTCATAACCGGTTCCATTTTTTCGGTTTCAATTACCCGTAAACGACTTTAAAATTCGGACTTAACATTTGAGCGGTGCAAACAGAAATCTGTGACTCTTGAACAATGCACTTGTACAGACAATTATCTTTAAATTCAAGAGATTACACTCCAATAAAAAAAAAATCGAAAGTATTGTATCTTCTGTATTATAAAAGTGAATTTGTAACCATTTACAGTACATGTATTTGTACACCACCGGAGGCATGTTTTCAACAAAAATGAAAACGGGTATCCGGGTATCCGAAATTTCCTGATTTCGGGTATCCGGTTCCAAAAATATTCGAAAACGCACAGCCCTATACCGTTTTAGGAATGCCTTGTGGACCAAGCTCCTCTACAAGACTGCATTAACCAACTTGTTCTTTCCACCTTATGCCCACACCCATTGAAAGGAAGTTTTGTATGATAATATTGAAAAGTATGTTTAACTTCTTTTTCAACAGTGGTTTAGAAATCGTTGAGATCCACTTTGTAAATTGACACTGTATTTTTCAGATTTACAACATACAATCTACAACTAGTGATGGCTATTGTCCATCTTTAAGTAGATCATCACTGGTATAGCCTTGTTCTTCACAAAACAACTTAGGATACAGGATCATCATCTTCATATTCCCCCGTCATTCGGCGGTGTTAACAGATGTATCAAGCTTTATGTATGACAATACTCATGTTATGTTTATGAGTGTTTATTGAAAGAAAAAACACGTTTCTGACGTCTGGAAAAATGCATGTGTGTGCCAGGAATGTATGTCATTACTTATTTGCCTTTCAAATTACAAATCGCTAACGGGTCCATTTGTTTTTGAAAAGTAACCTATAAAATTGAAAACATTTAGGCCATGGACAAGCACCTGTAATCGTGAAGGTTCATCTGAACTTTTGAGTGAATGGCAACTTTTTTTACTTGGTTATAAGTAGTTTGGAACGTACTTATTAATAACTACCTGTTCAAATTGCAATGTGTGAGTGGCCTGCAACGAATAGACCGAAAACGCATTTTAGTTAATTACTCGTTCATTTTTTTGCAAAAACAGTTGAACCCCTTTCAGCTCTATCACCAGACAGGCCGAATTGACATGGCCTATGAGTGACCCTTTTGGCAGCATGACTCATGAAATGGTATATTGTATACAATAGAAGTGATGGGTGCACCACACTAAATAAACTTCCATTGACGTTAGTGTAAAAACCCGTAACTTCACAGTGAAAAAATCCTTATTCAGGAGTCTCTCAGTTTTTGTGACAATACTGAAAATTGTAGTTTGAATCTTAATCTGTCCAATTCTTTTAAATTTATGGCAGGTCAGCCGTTGAGAATTTTTGCTAAATACCCCCAGAAAGTAACACCCCGAAAATGTGCTTTTTCCCAAACCGACTTGCTGCCAGTTTTCATGAAGTATCCCTCCACTTCCCAAGCCAAATAGGACCAATTTTAAAGCCAAAATTTATCAAGTCTCCTCAAAAGTTTATAAATTTAAACAAAGTTTTAGGTTTAAAAGTTCGGTGCACCAATTTTTGCCTATTTAGTGTGGTGCACCCTGATGATTCGAGGCTGAAGATTACCGCCCTCATACAACGTAGTCTTGTTACAGTGACGAAAATTTCCGAACGGACACGAGCTATTTCGAAGTTCAGTATTCGGTACGCTGCAGATTACCAAAACTTTCAAGCAATAAGAAACAGACAGATGGAAACTGCGATTCCAAGACGCAATGTAATAAGTATGAAATACACGTTCTAAAATAAAATCAAGATAATTAAGTTGCGGCCCAAGATACTAAGTTGCGGCCGCAAGATAATTAAGTTGCGGCCGCAAGATACTAAGTTGCGGCCGCAAGATACTAAGTTGCGGCCGCAAGATACTAAGTTGCGGCCGCAAGATACTAAGTTGCGGCCGCAAGATATAAGTGGCGGAGCTGTGAAATACATCACATAAAGTGAAACATATATGCACTAGTCAAGTGGCACCAATGGGGTTTCATAGTATTTGACTTTTAAAAGAGAAGTAAATCCCTGTCAATTAATGAGATATTTCACAAAGAGTGACTGAAGCATTACTTAATCGTTCATAGTTGCCATTTTTTCAAGAACAGCAGTAAATGTATCACGCTGCATCATAAAATTATTTGTTTATTATAAATTATTCTTTATCTAAGGCCAAAAAAGTCTCCGGTTTCTAGTCATAGGTCGGCTTCAAAATTGGTGCGGTGATGCGTTTTTTGCCAACCAGTGTAATACGTGATACATGTAGCCTATACGCGGTTATTGGTAATTTCCGTTTCGTTTCGTTTGCACGCGTCATCAGTACATCATCAGTACATCATGAGTAAGGCATGTTTTATTACAAATACTAACAACGTCCAATCGCAACGAAACTTAATAAGTTTGAAATAGGAATATTTATATGTTGGTGAAAAATAGGAATATTTGTCAAACTTATTCTGGAGTTACATAATTATGTGAAAGTGCATATTTATAATTTTTACTATACAAAAACAACTTACGTTTTGCTTCTTTTCCTGAACATGCTTATACATTCATTATAATTTTCGTCATGGACAGCTCTAGTTTTGTAATATAGTTACTCTAACAAGGCTACAACAATTGGCCGTGTTAATGTGCCCATGTCTTTAGACTTGCAAGTCGGGTCCTTTAAATATTAACACGGGACTGTAATTCTTTTTACTTGCCTGAAAATTAAGGGGTTTAAATTCATAATATCTTCAAGATACTAGCAATCATATTTTGCACAAATAGAATCATGCTCTGCCATTGTTGACATTTAAAGAGATATCGCCCGTGTTTGTTAGACCGACTTGACAGTACAAAATATATCTAAAATGTTGAATTGCTATTTTCCGGGTTTATGAAGTTATAAGCTTTCATTTGAAACATTGAACGAAAAAATCCGTCAAGGATTAGTACCAGTAAATTAAAAACTCAAATTAATAAAAATCGGGATCCCGTGTTTTAATGCTCAGGTTGCACGTGACCACAAGTTATTGTAGGTTTATTTATGTAACGGGCCGAAGGCGTGGACAGACTTCCGATTGGCCAGTGCGGCTACCAATCAGAATCAAGCACGTTTGAAATATCGCCTTTATTACAGTTTCCGATTTGCAAATTTCATAAACATTTTTCCCGTTTAACATTGATAAGCCTATTGTTTTTCAAAATTCGTTCCCTTTGTAAATTCTATTTTGTGTGTGTCATTTTAGCCAAACACAGGCGATATATATTTAAGAAGACTGGAAAGAGATGGCGTTGTAAGAGGCAGTAGGCATACAAATTAGGTAGCCTACATGGAACGTGTATACTTACCAGAACAAACATCATTACCACAGTTCACTGTGGCAGTGCAGCCATGACGATCTAGACGGAGTTCACACTTGTCTGCAAAACATATCATACATTTGATGATAAAACAGGCAATTATTTAAAATACTCACCACAAACTTGTAATTTCTGACGTGTAACAGAGATGTAAGCTATAGGCCTACGTAGCTACGTTTATTAATAAAAACTATGATAATTTTTGTTATACATTTGTTAAGACTTCTACTAAGATTTGTCTTGAATGAATTACCTAATTAAGGCTAGTTGAGGTCATGGCTGCTAACATGAGCATACGTAGTCAATCCCGGGTCATAAGGTTTATTACGCTGCGTCTTAAAAGTATTTGTTCATTAAATTATTTATATCCAGGCCGTGGACAAACATATTTGAAAGTAATTTCTTTTCTTTCTTCTAGCAATGTACATATTTGAAACAAGGAAACAGGGATTTACACTGAATAGCCTATGTATATTGGCGAAGTGAATACTAATCAGTGTGTAAGCTAACTACTTCTTTCAGGCAATAAATAATAAAGAGGAGATCTGAGCAAATATGACTAATTATTGATATTTTCCCATTTTAGAGAAGTTGTGACATAAGGAAGCTATACAACAGAAGTTTTTTTAATCTAAACTCCAGGTAAAATATTGTAATTTTTTCCGAACCTCTTTTGTCTCAAATT
Source organism: Zoroaster sp. YZ-2022 (assembly GCA_029582265.1). Taxonomy (NCBI): domain Eukaryota; kingdom Metazoa; phylum Echinodermata; class Asteroidea; order Forcipulatida; family Zoroasteridae; genus Zoroaster; species Zoroaster sp. YZ-2022. Next base: position 6,944,612 of record CM055830.1, on the reverse strand, counting down.
CAGAAAAGCCTGATGTGCAGTGTGCACGTATGAATGTACACAATCATGCATTTGGGAGTAAAACACATATAATTGCCCTCTTATGTTTAAAACTTGCCTTTCCGATATCTCCCTTGAAAAGTCACCCATGCAGTGGATTTGATCGCCCCCGTATTGGACAACAATTATGCAAATAAAACGGAGAATATCGGTACTGCTGTATATATGTGTTAACGTGAGAGCTAGGTAATTTGTTTTCCCCAGTGTACATTAAGCTTCTCTGAATTACCTTGGTTTAGATAATGAAACCTATGTTGTTTAGTTGTAATGGAGAAAGGTCATTTATTAATATTTGCTTAGGTCCTCTTTTACTCCCGAAGAGGCTGTTGAATATGATTTGTATAGTTCAAACATTCAGTGTTTTATTACTGGTAAACAAATATTGAGTGCCTCAGAGTTAAAGTATATCATGAGGTTAATCTGAACTCATTCAGTTCAGATGTTACTGATAAATCATTTCCATTTTACGAAATAAAATGCACTCAATACTTAGTTAATATAACACACATATATATCCTTTAACCCTCCTACAACCAGTGCAATTTTTGAAACAACCCATTCAGGCTACTCCAAGCCATTAGCTGTTGCCAATGGCCTCCTATGGTTACCCTTCTGTGTACTGTCACACCACTGAGATTGCAGGGTAAGGTGGTCTCCCATCGATACATTGTAGGCCATACTAATATGTTCAAACATTTACAGTGGCCTTGGGTGGCACACAGTTGATTTTGTAAGATTACTTGGAAAGGACAGCAGGCTTGTACATGTATGTACTGAAGGTTGCTGAAGAACAGAATTTAGTGGATCGGAGTGAATAAGTCTTAATACTAATACGGATTTAGAGTAACCTGTTAATATAATAGGTACCTTTGGATAAGTATTTGTAAAAAGTGATAATATTTTAATTTCATCGTTTAAATGTTTAATTAATCAGGTCTCTGCTGTCACCATGTCTTTGTCTATCGTCTCATGTCCTGTTTATATTTTTGTCTGTCCAATAGGGAAAAGTACAAAAGCATTATGCTTCACTTATTTTCCTACATGTTGACAAAATATTCATGTATTTCCTTGTCAACACGTAACATTTGTGTAAAGAAACTGTTACTGCTGTATTGTTGTGTATGTATCTGTTGCTGTCAGCATGAAATCAATGCTTCCAAATGAAATCAGATTTGTTCGGCAATGTCGATAGAATTCGAAAGAATTAAAGATTAAAGCTCAATAAATAATGTTGGTAAAATTTATTTTTGTGCTTAAATAAATCTGGTAGAGAGCTTGCGTATTACGTCATCATTCCTGCGCTCCTTCTACATGTTCAGAACGTGTAGGGAGAGCCGCAATAGACCATGTGACTTCTTTACACTTTGCGTGACCTTTAGAGTACCTGGGTGATTTCTCGCCTGGTAATAATGTGTAATTTGTATGCAGAGTTTGTATATGTTGTACTTCTCCACATAAAATGTAATTTTAGTGTCTAATTATAAATAAATCAAATTAAGAATTTTTCTGCTGATATCTCAAAATATCATTTTATGGTTTCTTGTCATAGACCAGTGTACATTTTGTGCCCGGTACAGTTTGACCTTTGGGGGCTCTTTTGTAAACATGTCATTGTCATATCGTCATTGTTATATGCGCGCGCATTGGTAGTAAACGCATTCTGTTCGCTACTTCCGGTTCCAAAGCTGGCAAACTGTTGCGTGTAATTTAACCTAAATTTCTTGATTTTAACGTTCATGATCAAAAGCGATTCCTGGGGCAGAAATTGACTTTGTTAATATATAATAAGATTTTGAGTCTTTACAACACATACGTTAAAGGCAAGTCACGAGCTTTCTAATTTTCTTCAATCCATAAAGAAAAGGGTGGTCACATTTCAAATAGGCTTCTGATGATCGGGTGTTGGAGCCAGTACGTGCGAAGTGGGCGTGGTTTATGTTGGAATTACGTCATATTTACTAACGGGATACAAACAAGTAGCGGCCCGTAGATTTTACAAGGAGGTACAGTACCTAATATGTAGTTAGTGTATCGCTTGGGCTAGGTTCGTTTCTATGTCGGAATAATTTCTTTTGAAGGATTTTTGTTTTCCACTTATTTAAAACAAAATTAATTCCGAGGAAAACCTGCCTATACAGTTATTCACTTCTTTGAAGAATATCATATTTTAACATTTATTAAATATAAATACAAAGTGAAATCTGAAACACCTATTTTTGTGTTTTAATTTTACAAAATGACAAATTTATTCAAAAGCTGTGGATGATTTTTTTAAATGAAAGTTAAGTCCAACATTCAATGTTATCATACAAAATAATGCATATAAGAGATTGTAAACTCGCTCCACCACAAGGCTTCGTAGTGATCTAGGAGTACAACCTATCAATCAAACTGTTATTTCTTACCGATATAAAAAGGATAATGCTGTCATCACGGCATTCAGTGTCCGCACTGTGCTACATTATTAGTATATTCATCGAGCTAAATTGAATGCTTGAAACTCTCACTGAAAGCTTTATACTATGGTGGCCCTGAAGAGACATAACCAGTCTGTCAGTTTTTTTCACAACGTCGTGAATTTTATTTTCGACGTCGTAAATTCTATTTGTGACGTCGCAAAATTATTCACGATGTCGCAAATAAAATTCACGACTGTTAATGTCCCTTCTGGGCCACCATACTATACACTTGCATTTTTTCTTTGAACTCTTTCTTTTGTTCCATCTACTCTAGCATTTCGAATAGGTTCCTTCCCATCTAGCATGTACACGTTGACCCAACGTTGGCAAACGTCGGTAAGGTCGGAGTCAACATGTCGACATTACACCAACGTTTGTTGAACGTCGGTGAGGTCGGAGTCAATTTGCAGGCGTTGCGCCAATGTTGGTTAATGTTGTGGAGTATTAGAAGTCTGATCTGCAAAATGGCCCAACGTATAGTTGTAATGTCGGCAAAGTAATGTCAGCGCATTAAAGTCGCACCAACGTTGGTAAATTTGCTGGTCTCAATTTGCCCTGTCAAAAATGTGTTCATTTGCTTTACTTTGTGTTATTTGGTAACTTTGTTATGTTTTGTGGAAAAACATGTGACGTCAAAACATTGTGTTTCATGTGTTCTCATATTCTCTCTAAAAGTATTAGACTGAAATTCACTGTACCCGATTGTGACCAATTACAAAATATGTGTCTCTATTTTCAATTGCGTAGGGTGAATTTCAATCTAAAAACCTTTAGAGAGACGGTTTCTATATTGTTCCTTTCTCTAAAACAAAACTTAATCTTACAATTTTGAAAACAAAAGCGAGATGGCCATTTATTCTTTGTTTTATACACCGCCATGTACTAACACCAACAGGGTCCTGAGTCTTAATGTTGTATCTAAAATGGCAAAATCAGGAATATGCACATTAAAACCCTCCTAGGAGGGAGTGGATGTACTCCAGTTCTCGAAAAGTGTTTTTTTTTGCACTGCCCCTTTAATACTCGACCAAAAAAACAGACACTACTTGACTTTGTCACCTTTGACCCATTCTACATGTAGGAGCATGCTGGAGTTGAAGGTGTATCGGGTTACATGTGAAATCTCGCATAATGATCTGTTTGCATAGGGTCTGTGTGTGTTTTGCTATGTACATAAGAATAGCTTAGCGAGTGGGTGTATTGAAATACACACACACTGTTGATGATTGATGGGCCACTGGTTGGTTGTAGAACATCTGTTATGTATCTAGTTGTGTGGATGTTATTGATGTCAATGGGGAATGCAGAAAACAATGTTTAATATAATTACAACCTGCGGCGCGTGAGCCCTACTGTTTTTTACAGTAGGTAAATTAGGGTGCCACTGAAAAGTGGAGGGGTGCCACGTTTAGATAAAGTAGTGGCTACCTCCCTCGTCGGAGGGTTAAAAAATATTAGGGCTCAAATATACTTGTAAATAGTGAAACAAACATAAAAACATCATGGGCAAACCCTGTATTATTTTTTAGTCATACTATACACCATTACTAATTGGGTGTTATGCAATACATCCACTAACGAGTTAGTGGTAATTAATTTACTTAATGCCCAGGAGGGTTAAATCCTTTGTGCTGACGTGACAAGCGAATGGGGTCATGCCCCCTGGATTTCCTGTGGTTACATACTACACTCGAATCTGTAAATGTTGACATGACAGCAGCGGCGTAGTCCGGACTTTTTCAGTGGGGGAGGGGGGGCACATGGGGGCATTGCTTTTCAGTTGTGGCACAGGGGGCATTGCTTTTCAGTGCGGGA
>CM055830.1:6882631-6939799 GCA_029582265.1 Zoroaster sp. YZ-2022 | reverse complement strand
TTTTTAATTTTTATTATTATTATTTTTTTGCTGTGAAAAACGATGCAGTCGATTGCAGCCAAAATTGCTGGATAGATTGGAATTCTGCAGTGCTGTGCTTTACGATGGCGGGGAAAAACGCGCGTCACCGCACCGATTTTGAAGCCGACTGATGACCAGAAACTGGACTTTTTGGAGGTAAATCTTCAATGTTTTTCGACTCTTGGTATTTACCAACTCTTGGTATTTATTGTTCAGTAAGTTTTCTTTTGCAAATGTTATTCTTCTTTCTCAAATAGCCTTTCCCAGTTTTTTGAAAAATTTCCAAAAGGGGCGGTCGTTTGGTTGATTCGGTTGATTTGCTATACAGGTGCCCGAGGCAAATCACATACCATAACGCCATGGTTTTCAATAAAGGACATTCCTTATATCAATGCTTGTGAAATACATTACCGAGGCCATCGCAAACACATTCAAATGACAACAACAAACAATATAGCTGGTGAAGCATTTTCTGATTCGACATAGACTTTCGAACGTTACCCTGTTCTTTTTAAACCTTCTGCTATGACATGGATTTAGTTTGCCCAATCATGATAAGAACAAAATACAAAATGACTCCAAAAATAATAATAAATAATAATAATAATAATAACATACAAAATACAAAATAGGAATTTTTTGGCTGATTCGCTAATTTAGTATGCAACATGTTGTCTTTATAACTCATAGTATTTCGGAATTATCCTACAGATTACCGTACATCATATTTGGTCATAAAGCATACGAAATATGATCTAAAAGCTCACTTGGTTCCAATATTTGGTGAATATCAACACTTTGCGAAATAATGTTTGAAGCACTCTCACTTCGCAGAAAAAGAACACAGATTCAACTTTCAATAACACTTCTATTGTTATTAAAGTTTCAACATTTTCAGAAACATTTACAACCATGCATTTTAGTTGAACATTCCACAGATCTTAATGAATATAAGTGCACGTGATGCTCAACGGGTATTCAGACTCCACGCAACAAGTCGCACTCTTGATGTCGCCCTTTGCAAAGTCTCCTCTTCAGTGGACAAGATCACCTCGGCATTGGCCAAACATTGTGTAAAGTACACTGAGACTATTGTGTAAAGGTAACAAAGGTCATTGTGTTTCCACATTGCCCTCTCTTAGCTGGAGAGAGGTATATCTTTGATATTTGGTCAGAGCCCTCTCTAGTGCAACTTCCCATACATGGTTGAGCATTGATATACGCAGACTAACTGTTTCCGAGTGCTTGTCTTCGGAGGAAAACGTTCATTAAACAAATCAGGCGGGACTCAGGGCCGTGTCCGAAGGGAAAGGCGTGGGGGTGACACCGCTATAGTCGGCAGACGAGCCTCATTCGTCAAAATCGAGTTTCATCTTGGCAAATGAACCACAACATGTTGTGCATTAAGTCATCGTAGCAGGACTGCATATTTTGCGCCTGAGGTGATGTAATTTTCGGGTGAGGGGGACTAGACTTTTAACGCCAACCCCCCTTCCTGACCGTCTACCGATTTTGAAGGTGTTCAATTTTGTACCATTGCTGAATTCAATCGGAAAATTATTGGGTTCCACAACCCAAAGATTGTGCCTTCGTTACAGCCTTAATAGCGGGACTCAATCCTACAAGACCTGATACGAAGATTACATAAACAAATAGGTAACATAATTTATTATACAACAGTATGAATAAAATACAAAATACAGGCATTGTTACCCTTAGGTCATAGTACCCTTACATTTAGATCACCCTCCCCAAAAGAAACAAACAAACAAACAAACAAACAAAACCAAAAAAGTCTGCGGTTTCTGGTCTCTGCGAGCGTCTCAGACCCGCGCGTTTTTTATTTTTTTTTGTCGTTGTTGTTGTTGTTGTTGTTTTTTGCTATGAAAGGATGCAGCCAATTGCAGCCAAAATTGCTGGATCGATTGGAATTCTGCAGTGCTGTGCTTTAAGATGGCGGGGAAAATGCGCACCGATTTTGAAGCCGACCGATGACCAGAAACTGGACTTTTTTTTGTAAATCCGCAATGTTTTTCGACACAGCAAACCTTGTCCAAAGGCAAGGTACAAACTTAGTAAACATGACAATACTGTTTCTATGAGTATGCTGATTTTCTTTGAATCAGGTCATTACCATGGTTGTACCTTCTCCTTATTTAAGAAGTATAATGACAAACTCCATGCTTACCTGATGATGGCAGTGAAACACTCAATGGATCAGATCACAGAGCAAGATCAGATTGAATGAGCACAAAACGTCACATGAGATCGCTTTACATTATACCATCTATGCATTAACCGTGACCATCCGGTGTGGCGCCAATGCAGATTCTAACATACGATCTCTTTAATAGCCGATGAATGACAGTATCACGTGATGTATATTTTGATGTAGATCGTTTGATGTGGGCCTTTTGATAATTTGGAAATTGTGAATATTTGGTGGTTACTTTCATTTCCGGGTGAAAAAGTCTTGAAAGCCACCTAGTTTTTGGTAACCTCACAAACACAATTTGTATTATTATTATTTTCTTTTATTTTTGTTTAGTTCTCTCCACACTCTAAAAAAACGAAGTGCTGAATATAGCACCTCGAGTGCAGTCACTCGTTTTTAGAGTGTACTTTGGATATGCACTCTAAAAAACGAAGTGCTGAATTTTAGCACTTTTTAGGAGCTTGTATAGTGACTGCACTAGAGGTGCTATATTCAGTACTTCAAGTGTACTTTGTATATGCACTCTAAATAAACAAATTACCGAATATAGCACCCAAGTGCTAATTTTAGCACTTTTTAGGAGCTTGTATAGTGACTGCACTAGAGGTGCTATATTCAGTACTTCAAGTGTACTTTGTATATGCACTCTAAATAAACAAATTGCCGAATATAGCACCCCAAGTGCTAATTTTAGCACTTTTTAGGAGCTTGTATAGTGACTGCACTAGAGGTGCTATATTCATCACTTCAAGTGTACTTTGTATATGACTCTCAATAATCGAATTGCTGAATATAGCACCTCAAGTGCTAATGTTAGCACTTTTTAGGAGATTGTATAGTGACTGCACTAGAGGTGCTATATTCATCACTTCAAGTGTACTTTGTATATGACTCTCAATAAACGAAGTGCTGAATATAGCACCTCAAGTGCTAATGTTAGCACTTTTTAGGAGATTGTATAGTGACTGCACTAGAGGTGCTATATTCATCACTTCAAGTGTACTTTGTATATGACTCTCAATAAACGAAGTGCTGAATATAGCACCTCAAGTGCTAATTTTCGCACTTTTTAGGAGCTTGTATAGTGACTGCACTAGAGGTGCTATATTCAGTACTTCAAGTGTACTTTGTATATGCACTCTAAATAAACAAATTACCGAATATAGCACCCCAAGTGCTAATTTTAGCACTTTTTAGGAGCTTGTATAGTGACTGCACTAGAGGTGCTATATTCAGTACTTCAAGTGTACTTTGTATATGCACTCTAAATAAACAAATTGCCGAATATAGCACCCCAAGTGCTAATTTTAGCACTTTTTAGGAGCTTGTATAGTGACTGCACTAGAGGTGCTATATTCATCACTTCAAGTGTACTTTGTATATGACTCTCAATAATCGAATTGCTGAATATAGCACCTCAAGTGCTAATGTTAGCACTTTTTAGGAGATTGTATAGTGACTGCACTAGAGGTGCTATATTCATCACTTCAAGTGTACTTTGTATATGACTCTCAATAAACGAAGTGCTGAATATAGCACCTCAAGTGCTAATGTTAGCACTTTTTAGGAGATTGTATAGTGACTGCACTAGAGGTGCTATATTCATCACTTCAAGTGTACTTTGTATATGACTCTCAATAAACGAAGTGCTGAATATAGCACCTCAAGTGCTAATTTTCGCACTTTTTAGGAGCTTGTATAGTGACTGCACTCGAGGTGCTATATTCAGCACTTCGTTTTTTAGAGTGTAACTTTGGTGACGGGACCCACCGTAGGAGCTCAGATAGAAATATTAAGTAAGTTTTATGTAAAACTGTGATAAATGATGATTTTATTTTAAATAGCTAATAATAGAGATTAATTCTAAAAATATCCTTCCCAAAAGTAATGTATGCAATGTTAGGACAAGGGAAACTCCATTTACTATAAATATATATTTTGTGATTGTTTACAAAATGACCCTATATGAGTAATTAAATATTGTTGCAAGAACACACAAAAATACATTCAAACTCCTTATAAAACAAAATCGTGCAAAGCAAACGAATCATATAATGACCCAAATTGTTATAAAGTAATTAACCGTTATAAAACATATTGGAAAGGGTCAATGGCCAGATTTCCGTAATACCACTCTCTTGAAAGGTTAACCAGCTTCCGTTTACGTAAACAAATTTATTACATTCAACAAGTTTAAGTTTAACAAAATAATTTGAGCAAAATACAGGGGCTGGTTTTTTGTTGGGATTATCAGTTGTCAATTGAATAATATTCAAATGCCTGAAGCGTTAAATAATTAACTTGTTCTCCCTGGGTCACAATAAAGGTATCACTTAATACGCGGAAGGCATCATAAACGTGAGGTCATTCCTCCCCTGCATTTAACTAACTAGACATGAACTGACCGTGGCCAATAGCAATGTTCCCATTTCAAATCCAAAATTTCCTGACACTATATTACGTATACTTTATTGTTCACTAATCATATTACCATACGTTTCATATTTAATAATTGGTGGGAAAATAGATTTCCTAGCAATTTATGTAATTTATTTCAGAAGAAAGCTTTTTGTGTCATTTGTAAAAGTCACTACAAGGGTGTATCAGCAAAATATTTTTATTTACAAATATTCCACTAACCATCTTCATAATCATTATGTTAATATGTTTCAGTTAATTGTAATTAACACGTATAACACGATTATAATATTAGGTCTTCTTCTCTCATGCATTTTTCTGAGTATAGAACATCAGATTACCAAATCAGTATTATATACTCTGGGCCACTGAATTGGAATAACCTGCTATGACTGAGATAAGAAATAGTCCCAGTCCAGTGGCGTAGCTAGCGGGGGGCAGGCGGCGCCCCCCTGGCTCCAGTTCCAGAATAAGTGGGCCCCCTAACACATGCGAATTTTTTCACATGCTTATGGGACTGACTGACGGGCCCACCAGCAGGCAGGACTATACAGGCAGGGCCGGATTTAGACCTTGAGGGCCCTGGGCATTTCAGGTGTCAGGCCCCTCGACATAGAAATTAAATTACATGACAAATAAAAAATGAACTAAAATTAATGATAAACCGCATTTCTTCGAAAAAAATATAAAACTAATTTTATAATTATTACATTTTTTTTATTTTTATAAAGGAAGTCCTTAGTCTGGGGGCCCTCTGGCAGGGGGGCCCGGGGCAATTGCCCCCTTATAAATCCGGCCCTGTATACAGGGCCGCTTTTACATAAGGGCAAAAGGGTAGTTGCCCACGGCCCCAGGTAAAGAGGGGGCCCTAAAAATCTGTACAGTCATTTTTTATAACCCGCGATTAATCAAAATCCAATGGCTTAAAGATGGACTTCAACGGAATATATTACAGTGTTTTGATGCTGTTAGGCTTACAAGAAGTGTGTAATGATTACTTCTATATGATTAAAATTCAAATAAAGTAATTTCTTAATGTAAAAAAAAATTCATTTTGATCAGCATTTCACTATCTAGAAAAGTCGTGTTTCGCAAAAAGCCCGAACTCATGAATAATTCATATCGTAGTTGTGACGTACAATCAAGGACTGGCATTCGCTGCTTATGCCCACATGTCATGAGTGTTCCCCAGCAAAGTGCATTAAAAGCGACGTGTACGAAACGAACTCCCAGTCGTACTCACTTGCCTTCTCTCGATATTTGACGCTTTCAAAGTTGGAACAGAGCCTTGCTTCAAACGATATTTGGTATCCAAACCAAAACTTTCTTTCACTTGACTGGAAGAATCTCTACAGTCGCCCGTAAAATGGGCTGAACAAATCAACGACCATTTTGTCAACGTGAAATCCTTTCGTGTATTGTTCACGAACTTCACCCTCCTTGGAAGCCGCCGGATTCCGCGGAAATGGGAAAAAACTAACCTCTGGATTCTTGGTGGCACTTCTTGTACATCCACCAACAGCACATGTGCTAGGCATTATGCCGTCTTACACAAAGTCGTCAAAACGGGGAAAAATCATGTGTATCAGCTTCGAGCAAGTAAAATCCCCATTGCCAAACACAAAGACAAAAACGGCTTCCTTTATTTATGCCCCAGATAGTACGTCACACTTACGCTGGTTTACGTGGCCGCTGGTATTTCACCGTTCATTTCGTATTGTATTTCTATGGGCCTTTGCTGGGAACCATGAAAGCGCAGCCAACGGCGAGAAAAAACACTCGCTCAGAAATCTAAGAAGGGGGGCTATTTTTTACAATCAAAATTAAACAAAATAACGGGGAATAAAACCATCGTACTGATAATGAAATAATAACTAAACACAACATAAACAAGACTCAGGAGACGATTTAGTGTACGAGCTCTCGTTGAAGTCCATCTTTAATATGCATGTAGAAGGTATATAGCAGCACTAACACTTTTTCCGGATAACAATTAAGAAAATGGCCCCTATTTATTTCCTTGCCCGTGGGCCTCGTAATACCTAAAATCAGCCCTGGGACTATAGTTCTCTGGGCCCCATTCTAAAAATATACGTGATTATCGATCGTATCTCCTGCTAACAGAACGAGAAATAGCAGAAAACGTAGACTTTGGCATAGTGATTGATAAGTTTTCCAAAATTAAAAAGCGCAGAATGGAACTCGATTGATCATATCATTGACATTTATGTTGATACTTTGAAGAATATGATATGCTTCGATATTACCTAAAGTCGGTGTCATTGATTGGTGGGCCCCCTGGGATCTGATTCCCCCCCCCCCCCCTGGCGAACATAGCCACCTACGCCACTGTCCCAGTCTCAAAACTTTTCAACATGAACTTAAATTTGATTTAATGTAGGATTTGAGTCTCTGTATGGTGGGGATAGATGTTTTTTTTTAGTTCTTTCGGGTACACCATATAATGAGCTCTTTTTGGAAAAAGTGATGGCTCTGAGGAGAGCTGGTTGATTTTGCTTAAAAACTAATCAGTTTTATTTTGTAACATTGACACTTGGTGCCGTTCAGCCACTGGAACATGTCTGTCTGTTTGCTTGTTTGTCTGTTCGATGCCTGTCTGTACGGGCTTACCTCCCACGAGCGTATGTTTTTTCTGGTCGTGCCCCCATTTCAACTGATGTTTTGTAACCAATATGACTTTGATTGTAGTTATTGTGACTTAACTGACTTTATTTGATTGTATTTTTCTTATAATTGTGAAATGGAAATAAAATTGTTTGAAATGTTTGTTTTGATGTGGTCCGGCGTTAGCTTCATTTCCGGATCAAAAAGTCTTGCAAAGCAGCCTACTATTGGTAACCTCACAATTATTATCATCATCAATATTATTTTTATTTGTTATTATTTGATTTCTCTCCACTATTTACATATCAAAGACATATAAAACAAAGATAAAACTCACAAATGACATACATAACAAGTATATATAATTATTAGAAAGACTTGAGGAGGAAATATAACCAAAAGGAAGGTTCATATAACCAAAAGGTTCAGTCTGCGAATAAAATGTTATATACATACAAATTGTTTTGATTATGAATAAAATAGAATAACCAGCATTCAGTTAAAATATTAAAGACGCATAGCTCCTGCTTCTGAGCATTTTTCCATCAGCAATCTTTAGAAAAAATATTAATTTTCCATCGAAATTAAGCCCCTCCACTTTAGAAAAGAAAAATGTCCTAAAAAGATAAGGTACACTCCCAAAATAAACACGAGAAGTACGGTTATACAGGAAACATGTCCCGTCTTACACAAGTTTGGGCACATAATCATTGCAAAACCAAACATCCGACAACTATCCCGTAAAATACAAATTAGAAAACAAAACAATTTAGGTAGAACAGTGAGAAAACACTGGATACACAATCATCTTAATCACAGTTTATAACATAATAATTACTTTGTTTATAATGAACAATGAAAAAATTGAGTAGAGCGTGACTGGATTCTACGACTTCCAGGTTAACATGTCGGCACTCAACTGAGCTATCTATCCATATGCTGGCTAGTGCTGGGCGAGCGGTGCGATTACTCGAGTACTCGCGAGTAGTAACTGCTAATCGTACTCGTACACGCGTCTTTTTACTACTCGATTAATCGTTCTACTGCGATTACATCAAAAGTACTTGCGAGTAGTAAACACTTTTACAGGTAACGACTGATTATTTTGTCAACTGATTTTTTCAGAATAATTATCATGAGACATAATACTAAAGTATGTTTGGAGTAGTATACTGTTGAAAACGTGAATAAGACGAATTAAGGTACTTGCGATTAATCGAGTATTGGGAGTAATTGCTGTGCGATTAATCGAGTACTGAATTTCACTAATCGCCCAGAGCTAATGTTGGCGATCTGCCTGTCTTTGATCGGGCCGTGTGGGGGCGCTTGTTAGAAGTCATTGAACCAAAGAATGCAGTACAGGCTTTTGGGATCACGCCTCATGTTATGATACAACCTGTGAAGCGGCAGTCTGGGAATATCTAAGAAGAGAATACGATTTTTTTTATAACAATTTATTACCTAGTGTAAAATTGATGATTGTATAACACATCCTCTGAAATATTTCTGTCTGAGAGAAAATCTTTTTTTTTTAAAGTATATTAATTTCACAACTGACTTTTTCGACTTCATGAGACGAAGATTCCGCGTTTGGATCATACAAACAATCTGAATGCATTTTCGTTAACGACACAATGAAATAAGCTTAAACTTCAAGGTTGGTTTCTGTAAATATCTGTCTGTTCTTATAAAGTATGAATGCATTTACATTTACTTACTAAAATCATATACTGGCATTAAATACCAGACTAAGCTACCATTCCAACCAAAGACATGAATTATTATTTGACTACTAAACAGGCTTATTATTAAACAGATATATTTTGAAAAAAGTTATAACTTTAAATCCCTTTTATACTCGTAAGTACAAAATGGAATTGCTTTATGTTGATTATCGACTTATTTTTGGTCCCTTTTTGCCAGATTTCTATATAAGTAGAATAAGGCTAAAAAGTCTCCGGTTTCTGGTCATAGGTCGGCTTCAAAATAGGTGCGGTGACGCGCCTTATTTATTTATTTTTTATTATTTATTTATTTATTTGCCAACCAGTGAAATACATGATACATATATACACGGTTATTGGAACCATACAACATTTCCCATACACAAAGTGTGGTGTCTAACAAAGGCCTCACAAATCGGGCAAACGTTGATACCTCTCTGTGATAAAAGTCGTTTAAAACATAGAATTCCAATCGAGCCAGCAATTTGGGCTGCACATTAAATATCGTTTCATAGCAAAGAAAAAAAAAAAAAAAAGAAAAAAAGAAACTTAAAAAATGCCGAAGCTCAGGTCTAGGCTTTGGCTATCGATTGAACTGATTTTACTGATTTCTGGTTTTGCGGCAATCCCGTGACTCTTCCGACCAAACATGTGCCGAGTTTTTGCTCTGTAAAGGCTTGGCTTAATAACATGACAGATTATAAAAAATAAATTATAGATTTTTTCTATTTGTTATACAAGTTAAATCAAGTACACCATCTCCTAGGAGATTCAAAACATACGTAAGTTAATTCATAAAGTAAGTGTCATAAAGTAAGTTCAAGTTTTATCGAATAAGTTCCATTTTGAGCAGAAATAAGAGGATTGTCACATACTGTTTCTGGTTAATACGTACGCGTTGTCGTATAATTTAGCTCTGTGACCCTGTTTTTGGTCAATACTGTTGAGGTCAGAAACAAGATTCTGGTCGCGTTGGCAAAACACGACCCATGTCTCCAGCATTCTAAATATATTACTGTGACGCCAGAAACAAGTTTCTCCAAGACGTTCTCCAAAACACGCCCAAAGTGTCCTGCATTCTCGATATGAATTCTATGCAGGTATGACATACAGGAAACCTCTGTATCCACTGTTGTTGTACCGCAGTGATCCCTTGTCCAGAACGTTCTTGGTGGAAGCCCAACAACCAGCATCATTGATCGCCGTAACGCATCCCAACGTACGCGTTCCAGGATGAAGTCCCAGCGTTTTCCTATTATAGAACACATAATAACAATGGTTGAATTTTAATGTAAAACATTTTTGTTGTAAAACTGATGATGCCACTACTCAACCCTCGAAATAATGTCGTCTGCCAACACAGAAATCACTGACAATAATGTTTGTCAAAAGTTTCACCAGAAAGAGTACTCAGGGAGCTCAAAGAAATGAAATGGGAGCGGGCTGAATTTGTATCCTGATTCCCCAAATTTGAGCATCTTTAAAATTGCTTAACGGGGGGAGGGGGGGGGGTGTTAGGGGGATAAAGCAGGGAGGGTAATTGAGGTATTCAGCCACAACCCCCTTCCGGGATCCGTCATTGGTACTGGTCGCATATTTCATGTTAGAATGGAAACAATATTTGTGTTTCCAAATAAATATGAATGTTTATTTCTTCTCATTGATGCATTAAAACGTTCACAGGTTTGGTGTTACATAAACATCTTTAATAACAACAAACAAGCATGTATAGTGAGAATCAGTTTTTCCAACATTGCTAATAGTTTACATTCACTTTCAATACAAAAAAATAAACTGAAGAAATATGGACCATTCAGGTAAATTGGATCCCTTGACACGTATTACTATTTATGCATCCTCTTTTGTCTTATAGTATTCACTATATAGTACTAAGGTCATCCTATGGTCATTCAGACAACAGAGAGTGCTTAGGGGTACCGGTACGTCAAAATGTACTTAGGGATCCGTTTTACACAAAGGGTCTGTATTCTCTCAGTTTTTATCTTAATGAACCCTGCGTTTAATTATAAAGCATACCTTCCCGTTGCAGTGGGATCGTTGTAGCCATAATAACCGTTGAGAGGTGCCTCCTTCCTAGGGTAGAGGTTGTACCAATCAATCATATGGGTGACGTGGGTGTACCTTTGTCCAATGAGATATTCGTTGTAGGGTGTGGGCCCACCTTGCGCAGTGTCGTCCTTCACGCACGGGACTGCAGTGCAACATTTTGAAATGAGTAACCTTCAACAGGGAGAGGAACAAACAAAATAACAAATCATAAATCACCATTTTATTTATGTTTGTGTTCGAAATAATAATTCCTGTTTTACCAGTTCAACAAAGAATATCATTTAAATTGCTTCTATATGTGTACAAATCACTAAATGGCTTAGCACCAATATATTTATCAAATTGTTTGAAATTGTATGTTCCAAATAGGCATTTAAGATCAACAGATGACTATCTCCGCCTTGAATATCCTATCACAAGAGTCCAAGCTGGTGATACATCTCTCACTGTTTGTGCATCCAAGCTATGGAACAATCTTCCTGTTTATATCAGACAATCTGTTTCTGTTAAGGCCTTCAAGAAGGCTCTTAAAACTCACTTGTTTCCTCATTAATTTTGCATCAATTTATGTCTTATTCTATCCTGATTTGTATTTATTATGTCAAACTTGTAGCTTTGCATGGTGAGGATGATAAGTAAGACTAATTGCGGTGACAACCATGTGGAATCTCAATTGAGTAGTAATTAGTTCTGAAAAGAACTGGTGGTACAACTCCAGTTCTTTTCAGAACTAATTACTACTCAATTGAGATTCCACATGGTTGTCACCGCAATTAGTCTTACTTATTTATTATGTCATATTAACTTTTGTAAGTGCCATGAGCCTCTCGGGAATGGCGCATGATAAATACTTGTTGTAATGTAATGTAATGTAATGAAAGCACTTCAGAAGTTTCTCCCCAGTTTCTCCCCAGTATGGCCCGTTGCAAACGTCGCGCTCCTGCCGTATCGAATTCAAATGAATTGAATTCGTCTAAAACACGGTAATGACGCGCGGCGGTTTCAAACGTCGTCCGTAAGTTCCCAATTTATTTGAAATAATCCAAAATGGCGGACTATGCCAACGAGACCAAAAACGTAGCGCCAGGTTGGAATTAATTTCGATTCGACACATTAGTGGAACGTCGTTTCAAACCAAGCCATGCTACTGCCGAACCGCCCCGCATAGCAAGGCAGAGCCAGTCGAGTCAAGTGCCTCTGTCGAGCCGAATTAATGGTTTTAAAAGTCCCACTCCTGCTGTATCGAATCGAAAATAATAAGAAAAACAATATTTGAATTCGACACGGCAGTTGTACAATCTCTTTAATTAATATCGAACTGAAAAAGTGAAAGGAATAAAATGCTTACCCTTTACGGCATATCAAGCAGTTACTGATTCTGTAGAAGATGCAGACGGCGGCTTGTGGGTTTCCGGCCGGTCCACCGGCTGGGCTCTGGTTATCTGGCCACTGAGGAGGAGCCGTAGTACGTCCAGTCTTACCATTACAACAACTATCATAGGGAAATAGATCAAACAGCCGTCGTTAAAGGAAGGTATACATTGATAATGTAAGCGCAACTGTTCCATTGAGTAGTATGCTTACTTTCTTTGAATCAAGATCTACATTTAACAAATAATTCGTGGCAAATTTCAGCCTTGTATGTGGTGTCATTCCCAAGAAAATAGTGAAAACCCATTTAGATTTGTTTTATTTATTCTATTGTGGAATGCACGTAAAAGAATGCGCCTTGAGCACCACTTAGTTGGTGGATACGTGCGCTATATAAGTCCACATATTATTATTATTATTATTATTTAGGAAATACAACTTCATTCTAAATTCGATCTGGTTATTATTTAACCGTTCATTAATGCTACAGAAATTAAGGTAATATGTTTTTCATAAAGAGATTGATACAACACCAGCTCAACACTAAGAAAGTTTTTCATATTTAGAATTCTCAATCATCCTTTAAATTGGTTAAGCTAGCAAAACGTTTTCCACACGCCCTGGCATTGGCTTGTGCCCCATTTTATATCTGCTCAGCAGAAACAAATTGCTTGCCAGAAAAAAAAATGCTAAGCGGATTTCTTTGGTTAACCTACTAGACAAATTTTCATACAAAATGTATGGTGGTAATCTGTTTTATAATGCTAAGCAAAAATATTTGCTTAGCAAACTTCTCTATTGGAAATCGACAAACATCATTCTAACAGCACATATACACCTTCTCGGCAATACCACAGTGCGCACGTGTAATCCGATGTGCGCAATGCATGCTGGTCTAGCTTACGACAGAAACAAATGCAAAACTGACCTCACGATGTTCTGTGTTCAGTTTACAAACACAGTTGTCAATTGTTTGATTATAAACTACACATTAACGTACGGGGAATTCGTGTTAACAGTGTAATCACCAGCTCGACCGAGATGTAACGCGCGCGTATTATTTGCAAAATACTCTATGGAACATAATCTTGTTGAGATGTAAATGCAGTTCAGAATTTTTTTAAACTAAAAATAAAATACATGACGCCAACTTCTTGTTATGAAAGAGATAGAAAACACACTGAACAGACCCAGTATATACTTAAAAGTGTTTTTCTTTGTTGTATTGTATTATTGATTCTGTATTTTATTGAGTAGAATTATTATAGGTTTTCCCGGCCAATTTCAACAAAAAATCATTAAATTTCATCAACACACTTTCAAATTCACGCGATTTTGATAATTCAATCCAACTAGGGTTTCTCTTTCGATATTATTGCATTCAATTTCGTTTTCGTGCACACATGATTTCTTTCTTTTCATTCTATTTCGTTTATAGGCATTCAAAACTACAAGATCACCATTCTTATGTTGAATATCTACCACATTTTCGCAATAGGTGAAATCAAATTCAGAGTCATCGAAGTGCACCAGCCTATTGCTGCTGGCTTTGACGAAATTGAATGAACTAAGCGACCATTTGAAATTGAATGATCTTATTTGTCGAGTGAATGCTCAGGTGTTGAAATTGAATGACTCTTTTTAACTGTTGAATGCTGATGTAGCTGAACATTTATTTTCAAACGAAATTGAATGAGCCGGGTATCAAAGTGAATGATTTTTTCCGAAATTGACCGGAAAAACCTATACTATAAGATTGAATCAAGTTAAACTTACTGAGGTCGAGGAGTTGGTGTTCCAGTTTCGTTTGTAGTTGGTGATGAAGATGTGGTTTCGTCCGCGTCCGGAAACGAGGGCACTGTTTCATTTGAAGCTGGTGATGTTTGATCAGTAGCCGGCGTTGGGGGCACTGTTACCGTCGATGAGGGCACTGCTGGATCTGTAGCCGGCGATGAGGGCACTGTTGGGTCTGTAGCTGGCGATGTGGGTGCTGTTGGTCTTTGGGTTGTAGTAGATACTACAGTTGGAGGTGGCGAGTGCATAGGCACGAAGACTGGGCAACCACAGCTGAGATGCACCAGACTATAGACAAAAAGTGCCAAGTAGCAAAATCCCGCCATTTTCGCAGTTGTTGAAATTCTGATGGGAAAATAATAAAATATATCTTGACCATCTGGTTTAGAAGTGAACTTCAAGAAACCATCGCGGATTTTGTTGGCCATACTTTGTTGAGCAACTCTACCAATACAGTCACTATTTTAGTATAAAGTTGACACCACTGGTTTTATTTTAATACCCAAGTTATGTGTAGGGTATTAGTGTTGACCCGATCAGTAAAAATATAAACATGATTAAAAATGTGGATCCTGTCATGAAACGTACTTTAAAAGCAGCACAGAATATAGAAATATATATATAACAAAATATTAAAATAGAAGTATGAGCCTACATAAATTGACGTCTTAACACCCAGTTAGGGTGCAGGGTAAATATCAAGTCAGATAATATCAACAAAAAAAGGTCTCTTACCTTTTACTTGTTCTCTCTTGTTCGCCGAGATGAAGTTTTGATTTGGAGTGGAAAATCAAGCCTTTTAAAGCATTTTGTCTGTAACGTCAGACAAAAGAAGTAATCTCAGAAGCGTGAAGCGCAATCGAACGTCACCTCAAATTCTACACATAACAAAGGACCCGGATCCCATCTGGTCGCGGATCTTCCTGGTCGCGGTTTCACTTTGCTGACCACACTCAGACGTCAGCGAACATCATTTGTTTGGTTAGAGAAAGTGCCCATAAAATTGGTTTTGTGTTTTCTTTGAGTTCCGTCATCAAGGATTCGTTCCTGTGACTGTTGTATTGTTTGTGCCATTATTTTCCAACAGCCTCCTTCAATCAACATTTAGACTTTTGGATAATGTGGACCAAGACATGATCAACCAATATTATAACAAAATTCTTGATAAATGTGAACCAATATCTTAAGTCAACAGACTGTAACTCCACCGTATGGGAAGACCAAGATCAAGACCCAATGGGTTGTTAATAACAAAAACGGTAGGCCTATATATTAACAAGATTATAAGCATATTTATTTCAATTTATTTTATTTTGAGGCCCTTTCATACTTTTCTCGCTGTGCATTGGAATACTGTCCCAATTTGTTACAAACCTAAATGTGGAATCTTTAAAAACAGTTTTAGTTACAGAGCTCCTTCTTTTTTTAAATGGTGTACCTTTCACCACTCGTTCAAACTCTTATTCTTCATTCCGGCGTTTGCTGGAGGAAGACAAGGTTTGAAGTAATATTATTATTATTATTATTATTATTTAAGTTCATTTATGTCATAGATTATCTTGTGTTTTGCCCGAGATGTTGGTATACATTGTTAAATAATTTGCTTTGATGGTTTTTATTGGGGGAGGATGGAAGGGGGGGGGGGCGCTCGTATTTCTTAATCTCGTATTTCTAAATATGTTTGTGTTCAATCTATTATTGTTATTTAGTTTATTGCTCCATTTTTAATCTTCCCTTTCAGTCCGATCTTTAATCAGTATGGTAGACTGGGAGGGGGGTCTTTTTGTGCAATTTAGTCCTTTACATTTTATTTCGTATGTAATTGTCCGTTAAGACTATTTGTTTTATTATTATTATTAATTCATCTGAACCTCCTTCTGTAATAGTTTTTGTATAATATTGATATGTTTTGTATATAATATGAGGGCCCCAAATGATCAGCTGTGCTAGATGGGTTACCCTCGTTAAAGATGGTTTTAAAAAAATGCGAATTAATTTTCCAGTAATTTTATCAAAATGTTATGTTGTCTTGCTATTGACTTGTATGCATTGGTGAATTCAAGGGGGGGGGGGGGTGCAAAGTGGAATGTGTGCCAACCCTTACATCTCAGCCTTTTTTATCACTGTGTATATGTAAGTTTACCATACGTTTATCAGTCTGAACATTTTTCGTAGGGTTTGCTTGCAATTACCTGGTTAAAACAAAAATAAATAAATAAATAAAAACAAATTACAATTATTAATTAGTTTGTAACACTGGTGCTATGCTTATCAGATGCAGTGTTGATTGGTCCATTGTTTGGTTAAAATTTGAATGGCGCATTTAGTGGTTTGTCTAGCAGGTAAATTTTTTTGGTTTTGTTGTCATTATAGTTACATTAATTATTTCCACAATGTAAAATGTACAAACCTCAACAAATATCACTCAGAGGGTTTATCATTGACAAGAAGTCTATTAATTGATTAGGATTGAAAATTGACTGTTTGTAGAAATACAC
This sequence comes from Zoroaster sp. YZ-2022, assembly GCA_029582265.1. Lineage (NCBI taxonomy): Eukaryota > Metazoa > Echinodermata > Asteroidea > Forcipulatida > Zoroasteridae > Zoroaster > Zoroaster sp. YZ-2022. The sequence goes on along the minus strand of CM055830.1, from coordinate 6,923,063 downwards.
GTACACACAATAATTGCATGACAAATTCCTGGAGGAATTTGTTTTTTTTTAATACAAAGAAGTTGTAATTGTAGGCGTATAGACCTACGTCACCACAGAAACAAAATAATAACCTTCATAAGTGACCCGGATCAGGATTTTCATTATTCTGTGCCTACAAATACACCTTTAACTTCCCCATACCTTTGAACCAGCGAGGAATAACGCACTCTGCGGATGATTCGTTCCATCGTTAAAGGTGCACACACGACTTTTAAATAATATTGACCTTATCTAAGGGGTATTATTTTTAGTTGTCACTGATTTTATCTAAAACTAGCACTCCGATTCCATGCCCTGTTTATCGTGAAAATATTGTCCCTTTAAAGGGCATGTGCAACATTGGCAATTACCAGATAATTAAATTATAAAAAAATAATACAAAAAAGCTTACTTTGTTTAAGTTGGTACACATATCAATCATCATGAGAAATGATTTCGCCTAGAGTGCTTTCATCGCAGAGAAAACAAGAATTGTCATGTAGAATTGCTGGACGGGAAGATTTTGTAAAACATACAAACATAAAAAAAGTTCTCAGTTTTTTGTTTTCTCAAATGTAGTCCTAACCACCTCTTCAATCTAGCGTTGTGATATATTTCTTGAAAACTAGAGGACTGAAATGACCGTATACATTATTATTTTCCTATTAAATAATGTTCAAATAATATTTCATTTCAACTATCAAAATGCTTTACGAGTGTGTAACCCACGTATATAGAAGCCAGTTTAAAAAAAAATGCATTCATGTTGTAAACAATCTCGCGATTTCCTTGCAAAATCTCATGCATAATAATTAGAGCCAAACTGGGCAGAAACCCTTTCACATGTATGGATTTATGTAGAAGAAGAAGAAAACACGACTAACGTATTCGAATTTGTGAAGCTAGGAGTTCGTTACCTTTAACAAGCATTATTTGTTTTCATAAACTGAAATTTATATTTGATCCGAAAACACACGAATCCTTCTCACGGGTCAGCGATCTTCAAGGCTGGAAATATCCGGTCAACTTATTGTTAACTTATAAAGACCGCAAGGCTTATTTCACATAGTCTTTGTGCATTGTTCATGGTCAAACTATTTATATGCATTACACGTCAAACTATTTTTACAAATCGATTACGTCTTTGTGACACTGCGATTGGGAATTTATAAAATAACCAAATTGTTGAATCAAAAAGTGAAACTACTCACTATAAAGATGATAAAGGTTTCTCTTTTCCAAAGAATATTTTTGTCTGAGGAGATGTCGTTTTTAATAAAAATATAAAGAAATTACCAGTAAGGAAAGAGTAGTGTTTCCTAAATTCAACATTATAATGAAAGCAAGTAACCCGAATGCTTTGTTTTCACTTTTTTGACTTATGAACGACACCACGTTATAATCTGAAATAATAAACAAGTTGCTTGTTGAATGTATATCTTGATTCAAAGAGAGTACTACAGCATACACGTAGAAGCAGATTTGCCTACATTAGCAATGCTAAAAATAATTAACCGTCCCTCTATTTCAAGATAAATATTATTCACATATTCTTCACAACTCCTTTCCAAACATGTAATATAAATGCAAACATTATATCTTTATGCAAACATTACATTTCGACACTTTTAAACTTATTCTTGAGTTAGCCGTAGTATGTCTTATTCCCTGAATACAAGAGGTTGTGTACCTGTACATGTTCATTATAGTAACCTGCCTAATTAAGTCTGTTTGCAGGGCAACCTCACTTTAAAATGTCATTGAATTTTAGGTAAATTGATGGAAATATATATCTACATCCATTTATTTATTCCTTATGTCAGGAATGAACTTTTCTTTGCAACTATCAGATTATTGGGCCTTCTTGCTGGTGCATGCGGCATGTAAGCTAGATAGAGTGTGGTTGTGAGAATTACAGCCTCACTGTCGTATTTATCGTGAATAAGCTGGATCTTTAGGCAAGCAAATACTGCAGAGATCGAGTCCTATTAGAGCACTTACAACCCGTGTTTTATCGTTCTTTTAATAGGAAGGCACGACCCCGGTAATAACTCAATTATAAAATCACCAAAATATTATCTGAAACTTGATGTGAAATTCTTCTCTCCCAATATTTAACCTATCTTTCTCCTTCCAATACATGTAAATCGTCACTGATAGCTCAACTTTTCTCATGACCAGCTTCCACTTTAGGCTATACATTGTTTTTCGTTATATTACCATGTGAGTGCATTATTGTACAGCTAAAAGGACCTTGTATTCTGTAATTCTGTTCTGTCTGGTCTCGTACGTCCCCAGATGTATGTCTTTTGTGTAAGGCTATTCCCCACAAGCATTGGCTTAGATGAACAACCTCCATGTCTCTAAGGTTGTTCCCATAAGCCTGGGCTTACACGAAAAGCCTCCGTAGTCTGTATGTTCATTCGTGACGTGTACATAGATTGGTATAGTCTCCTTTCATATTATCTATCCGGTTGTCTAATTTACTACCTTTCTTTGTACTAACTTTGTATACCACCTTTTGTGTAACCATTTTTTCACGAGAGTATGGAAATAAATGTGATAATGAATTGAGGTGAACAAGTTGGTAAAGGTACCATGTCCCCCACCCACCCCACACCCAGTGCGATAATGGCAATGATCCACAGATAATGATTGTCCTCAAATAGTTACTGTTCCCTTAAAAGAGGGATAGGAAATCAGTATAGTTGTGACCTCATCAACCCCCTCCCCAATCCCTCCTTGAACAAATATTTGCAAGGTCGGAAAACTATCAGGGGTTAAATCCAATTCACCTTGAAAAATTCTGGCTACGCGCCTTGAAACCAATGGTATTGGCATGCATATACATTTCCATTTTTGTTAACCATAAATTTATGCACCTTTCTGTCTCAAGTGTTTGAACTGAATTTCATTAATATATACAACAGAAATCAAGCGCACAGTCTACTGTTGAATACCTTTGCGTTTGAAGGGATGGTATTGGTATACAATATAGTTAGCCGAAAAGAATTATAATCTAAAAACATACTTAATTTAAGGCAAAAAATAAATAAATAAATAAATAAATAAGACCCGCGCGTTTTTGTTTTTGTTTTTGTTTGGTTGTATGTTTTGTTTTTATTTTTTTTTGCTATGATACGATGTCCAATTGCAGCCAAAATTGCTGGATCGATTGGAATTCTGCCGTGCTGTGACTTTTTCACGTAGGGGTATGAAATTTTGCCTGATTTGTGCGGTTTTTCTTAGCCATCATTTTTGTGAAATTTGCAATAACCACGTAATATACAGTCATGTATCACAAAGAAAAAAAAAGAAACAAAAAGAAAAAAAAGATTTTGAAGCTGACCTAGGACCAGAAACTGGAAACTTGTTTTTGTTGGCCTAATGGTATCAAACATTTTGAGAAGTTTTTTTTTCTATAATTTGTTTGGTTTAAATCTGCTCATTTTCGTGTTTGATGGGTAAAACACCAAATAATGTAAGTTAACACATTACCAATAGCTTATACCTAAACTAAAGCTTGTTAAAAAATGACCAGAACATTACATCGTTTAAAGACGCGACAGTCACATTATACTGATAAAAGTGTAAATAAACCGAATTACGGTTCTGATCACAACTAAACACGACTCGAGAGAGATAATACTTTCTCAGCAAACCTACAAGTGTCCCCCAAGAAGATTGTTGCATACATAATTTCAACACGTACTTAATCCACAATCACTTTCTTTAAAAAAATATAATGCCAAATAATTATTATCTGTGAAACAATTTGGTAAGCTGGTTTTTAAAACAAATGTAGTTAAATTTATGCAGGTGCTATTTTGTAAATATGCTAGAGTTGGTTCCAAGTCTGTGATCGTGGTTTTATGTCTGCCTGAAGCCAATACGGCTCTGCAGTATCGCACTAAATAGCGCCCTCTTGTGTATTAACCTTCGACATTAACCTTCGATCACAGACTTGGGAATGTTGTTCGTCGGTTGTACACACCCTATTGCGAATTAGTCCAAAAGTGGACGGAACAATCTGATTGGTCGGAAAGCCTTCCATAACATGAATATTCAAACTAAACCTTCTACATGCAGTTGGATCTATCTGGAGGAGATGTACTCAACGATTCCATTTAAACTGTAGATAAGACGTTTTTGTAGAGAAGGAATTATGTATTTTATTTTGTGCTTTTTTACAACTCTAAGATCTCATTAAATTTACCTATCATTTCAAATACTATTTACGTACCAAGCACTATACAAATTTAATATCGAATGAATATTACAGTCTTAAGGCCTTTTCACACTACAGAAAATCTCCGGGTTGGACACGGGTCCGACACGTGTAATCTTGACTGACCTTTTCACACTGTAAAATGTAACACGGCGCCGATCCGTGTAAGATGCTCGATCCGTGTCGAAACTAACCCTGCTCATGAGGTGGGTTGAGAGCTTTCGATCCGTGTTGAGACCGCCGACACGTGTTGAAAGCGCCGCGAAAGCGTAGTGTGAAAAGTCACTGGGTTGATTTTCGATCCGTGTGCATTATTGTAGTTATGAAACAACAAACAAACTAATGACCTTTGCTCGCAACGCAGTGTCGCAATGCAGTGTGGGACTTTCTGCTGTGACCAGTGTAGACTCGAGCGTAGTGTGAAATGATCGAGCAATTACACGTGTCGGATCCGTGTCGGATAGTTACACGTGTAACCCCAAAACGGATAGTGTGAAATCATACCGGAATTGAACCGTGTTGAAATTCTTCAGAGTCAACACGGAGTGGAACCGTGTACACTTCTACACGTGTAAGAGGTACATAGTGTGAAAAGGCCTTTACAGAAAGAATTTTAAGCGAGTGTAACCTGTTAGTAATAGACGCGGCCTACAAGGTTTTTGTGGCCTCCTGATTGGCCATCTCTCTAGCATCCGTATTATTATGTAAATTTTAGCTATGAAACATGAATATCCCACAAACACAAGAGGGTCAAGTCTGAGATCGCGAGTTAGGGCTGTGATAGCCAGTAGGGGTAAACGGCGTTTTGCGTGGCTGATGCAGACAAAAATAACCGCGATCTCAGACTTGAAATCAAGTCTATAAATATGCCGGTCCAAGTACATTATGCAAGAAAACTGACACTCACGGCATGGTGGCGTGAATAGGAAATACTGCTTATAATAAACTTGCTTTCAAATTCTCATTCCAATTTTCAAACACAATCAGCAAAATCTGAAGACGTATTAGGAGTCGTCAACGATTGTCAACATTTTCAAGGTTCTACAGAGACTACTGCAGGGACGGGAGGGGATGCCATCTTTGGAAATGTTGATTTTGTACCCTTTCATGAATGTTCTAAATTCAGAGACAGTGTAGCATGAAAACGTCGTTTTCTTCTTTTGTGGTGGTAGTTTTTGTGGCGGGAGCGGGGGGGGGGGGGTGGAATTGGCTGATCCAGGAAGAGGCCGTGCTTGTAAATAATTTTACTCTCCATTTTGTGACAAGAGGTCTTCAAAAACAGCTTTCTATGCACTACCTTGAAAATGTTGTTAACTTTGAATGCTGAAAAAACAGTAAACGGGCATCATAGGCATATACACACATTCAACAAACTGTGGATAGGCATATACACACATTCAACAAACTGTGGATAGGCCTATACACACATTCAACAAACTGTGGATAGGCATATACACACATTCAACAAACTGTGGATAGGCATATACACACATTCAACAAACTGTAGATAGGCCTAATTGTTGAATTTGATAAACAAATAAGAGGGAACTTGTTTTTTGGGGACACTATTTTTAATTGTTTTGTTTTCTTCAAGAAAGTTCTAGGACAACACGTACAAGAACCCACTGTAGTCGCTGTTTTTGTACGTCATCCACCCATTGTCCAGAGCGTTGGATGTTTGCTCCCAGCAGTTGTCCTCGTCTCTCACTGTGACGCATCCCAGCGAAAGCGACCCTCGATGAAGACCCATTGCAGACCTATGTGAATGAATAATTACACAATTTTAGTCAATTTGTTTGTGAAGGACAGTACAGAATTGATAATTGTTGGCGAAACTTTGAATCAAGATATCTGTGAAAGTTTCAACTCAAGGAAGAGTCTAAGTCACAACTTTCAAAGACAAAACTTGGAACAAAAATTTTACCATATAGAAACTTTTTGTTTATAATAATGTGCGTAATTGTATTTTTTAATTTGTGTTGATATGAGAGAGCAAAGTTTATCTGTCCATTGCTTTAATGATTAAGTAAAGTAATTTTATGTCCAAACCATCTGGATGACATCTTCTCACCCACCTTCTTCCAAATGTAATACATTTCCTTTGTTTTTAGAACACATTGCTAGACTTATCATTGAGTATGAGGTTGTTTTCTACCTGAAATAACGGTCTTTCATTCCGCCATTTTGTTAAACAAATTTACAGCTCTTCTGTGGTACGGTAACTGTTAATACTTGAATGGAGGCAATAATAATAGCGCACGCTAACCAGTGAAAATGCTACTACTCCCCTAGCAACGGCCACGTGTCAGTTGCCATTGGAGCGTATAACGCCCTCATTAGGCGGTTAACGGAACCGTAAACATACCTTCCAGTAGCCGTTGGGGTCTTGTAATCGTAATACCCGTCCGCTTTTTCCATTCTTGGGTACAGTCTGTACCAGTCGATGCCATGAGTGGGATGGATATAACGCTTTCCTATCAGGTACTCGTTATAAGGCGTGGGCCCGCCCTGCATCGTGTCGTCCGTGACAGAGGGGGTTTCGGTGCAACATCTGGATGTTGTTGAGCTGAATAAAATGAAGGGAGAATAAGACGAAGTTAATCAGGTTTGATGAAACTGCTTTATCCGTTTGGAAAGTCTGCCCGAGATGTCTACAGAGGCTCAATTCGAAAAATGCTTCTCGGGATAATGTGTGACAGAAAAAGATTCAAACAAACAATCAATTAATCAATCAAATAATCAATCAATCAATTGTTGTTGTTTTTTCATATTAATGGTTTCTATTTTCCAAAATAACAATAAAACGACAAAAGTTTTTCGACTCTTATGTTTCTCTTAAAAGTCTGTAATATCAATCCTGTTTCATAAAAGTGACAGATGTGTACAACCAATAGGGGCAAACAAACCATTCCATGAAATTTAACTTGATATCTTAATTGTTTGAGTCGTTTGCAGATAGGCTTATTCTTTAAAAATGTTCGCAAGGCAAAAAGGGTGAAAAAATGCTGACGAAACTGAACATGTGTGGTCCAATAATATTGCACCAACCCAATCTGCCAATCAAACAGCACGGCGGATTAACCAATACGTTAATAATAATAATGTGTGGACTTATATAGCGCACGTATCCACCAACTAAGTGGTGCTCAAGGCGCATTATATTATTACCCCTGCTCATAACGCTCATAAGGCTCATAAATCTTTCCTGAAACCATCTCAGCTCCCTAGGGAGTATACAGCTCAATTGCTGCCATTACAGCGCATATAGGGCTAATCAACCAACTCTGCCCTCACAGGTACCCATTTAACCCCTGGGTGGAGAGAAACAATTATGGTAAAGTGTCTTGCTCAAGGACACAAGCACCACGGTAACGGCTGGGATTCGAACCCACATTCTGACGACTCAGCCATCACAACACAAATCCGATGCACTAAACCGCTCGACCATGGCACGTTGAAGCCTTTTTATGACGAGTGGTACTATGTCGTTCAAGCGCCTGGCTATTATGCAGGTGGTGTGAATTATTGTATGCATTGCTAAGGTTGGGGGTGATTATAGCCATAGCTATGTGCATTGCAACCATGCAATGATGTACAAGATCACCTCCATTTTTTTGCAGTGTATGTGTTAATAACATCATTATTAAGTAATTCCACTCACCCACTCATGCATATCAAACAGTTACTCGAACGATAGAAATAACAGACGGCTGCTGACGGGTTGCTGAGAGGTCCACCGGCGGGGCTCTGACTGGTTGGCCACGCGCTTGGAGCATTAAGACTTCCGCTGTGTCAATCACAACAACTTTTTTTTAATGAATGAAACAATCGTTTACAAAAATAAATTGTTTTGGTTCTTGTAGAGTACCGGTATCAATTATTCTTATTGTTGCTGTTTGAATTTGAACATTGATAATTTCCTTTGAGATAGTAAAATGGAATAGAATATTTCACAAAATTGTTAGTTTTAAAGATGACGGGAACATTGATTTCATTTTAGTACATATTTACTTTAAAATCATGCTTCTCACGATTATTTTGAGATTCCCCCCCTTTTTTTCAAGTAAAATGGCAATGTTTCGATGAAAAAGAATATGCAAAAAATAGCTTGGAGACATGTTCGATCGTATGACATCAAATGGCTGTTTGTCATCCAGAAATGTTTATAGAATGTCAAACTTGAAAGATTCGGGTGTTTGTGCAGCCAGACATGTTTTCCTTCTTTGAAATTTGAATTTTTGGCGGGATAAATCACCTGTTGGGGTATATTTGGATCTTACTCTCTGGTGAATCACTTATAAATTATGTTTATTAAAGATAATGAAACTCACTGAATTGTTTTGGTGCTAGGACAGCCATGACTGAGATTCAGTAACACCAAACTGTAGGCAAAACAAACTAAATACTGAAGTCCTGACATATTGTTGTCTTCTGAAGGCTGCAATAAGAACAAAGGAGCAGGGAATTGGTGATACTGTGACAGTGATATGACATAAAACGTTCTTTTTTCTTGAATGCGGGAATCGAAGTTAGTCAGCGCTTATACATCGCTTTGGTCTAGAATTAAAAGGAAAACACAATGTGATTTTACCAAAGGTGAATTATGTCTCATATCAATTATATAACTGATAGAGAGAATCACCCGGTGGTGTAAATTTGTTGAAGGATATTTCCATATTCAAATTAGTCGTCCCTAAAGGTTATTCCATTGGCAGATCTGAGAGGGGAGGAACAAAAGTTTCCCCTTTTTTGTTTCAGTCGTGCAGGTAAATTTACCATGCGTTCTTTGTGTACAGTTTTTTGGCAGTGCGCCTCCCTCTTTGAGACCCTGGATCCACCCCAGGTAATCAGTCTGTCCCAACAACCCCACCCAAATCCGAGAAAATGTTAGGGGCTTAAAACATTCGGATTTTGAGGTTACAAATTAGATTTTTATTTTATTTGTAATTTTGGATAAAGATTTGGGCAAGGCAAGGCATGGTAGCCGGAATAGTGTTTCGTATAATATAAAGTGCTATAGAAAAGTTTGTTCAACTAATTCTTGTTTTAATCGACCCCAAAAATGGGATTGATAACATGCAGGGACATCCACTTGACAAAAGTTTTTTTGAACACTGTTTACAGCACACGGACCCCTGATGACGTATTAGTGGGAGGTGGGCCTCTGCACAGGTTTAACTCCAATTATCTTTGTTTAGCAGAATCAAGAATCGCGTAATTAATCTGGTAGGTGAGACAAACTGCTCTCATCAACCACTCTCACGCCGCTGGTAAGTTGCCACTCTCTGATTTACAGATATTTTCATCGGAATTGGCTTTTTTTTAAAACCCAGTTCGTCCCGTTCGGGTGTTCGGAGGCTTGCGGCCACTGCACATTTATGCGCAGTACAGCTGCTCCAAAGTGTAAAAGCAAATTTTATGCAAATATTTTGATTCCCAAAAGCTGCTGCCTCATCTTTGAAGTCACTATACAGGGCGACTCAAAAAAAAGGTAATCCACAAATAATGGGTTAATATGACCAGGTTATGAGATTTATGATTATAAACATGATTGCATCATGAGGTAGGAGCTATTAGCTTTCCATTGATACCATCCTTGCATTCATGCGATCACACATCACTGAGCACCATTGTCTTGAAAATGGAACATCAAATTCCAAAATGTGCAGGTTGGTGAATAATGGGCCCAATGGGCAAACATCCAGAGGAATTGGGCTCATATCCAAACAGAGACAAGATACGTAGGTTACGGGACACACATTTAAATGATTGAAAGAAAACATATCTTATTCATGATAATGATTTTATTTGATAAGATCATTAACCCTTTAGGCACCAACACCTTCCACATGTCCACCTCCTCTCTCCACACAAAGTCCACAGCGACGATGCATGTCTTGCACAGCTATTCTCACCATAGCTGGGTCATTGCGCAGAATGTTGACTTCGTGGGTGATACGATCCTGTAACTCATCAATATCTGTTCAAATATTTTCTTATAAACAAAATATGAATTCCTGTTAATATAGTATATGGGCATTTATCTAAATATGAATAAGGCCAAAACAAAAAAGTCTCCGCATTCTGGTATACGCGCACGTCGCCTCAGACCTGCGTGTGGGCATTGTTTATTTTTATTTTTTTATTTGTTATTTGTTATTAATTTTTTTGGCCAATTGCAACCAAAATTGCTGGATCGATTCGAATTCTGGTGTGCTGTGCTTTAAACAACTTTTCACTTAGCTACCATACCTTATGCTACAGTCACACTGTCACGATACGGCGTTATGATTGTTCACGTATGACCACGATTTAAAAAAATAGATTTCACTTCTACACGATTACACAAAGACTCCACTAAGGTTCCACAACGTATGACCCCGATTATACAACGATTGCTATAAGAGTATACAAAGTATTTACTAGGTATGCGTAACGATTACCCACGGATAATCACGTATACACAGCGATTGACCACGATGTTACTAAGGATTCACAAAGTATGACCACGATTATACACGGATGTACAACGATTGGTTAACAATTGCCCAACGATTGCTACAAATGAATGAAATATAAAAGTTCTGACCCTATTTATACTTTTTCAAAACCAAACAAGATCAGAATCGTTGTGAAATTGTGATTAATCGTGATAGATCGTGATAAATCGTTATCATATCGTTATGATCGTTGTGTAATCTTACTGCAATCGTTATAAATCGTTGTCATACTTGGTCATCCGTAGTGTAATCTTAACATTCGCAGTGTATCCGTTGAGCATCCGTTGTGTATCCTGTGTACATCCCTAGTCATACGTAATGCTTCCTGTGTGCATCCCTAGTGCATCCGTGGTTATTTCTGCCACGATTGTACAAAGGATGTTCACGTATGTCTACGATTGCTCACGATTGCCATTACGTATGCAGTACGTATGACTACGTATGTACACAGGATACACAACGATTTTTTTCCCCCACGATTCCAGAACGATAGTTTTGAACCGTTTTAAACTTCCGTTGTGCCATCGTGGACCATATAAACGGATGCCCACGTATGATTAGGACTCTACTACGAATGACTAAGTATCCCTAACGTATCATTACGTATGACTACGGATGACCATCCGCTGGACATCAGTTGTGCATTCGCAATCAAAAATCGTGACAGTGTGACTGTAGCATTATGGAAAATTAGGTCCATGTGTATACAATGTATTACGTATTTTTCTGTTAACAAACAAAAGATGGCCGAAAAAAAATAAAAGCGCGATCGATGACCAGAAACCAGATACTATTTTTGGGAGCGTAAGAGAGATTCAATACAAAACACGTTAACCAATACCTGGTATCTTTGATGTTAAATCATGACGGCCAAATCGAGTCAGTACACCTCTTAACCATTCTCCTGCTTCTTCTTTGTTAGGTTGTCTTCTCCACCAAGTAACTAACATCTGACAAGCCTGTTCCTCCAGGTTGTTTGGACTAATAATTTCAAATGCGTGAATCTCTGGCTTGAAGCCCAATTTGGTTGCTAATCGTTTCCAATCTTTCGTGATTTTTGGAGCTACATTCCGGAGGAATGTCTCGTCTAATGCACCAACCTCTGCAGTTGAATCACATAATAGTTATGTCGTTTCTGTTATGAATCTAGGTGGAACCGCACCACCAGAAACAACAAAAGGTATTCAGTGAGCGATTATTGTCAATGGGACAATAGTGGGACAAATGGGACAAATGAGTACAACTAAACACCAAAGCAAACCTATAATTATAATGTAAATTGCAGCACCACAATTAACAATCGTTTTTAATTAACTATTGATGAAAGCTGTCAGTAAATAAAAATAAACCATCTTAATTTCAACCGAAATGCATTAAATAAAGTCTGAATACAATTGTTAAAAAGCATTCGTGATTTTCACAGAAAACATTCGGCAAAAAGATGGCAATAATAGCAAATTGTTCGTATTTTGTTACGAGTTATTTGCAAAAACCTTAGGGCCTACCTGGTGTAAAATTATGCCTCAAAACGTTATATCTATTTTGATGAAACTTTCACAGGGTATTATTGTTATGATTATAAACTAAAGGGTTGAACTGCGGAACGTACATTTCCACATACCAATGTTTTACCTTCCATAAGGAATTCTACACTATCAGTAAAAATGTTTGTAAATGCATCCATAAGAATCATGAGATATGTACAGAAACCATCCTCAAAAATGTTTGAAAATATAGTCAGATTGTTTGCATTAAATTTGATGTGGAAGATTGATCATCACCAAACTTCACATCAAAATTATAATTTAGTAAATTTGTAATAATTTGGTATAATCATGTTATAAACAAAGGCGCACACTAATTACCAATGCTGTGCCCTTCATTTAAGTATCAATCCTAATATCGTGACATGAAAACATGAAACCTACCACACTGTTGTTTTACTGTATGGGAATCTGCTTGGCCTTCCGTTGGCTGGTCTGCACTTTCTGGTTTGACTGTAGAACTTTCCAGAGCTAAATGAATAGAATAAAAACAACATAACATTTTACCAACAATCAAACGGCAGTCATGAATTGTCCCCAGATAGTTAAGGTATTCTGATTGGTGAGACCACATACATGACTGGACGCACAATTTTAGCCAATAAATAACGCGCTTATAATCTGGAGGGGTGATCATAATAAGGATACATGGTTTGACGTCTCTTTCTAAAAAGTGATAATAGAGAAAAACGTGAGGTTAAGCTATGTGAACAGTGTAATCATCAATCCCATCACCAGTGTGTCTAGGAGGAGAATGAAATATTTATATTGTACATGAAACATCGCATCATGACTGGTATATCCTCATCAGTGCACATCACATTATGTAAGTATACCTTTCTCTTTACGTTTGTCTACTGGACTCTAATGTGAATATAATGCACGCTTAGCGGGCTTTTAAAAGGGAATGCAAAAACCCTCTTAATATAAATAATAGATTCCCACCAAGTATATGAGCATTTATTTTAAATATGAATAAGAGAGATGTAACACACAGTTCATCAACCAATACCTGGTATAATTACTGCTAAATCAGGACGGCCAAATCGAGTCAGTAGATCTCTTAACCATTCTCCTGCTTCTTCTTTGTTAGGTTGCATTCTCCACCAAGTAACTAACATCTGACAAGCCTGTTCCTCTAGGTTGTTCCGACTGTTGATTTCAAATGCTTCAATCTCTGTTGATTTAAAACCCAACATTGTTGCTAGTCGCTTCCAGTCTTTCTTGATTTTTCGAGCTACCTTTCGCAGGAAAGTCTCGTCTGATGCACTAGCTCCTGCAGTTGATTCTATTTAAAAATCAGATATAATTATGTCGTTTCCGTTATGAATCTAGGGGCGCGTCACCACCAGAACAAACAAACAAACAAAACAAAACAAAATTTCAGGGAGCGATTAGGCACATTGTTGCAACGGAGCGTCGATTCACTATAGCTGTAATTAAAATGATAGTTCAAATGATTTAAGAAATTTCAACTGAAGTGACAGCAACAGCGTCATTACATTTATTGGCTGGACATGAATCCGGGAATTTGTTCAGTGATCCTTCACAAACCAGTCGCTCTTTCCACAAATCAAGCACCAATATTATAAATGTGCAATGAGTTATCTGTATTACTAGTGCAATGTATAGTGACTGTATTAAACACTCTAAGTAATTATTGTACATGATGTATTACTCCATCTTTGTAAAGTGTGAATGCATTTACCATAAGTGAATTCGTAAATAAAGTGTATTAGTGGTTCAATATGTATTTCATAAAACAGCTCTTTTCAACTTTATGAAAAACGGTATAACGTTGTACGACAAAATAGTTGAAAAGAACCCACTTAAAATTACATAATTACATAATTTTCATTGAGCACTCACGTTTTGCTCCACCACCCAATAAGCCTTGTACAAGGCGTACTTCAATGTTTTCATCCTTCTCAATACCATGATCCTCTAGCGTCAGCAAATCACAAAGCTGGTTAGCAAAACTAAAATCCATTAATTTCCAAATTTTGAAAAATGAAAAAAATTCGTGTAAATCCAATTACCTTAAATGTATGTATGAATCGGTCAAATTTGCTATTCCCACGTAAAATTTAAGTAAAAGGTTTCCATAAAATACAGTTCAAAAAATTCGAAATCTTTCAACAATCAAGATGGATTAAATAGCTACATTGAAAAACAGAAATATCCTTGTGTTTATCGAATACTTGTAGCTTTGCATGGTGAAGAGGATAACTAAGACTAATTGCAGTTACACCATGTGAAATTCTCTCAATTGAGTAGTAATTAGTTCTGAAAAGAACTGGAGGTTACAACTCGACGTTTCGATCAGTATGCTCTGATGGTCCTCAGGAGAAACATTTCTTAGCCTATGATAAAGGTCAACATGTTGTGTTCCGGAACGGAAAGCTGTATATTGATATAAAGGAGTTCCATCCCTCACCCTCATCATCGAATGATGTTGCTTTAAGTTCCAGTACAAGATCTGACTTAACTTCACTCTATAATTGGGTATACTACCGGCTTGTTTTACACACAATTAATTAGAAGTTCACGTTAGTCAACAAGTCCTCTTCCTTACTTATTTCATTCGTATTTATTGGTATATATTTCTTTGAATATGTATTGTCTTAATAGTTGTCTTGTTACATGTGTGTTCCAGGTTTGCAGCATTGGTACTAGTTTACTGTGTTACTTTACATGCCATATTTTGACATCGAATAGCAGATT
Source organism: Zoroaster sp. YZ-2022 (assembly GCA_029582265.1). NCBI lineage: Eukaryota > Metazoa > Echinodermata > Asteroidea > Forcipulatida > Zoroasteridae > Zoroaster > Zoroaster sp. YZ-2022. The sequence goes on along the minus strand of CM055830.1, from coordinate 6,908,046 downwards.
AATGACGGCTCCTAGTCCCAGTAATTTTGTGATTGAATTTGATTACTTTGATCCAAATAATCACTTCGATACAATCAATAATTCACAATACCATTCCACAGAGCTGACTTGCAATATTGAAGTTGTTTTCTTTACTCCACCTAAATATTAGAAGTCTGCAGAAACATTTTTGATCAACTAATTATTTTTTTAAAAATTCTATCGGACATTTTTCTGTTATTGCACTTTCTAAAACTTGCCAAAACTGATCCCCATGATTATTATTCCCTTCCAGGTTATATACTCCTTGGTAAAACTGAAGGTGGTGTGTGAGTTGAACTTTAAAATTAGGGAGGAACTAACTTGTTCGGAAGATTCTCTTGAATTCTTGTTTGTTGAAATTTTGTCCCCTAAATCCAGTGACATTATTGCAGGTGTTATGTACAAACCACCCGGTGCAAGTCACAATGAGTTTATGCCTACTTTTCAAAACATTTCGTATGACCCGTGTTAATAAAACTTGTTTTATTTCTGGTGACTTTAATATGAATTTACTTAATTATACCAACCCCAGCTCGAAAACCCTCATGGACTTAATCACACCTTATTCTTTTCTCCCCTTAATTGACAAACCTACAAGAATCACAAATGCATCGGTTATAATTATTGATACTATATTTTTACAAATGTGTTACGTTCTCCTAAATCGGGTTTTACTTTAATCGACATTTCTGATCACCTACCCATATTCATGAATATGCAGTCATTTAAATCTGAGGCATCCTTCAATAATTCCATTCATACCCATATCCGTAATCTTGCTAATATAAATCTTCACAAATTCAAGGATGACCTTTACTCTAATGATTGGTCTAGAGTCTTTAGTTGTAATAATCCTAATCTGGCATTTAATTATTTCATTGATAATTTTAATTATATAATTTATATGACAAAAACACTCCTCCTACCCATAAACTCCTCCTACCTAAACTTAAATCGAAATCTAAGCCAAATATGTTCCATGGGTAACAAATCTAATTCTTAAATCCATCAATAAGAAAAATCAACTGTTCCGTTAATATCTAGCCCATCCCACTAATCCCAATATGATAAAGTACACCAGATATAAAATTATTTTAACCAACCTCTTTCGTACTTCCAAAAAACAATACTATACACGCCAGTGTGAACAAGAAAAGAACAACATCCGTAACACATGGAAGGTAATTAATTCAGTTCTGAACATAAACAAAAGTCTTCTCATACTATCCATAGCATCATGCATAATGGGAATATAATTAATAACCCCAATCTAATCGCTAATTGCTTCAATAATTACTTTGTTAATATAGGCCCCAATCTCAAAATATCCCCCATTCCCAGGCATCTTTCATTGATTGTCTTATACTCATCCCATTCCCAATTCTTAATTGTTTACTCCAGTTGATGAATATGAGGTATCTGACATTGGTGTCATCAATTTACAAAACAAAAAAGTTCTGGTTATGACTGCATTAATGTTTATGTTGCCAAGAGCACTAATCTATAAACCACTTGCATAATATTATCAATCTTTCATTCACAACAGGTATTGTTCCACACCAATTAAAAATAGCTAAATTTATTCCAGTATTTAAAAGTGATGACCCTAATTGTCTTAATAATTGAAGACCTATCTCTGTTTTGCTTTGTTTCTCTAAAATCTTTGAAAAATGTGTCTATGCTAGAATTATTAAATTCATAAATAAATTTAATATTTTAACTGACTCTCAATATGGATTTCGTAATAGACCCATGCAGTTTTAATTTATTTGATGGTTTTGAACACACTCTGGGTATGTTCCTTGATCTTTCAAAAGCCTTTGATACAATTGACCATGACATCTTATTGTATAAATTATCCCATTATGGCATTCGATAAGTATCCCTAGAGTGGTTTAAAAGTTATCTTTCTAATAGAAGCCAATATGTGTCCATTGCTGGTTCCAATTAATTTTTTTTAAATCTCTAAGCTGTGGTGATCCACAATGGTCAATTCTAGGTCCATTACTCTGTATTATTTATATTAATGACTTTACAAAAGCATCAGATGTGCTTTTATTTATATTATTTGCTGATGATTCACACCTATTGTTTTCTCATCACAGCTTGAATACACTGACACAGGCAATAGTGAGCTTAAATTACATTCCAGTTGGTTTAGAGTTAATAAACTGTCACTCAACATCACAAAAACTAATTATACGGTGTTTAGCAATTCTGCTAATGAGCTCCCTTGTGATGTTATGATTAATGATTCAGTCATTACAAAAATTGATTGTTTCAAATTTCTTGGATTGTTTATCGACTATAAACTTACTTGGAGAAATCATATTGAAATTTTCAGTAAAATTATCGCTAGAAATATTGGGGTTATTAACAGAAATAAACTATTTTTCCTCCCTCGGTTCTGATCTCTCTTTACAATACACTAATTTTATCATACCTTAACTATGGTATTTTTGCTTGGGGTAACTGTTCCATCAGTAATCTTCATAAGTTACTTTATTTCTGTTGACTTTTATGCCCATACCGATCCTCTCTGTTTTAAACATAGGACTTTGAAGATTAAGGATATTTATCACCATCAACTTGGGTCCCTCATGTATCAGTCTGTTTCAAATACATTACCCACTTTTATTAATGCAATTTCAGGCAGAATAATGAGATCCACGCCTATTCCACTCGGCAGGCACTTCATTTCCACCTCCCATTAACTCCTGTACCTCTTTTGCACAAAAACTACTTTAAATATGAGGGACCCAGGTTATGGATCTCATTTACCGAACCTTTAAGAAAATCCACTAAGATTACAAATCTTTTGTTATTAAATCTTTATTGTGCAACTATATAAAGTACATGTATTTACTAATTTTATAATTCAATTGTGCATTCCTGCAGTGGTCATTTATGTGTTGTCTATTGTTTGTCCTAGTTCTTTATTTATTTGTGTTTAATGTATTAAGTAAGTTACAAATACATGTATTGTTATTCATAGATGCTCTGAGCTGGCTTGCCTTGTACTTGTATGCTTGTGTACCCTTTTCGTTATACAGCTCAGAGCACATGCATGTATGGGGACCCACACTTACAAGCTCTGGTTAACAGTGGGCCCCCTCTACAGTATTAATTCTTTGTATTTTGTTAACTATTATTGTATTATTTCAATACTGGAGAAAATTAAATGAATTGAAATGAATGAAATAAAATGAATGACGTAAATCTCTACAAGCAAATACGTGAATATTTTAATAAATGTTATTGTTTCTTGACGACTAGTCATGGCGCCCTCTATTTTTCATTGTGCTTTCTATGGATATGGTATAACGTCAATGGTACAGCTCTACATGGATCACTGAGGATACAATTCAATGTTTGTACAATGTATAAATGTTTGTCGGATGCGCTTTTCAGTGTCTGACACAGGGAAGTCTACAATACGGTGAATTCAATCAACACACTTGTTCAAATACATTGTATTTCAACGCAAGCCCTCACAATAATAATTATAACAATCAAAGAAATCTGAAGTTTCTAAGAGTATCGGTGAGACTGAATACTCATGACCTACCTGAATCTTTCTCCTGGTGTAGAGGTGTTGTTTTTCAGGCTCAACGCCAAACCGTTTGCATATCAACTGTTTCAAACCCAAGATTGTAGTTTTGGGATCCAGTTGTAGACAAAGTGACTTTGATGTGACGGGTGTCTGGACAAAGAACTGAAGCTGTCTTTGAACTTTCCTAGGTATGCGTGACGAAGCCTCTTCCCTGTAATGAATTATTACAAACTGGTAAGTTTCGAAGGTGATTGCCGTAATAATTATTGTTATTCAAAGAAATCATGTGCAGCTGAATTCTGAATGACAAGAATGCCCTCATTTGTTGATTTTTCTTCAATCACTGTGAGCTCAGTAATTGAGGGACTAAATTCATAGTTAGCCGTGTACTGGGGTTTTGTTTATATTTCGTTTTGTAGAAACGAAATACTATTTAAAAAACAAAAAAAACAAATGAACTTGTCTGATCTGATTGTCACAGGTCCGGGCAACATTTTATTGTTTGATATTTAAAATCCAAACAGATCTCTTCAGACTTTGTGTAATAGCTGTTTACATCCGGACTCAGAGAGTTGTCAGTACAATCCTTGCTCTCCATCCTTGATCACCCACCTACAATACGGCCCGATACATAGCCAAGAGCCTCCGACCCTTGGTGGGTCTCACCCCTCACCTTGTGTCCAACTCCAGCCTATTGAGATCATCAGGAATCTCAATTTACAACCCAGAGATAACTTAGCTACCCATACCAATCGCTACCTCAACCAGCGCAATTTTCATAACCCAAGCATCAAAACATCGGTCAACCAATTCTCGTACAATGCACCAAAATATGTGCGACCCGGACAGTCTAGACAAGGAACTACGGCACATCAAGACTACCCTCCAGCGCAACGGCTGCAAACCCAGCAAGATCGACACATCGAAACTTCTCCCAAAACCCCACCGCAAGTTCTCCTCTACCCAAAGTCAAACATTCTACCCCCTCTGCTCTACTTAGGTTCCACGTCATGTATACTCATGGGCGTCAACAGGTGGGGGACGGGGGGGACATGTCCCCCCCACTTTTGAAAGTGGGGGGGATATCATATCGTTTGTCCCCCCCACTTTTCAGAACAATAATATAAAAAAATGGCAGGCATATGTTCGATTTTTTGTATCAATTGCTGACTCAAATAGAATCAAACTCGATATTAGTGAAAACAGCAATTTTTCGACTCATTATCAAAATCATCAAAAATTAGAGGCAGACGAACCGTTGCCGCCGTGTATGCCTACTAGGTAGACCTATAACGTTACTCACGGAGACAGAGGAGGTGGACGCTTAATATTCCTGTACCGTACAGTAGGAACATATTAGAAGCCAGCCGCGCAGGCATGTTTTCCAACGCTGCTCACTATGCACAAACGGCGTGCGGTGCAGAATGCCAGCGACACTTTTTTGAGACATGCGCATGAGGTAATGAGGTATATCTTCATCGCTAACTTACTGCTGCCATTTCGATCTGAAAAGACTGAAAATAAAATGCTGGTAACTTGATGTAGAGCTTCAGTTTTTGGTGAAGACAACATTCATCAGTTTAACATTGAGATGACTCAGATGAGCATGTGAAATACTAACACAAATGTTGGGACAGGCAAAAAAGTTGATATAATATGTATTATTCGTGGAATTATAATAGAACTAGGACCTTTAATTCAGGAGCGGATGATCGCGGATCCAGGGGGGTCAGTTTTTGTAGCATGATTAGTTTGAACAAATAGTATAAATTTCAATATTTTTTCTTCAAGAAATATACAATTATTTAACAAAATATAGCACCATTTAGCACCTAAGCACCCTTAATTATGCAAACAATCTCTAAGGGCAAGGGGACACCCCCTCCCCTTAGATAACTCCCCAGGACACAGATCACTAATTGGGGCTCATGTCCCCCCCACTTTTCATAAGCTGTTGACGCCCATGTGTATACTACAGTGCATCCTTCTAAATGCAGACATCTACCTCCCCGCCCCAACCAAGCTTCAAGGACTTCTCCACACGCACAAGGATAAACCGGATCCCAGCAACAGAGCGGGAGTATACATGGTCACATGTGAGTGTGGAACGCGGCTGAAGGAACACCGAGCACATTGACGCAGAATAAATTTCGAGAGGTCAGCCATTGTGAAGTACTACCACATCAAGGACCACCAAATGACTGGAAGGCAGCTCAGCTCATCACACATATCAACATATGGCATCCCAGACGATTCAGAGAGGCCATCGAGATCTTCAAGCATAACACCGTACATAACACCGTACAAAACATCGGCTACTACCTCAGTGACATTTGGCAACCCATATTACGGACTGAAGGACCTTCTATATTCAATGACATCATCCTACCCCAGACTGAGGGATCTCGTACGTCCCAAGTCATCCACCCTCCCTTCCCCTGTCCTCATTACCAAATATTTCAGTTCAGTGAGCACACACTCCTCTTCCCCACTCCAAGGATCCCAGTTCCACCAGTTTCTGGCTTCACGCAACAACCCACTAATCCTCCAGCATCCCCTGTTTAATTTAGCCCAAATCCTACAGCAGTCTACTTAAGCAACAGCGTTTCCCAGAATCCGGCATTCCTATGAAGACGGTCAGAGCATACTGAAACGTCGTGTTGTAACCACCAGTTTATGTTTTAATTAACTGCTACTCAAAAGAGAATTTGTACACATGGTGTTTGCCGCAAACAGTCTTTGCTTATATCAATTTCAACATGCAAAACTGCAAATCATATGTGCAAATATCATGTTCGGATTACAAAAAACACGACAAATAGGTTTCATAAAAGCAACAGATTATTCATAGAAATAGTTACCCTTCTGATTGTGCTTGACATTGTGCTTGGTTCAATGAACCTGACGTTGTTTTCTTGGCATGACAATGAAGTTCAGGCGGCTCGTTCCTCTGCGTCAAAGCAGACATGAAAGCTGCCTGTCTGCTCTTCTTGATTTTGTTCTTCCTGGTGATTGGTCTTGCCTGAGAATGGTCGTAGACAACCCTTGTTGTCTTCCTGTCTTCATCCCACTGACGCAGAGATATCAGCGGCATCTTACTATGTTATTTTTCACTCACTGCTGGAAAATATAAAAATATATTACGGATCATATTCTAATCTATTTTTAAAAGCAGTTTTGTAAAAGTGTGCTACAAGTAAACCGTTTGGACAAGGATTAGTTCTGATATTTTCCCTTCGGAAAGGCAAGTGATTCTAGTGGTGTTCATTATAAAAAATAAATTGTACACATATCCTTTGGACGTCCAATAATATTCTAAAGGAAAATTGTAATTTAGATCAACCTCCGGATCAACCTCTGCCCAAGACGTTTGAGCAGTATCAACACAAAAATACTATTTGGTAAGTCCACAGCAAGTTGTTTTATATAAACATCTGCAGTGGTATAATATTTGGGAGGAGGTCGGCCCTGTGTTGGCAAAAGAGTGTATCTAAAAAAAAATCACAATTTGAGAAAACTGATTCAAAAATTTCAATCTCTCATGACATTTCTGTCATGATTCAAGCAGTGAGTAATTTCAGAACAAAGACACATTATAGTTTTCTTGTTCTATGTAGTTAATCTTGAGATTTGAGGCATTCAGTATTTATCATTTAAAAAAAGTTAGTCTATCCGCCAGTAATCACTCATTGATTCTAATGACGTTATTGTTTGGTAAAATGGCATAAGTTGAGCTAATGTTGTTTTCCTAGGTAAACGGCTGTATCTTAAGTTACTGTACAATTTTATCAGTTGGGTTTTTTGGCAAAAGATTGTATCTTTATACGCCGTCATCTTTTTACGTAGTTTTCTGGCAGAAGGGTATATGTCAAAATACTTTATTGCACTTAATATTACAAACAGTTTTGATTTAAAAGGTTTTCGCTTAACAAAAAAAAAAAGATTTCCAAACTGACAGATATTAACATGACAATTTGGTTTAATTAAAGGTGAGGTAGTGCAACTTTAGGTAAAAAGACGTAAGTCAGAGATAGTATTATATACATGTTTAATACAGCGGGGTTCTTTTCTGGCAAAATGGTGTATTTAGACTTACAACTTTCTGCAATTTAATATAAGAGAACCTGGCTACGTTTCTTCCTGGCAAACGAATGCAAATGGTAGATAGTTATTCTGAAAGTTTTTTCTGTTCGCACTATAGTTTTTACGCATAAGGGTCTATCAGGACATACAATATTTTGGTAGCTCAACTAAAGAAAAGACCAAGGTTAATTTAATGGCAAACATAATTATGTAAATAATAGATAGAGTATTTAGACTTGAATCATGTTAAATTAAATAAGGTATATCTAGGACATACGCCGTTGTGCCTGACAAACTAGTTCGTTACTTGGAAAAACTACCAAAGATAGCACATGGTATCTTCTAAACGATAAATCATTTGGAATTGAAACTTGAATAATTGAAAAGAGCGCCTTCACATTTCCTTGAGAGCAAAACATCTCAAAAATGTTCTCTAATTATGAGATACACTCTTTTACCGACAAACGACCGAGGTGAATTAGAAGCTTTGGTGGTGTATTAGACACTCAATATTTGTATAATGATATCACCAGCTTTAAACCACTTGAAGGTATTGAATCATATTTCGATTATGGATTTTTGGAATTACCAAAAGTGTTTAAAGTTAAAAAAATAACGTGTAATAAACGTTCAGTATATCTTGTGTTGATCTTCAACAAAATCTTATTGAAAGGAAACATTTTTAGGTAGACTAATAACAAATCTTGAAAACATTATCCACAAATAACTAACAATGTAAAGTTGATAATGGTATCAAACATTATAGACCTATATAACCTGACTTGTTTCTGTCTGAAATAACCTCCTATTTTACTCAAATTAGTCAAAATATTTGCCAATTTTATTATTCTCGACTCTAGCAGCATATACATATTCATCGTTAGAAGATTTTTGTTTGCCGATTTAAAAATCTAACTGCATTTTTACTTTTTTCTCGTTAACGACACAAAGCTGAAACTTTCACATGTCTGTTGTTGAATGTCTTTCTTCATTGTTGTTTAGTTTAGTTGTTTTATGAAGGCCTATATCTTTATTCACATAATAAAGTACTTTGGGAATGATTAATTCTACCTGGTTTCAGTTTTAATTGCAAACAAAGGTCGTAAGGCATGGCAGTGTTATTTACTGATAATATAAATGTAGTCACTGTTACCGAGCAATTTCGCACGTAGACCTCTAGCTGCTCAGCTATACACTCTGTACCTAGGCAGCTATACAGGTTTGGCGGAGGGACCCATTTTCCTATAAGCAAACAGTGCATGAAGTAATTAATGTCATGATCGACGTCCACGGTAGAAATATTGACATAAGGTATCATCCCATAGTAAATTGAGCCAACTTTATTACAAGCGCCGATCCAGAGTATCAAACGAGGGCACAATGCCAAACAAGAGGACAAACACAAACGAGGAATTAGTAAATGGTCAAGCATGGCGATACCCCCTACTCGCCCATTCCACTTATGCTTTATTCCTCATTAATATGTATATAAAGGACCTAAAACATATTAACTTGCTAACATTACTATTAATTAAGTGTAATAAGGAATTATCAATGTATTAATTGTTACCCGTGAGGAGGGGATCATATCGTGCCTATTCTACAAAGTCTTGAATAAGGGTAACACTCACAAAGTGAACACAAATGGAAAATGGTTATCATAGGACATGAAGCTAGCCGTATAGCAGAAATAATGCTCTCGCCCTCATTGGGATGATTCAAGATGATTTATAAATATTGACAATGAGGATGAATCAGTAAAGATTTTAGCATGGAGAAACGAATCAATGTGTTCTGATTGTTCTCTCATGAGAACTTAACTTATATCGCACGTGTTTGGGCCGATTAGGCGGTAAAAATATATTTAAATGTTTATTTATTATCGTTGTGGGTTAAGGATGTTATAAGATTTCATTTGAGACATTGAACGAAAAAATCTTTTAAGGATTAGCACCAGTAAAAAAGTGAATAAAAATAAAATTAATAAAATGTTGGCCCACTGTTTTAATCCTCAGCTTTCACGAGAGCATGTGCAGTCTTCCGATTGGCCAGCGCAGCTGTCAATCAGAATCAAGCGCGTTTTAAATATCGCATCTGAATTTTTTTTATCATCTTTCCAAATTCTTTCGTTTTTATATTCTATATTTGGATCTTTAGCCAAACACGGCTGATATATCTCTAAATCTACGAAGCGTTTCATCTGGTCTACAAGATGCTGTACTGGGTTGAATATTGTCTTTTAGTTTTACGAACTACCCGCCTTAGCTCAGTATTCAAGATGCTGATCGAAACTGTTCTCGCCCCAAAGGAAGTTAGCAACTTAAAGGGTACGGATTGTGCTATTATAGGAAACGTCCTGGGTCTTGGGCTGATCCGCTAATACAACATATTTAAAGAATCGTCTCGTCTAACATTGGTCATAACAAATAATCAGTATAAACGTTTGAACTAACTTGATGTAAAGTTGTTTATGGTATCAAACATATTGATATACCTTGAAATCTTTCTGTCTGAGGTACCATCGTATTAATAGAAAATAAACATTACTTCCCAAATACCACTGACAGAACACAAATCTTACGGCATAAAATAATTGATGATCACAAATCTGACTGCATTCTTCTATTTTTCTTTGTATTAATGGCACAATATTATTAGCTGAAATGTTTACAGGTTGGTTGTCTACTGTCTATCTTGATTCCAAGTGAGTTTAAAGTATTCTCGTGGAAGCTATTTTACAAACTTTATTCATGCACGTATATAATAATACACGTATGCTCCACACCATCATCAAAACACACAGAACGATACAAATGCTGCTCTATTGTGCAAATGGTGTTTTGAATTATAAGTGCCAAGATGAAAATCTTAAAAAATTGTTTAGTTAAATGTTTACATTTCTCGAAATTAAACAATTCCGATCTCACTTTGCGTGATATTTGGCGCTCAATACGTGAGGGCGTTAGAAATGTCAGGGATGTGCGTCACACACGTATGTAATATGCGTGAGATTCTGCTGTTGTGCACCATTAATTATCTTACTCAAAAAGAGTGAAGTATTCCTAGCACAGCTTCACAGTATATACATAAGCAGAGGTACGTGTATTAAACTCAACTTATATCATATTCAGTCAAAACCAATTAACTTTGTCTTATTTACGAGACAAAAAGTGGGGAAAAAGTGAAACAAGAAACAAGTAAAGAACTACTTTTGCTTACTAAACTATTGGCACTCTGGTTTTTCTTCCTATAATTTAGATTTCTTACCAGATGTTTTCTCCTCCATGTTTTAGTGGTGGATAATTAGCAACGCAAAACGAACAACTCCATTACCAATGGATGGAGGGTATAAGATACCGAGATTATATCATTGTGTGGGGCTTAGCCTATACATTTATTGTGTACATAGACAAATCACGTGTGTTTGTGTCGTCACTGCTTACATTATTAATTAGAAGAAAACTAAGTCAGCTTCAGCGCTTTGCTGGTTGTTGTCACGAAAGTCACAACAAGATAACCTCTGCCACTTGATTAAAGTCCTACATGTAAAGCTATTGTAGTGATATTGTAGTCTTTCGACTATTGACTTGACGCCAAATTAAGGAAGCTTGAGCCAGTCTTGTAGAAATTGGTAGTGTAGCTTTATTTATCCGTTGATTACTCACAATCACAAAAAAACCTAGTACAAATAAAATATACATACAAATAACTTTCCATATTTGGTTCATGTGTATTACTGATCATCATCTTCAAAAGTTATACTGAAATTTAATTTAAATCATAAAAATACACAAGTACCATGTGTGTGCATACTCCCACTATACAGCAGTCTAAATGTGTGTGCATATCCTTGTGAGTAAGACACATGTATATTGTACATCCACATATATGCCTATGTTATGTATACATACATACATACATACATACATACATACATACATACATGTACATACATAAAAACCATGCTCTTCCAACATCAATAGTTTAGAAACATTAAATACCAAAATATGACCCAACTTTTAAGTAACTCACCAACCAAGCCGATCCTCAACTTTCTCTACATAATTGTGATGACCGTAGCAATGTCCCGACCCTGCTCACCCATATAAAAGGTGAAAATCTACTCCATCTAGTAACAGCAGTTCGGCAAAATCAGTGTAGCTTATCAAAAAGGTCGAGAAAAGTTCGAGAAACTTTTAGCTGCTACACATTATTAGTACGCACCAGAGTTGTAAACATGTTTTATAACCTAAATGGCTCACAAAGTATCACTAATAAACTAAAACATATTGACAATGAATACTAATTGGATGCAATAAGTAGTTTCATTTTATGGAAAAGATTACACAATTAAATAAATGTTGTCAACAGAACTATTTTGCGCTCCTGGCACAACCCAAAAAGACGTATACGTGCACGACCATTAAAAGTGAAGTGCGCCCTCTGTTGATCACACTCAATTTATACTATTTAAGAAAAAGAGCTACATGTACGGTACATGTATGGTCTAAAAACCCTTTTCACCACACTATTATAATTGTAAGTAGACTTTGCATCACTCATACCCCACGTAGAGCTGCCACGTAGCTTGAATGTCTTTCGAAATAATGTTACCAGTGCCCGTGTAGAGTACCAGGGTATTTATAATACTACCAACATTTTCAGTATGAACTTATTTCTAAACTGGAAAGTATATGACAGTATGTTTTATTCCAAACGAGCTCGAAAAGTAGTACAGTCATTTGATTTAATTTGTTTGGTTCCAAAAGAGGGATAAGTGCATTCCGTGATTTCTGATAACGTAAGGCAAGTCCACAAAGAGTGCTCTCTTCGATATCTCTTCAAGTGACAACATGCCCAAAATTCTTACACAAATACATGGGGGTAGATCGCTATATACTTAGAAGTGAGAAGGGCATGAGATCCGTGTCATATCAAAAAAATTGTCAATATGGGAAACTGTTCGTCAAAACATTTTTTCTTGCAGTAAACAAAATACAATTACTTATTTCCCACAAATGATGTGGACAATAATTTCTTAATCTTAACCCCATTTTGTATTTATAATTCTTTTTTTAATAACGAACAGTCTCAAAAATAAGTGTTGAATTGACATAGTATTAAACAAAATCATAATATAGGTTTTCTCGGCGAATTTGAAACCTTTTTTCTTTCAATGTAATACCCAACTCATCTAACCCATTTATTTAACTTTCATTTAACCCATCGCCAAAATAAGTATCCGGTACGTTCTAATTGAAAGTGTGGCATAATTTATTCAATTGATGACAACCATTCGCAAGCGGTTCATTCAATTCCATCAATTGGCATTCATTTGTTAATTTTTTTCATTAAATTCTCAGGCTCGGGTATGAAATGATAGGACAAATTCCTTTCATAACTATCTTATATGACATGCCTTGCGCGTCAGAAAATTGCAGGCAACACCCACCTCCGCAAAAAACAAACAAACAAACACCCCAATGAACGAACGAACAAGGAAAGAAAGTAACACTTAAGGGAAAAGGTGAAATAATGACGTGGAGATTTTACAAGACAGTGACGTAGCAAAAGGGAGCGGGCAGCCGCCCCCACATGTTGGCTAAATAGTGTCGGTATATTCACCCCCAAAAATGTTTGCCCCTCCCCCACTCCGAAAATCCTGGCTACGCCACTGTTCCAAAGGGAAACAAATTTGTTATGCAATATGACCGAAAGGAATACTCACATTCTTGTATGATACTTTCAATGTTTGACATTGGAATATGTCACAACCTTTTTCTCCGCTTGAATAACTTGTGTATAAAACTATAGTGGCGGTCGTAAAAATATTCAGACAAATGACAGGGCAACGGAGACAGAATTGATCTTTTACAAACAACAATGAATTTCAGTTTCTTTATACAATTATTTACAGTAATGTTTACAAGGTTTAATTGAACACGAGATTGTTAAACGAATGTTATCTCAAAGAGATAAAAAAAATTAAAAATGCAGACGTAATTAATCTATATGTTATCTATCTGTCTCTTCAATACTCTTCAATAAAAAAAACACAACAATTTTATATTTGTTTCTTTTAACAAAGCTTTTTTTATAATTCTATAATATCCTTATTTGAAAGAAGAGTTCTTGGTTATTAATACAGTATGGTTGATAACTATCTTATTGATTACTTTCCTCTCTTTAAGATGTTGGCCAGCGTGTTAAACAGGCTTGACAAGTTTACGGGTAGCTAGATAAAACGCTACTCTGCGGGTCCACACTATTTACATCTTGGGATTGTCACCCAGTCAACCGTACGGCCATGTGGACGTACTAACCATAACTTTGCAATATATGGACATTTCAAGCTTTAGGACAAAAGTTTGGCATGTGGAAGTGTATTTATAAATCGAACGATCTATCATAGATTTAAACTTTAATAAATTTACACTTAAGGTTATTTCACTTCAAAGTACTTGAACTGGCTAGAGGCTGAGTGTTGCAAAATGGTCAGCGGAGATACTTTCAGGCTAGAAATTTGACACTGTATTTTGCAAAATGTTGCATACAAGTGGTGGTATAATTTCACCTATCAATAGCCTAGGGCACCATTTAAATTGAGTTGTTACCTCATAATTAGTACTAAGTCGTAATTATGAGTTCATCTAAGTCATAATTATGAGATATTAAGTCATAATTATGATTAAATAAGTAATAATTATGACTTAATATCTCATAATTTGCCATATTGGCCAATCCGACTTTTTTAAATTTTAAGTTTTCCCGCTCATTAGTACATTCAGGAAGAGACCTACCATTGTATCTAATCCACATGCATGTATTCCTTATAGTTTTAAAGATAGAGCATGCATTCAAATGACGAATGCTCTAACTGGCTATTTTTGTAATTTGGCAAAGTAATTCGGGATTGGTCACTATGGCAAATTAGGGACGATATGTCAGAATTATGACTTATATGTTAAGTCATAATTATGACTTAAGCTTAGTAATTTGTTAAAGTCATAATTATGATTTAAGAGGAGTAATTGATTTTACTGTGTCCCTTGTCTCGGAGGGGTTGTTTTGCAGGCTCGCTGACAGGGTTCAGGGATTGGATGACAATGGATATGCATACAATGGATATGAGTACAGTACTTGTGACAGAATACAAATCAAGAAATTGGATAGAGACACAAAAGAAGAAGTTTCGAAAAAAGATGTAGCCTTGGTGACTTTCAGAACTCACAACAAAAACAGCCATCAGAAAACTTACTTGAATATGCTCTTAAGATGAAATTGATCGCTCATAAACGAAAGCGAAAGTACAAACTTCTACAAAATCCTCTATGCATCGACGATTGCTAATTTGACTGCATTCAATCGCAGGAACGAAACCTCTTGAAAAATAATTTGAACGTAACAATAGAAAAAACAATTAAAATAAAATAAAATTACCCGTAAAAGACTGAACATTTAAGCCACACATGGAAGTCTCCGATTTTTGTTAACATTTTTCTGTGGGGAATGGGGATGCTATGTTAGCCGTTTTTGATATAGAGGTGGGAAATTATTACAGTAAGTCCACATTTATTATGACTAAATAAAACAAGAGAAACCTGTGGTCATATTGGTTATTTTATACATTCGGGAGTATTTTTACAAATGTTTACGGATACCCGTGAACATCAAAATTAAAGTCTACTGAAGTGAGTTCAATAAAACAAAAATGTTCAGTGTCTTAAGTTAATTTTCCCCCTAAACTGCGAAGAATGGTATCACTTGGTAACATCTAAAATAATGCATTGCACTCGGCTTCGCCTATAGTGCAATAAATCTGTTCAGATGTTACCTCGTGATTATAATTCTGTCCATTTTACTCGGAGGCACTAAATATTAATTGTATACTATGTTTGTGGCCATGGAGACCAATGGATTTAAACAAATGCGACAGTTTGTATAAGATCCAGAGGTTATATATTTGATAATGTTCTCGAAAAACTACGGTTTAGAGTACATTGGAACAATGTTGTCCTGCAGACAGCGGCGTAGCCAGGATTCAGTAGGGGGCACAGAGGTGCATTGCTTTTCGGTGGGGAAGCCAAGGGGTATGGATTTTTCCCTTTCTTTTCTTTTTTGGGGATCTATTGGGATCTTTTTCGTGGGGGGCACCAGGGGGTACCGGAAGTTTGTGGGGCACGTGCCATCAGCCCCCCCCCCCCGTGTCTACGCCGCTGCCTGTAGTTGGTGCTAATTTTGCGTATTGTTTCTTATATCACAATAGTTTCCAACAATATGGACCCCCTTCAAAAATCTGTCCCTGATTAACATAATTTTTATTTCATCGGTAATAGTCTGTGAGCTTGTGAAGTCCATATGCATTTTCGGGTACAATCTTTGAAACTCTCAGGATCTCCTATAAATATGTCAAAATACAAAACTGCTTGATGGCATTTTTTTCCTATGCCCCCTAATATACTGTATCCATGGAAAAGGCTAAAAATATTACAAAACTGATATGGATCTTAATTTTGTCTACATTTATTAACTCTGGTAACACTATAAAATTCTTTCATATAATATTAAAGGTGTTGCAGGCATTTTAAAATTCAAATTTGTCACCATTTAAGGCATATTAAAGATACTTTTTGTATCGTTTCAGTCAACAGGGGCTATCAAGCACTGATCATGAGTTAAAATAATTGTAAATGAATATTACATTACAAATCATTGACTGATTAGCATATGGTGGATTTATATTTGTAACAAGGATTAACCAAATAACCATTAAGGTAAGACTGTTACTTTTAAGCATTTTGTTTTGAAATATATACATATACAAGTGTCACTTGTCAATCCATCTATCTTATTAATAATATAATACAAATATATAAGTATATGTTATTTATAACTAAATTATCTACCGACTATGGCAAAACGGAAATTTACAAAAAGAGCAAAACGTTCACAATCAAAACAGAAAATGAAACCAAACAATACAACAATAGTCTACTGACTACACTAGTAGAACAAAGTGAACAATTCATCACAAACCTTTCCAAAGCAAAACTCAATTTGAAAAAATGCTCTGGGTAAAGGTTTAAACTTTGTTCTAACTCCTGCTAAACCAACCCTTTCAACTCTTTTGAGTGAAATTTACGTCTTCCAAAGGAGAATAAGAATTGAATTCCTTATACATAACAAACCTTCCAAAACCCATCTGAGAATCAAAAATAATTATTTTTCAGTACTACAAAAATTACAATGAAATAATCAAAGGGAGAGAAAAACAAAGCACACTGTGGAAATGGGAGTGCGTTATCTCTCTCTCTCTCTCTCTCTCTCTCTCTCTCTCTCTCTCTCTCCGGGTAGGTCGTGTATTTATCTAGCTCCAGGAAACAGTAGATTTTTGTGAGATTTACGCATCTTACGGTTACAAATTTTATATTAATCTTACTCTTATTGTTCATACATCATACAGGGCGAATTTCAAATTGTCAGGTTTAACTGTTTTCGTGTTTTTCTGGGTTCTTTTTTTCAAATTTTTGTCGTTTTTGGTGCTTTGGCTGGTCACCATGGCCAGTCAGGCGCAACAGCCTATTGAAAATCAGCCAAGTGTGAGCAAGGGTGGTGAACGCGTTTCTATTGTTCCTGGTAATAGCCCACTTACCAGGGACAATGGAATCGTGTTCAAAGCGCTGGACACAGTCTCCGTACGCCAATATCTCATTTCACTGGTTAACCAAATTTCAAATGCACAAGTGTTATCAGCTTCCAGGATTTCAAACGGTCGAATAGCAGCATATCTGAGCTCGAGGGAGGCTGTCGTCGAGGCTGTCCAAAACGGACTGACCCACGATGGCAGCTTCATCGAGCTCAACCCACTGGTCCAGCCAACCACCCGGTTCACGCTTTCTAATGTTTATCCAGAGATCCCGAACACGGTACTGATACACAACCTGTCATCTTTCTGCAAAGTGGTGTCTCAGGTAAGGTCCATTCCCTGGGTTTCAAGGAAAACATCTGTCACATATCATGTCGTTCAGGCGGCAAGTGCATGTTCTTCTTAAACCGAACGTCACTCCGCCTGAGCACATAAATATCTTGTATTTAGCACACATTATCGCGTGTTTCTGTCGACGGAGTCGGTACGTTTGCTTTTCATGCGGTGAGTACGGCCACATTAGCCGTGCTTGTAAGAAACAGGGAACCGATGACATTGACAAAAACAGACCAATCCCTTAAACCCACCACCCACCTTCGTCCATAACCCCACTAACCAAAAAATCCGATCCTAAACACCCACCTAAAGTCTCCAAAAACCTGGTCCGCTGGATTCCGTAGGGGATGCGGATCGTGCGGGCCCTCGGGTGTTCGGACCGCTGCGGGTTCTGGGGCCTCGGGCCCCTGTCGGGGCCGCCTGTGCGAAGGCTGGACATGCCGCGCCGGTGTCGGGGGTGCTTCAACTGGAAGTGCCTCACGTGCTGGTGCGGGTCCAGCGCGTCGGCCTCTCGTTCCGGCGGGAGCCCAACAGGGTTGGGCCCTCGTCCGGGGCGGAGGCTCGGCTCGTGCGGGCGGCTCGGCGGGGTCTGTGGGGCCTTCTTTGCCCGCGGTTTCTCCGGCGTCTGAGGCTCCTGCGCCGTCCGTGGCCCCTGCGTCATCCGCGGCCCCATCCTCCCCTTACCCCTCCCACCACTCCCACCACTCCCTTTCCCCCTCCCAACCTTCTTCCGCCCTTCAACCTATCCACACCCCATCCAAACCCGGTTGCTCTGTCTGGGGATCGCCACCTCCACCATCTAGACTTTTTTCTGATGTCGTCTCAAAAAGGAAATCTTCCACTCAATCCCCTCCTACAAATACTTCAGTTCTCACTCCTCTAAAAACACCCTCTCCTCCACGTAAACTTGTGAAGAAGGTGGCGATGCCCATGACAGTCGACTCCCCTTCCATCACCCAAGTCCTTAACCAAGTCCTTAATTCACAATCCTCCCTTGTCTCCACCCCGGCCTCGTCGACGAACGACCAAGATGACATGTGGGAAGACAGTCAGACTACCGAAGACGAGGCGGTGCCTGATTGCCTTTCCAACACAAAAGGTCCTCTGTCTTCTAAAGAGCTCATGAATTTCTTGGCCTCCATAAAAAATCGAAAAAAACCTATCGAGGTGGCCAAGAGATTCACTGCTAATGCCCGGACTTGTGAAACAACTCAAACCGCTACGCAGCAACCCACTCTCAACAGAGGCCTACAACAACGCGTAACCAAGCTGATCAAGACTTTAGATAAATGATTTTCTTTTGCTTTTCTTTTATGAGAGTCTTGATTAGTTTGGTCGCAATGATTTACTGTCACTGATTTCCCTGAACACAGGCGGCTGTTCAATGCCAACCAAAATGCCGCCATACATGCTTATTTTGAAAATTTCTTTCCTTTTTCCGACATAGTGCTCCTGCAGGAGACTTATAACCTTACGGAAATAAGCTCCTGCTGGAGCCTATGGCCCTTACTCTATCTCTTCCCCTTCCAACTCTTATGGCTCTGGGGTAACTACACTCGTTAATAATAAAAATTTAGAAATTATTTCAAATCTTAACATTTTTCCAGGACATCTTCTTTATACAAAAAACTAAATCCAATGAAACTCTTTTCCACATTTATAATTTTTAGTACCCCAGAGCGACTCTCTTGCTTTTAAAGTCTTTAATTCTTTCTCTAAACATTTATCCTCTTGTGACAGTGACGGTGTCGTTGTGGTCGAGGTGACTTTAACTGCACGGAAAATCCTGCATTGGACCGTCTGCATGCGCCCACCGAGCGTAGATCCAGAGTCGCAGCAGCTCTCAAGGAAACTGTTGGTGCACTCTCTCTGTGTGATGTTTGGCGTAGACTGAATCCCAGAAACAACAATTTACCTGGCTGCGGAATAACCCTTCCAGGGATTGTGGTGTTTCAAAGCCAGGTTAGATCGTTTGTATCTTCATCCTGATATGTTATCCTCTATTCATTCGTGCAAAATAACACCCTGTTCTCTCTTCTGATCACTCCGCTATTTCTTTAAAAATTCAACTACCCTCGGCTAATTTCCGGGGTAGCGCCTACCTAGCATTTTAATAATTCAATTCTTCAGGATGAAACATACAAACAAATTATAACTTGTTTCTGGGGAGAATGGCGTCAAAAACAGTCCGATTTCCCAATTTAAATTCTTGGTGGGACTTTGGCAGGTCCACATCAAAATCAATTACTCAAATGTTTTCTAAAAAATTGCTTCCGAGAAACATGAAGCTCTTTTAAAATAAATCGGACTATTGACGACCTTCAGTCTGGCCGGAAATCACACCGGAGACCAGGCAGGTCCTCTTAGAACAAAAGAAAACTTAATTCTATCTTAAAAATCGAGCGCAGGGCGCCCTTATCAGGTCGAGATTCAAACATGTCAGCGAGGTCGATACCTCCTCTTCTTACTTTTAATCTTGAAAAATCTAATCCCGTTCTAAAACTATCTCCAGAATCCGTTTGGATTCTGGAGAAATACTAAAATATCTCTGTCATAAAAAATCATGTATCAAATTTCTACAAAAACCTCTATTCTAAAAAAAACTCGACCGATGAGGGCGCCCGCGAAAAACATTTTAAGGGACCTGCGCCTCGTCTTGATCCTGTAGAGGCAGAGGACCTGGAGCGTCCTCTGTCTCTAGAGGAATTAGAAATAGCTGTTGGCCAACTTAGCAAGGATAAAACGCCTGGCCTGGACGGCCTGTCTGGTGAATTCTATCAAACTTTTGGAATATTCTAAAACGACCTACTTTCTGTTTTAAATTATTCTTTTCTCACCGGCGGGCTTCCTCGTTCGTTCAGGAGGGCGGTAATTACTCTTTACCCAAGAAGGAGATCTGGCCGACATAGCCAATTGGCGGCCAATCTCCCTTCTAAACAATGATTACAAAATCCCTTGCAAGGTTGCTCGCTAACAGACTGAAAGAGTGCATCAGCAGCGTCGTAGGTGAGGATCAGACCTACTGCGTCCCTGGACGTTCAATCCGCTGACAACGTGGGTCTGATAAGGGACATCATCGAATATGCCAATGAAAATGATGTCCCTTTGGCCATCGGTCAACCTCGATCAGCAAAAAGCGTTCGATAAAGTTGATCGCGACTACCTCTTCGACACCATGAGAGCTATGGGCTTCGAGACCGTTTCCTCGACTACATAAAATCCTGTACAGCGGTTCCGAAGAGTTTTGGGTCAAAATCTGCGGTTCTCTGACGCCCCTTCTCCGTTGAGAAAGGCATCCGTCAGGGCTGCCCACTCTCCCAGGACTGCTGTACTCGATTGCTATTGAACCTTTTCTAAATCGCCTAAGGGGCGAAGTCGGGACGACGGTTTGAATACCCGACGCTGACGTCTCTTGCTCGGTGTCTGCGTATGCAGATGATGTCTCCGTTTTGTCACCTCCGAACGCGGCTTTGACGCGATCAAAGACACCGATCTCTTTGCTCGCGCCTCTGCCGCGCGCCCTAAATACGAGAAAATCCCAGGGGTTGTGGGCGGGATCTTGGATCGGACGAGGCGACCGGCCGCTTAATTTTTCATGGAATGACGATGGCCTGTCGTTCCTCGGAGTTCGCGAAACACCAAAACATACACTGACAAAACTGGACTATTTGTAAAAACCGATTATCCGAAACCCTCGCTAGCTGGTCTGGCATCTCGACCTCCCTTTCTTTTAAAGGGAGAGTCTTGATTGCCAACCAGCTAGCCGCATCAAAACCTTTCATTGTCTGGCGGCACTCGCTCCGCCAGACGATTTCTAAGTGAACTCCAACGGCGGCTGGTTGATTTCGTCTGGTCCAACAAGAGACACCGCCTTAAAGAGCAAATTGTGTATCAGAAACCTGACAAAGGGGTTCGGCCTTGTTAACCTCAGGCACGAGTTCTCACCTTTAGATTAACGCGTCTCTTTCGTTACCTTAAAGGTAATTCTCATTCCTCTTTTGTTTTCTTCAAAATCACCTCCGTCGCTACAAAAACTAAATTATGACTTCCATCTCTTCTATTTGAAGACAGACCCCCTTTTGACATTGGATTACCTTCTTTTTATGGTGAGATCATGCGTGCCTGGAGGTTGTCTGGAGCTCGGTTAGAAATAATACACGACTCAGTCAGCCATGTCATTAATTTACCCATAAATATTCCTTTAATTCAAAATGCAACTGACGATGGCGTATCCTCTCTGAGCGGCTCTCGACACGTGGGGTCGGCCTGGTGAGGGATCTTCTCAACTTCACTTCGGATCGTGGCACCAGCCCAATGACATCATCTCCTCTTCTAGTACATCTCGTCCTCCATCTTCTCGACTTCTTCAAAACCAGCTTTCTTCGATGCACACGATACTCATCAGACTGTTCCCCTCTCTATTCGACGAGAGGTTTTCACTCTGTCTCTGCGCTACAAAATGTTCCATCTAAACCAGATCGTCCCCTCAACGTCATCATCAACAACGGACAATGCCATCTCCGCACCATCAAAACGATCTACAATGTCATCAACACAAATCTCAACTCGCATCCTTCCACAGAAACATCACACTGGCATCAAAACGGAGTCCTGGACAGCAACACAAACATACAATGGAATAGCATCTACAGTCCCCAACTTCCAAAAAGAGGGGACCTACAATTTAAACTACTACACAACATCCTACCGTCCTCCAAGTTCTACATCATCTCAACCCAGCCATCTCTTCAACATGTGGATGGTGCGGAGACAAGGGACGATCTGCCATCTATTCATCACGTGTCCCTCTGTTCAACCTCTTCTCAACTGTCTCCACAGTCTTCTTCACCGCTTCTTCCTGACCTACTTCTGAACTTTGACCTCTACTGGGCCTTGATCCCATGTGCTAAGGGCCGCAATAGAGAGGCAGTGCGCCTGTCAAACTACCTTATCGTCAGTTGCAAATATGTCATATACAATCTTTACCGAACCTCTAATTTCATTGATCCTCTTTAATTTTACTCACCGTATCAAAAAACAAAGTTATTTTTGAATACAACTATTTTATGCTTGTCAATAATGATGATGAATTTCTTAAAAATGGAATATAAATAATACTTTGTTCATCATCATTAGTGACAAGCTGACATGTTGATTTAAACCCGGTTAGAATTACTAAATTTGCTCCTCCTTTCCGATTTCCTCTCTTTCTTTTCTTTCTCTTATCCTTGGAAGCCACTGGAGTGGGATATAAGGCCCACACCAGTAACGCCAGTAGCTTCCCCACCTCAGGGAACCACGGTGGGTTCGGCTCACGCCAAAAACGTGTTGCCGCACCCTCCGCACTGGAACCTTTCCTCTTCTTTCTTTTCTCCTTTCTTTGTATTTCTTTTTCTGAGGAGCTTTATACTTATATTGGTTAAAGTATTCACTTTATTCATTTGTATTTAAAATGTATATTGTATCTGTACACTAAAATATTTTTGTTTCTATTACATGTACCGAATATTTGGTCTTTTCTGTTTACTTAAAACTGTATTAATGTTTTCCAAATTGCAAAATGTTCTGTTTTAATTTACTATTCTTTTATTATAAAATTTGACTTTGTTTTTTGAATTGTAAATAAAGAATCTCATTGAAAAGTCAAAAAAAGTCTCTCTCTCTCTCTCTCTCTCTCTCTCTCTCTCTCTCTCTCTCTCTCTCTCTCTCTCTCTCTCTCTCTCTCTCTCTCTCTCTCTCTCTCTCTCTCTCTCTCTCTCTCTCTCTCTCTCTCTCTCTCTCTGCGGTAAGACGTGTGTTATTTGAGCTCCGGTAAAATCACTATTATTGGCCGTTTATACTTACAAGTTTTACAAGTTTGAGAAATTCATACAGCAATAATTAAATGAGTGGAATCTAAAAAGAAGTGTCCTTCGCTCGGTAAATTGTTTTCTTTTGCAGTGTAAAGCAAGTAAACATGACTTGCAGTGGTAACAAAGCAGGCATAATTGTAGTAATTTATGCAACATGGCTGGCTTAGACCCACCTTCTGCAAAAGTGCTAAGAAAGGATACAAACTTTCTTATTTGCCTTATATGCCAGCAAGAAACAAATGAAGACATTGTTGCTAATCCATCCAAACACAACAAAGTTTTGGAGTACAGAAGGCTTAAATACCCAATGTTTTACGGTTGTTATGATATGCAGATGGAGCTCGATAGCCTTGGCAGGCCATCCGTCTAGGACAAGAACAAGTCTGATATAAAACTGTTCCCCGGCCATTGGTTCATGGTTCCACTGCCTTTGTGGACAGCTTCGGGAGAGGCGAAGGCTACGGAAGTAAATCCAGACAGAAAATCCGGAGTGGAGCCCCTAAGGCGGCTGGACGTCAACTTTGACTTCCTTCTGGCAGCTACTGCAGCCAAACTGGTGCCAAATGTATCGCTCTGCTTTCCTTTGGACCACATCAGTGAGGCCGAGAGGGGGATTTTGACGACTGGGCATCCCATGATCTCCATACACACTGCCCAGGCCTGCGCCCTGGAGAGGTCACGTCAGTGCCGCTGTCCACAGCGTTAGAAACAACACGGGAGGCAGCAGTTACGAGTTATAAGCCAGGACCGATTGGCGTAGGTTCAGGCGTTACGGGTTGTCTCCGACGGTGGGAGGGATCATCGCGTCCCACTGGTCAGCTATCGCCCGCCTCAAGCTGGGCAGCCCCCAGCCAGTAAGATGCTGACCCACCACAGTCTGCCTGCTTCATTGGGTGCTTAGGGCTAGGAAAAAGACCAACAAGCAGACTGTAAACCCCGCACCAGGCAAACAGAGAAAAAAGAAACTACCTATCTTGCGAACGTCAGGACAATGTGCCCGGGCCTCTCCGATGATCTACTCCAGGTTGATGACTCCAGGAAAACAGCCATCATTGACCGTGAACTCAAGAGGCTCAACATTGACATCGCCGCGCTGCAGGAAACTAGACTTTCATCAAACGGCAGTCTCAGAGAACAGGACTTCACGTTCTTTTGGCAGGGGAAGGAACCCGAGGAACCACGACTGCATGGCGTTGGATTTTCAGTAAGAAACTCTCTACTGTCCTCTTTCTCCGCCTGTCTACCTCCTCAGGCCCAGTTAACATCCTGAGCGTTTATGCTCCCACGCTTTGCTCTTCCGCAGAGACTAAGGATCAGTTTTACGAGGAGCTTGACCACCATCCGAGGCATCCCTACCACAGAACACCTGCACCTACTCGGTGACTTCAATGCCCGAGTGGGATCTGACCACGACTGCTGGCCCAGCTGCATTGGTCACTTCGGCGTTGGCAAGCTGAATGAGAATGGGCAGTGACTGCTAGAGTTATGCTCCTACCACGACCTCTGCATCACCTCTGCGTTCTACTCCACCAAGCCGAACCGCCGAGTATCTTGGCGGCATCCCAAGTCCCGTCACTGGCACCAGCTGGATCTCGCCATCACACGGAGACCCTCACTGAACTGCGTTCTCACCACACGCAGCTACTGCCTCAATATCATCACTCATCAGACTACACTCCTGTAGAATCAATAGTTGTTTTTATGCAGCAAAACCGTCTTTACACTGCCTGCGGATGCCATGATAGAGAAAACTGCCTCAATATCATCACTCATCAGACTGCACTCCTGTAGACTCAATACCTCCAAAGAAGGAACAGGAGATATCTGGACTGACTGTAATCCATGGAAATTGTTTTTATGCAGCCAAACCGTCTTTACACTGCCTGCGGATGCCATGATAGAGAAAACTGCCTCAATATCCCCT
>CM055830.1:6847009-6882131 GCA_029582265.1 Zoroaster sp. YZ-2022 | reverse complement strand
ATTGTATTGTATGTTTATTGTTAGCGTCCGTCCTCTCTCTCTACCACTCTCACAGCTCAGTGCAAAACATAATAATAATAATAATAATGTGTGGACTTATATACCGCACGTATCCACCAACTGAGTGGTGCTCAAGCCACATTATATTATTACCCCTGCTCATAAGGCTCATAAATCATTCCTGAAACCATCTCAGCTCCTTGGGGAGTATACAGCTCAATTGCTGCCATTACAGCGCATATAGGGCTAATCAACCAACTCTGCCCTCACAGGTACCCATTTAACCCCTGGGTGGAGAGAAGCAATTGGTTAAGGTTCTTGCTCCGAGACACAAGTGTCAACACGGGGATTCGAACCCACATTCTGCTGCTAACACCAGAACTTGAGTCCGGTAAGCTAGACCGCTCGGCCACGACACTTCATGGCGAAAAACGATATAGAATCGGTAATTTTCGAGCAAATGTCCAAAACTTCATCGAAGAAAAAACCCAAAAGCGGAGCACATGGACGTACGACGAGACCATCCAGGTGATTACGGTGGTAGGCTCCACTGAAGTCCAAAAAAGGCTGGATGGTCTCGTCCACAACCACAAAGTGTGGAAATGGGAATGACACACTCGGCTGAAAAGTGCCACGACAAGTGGAATTACTTAAAAATAAATTACCGAGAGGTGAAGAAAAAGAATGAAAAAAGTGGACGGGGCTCGAAGTTGTTTTGACGTTTTCTACACATTAAACTTAGCAACAAAAGCATCATCATTAACTGTTCGGGCGTCGCCATCTTGATTTAAAGGCATCCTGGGAAATTTTCTTCTTGCGCGCATGCGTGGTAGCTCTCGCGAAACAATGGTCCTTGGTCTCTGTGCGGTTTGTTCATTCACACGGCCTATCGTGGTGAACTTTCACAACGGTGTTTTTTGTTGTTGCTCGTCTCGACCGTGGTCAGGAAAAGACTACGGACCTGTGTTTATGCAGAGCAGAGGTACATTTCCCACGAAGTGTATTTGACAACGTTGTGTTCTTAGGACCATGGACCCCCTGCTTATTTCCCTCGTGTGAAAAGGGTTTTACTGGGCCAAATTTCAGCCTGGGCATAGGATAGGAGGGTTAAAAATATATCACGATTAAAACAAAAAATCTACATTGTCAGTCAAGTCAGAATTTCCATGGAAACAAAATTAGAATAGTCTTTTCAGCTTTTGGAAGTGGGAAAGAAAAGTGACCTACTTCAGAAGTACATGATACGCTCTGCAATCGAATTTGCGATTTATTGTGAACCTGTGGTTATCGCCTCTAAAGCAATCATGCATGAATGAAAAAATAATCGCGATATCAAAAATCGCAAACTATGTTTGCCGATATATATGGTGGATGAAAAAAAAAATTGATATCGCCCAAGCCTATCAACCATTATTGGTTATTTATGAATTACAAATTCTACGCCTTATATCTTGAAAAAGAAATATTTTCGAAAAATTTACAGATGGAATTTGCAAAAAACTGTGATTTTATTTTGTGTTGTCTACCATGTGTATGGCACCCTCTAACTCTCTCCAGCCAGCCAGTACCCTCAGACAATATAGTGTAAAGCAAGATAAGGCTATGCATTTTCAGTTATTTCGGGAACCGAATACCCGAAATTGGAAATCTTCGGACACCCGAGTATTCGTAATTTTTTTGGTAAAACACATAAATACTCACGAATAACCAATTGATATGAACACAAGTTTCTCTTGTTTTATTAGAGTCGTAATAAATGTGAATATACCGTAATAATAGATTACAAATGACTAAAAATCAGAGACTTTCATTTGTGTGGTTTAAATGTTCAGTCAAAACTGGATTTATTGGAACCGAGTAATTGGGTAATTGTTACCAAAAAAATTAATCGGGTAATGACAGTTTCAGTCGGATATCCGGATACCTTGCACACTCTTAATACAAGATAAATGGGGCCATTGGATTAATGCATTATTTACATAGAGTATATATGTACTTTGGTAAAGTGTACACCATACCTAAAAATAAAAATAAAAAAAAATCATACAACATTTTTTTACATTTTTAGTGCAGTTTTGGTTAGGGTCAAGGACACTGAGGAACAATGCTCAGGGATTTTCAGTGATTGGACCCATTTATAGTGCACCTTAGAGAGTTCTGTCGCAGCCGGCAACCCAAATCCATCAAAAATCCTCCAAGGGGAACTTTTTGGGCAAAATTTACCACTGTTGGAAACCGGCATATTTGTGCACGCCATAAGTGCTGGATACAATATACCAACAAAAAATACATGGTGCATTTTGAAGATAAGGGCATGTTTCCAAAAGTGCAGTGATGGATTTTGGAGGAGTCAGGAAGGTTCCTAGCCAGAATACCGAGGGAGTTAGAGCTAAAAGAACCAAAAAAAGAAGAAAAAAAGGGTGGATTGTCCCTCGCCGGAAATGTTTCAAGTCATGGAGACATGGTAAATTAAGTAGTTTCTGTCATCGTAGCTCTTTGATCTTTATCATCGGGTCGTTTTAAAGACCAGACGTGCGATGGCAGTGATTAAGGCAAAAGTCAAGAGTTACCGGTTACTGTGTACAGCTAGTACTAGTTAGCAGTACACTAGATTAAAAGCAGAATGATTGAAATGGTCAGAATTTTTTTAAGCTGTTAGTGTACGTCTGATCTTGCTAATGATCAATAAATTATAAATAAATTATACTGACATTTTATAAAGTGTTTATATTTTATAAACCTTCACGGTTATATACGCCATGTTTTGACGGCGCAACATTTTTTCGAACACTCGTTTTTGCACGCGTCTGGAGTACGCGTGAAGTTTGAGTATGAGGGGTTGCAGCAGTGGCGTCGCCAGGACTTTTTCAGGTGTGGGGGCATGGGGGTTGCTTTTCAGTGGGGGGCAGGGGATATGTGTTTTTTACCTTTTCTTTTTCTTTTCTTTTTTGATGCACTATCGGGATTTTTGGTGGGGATGACCTGGGGGCACTGGGGGCCCCCTCCCCTCTCCCCCCACATGGTTACGCCGCTGGGTTGCAGACGTCAATGAATATTCAAAATAAACAATTTTGCCCCATCAAAAACATGTCGCATATTACCAAGAAAATGTTTATTGCAAACATGTACACATGCCACAAAAAATAACAGAAACTGAAACAACAGCAGCACTATCCACATTCTAGGATCAATACATTGGACTCCCTCCATATCCAAATATTGGAGTGGTTTTCAACATTTTTGATCTGCTAATTATTACAATCTAAACATTTGTGACTACATGTAGGTAAGTTTTTGCACAAGCAGACACTTTTTGCCTGAAGTTTGCTATTGTAAAAAGATCGGTAATTTTGGTGTAATTTTAATATTATTATTATTTTTTAAATTTCAAAAATGCTTCGAACATTTCATGAAAGTGAGCTATCCCAGAATAACGTATTTTATGCCAAATATGTCTCCTAGTGAGGGCAAGGTTATCTAATATTTAAGTTTTAGGCTGTAATATTTAACAGATCAAAAGGTGAAAAGGGGAAAATATCGCTCCAAAAAAACAACAGCAACAATCCCCTCAAAAAAGGCCAAGTCGACCTAGCCCAATCCTAACGTTAGACTAGAGCCAATACACAGGGGTCCCTCCGTAGCCTTGCATCTAACCCCACATACACACAAAAGGGGCGATAAATTAAATCTTAAGTAAGACTAATTGCGGTGACACCATGGAATCTCAATTGAGTAGTAATTGGTTCTGAAAAAGAACTGGAGGTACAACTCGACGTTTCGATCAGTATGCTCTGATCGGCCACATTCTCCTGAGGACGATCAGACTCAGAGCATACTGATCGAAACGTCGAGTTATACCTCCAGTTCTTTTCAGAACTAATTACTACTCAATTGAGATTCTACATGGTGTCACCGCAATTAGTCTTACTTATCATCCTCACCATGCAAAGCTACAAGTTTTACAAATTAAATCTTTGATCTGCTAATTAATGCAACCTAAAACTAAATCTTGCTCGAACTCACCAAAATAAACCATTTACACACAGTACCATAACTGCACTACGGGGAGGCTTTTCCCACACAAGAAGGCTCTGCACGGACATAATAAAGCTCTCAAGTGGGCTCAATAAATCCCGTAACTTTTCTCTCGAACTTGACTTGTCTGTCGCTCAAATGCCCTCATTTCAGCGGCAGAAAGGTCGTTTTTGACAGGAGTTTCTGCGTTCTCTTCCGTGTTTTCGTCCATGTTTGATTTTAATGTTTTGGTTTGCGTCATTATAATTTCTTTTAGAATTTAGGTTATACCATAAAAATGAGGGGTATCAATTAAGAAAGGTTTTGCACCTCATTCTTTATAGCAACTTAATTTCCTTCAAATTAAAAAGTAATTAAAAACATGTATTTATTTAAATTTAATTATTTGTAAACATTTATCTTCCCCTGATTCAAGTTTTACAGTATATTATCAAATAAAATAATAAATAGTTTAACCCTTGGACTCGTATGGTACAATCAAGTTCGTGACGTCATATTTAAATACAAACTGGCACATTGCTCAACAGCGCCCCCTATCGCTGCGCTTCTCTCTTGCCCATTAATTAAATGGGTACGATCCGAGCGCCGGATCGAACCGACGGGTCTGCTTCGTCGGGCGGCTCGCCATGGGCGTCGATCGCTTCTTAGTAGCAGGCAGTGTCGGGTCCAAGCTTGGGCGATTTTATTTATTTTTTATTTTTTTAAATTTTATTATTTATATTTTCGCTTGCCGGTATACCAGCGGCGTAGCCAGGACTTTTTCAGTGGGGAGGAACAGGGGAAGTGCTTTTCAATGGGGGCAGGGTATGGGGTTTCCCCTTCTTTTCTTTCTGTTTTTAGGGGCACTATGAGGATTATTAGAAAACGGTTTTCGGTTTTACTGTAACAGAAAAACAATAAAAACAGTCCTTATATAACTTATTTCTGATGTTTGTTCACCTTATTGACCTGATCTACAGGAATATTCCAGAATATTTCAATTTGTACTGACCTCCAAGGCTGTAGCGGGTGGAGGTACCGGTGTGGGGGTGTGTGACAACCCCAACAATCATTCTCAGTCGGCATTTAAGAGCCTTATACTAGTTGGCAAATGAAGCATCAAAGGTACCGGTACTAGAACAAGGGTGTTCAGTCGGAGAATTTTGTCCATTTTGCTCATATTAGACTTGTGTCGGTAAATTTACCAGCAAATCTTTTTTGCTCCCTCAACTCTGATGTCGGTCTGCAAAATGGCTCCACACCCCCCAGAAAATGCCTTCGCTACGCCCCTGCTCATGCTAAGCTCTTTCGAAAACCGTTCACATTATAGGGTGTAATAAAATCATTGACCCAAAAGGCTAATTGGGGTGTCAAAATTAATTACAATTATGCCTATGCAATAATAATGTGTGCTCAGAATAACTATATGTTAGGAAGGGTCATTTTATTTTCAGAAGTACCTTGTGTTTATAACATTGCTATAT
The DNA here is from genome assembly GCA_029582265.1 of Zoroaster sp. YZ-2022. Lineage (NCBI taxonomy): Eukaryota > Metazoa > Echinodermata > Asteroidea > Forcipulatida > Zoroasteridae > Zoroaster > Zoroaster sp. YZ-2022. Next base: position 6,876,633 of record CM055830.1, on the reverse strand, counting down.
AACATTGTCTGAAGTGCGTTAATTTTTTTTAGAGAAAACAAGAACAGTTAAGGGCCTATGTTTAATTTACACAAAGTTGCAAATAATTGAGAATTTATTTCGTAAAGGACATCCATGAGTATCGGATTCCATAAAATATGTAAAGCGCCCTCCACTGACAGGAAGTGGTTAACAACGTCAACCATCTTTAACAATGGGTCTCGCGCTCTTGCACAAATCGTCCACGGTCACTGATAGATCAGTTGATAGAGCGACCGACTTTGAAGTGAGCTGTTTGAAGGACAAATCCAACCGGAGACAAGAATGATTTTTTTTACCCAATGTATTTTCTTTAATACTATAGGCCTAAAACATTTTAAATTGCAGTCAGAAACTATACCAACGTACTCGTAGCTCGATTCGATAGTGCGCTGGTACTGTTCACTCAGACCACCAGCGTCTCGGTTCAATACCGCGGTCTGCGCCCGATTTACGAACTTGACTTTCCGCCGGAACTGGCCCAGGTAATGCTTGGGAGCTGCCTTGTTTCTCCCCTAAAGATGCAGGGCCTTCTTGGCCGGAACGCCAAACCGTATAAGCGGTGAAATTAGGCCAGAACTCTCGGGATAAATCTCCCCGCCCCGGTCTAGGTCTCAAAATGATTTTATACATTAATAACATTCTTTGAAATTGTTTTGTAGTTATTTTTTCATACAGTACGGGGTATATTATCAGGGCATCATTGTACATTTCGTTATTTATTTTCGTTATGTATGGTACTTGCACAAAAATGTGTAGGCTAAGTCTTGCATATTATTGTTATGAATCTTACCCCTTACTTTTGATAATATTAGCGCCCTCTATTTTACTCATTTCACTATTAAATATCTTGTTTACGATGCGATTTCTTATACCCTAGTTCCCAGGGGTTTCTTTCACGTTCATATCCGCCGGACCCTCGATTGTCCGCTATGAATATGCAATCCATACAAGGCCGCTACTTTTGCTCATGCATATCCAGCGCCAACGCAACGCATAATGCAAGACCAGCAAGAGCTTTCTGTGTGTGCCACACCCTCCCAGCCGGCCACGTGGCTAGAAGTAGGCCTAATTTTGGTTCAAAACTGTGTTTGTATGTTAAATGATACACGATCCTACGGCGCTACACGAACGCTACAATCAAGAACCGCTACCACACATGAACCGCTATCAAACACAGTCTTGGGAATTTCGCATAATCTCCCCCGAAAACCAGGGGGAGGGGGAACCACTACGCATGCGTCAATTTGAAATGCAAGCGCAGCCCACATTTTGAGTGCGCATGCACATAAACAACAACGGACTGCCGTGTTCACTACACTTATCGACAACTCACAGCAGTCCGTTGTTGTTAATGCGCGTGCGCACCAAAAATGTGGGCCGCGCTAGCATTTCAAATTGACGCATGCGTAGTTGTTTCCCCCGTTTTCGGAGATTATACGAAGTATCCAAGACTGTGTTTGATAGCAGTTCGTGTGTGTGGTAGTGGTTCGTAATTGTAGCGTTCGTGTAACGCCGTTGGATCGTTTATCAAAAACATACAAACACAGTTTTGAACCAAGACTAGGCTAGAAGCATTCCTTGGGACTTCATCAATTTTACGCATGCTTTCCTTGGAGTACACCACTACACACCGACCATGGTGAGTGCAAGATTTATGGGTGAATCACTGTCCTACAGTTATTATAATAGCTCGCCTATAGAACATGTCATACACGAATCTTTCTGAAATGAACTGATGATGGAGCCACCACACGGAAACATCCAAACCCAAATACAGCATATTTGTAACAAACAGTTCAAGTCAATGACATAACACAGCCTCGTCCCCACGGGCTTACGAGCGGTTTCTAAAATTCTATTATACCCACTGGTCTCTCGCCCATGGAACGGGACGATTTCATTATCCAAAAATCTTGGATAATTATTTAGGTGCTCGCAGCCGATGGATCATTTATTTATTTATATATATTTTTTTTGGGGGGGGGGTTATTTATTTATTGATTTTTTTTGGGGGGTGGGGGTGGGTGAGTATAGTTTACTATAGGGTAAACAACAAAGAGCATATTCTGCAGTAGGGAAGCCGGGACTAGGCCATCCAACTTTCAAATGCGACACACTGCATAAATCAGCATTAATTTTCGATGACATTAATTATAAAAACCTTTTACGTGTTTGTAACAAGTCTTATCTTATAATATATCTTAATTAAAGGAATTGTACACCATAGGTAAAATATTTATGAATGCATCGGATTCCATACTTCATAAGAATCAAGAAATATGTACCGAAACCAACCTGTGAAAGTTTCATCTCATTTCAGCGTCATTAACAAGAAAATAATTTGTTTGAATTCATTGTAATGTGGAAAATGGATCACGACCTTGATTCATTGTAATACATTTCACGTTTGAATAATAACAGCATGTCAGTTCGAATATTTTCTCAGGATATCTGATACCATCACCAACTTCACATCAAGTGAGTTTTTAGATTATAATTGAGTCATTTTGTAATCGTATAATCGTATAAAATATAAGCGTGTACACCAAAGTGTACGCTCCCTCTACGGAGAACTTTAATAGTTAATGTCATTTGTCTCTCAGGTTTGTTTGTTCTTTACATTAATTTGTTTTAAGTACTTTTCTTTAAATTGGTGTAAATTTGTTTCCTTGTAGACTTCAGGCGTTGAACCACTGTAAACCCTGTTATTTTTCAATGGAAACCGAAGGCATTTCTTCTTTTTCCTGTTGCTAATGACCTCACTGCGTGTATCCTATTCCTTTACGATAATCTTGGCTCTTGTTCCTGTCTAAGGAAGGCAGTGAGGCCTATATACGTTTTCCTGTGGTGTTATGCATATTATAATATAATATGGTGTTTGTTTGTTCAAGGAATTGTCGCTTTGTAAAACCTGGTCAATGGATGATAATCAACATACCATGTACGATTACCAAGTATTCAGTCTCCTTATGAAGCCCCTTATGCTGCATCGAATCCTGGCTGCGACCATGGTCATTGTGTCCTTGAGCAAAACACTTCACTGTACAGTGCTCCTCTTCACCCAGGAGTATAAATGGGTACATGTGAGGATTGATATTGTGGTTGAAAAAGCTTCCGATGCGCTACGGTAGCTCTCCAGGGAGCTGCAGAAGTTTAAGGATTGATATTGGCCCAATGACCAGGGATAATAATGTAAAAGCGCCTTGTATCTTTTGGCAATTTGGCGCTCTATAAATCCAGATATTTTTTATTATTATTATTAGTAGTAGCTTTGCATAAAATGCATTGATACCTTGCTTGAAGGTGTAAAATGTAGAAGATTTTCTAATACTTTGAGACAAAACATTCCACATGGGCACAATACGTTGAAAGTAGAATAGTTTGTGAGACTCTGTGTTGCACTTTTTAATAATCAGATCATCTTCAATTGACCTCGTAAGCTGCTCAGAATTTTCATTAAATCTAATGAACTTTTTAACATCAAAGTCAATGTCACCTTTTTACGGAAGCGTAGTACCGCCACATAAATAAAAAAAAGTCTCACTGTTATCGTGTACGTACACGATAACTTTGGACTTAATTTATGTAAGAGTAATTGGTGGGAAACACTGTCATAAGCTTTGGAGAAATCTAGATAAATGAGGTCAACTTGCCCAGCCTTGTCCAGAACTCCGCTGACTCTGTTAAACACAGTAAGGAGCTGAGAAACTGTAGATCGTCCTCTAACAAATCCATGCTGTAAATCATAAATATAATCATTTAACTGAGGAAAAATCAAATTACATCTTAACCTCTCAAGAACAAAGTTTGTCACATTTGTTATCGCCCTTTTTAAAGACGGGAACGATATTAGCCTTAAGCCAATCCTCGGGAAATTGGTCGATGGTCATAGAAAGATTATAAATAAAGGGTGGACTAAGTTGTTCAGCGCAATTCTTGAGGTAAGGTAAGGTAAGGGTTTAACGACACACCAACACTATTGTGTCATATTCGTGTCATAAAGATTAACTATTTACAATTTAAAAAATATATTCAATGATGGTTAGATCAATGTCAAATTCAATAACACTCACAATAGTACAAACTTCAAACTTATAAAATTCTTAAAAAGACCGATTTCCTTTAGGAATTCAAAGATTCGGGTTGGGTTTACTTCTTCAAATAGAGTACTTAAGTCTCTAACATTAAAGTACTTGTGTCGTACAGGCATGTAGTTAATACATTCTATAAGGATATGTTTGACAGTAAATAAGCAATTACAAGGGATACATTGTGGAATCTCTTCAGATTTTAGCAAATATTTGTGTGTGATATATGTGTGCCCAATACGGTCCCGTGCCAACACTATTTCTTCTCTACGTTTTCCAAAGAATTTATTCGTATCAAGTCCAGCATTTGGCTGAATTATATGTAGTTTATTGTTAGGGAATGTGTCCCATATTGACTGCCACTTAAGTTTAATGTACTTGTTGATGTTGACTTTGAAGTCTGTATGAGGGATCTGTATGTAGGTTATATTCAAGTCAAGAGCTTCTTTTGCTAAGGCATCAACTTTATCATTCCCCTTAATACCAACATGGCTTGGCACCCAAGCCAATACAACAGATTTTTGCATTTCCACTAGCTCAGAATAAGCCTTGAGTATCTCAAAAGTGTAAGGATGATCAAATTGGTTCCCTTTCAAAGCCATAAGACTAGACAATGAATCAGTGTATATAATAAAATGATGTCCTGTAGAATGATCAATAAGTCCGAATGCCAGTTTAATGGCTTGCAATTCTGCGGTATAAATTGAAGCTCTATCAGCGCAATTCTTGAGAACAAGTGGCGAAATACCATCACGACCAATTGCCTTATAGTGGTATCAAGGTGTACATGTATTTCACAGACATCGTTTTCAATAAAGGTAATATTATTCATATCTAACAGATTGTTGTTTGGGACATTGATATCAGGTAAAACATCAACATCTTTATGCTGAGTAAAAGTAGCTATTAAAAAGAGATACCCGATCTGTAGCATCAGTAGCAGTAACATTATTTATAAAATTATAATTTAAAACTTTGGGCAATGATTTTGACTTGGTTTTGTTTTTCAGAAACGACCAGAAACGTTTAGGATTAATAGCAATTGATTAGCCAATGTCTCTGATGTATTGATTGAATTTGAGATTAATAAGGTTTTTAAGACGGTTGCAAAACTTCATAAACTTAGCCCAATGGCTCTCATTAGTAGTTGATTTAGCACGTTTCCATGCAGATTTTTTCTGGAAGTGCCTAACTTCCCCCATCAATCCAGTCTGGTGCTGTAGTATCTTTGATAGTGATTTTAAGAACATGAGTGTTTAAAACACTGTCAATGAGACCAGTAAAAACTTTCCATGCTGAGTTAACATCAGCATTGTACATATCAATAAATGAAACAATACCGAAGGGCCTATCATTTTTGGATTTAATTTTAAAATGCAGAAGCTTATGATCAGTATGATAAAAATGACCAGACTGAATTACATCAGAAAATCCATCTGGTGAACTGGTAAAAATGAGATCAAGAATATTATCACATACCTCACGTGAGGGGAGAACACTAACTTGAGTTAAGAAGTTCTCCTGCACTGTAAGCAATGGTGTTACAGGTCGTAGTCGGACAGAAATGTCTTCAGAAATCCAATCAAAATGAGAAATCTCTAAAAACAAATTATCACAGTTCTATATACAATTTACTTGGTGTCAAAGTTGATGATTATCACACATCCCTTGAAATAGGTCTGTTTTAGGCAGTGGCTTAGATGGGGGGGGGGGGGTCAGGGGGCGGCCGCCTCAATTTATTGGTCAAATAGTGTAGGCCTATGTTGGTTCCGAGGGTCGGTTTATTGAAATTTTGTGTCGATAAATTCGTCCCTAATTTGCCATAGTGACCAATCCCGAATTAAGTTGGCATAGTGACCAATGTGGTATTGGTCACTTTGCCAAATGACAAAAAGAGCCAGTTAGAGCATTCGTCATTTGAATGCATGCTCTATCTCCAAAACTGTAAGGAATACATGCATGTGGATTAGATACAGTGGTAGGTCTCTTCCTGAATGTAATAATGAGCGGGGAAACTATTTGGTCACTATGGCAAATTAGGGACGAATTTACCCCCAAATAAAATGTTTTGCTCCCACTCCTGGCTACTCAACTCGTCTCAGGTGCTATCGTTTTAGTAAAAATTACTGAAATAATTTCCAAAATAAATTTCAGTTAATCGAAATCAGAAATTCCATGTTGGAATGAATACGAACAGTCTGAATGCGTTTTCACTATTTTCTTGTTAATGACACAATGAAAACAAAAATCTGACTAGGAGTTGTCATAGCCTGGTAGTTTATTAGTGCAATGGATATGTATTCTGGTGGCTGAGTCGTCAGAATGTGGGTTCGAATGCGTGGTGCTTGTGTCCTTAAGCAAGATACTTTACAACAATTGCTTCTCTCCACCCAGTAAGATGGGTACCTGTGTGGACAGATTGGTTGTTGTTGAGCTACATACCTCTCGGGGAGCTGAGATGGTATTAGAAATGATATAATTATGCGCCTGTCTTGAACCGTGCCAGTTTGGTGGATACGTGTGCTACATTAGTACACAATTGTTATTAGAGTCAATCCAATCCAAGTCCAACGGCCTCTAATCATTAAGCATTTTTTTATATATAAATAATTAAAATAAATCTAACTTCTAGGAATTCGCATTAACAAATCAAACTTGTTCATAGAGAGGTTTTTGGACTCAATGTGCTGGTTACGAGCTTAGCGGTTATGAGCTTAGTTTTAGCTTACTTCATTGTGTCGTTAACGAGAAAATAACGTAAAATGCATTTCGTTTTCATTATATTGTGGAAACTTTCGTTTCATGAAGTCGAACCTTTATTTGGGAAATACAGAAAGATTTCAAGGGATGTTGTATACTATCATCAACTTTACACCAAGGGATGTTGTATACTATCATCAACTTTACACCAAGGGATGTTGTATACTATCATCAACTTTACACCAAGGGATGTTGTATACTATCATCAACTTTACACCAAGGGATGTTGTATACTATCATCAACTTTACACCAAGGGATGTTGTATACTATTATCAACTTTACACCAAGGGATGTTGTATACTATCATCAACTTTACACTAAGGGATGTTGTATACTATCATCAACTTTACACCAAGGGATGTTGTATACTATTATCAACTTTACACCAAGGGATGTTGTATACTATCATCAACTTTACACTAAGGGATGTTGTATACTATCATCAACTTTACACCAAGGGATGTTGTATACTATCACCAACTTTACACCAAGGGATGTTGTATACTATCATGAACGTTACACCAAGTAAGTTTGTGTTTTTCGGTAATCTGTTAACTGAGTTGAAAACCATGGTACTGCTAAGGACACTACTCCTCAAATGTAACTGACATGATCTGTTCTACAGATCCGGTATCAGGAAGCGGCTGAACTATTTCCTTGTAGTGAACCTCGTATGAAAGAATGATATTAACACATGTTGTATTATGGTGTGACATATTTCATTATTGTATCGCCAAAGTTTCCTCACTATATACGTGTGGGTTCAATAGATCAATCACAGGCAGAGAAACAGTTCATCCGTTTCCTTCTTTGATGCACAAACAAATCCTAGGATTCAGAGCTATGAGAGGCGGTAGGCAAGTTTTCCAAACCTTTCCCCCAAATTTTCCCAACATACAAAAATATTCCCCAAACTGTTTAATATTTTACTGGAAATGTATTTATTTTTAATCCAATGTTTTAAATTCCAAAAATTATTACTCAAGAGGGGGATGGATAACAACGAGGTGAGTTTCAGTCGTTAAAAATGGATATTTTACTCATATTTGACATTATATATTTACATGATTGGCGGTAGACTCATTGTCTTGTAGTTGCTAATCTACTGATATTGTTTAATAAAGAAGGTCGCTTTGTAGTTCAAACCTCATGTTAAATTCAATTCAGCGGATGATAATATACCACAAATATTCCACTACCAAGTGATAGTCTCCATAACCATTAATGGTTTTGACATTTTAATGACAATTTCCGAAATTATTATTTTTTTTTATCGGAACATCGCTATTTTACGTAAAGAATGGAAAACAAAATGCTTTAAAATAACATATTTCTATAAAATCTTGGTTTTACAGTACATTTTTATCAAAATTAATTAACGGCGGGTCCCTAATTATCTGAAATTCTCATTTCAAAGTATTTATTTTTCTTTTCTAAAAGGAAATTATCAATATTCCAATGAGTCAACAAAATGTTGTTTCAATCTTTGGTATTTTTATGTTGAGAAGCAGAGATGTATTGATTTAATTTTGCCCTACGGCGATGTGTGTATATCACTGCATACTCAGTGCTTTGCGAGTGTCTATGAAAAAACGTCACATGTGACTTGGGCGTGATTCGAACCCACGCCCTCCTTCTTACTTGTGCAAACGTCTTAATCTCTCGACCACCGAGCTTGCCCGATGACGGTTGGCTGGCTATTAGATATTGCTGGCTGTTGGATGTTTAATAATAATAATAATAATAATAATAAAGATTTGTAGCGCGCACATATCCACCCTGCTGGGCGCCTCAAGGCGCGGAAACAAAGAAAAAACAGGAATACAAACAATATACATTGATAGCTATATACATTGACGCAAGAATTTCATCAAGTGAACCTACAAGCAGAGATGTAGTTGAGTATTTTTTTCATGAGTACGAGTACGAGAACAATTACTTTGTCATGAGTACGAGTATGTTGTCACGTGTTAAATTACGAATTCTTGAAAATGTATAAGTCTGATTCAAAATGCATTTATGCTTTCATGCGGCTACATGATGCATGCATGTGAATATATGTATTCGATTACCATGCCAGGATCATTACTAAAGTCATAGCACTGATGCTCATACATACATGCCAGCACATTTTCCTTCCAGCCTCGGTTTGGACTTGTGTACTCGTATAGTAATATTAGTCCAGCGGAGAAGTCCAACATCTTGTAAATTTCTTGCACTTTGTGGCAAAAGCGTGAAACTTGTCAGACGTTATAATTTATACCAAACCATATGTAATGTAATTATAATGCTATCTCTGATTTTGGCCTGTGGCATGGTGGCCTTGGCGGCCCTTTTCACTGAAAATGGAAGCCGTGGATACGTACAGCTATGGACGATCTCTATAGAAGTAGTGTAAACAGCGGGGTAGCCAGGACTTCTTCAGTGGGGGGCACAGAGGGCATTGCTTTTTAGGGGTATGGGTTTTTTCCCTTTTCTTTTTCTTTTCTGTTTTTTGGGGCACTATGAGGATTTTTTGTGGGGGGCACCTGGGGGGCACTGGAAATTTGTAGGGTCAGATGTAAACAACCCGGGTAACGGCAGTAGCGGGGATCACACAATTAACGGGACACAAGCCTTTTATGTGGTTGTACACAAATATATAAATATATATATATATATATATATATATATATATATATATATATATATATATATATATATATATATATATAAATATATATATATAAATAAATATATATATATATATATATATATATATATATATATATATATATATATATATATATATATATATATATATATATTTATATATATATATATAATCCCCCTTTTGTTCACTTCTGATACTCCTATTGGCATTTTCTAGACTAATGCTTATCTTTAATTGGTCACTATGTATTTTCCCACCTTTTTTGGATCCCGCCCCATGATCCTTTGCTTTCCCTTTTCCCTATAAATGGATGAGTTTTATGTTTGTACTTGTTAAAAGCCTCTGATGAAGGTCCGGATTGGATCGAAAGCTAAGGCCACCCTCCCGATTTAATTTATATATCTTCAGGTCATCAGGATTTCCTGCCTGTAGCTCAGCGGTTGCAACAGACCTTCACCTGTCGTAGTAAGTCACTATTTACTGTTGTTGTATCCCTCCGTGGTGATCCCGTTGAGTTACCTGTTTTTGTTTATTTGTTTGACTCTTATCCATTTTATTCCCTAATTATTTACTCAACCCCTACTCTCCACAGCTGTTTATATCAAGCTATACTCTCTGTAGGTTTTTGTATCAACCTGTTCTCTTATCAGGTATTTAATTTTATCAACCTGTTTTCCCTTTCAGGTATTTGTCTTAACCTGTTCTCTTTTCAGGCGCCTGTATCAATTTGCTCATTTATTATGATTTTGCTTTAACCTGTTCCTTTTTCATGTATTTGCTTTAACCTGTCCCTTTCCCTTTTTCAGGTATTTGCTCTAACCTGTCCCTTTTTCAGGTATTTGCTTTAACCTGTTCCTTTTTCAGGGATTTGCTTTAACCTATTCTTTTTGTCTTCATATATTTGCTTTAACCTGTGCCTTCTTCAGGTATTTGTTTTTAACATGTGCCTTTTCGGGTATTTGCTTTAACCTGTTTCTTTTTCAGGTATTTGCTTTAACCTGTTCCATTTCAGATACTTGCTTTAACCTGTGCCTTCTTCAGGTATTTGTTTTTAACATGTGCCTTTTCGGGTATTTGCTTTAACCTGTTTCTTTTTCAGGTATTTGCTTTAACCTGTTCCATTTCAGATACTTGCTTTAACCTGTGCCTTCTTCAGGTATTTGTTTTTAACATGTGCCTTTTCGGGTATTTGCTTTAACCTGTTTCTTTTTCAGGTATTTGCTTTAACCTGTTCCTTTTCAGATACTTGCTTTAACCTGTGCCTTCTTCAGGTATTTGTTTTTAACCTGTGCCTTTTCGGGTATTTGCTTTAACCTGTTTCTTTTTCAGGTATTTGCGTTAACCTGTTCCTTTTCAGATATTTGCTTTAACCTGTGCCTTCTTCAGATATTTGCTTCAATCTGTTCCCCTTTTTTTTCATTATTTGCTTTAACCTGTGTTTTTTCGGGTATTTGCTTTAACCTGTTTCTTTTTTCAGGTATTTGCTCTAACTTGTTCCTTTTTCATGTATTTGCTTTAACCTGTTCCCTTTTCAGGTAATTGCTCTAACCTGTTCTTTTTTCATTATTTGCTTTAACCTGTGTTTTTTGGGGTATTTGCTTTAACCTGTTTCTTATTTCAGGTATTTACTTTAACCTGTTCCTTTTTCATGTATTTGCTTTAACCTGTTCCTTTTTCAGGGATTTGCTTTAACCTATTCTTTTTGTCTTCATATATTTGCTTTAACCTGTGCCTTCTTCAGGTATTTGTTTTTAACATGTGCCTTTTCGGGTATTTGCTTTAACCTGTTTCTTTTTCAGGTATTTGCTTTAACCTGTTCCATTTCAGATACTTGCTTTAACCTGTGCCTTCTTCAGGTATTTGTTTTTAACATGTGCCTTTTCGGGTATTTGCTTTAACCTGTTTCTTTTTCAGGTATTTGCTTTAACCTGTTCCTTTTCAGATACTTGCTTTAACCTGTGCCTTCTTCAGGTATTTGTTTTTAACCTGTGCCTTTTCGGGTATTTGCTTTAACCTGTTTCTTTTTCAGGTATTTGCGTTAACCTGTTCCTTTTCAGATATTTGCTTTAACCTGTGCCTTCTTCAGATATTTGCTTCAATCTGTTCCCCTTTTTTTTCATTATTTGCTTTAACCTGTGTTTTTTCGGGTATTTGCTTTAACCTGTTTCTTTTTTCAGGTATTTGCTCTAACTTGTTCCTTTTTCATGTATTTGCTTTAACCTGTTCCCTTTTCAGGTAATTGCTCTAACCTGTTCTTTTTTCATTATTTTCTTTAACCTGTGTTTTTTGGGGTATTTGCTTTAACCTGTTTCTTATTTCAGGTATTTACTTTAACCTGTTCCTTTTTCATGTATTTGCTTTAACCTGTTCCTTTTCAGGTATTTGCTTTAACCTGTTCCCTTTTCAGGTAATTGCTCTAACCTGTTCTTTTTTCACGTATTTGCTTTAACCTGTTCTTTTTTTACGTATTTGCTTGAACCTGTTCTTTTTTCACGTATTTGCTTTAACCTGTTCCTGTTTTCATGTAATTGCTTTCACTTGTTCTTTTTCAAGTATTTGCTTTAACCTGTTCCCTTTTCATGCATTTGCTTTACATGTTCTTTTTTGTATTTGCTTTAAACCTGTCCTTTCTCCGGGTATTTGCTTTAACCTGTTCATTTTTCAGGTATTTACTTTAAACCTGTTCCCTTTTCATATATATATTTGCTTTTACCTGTTCTTTTTTGAGGTATTTGCTTTAACCCGTTCTCTTTTCAGATACTTGTATTAACCCGTTCTCTTCTCAGGCACTTGTATTAACCCGTTCTCTCCACAGCTCTTTGTTTTAACCCGTTCTCTCCACAGCTATTTGTTTTAACCCGTTCTCCCCAGAGCTATTTGTTTTAACCCGTTCTCTCCACAGCTCTTTGTTTTAAACTGTTCTCTCCACAGGTATTTGTATTAACCCGTTCTCTCCACAGCTCTTTGTTTTTAACACGTTCTCTCCACAACTCTTTGTATAAACCCGTTCTCTTTTCAGGTATTTGTATTAACCCGTTCTCTTCTCAGGCACTTGCATTAACCCGTTCTCTCCACAGGTATTTGTATTAACCCGTTCTCTCCACGGGTATTTGTTTTAACCCGTTCTCTCCACAGCTCTTTGTTTTAACCCGTTCTCTCCACAGCTCTTTATTTTAACCCGTTCTCTCCACAGCTCTTTGTTTTAACCCCGTTCTCTCCACAGCTCTTTGTTTTAACCCGTTCTCTCCACAGCTCTTTGTTTTAAACCGTTCTCTCCACAGCTCTTTGTTTTAACCCGTTCTCTCCACAGGTATTTGTATTAACCCGTTCTCTCCACAGCTCTTTGTTTTAACCCGTTCTCTCCACAGCTCTTTGTATTAACCCGTTCTCTCCACAGGTATTTGTATTAACCCGTTCTCTCCACAGGTATTTGTTTTAACCCGTTCTCTCCACAGGTATTTGTTATAACCCGTTCTCTCCACAGCCCTTTGTATTAACCTGTTCTCTCCACAGGTATTTGTATTAACCCTTCTCTCCACAGCTCTTTGTTTTAACCCGTTCTCTCCACAACTCTTTGTATAAACGTAAACCCGTTCTCTTCTCAGGTATTTGTATTAACCCGTTCTCTTCTCAGGTACTTATATTAACCCGTTCTCTCCACAGCTCTTTGTTTTAACCCGTTCTCTCCACAGCTCTTTGTATTAACCCGTTCTCCCCACAACTCTTTGTATTAACCCGTTCTCTTTTCAGGTATTTTGTATTAACCCGCTCTCTCCACAGCTCTTTCCAACCTTTTCTATACATATAATGTACACATTGTATATTGCTTTTCTCTACATGTCATCGCTTAATACTAAATGCCTTTTCCAAAAGTTGCGCAAACTTGAGGAAACGCGAGTACGTTACCTATCTCACCTTGATAACTACCGTTTCTATCGTTTATCCCGTATTCTACCCAAGGGTCTCAAAATCAAATGCAGCCCCTCCTTTGGGGACCTAGACCCGGCATTCAGTAAGAAATGGAATGACACACTAACCAAGACTTCCTTCCATTTACTTGAACTCCTCGAAGCCCAATGCCTAAAATGCATTGACAAGCAGTCACTTGATATTGAGAGTACAGAATCTCAATTAAAAGTGGCCTGCTCTAATGATCATGAATGGGACCATTTCCAAACCATTCTTTCCTCCAATATTAACCACCTTCGTTTCTCCCTACAACAGGACAAGAAACGCTATAATGCCCAGGTTAACCATAAGAAATACCTGTACAGGCGTTTCCATAAGGTCACCAATAGACCCTCTGGTAACAACACCCCTAACCCACCAACACATATACTGTGATTAATCTGTCTGATACTGCACTCAGTGATCCCCAGGTTAAATTGCTCTCAAGGGGTCTTAAGTTTTGCCCCACACCCAAGGAACATAATCAACTCTCACTCCAACAGGACATAGCCCACTTCAACCGCAGACTACGACTCCGTGAATTCTTTCACGTCGAGCCTCCCATGAGACGACGAGACCCCAGATGACAGTCCCTCTGGGGCACCCAGCCGCAACCGCTTCAAAGAAAAAAGTGTATGGGTACCTCCTAAGAATAGAGATGCAGCCCTTGACAACTATATCAACGCAGTCAACTCTGAGGTTAACAGGGAACCTCCTGCTAGATGTGCCAGCAACCTCTCCCGTGCTGAACGGGACGCAATCGGTGAACTCCGACAAGCTACGAACCTTGTCATCAAACGGGCTGACAAAGGGTCTGCTGTTGTAGTCATGAACAGAGATGACTACACAGCCGAGGCCCTCAGACAACTTAATAACACTGATCACTATACAGAATGTGATACTGACCCTACCCACTCCTTCGCAAAAGAAATATCTGACACACTCGTCAAAATTCATAATTGTAACGGTATTAACAAGGATACATTTAACTATCTCATTCCACAGGATCCTCGTACGGCCCGTTTCTATCTACTGCCCAAAATACACAAGGCAGGTAACCCGGGCCGTCCCATTGTGTCGGGTAATGGTAGCCCAATAGAACGTATCTCTGAGTTCGTTGACAGCTACCTCAACCCTCTGGTATCTCATATCCCTTCATTCATACAGGACACTACGGACTTCCTCCGTAAACTAGAGGGTATCAAACATCAAATACCCAATTCTGCCCTCCTTGTCACTCTGGATGTTTTCTCCTTATATACAAACATCCCCCATGGCGAAGGCATAAGTGCATGTGCTAGTGCTCTCAGATCCAACAACCAAACCAAACCTTCAGTGAGACACCTCACAGATCTTATCCGACATATACTGACCAAAAACAATTTCACGTTCCTAGACAGAAATTGATTGCTATCTTCTGCCCCCCACCGTCCTCTAGTATGGTGGAGATTTATTGACGATATATTCTGCATTTGGTGTGGTGGCCAAGATAGCCTAGATGAATTCATCAACTACATTAATTCATTCTACGCCACCATCAAGTTCACTGCTAACTACTCTACCAATAGCGTGAACTTCCTCGACGTCACTATCAACAAATCCCCCATGGCATCTCGACTGATGTATATTGTAAACCCACTGACACTCATCAATACCTCCTTTCTGACAGCTGCCACCCCAAGCACTGCAAAGAGGCCATCGCCTACAGTCAAGCACTCCCTATAAGACATATCTGTTCCACCGATACCTTATACAGGAAACGATCGTCTGAACTGAGGCAACACCTTGTATCCCGGGGTCATAGCAAACGCAGGGTCCAACTAGCCATCAACAGGGCCCTCTGTACCCCCCGTAGCACCCTCTTGGCTACCCTGGGTAACAAGAAAACACTTCCTAACAGAATCCCCCTGGTCACGACTTATCACCCCAGATTACCCAGACTTTCATCTATCGTAAATGATAACATGACTATTTTACACTCCTCCGACAGGTTACGCTCAGCCATCCCTGAGCCCCCTTTGATTGCTTTCCGTCGCCCCGTAACCTCGGTGATATATTGGTTCGGGCTAGGCTCCCTAGCACCAACAGTGACCTTAACGTCACTGATCATGAATCACCACAGGGGTGCTCCAAGTGTAACCGCTCGAGATGCAAAACCTGTTTGTATCTCAAACCTGCTCAGAAGGTGAAAAGCCACAGTACTGGTCTCACCTACACAATCAGAACTAAATCCCAGTGTGACACACCCAATGTTATATATGTAATCTCATGTAAAAGATGTGGTATACAATATGTAGGGTAGACAAAGACCAAACTGTGTCTCCGCTTTGCCAACCATGTTTCCTCTGTGAAAACTAAAAAAAACTACCCTGTGGCTATCCATTTTAACAGCCCTAATCATAGCATTAATGATGTTGAACTCATTGTAATTGAAGCCTGCACTAGCAATGATACACATCGCAAACTTAGGGAGTCACACTGGATACATCAACTGAAAACACTGCAACCCTGTGGCCTCAATATCAACACAGGTATCAAATAACCCAGTCACCTTTACCTATTTCCAGGCATTTGTTGTAACCTTTCATTTTTCAGGTATTTGTATTAACCTTAGTTCTACTTTCAGGTATCTGTTTTAACCTGTTACTTTTCAGGTATTTGTCCCAACCTGTCCTATTTCCAGGTATTTGCTTTAACCTGTTGCTTTATCTTATCTTGTATACTTTTACATTTTTTCAAACTGTCTCTCATAGAACTATTTTAATTGAGCTATTTACACCCACACATCAACTCCTCAATTTGTAAGGCCCCAAAACCCCCTCCTTTTTGTTGTCGTATCCCTTTGTGTATTGTCCTATGTTCATGCCAGCTTCACTATAAGCTGCCAACTCTACCTATTGTGCGGCTCAATAATCCCTCTTTTACCATAGCTTCACCATAAGCTGCCACATCTATTTATTGTGTGGCTCAATAATCCCCCTTTTGTTCACTTCTGATACTCCTATTGGCCTTTTCTAGACTGATGCTTATCTTTAATTGGTCACTATTTTCCCGCCTTTTTGGATCCCGCCCCATGATCCTTTGCTTTCCCTTTTCCCTATAAATGGATGAGTTTTTATGTTGTACTTTGTCAAAGCCTCTGATGAAGGTCCGGATTGGATCGAAAGCTAAGGCCACCCTCCCGATTTAATTTATATATATAAAAATATATATATATATATATATATATATATATATATATATATATATATATATATATATATATCAGTTGTCTGATGATCGCATAATGCGTGAAACTCGGAGTTACAACTACCAGCGTTCCACTAGTTTTACTACAAGCATATATATATATATATATATATATATATATATATATTGTTACGATCTTCAAACTATCCGTGAATGCAAATTATTCAAAAAGCCTGAATTTTCTCAGATGCAACAAAGAAATCAAACAAGGTTACACTGATATAAAGAACAAAGAAAGTGATTTAATAATGAAAATATCAACTGCTTCAAATATCGATGGGTTTAACAAGCGTACAATGATTAGGGTAAACAAGTGTACATTAAGAAAATATCTTATACTAAATTAAGAAGATCTTACGGGCGAGGACTGAGCGAGGACTCCAGCGAAAACGACACCCAAAACAGTTCTCTGACACGGTGTAAAAATAGAGCTGGACGTGGGGCGAATTCACCTCCAACTAAACGGCCGGAAATAGACGAAACCACGGGGACACACGTCGACTACCGTGACAAAATATGGGAAAGAAGAAATCCCCCAAAATACTGAACTGTAGATTTAGTTCACAAAATGTCTCTTCCGGAATTAAATTCAGCTCTCAGACACTTCACTCGGTCAAGACGAACTTTCTCAAAACACTCCACAGACGAGTCGTAAGCGACATCACAGGCCCCTAGTGGGTGTACACTGAAGTATCGATATAGTCTCATCAAGTCCTGTTGGTTTGCTCAAGTCCTGCTTAAAATCCTCTACCAGCCCGTATTTATAGTTTTTAATCCCTTCTAGAAAATACTAGAGATTTCTTCTTCACTTCACTTCTAGAAATTTCTGAAAATTACATAATTTTCCAAAAGAAACTTCCAGAACGTTCTATTCATAACCCGTAAACATAATCCCGCCCCCTTTGGGGTCAACACGCGGTCACGCACAGATTGCGGTTTGTGTGTATATGTAACATCTCCCCCCATAAAATAAAGAAAATTTACAGAAGGAAATTTTCGTTTAAAAAAACTTTTAACGTAAACTTATAACAAAGCCAAGTTTAAACAGTTATGCCTGGCTAAGACTTCTTACAGTAATAACAAAATAAGTCTTATTAACACTCTTAGGCCCACTGGTTTACCAGATAAATACATATTAAGTGATTAAGTACAATCTTCTAAACTCTGGACAGAGCATCAGCAATACCATTGCTCTTTCCGGCAGTGGCGCACCCAGGATTTGATTGGGGGAAGGGGGGGGGGGGTGGCTCAAAATATTTTTATTTGAAATCCAATAATGGGGAGAGACATGGCTGACCCAAACCATAACCGCTGGCGCGGCTGCAGCCATGTCCCTAGTCGTGCTCGTCAGTGAACCTACGGCACATGTTAAATGTTTCCTGGTGGTTTCTAGTCATAAAAAGAAGACATTATGCCATGATTCGGACTCGTAGGGTTTTACCTTCCATATAATTTCCTCCTCTTGATGTAAAGAACTTGAGCTTGTTTCGTCTGCAAGATTTCTATAGTTAAATACTTTCATTGCGTGCCCTATACTCCTTGCCGAACTCCTCTGTAGACAAGACTTGGGCTCAGATTTTGCTCTCTTTCCTGGCTCCTTCTTTAAAAAAAAAAAAAAAACATCAGCGGGCCCTTGGGGGCTCGAGCCCCCCAAGCCCCCCCTCTTGGGTGCGCCACTGCTTTCCGGCAATATGAACAATCTTGAGTGGATAGGGTTGCAAAATTAAACTCCATCGAAATAATCTTTGGTTCTTGGTCTTGAATTTCTCCAAAAACACAAGTGGGTTATGGTCAGTATAAATGATCGTCTCTCCAGCACCATTGGTTATATACACTTCAAAGTGTTGTAGGGCAAGGACCAGACCTAACGCCTCTTTTTCGATAGTGGAGTATTTTGCCTGGTATTTATTCAGTTTCTTTGAGAAGTAACTGATCGGTCGCTCGATGCCTGACTCATCTTCTTGGAGCATAACCGCTCCGACACCAACATCACTGGCGTCAATGGCTATTTTAAACGCCTTGTCAAACTTTGGCGCAGCCAGAACCGGTTCGTTCGTTAGAATGGCTTTCAATTTCTCAAATGCATTTTGGCATGAGTCAGACCAAACAAA
Source organism: Zoroaster sp. YZ-2022 (assembly GCA_029582265.1). Classification (NCBI taxonomy): domain Eukaryota; kingdom Metazoa; phylum Echinodermata; class Asteroidea; order Forcipulatida; family Zoroasteridae; genus Zoroaster; species Zoroaster sp. YZ-2022. The sequence continues at coordinate 6,857,802 of CM055830.1, read as the reverse complement.
CTTAACATTTTTCTGTAAAAGTTTAGTCAATGGAGTCGCAATAGTGCTGAAGTTTGGAACAAACTTTCTGTAAAATCCACTCATACCCAGGAATCTCATCAATTCTCTCTTCCCTGTGGGTACGGGAAAATCTTGAATGGCTTGAATCTTTGCTACTCGTGGTAGCACGTGACCTTGACCGACCACATGACCTAAGTAGGTCACTGTTGCTTTGGCAAATTTACTCTTTTTGAGATTTACCACCAGGTTTGCTTTTGAAAGCTTATCAAACAGGGCACTCATGTGTTTCAGATGGTCTTCCCAGCTATCGCTGTATACCAAAATGTCATCAATATAGACAACACAATTTTCTAGCCCAGCAATGACTTGACTCATCATTCTCTGAAACGTAGCCGGGGCATTTTTCATCCCAAAGGGCATCGTTTTACATTGGTACAGACCATCGGGTATCACAAACGCTGAAATTTCTTTGGCTCGGTCAGTCAAGGGCACTTGCCAATATCCCTTTAACAAGTCTACTTTACTGACAAATGCAGAATTTCCCACCCGATCAATGCAGTCTTCTAACCTAGGGATAGGATATGAATCAGTCTTAGTTTCTGCATTGACTTTTCGATAATCTATACAAAATCTAAGAGTACCGTCAGGCTTTGGTACCATGACAATGGGAGAACTCCAAGAACTCTGACTAGGTTCTACAATGTCATGCTCTATCATGAACTTAACCTCTTCCCGAACCTTCGACAATTTGTTAGGATTAAGTCGGTAGGGTGCCTGTTTTATCGGCCTTGAATTTCCTACATCAACATCATGAACTGCCACCGACGTACGGCCCGGTTTGTCAGAACAAATTTGCTGGTACTTTTGGAGTAGGTTTGATAAATCTGTCCGTTGGTCATTGTGCAAATGGCCAAGGACTTCATCCAAGTTAGCCAGAATTTCAGAATTTGAAAGCTGAACAGCGAAAAACTCAAGTTCAGACGTTTTTGTCTCAAGGTCTTCATTACATGAATTGTCATCGTCGGGTTTTAACTCAATAGCAGCTACCCCCACTGGTTGACCAAAATTATCACACTCATAATATTTCTTGAGCATGTTAACATGACAAACTCTTTGGTTCTTTCTTCGGTCTGGGGTACTGATTACGTAATTAACATCATTGAGTTTCTTTTGGATACAGTAGGGCCCACTAAACTTCGCTTTAAGGGGCTCGCCAGGCAGAGGCAACAGCACTAGCACTTTCTCGCCGGGTTTAAAGATGCGGACCTCAGATTTCTTGTCTGCTCTTGTCTTCATGACCCGTTGAGACGCCTTGAGATGTTCTTGTGCCACAGAACACGCCTTGGATAACCTCTCTTTGAGGTTCGACACATAGTCGAGCAGATTGGTCTCATCCTCCTCTGCCAAAAATCTCTCCTTAATTAGTTTCAAAGGCCCCCTCACCTCATGACCGTAGACCAACTCAAACGGGGTAAAACCAGTTGACTCGTTCGGTGAGTCCCTAGTGCATGGCAAACAACAGAAAGGGAATTCCTTTGTCCAATCTTCTGGGAAATCCTCACAGTATGCTCTTATCATATTCTTGAGGGTTTGGTGGTACCTCTCCAGAGCTCCCTGAGACTGTGGGTGATATGCAGATGATTTCAACTGCTTGATCCCGAGCTCACGCAGGACTTCCTGAAACACACCCGACATGAAGTTAGACCCCTGATGGGACTGCACTTCTTTCGGTAAACTATATCTTGTGAAAAACTGCATAAGAGCCTCAACAACAACTTTGGCTGTTATCTTCCTCAGTGGGATGGCCTCTGGAAATCTGGGTGACAAATCCATGATGGTCAACAAAAACTGATGCCCGGACTTCGTCCGCGGGAGGAATCGGTATCATCGGTGCAGGCTTGATTGATGGCTGTGGTTTCCCCACCATCTGACACGTATGGCACGTCTTGCAGAATTCCACCACATCTTGGTGTAGCTTAGGCCAATAAAAATGTGCCATGACTCTAGCTTGAGTCTTTCTGATGCCAAGATGACCTGCAACCGGAATCTCGTGAGCAATTCTCAAGATCTCATCACGGTAACACGGAGGAATAACAATTTGATGGACAATACTCCATTCTTCATCAGTTGGTCTCTGAGTAGGTCTCCATTTCCTCATTAACACGCCCGACTTGACGTAGAAGCATTCTGGAACCCCCTGAGCCTCTTCCTCAGAACACGCTGTCTGGGCGAGCTTACTCAAATCTGGGTCCGCTTTCTGCTTCTCTATAAGCGAGGATCGGCTAAATTTAGCATCTTGAGACACTCCCTCATTTTCTTCAAAATTATTGAAAACAGTTTCAGCCAGCCAAACACCAGAGTCCTCCTCTATAGGCACTGACTCTGCAACCTCCTTTTCCGTCTGTTTCTTCTGAGATCTTGTCACTGCACATTCGGGGAAGATTTCTGGGAACTCCTCCTCCAAAGAATGAATTTCTGGCTCATCCACAGGTTCACCAGAGACAATAGGGGATGCCGACACTTTACCTCTCGTAACGTCATTACCTAGCAAAAATCCGACACCTTTCATCGGTAGACTAGGAACAACTCCAACATCCACAGGGCCAGTGATCAAGTCACATTTCAAATTCACCCTATGCAACGGGACAGGCATAAAATTACCCCCAATACCTTGAATCAACATTTTCGCATTCAGCGAACTTTCTGGAGACAATGACAACACATCCACCAGCATCAGTGACTGTGACGCGCCTGTATCCCTTAGGATAACAACTGAACTGTCGGCTTCATCAGACGTACACGAAACATCACCACGATAAACAAAATCTTTGTAGACCTCATCAACTTGGTTGATTTCATCAAACACCTTCGAAGAAGAAACACGGTTGCCATCGGCCTCACCGGACTTCCTACCAAGTAGAGTGTCCTTACGGACAAAAGCGACAGGCTTTTCAGAACGCTCTCGCTCGTCAGCGATGAACTTGAAACATCTCGCCTTCGTATGGCCCTTTGTGTGACAGTAATCACACGGAGGAAAAAACTTCTTCTTTTGGTCCTCCTTGGCTCCACTTGGTGATGAAGACATCCTATTCGATGGATCAGGATTTCCAGTGCTAGACTGTGCCTCGGGACCTGACTTGCCCTTATCAGTGTTTTTGTAGAAACCCTTTGACCGGAAATTAGTTTTACCCATACTCATATTGTGAGTTAATTAATAATCATCGGCTACCACTGCAGCTTTCTTTAATTTGATGATCTGGTGTTCTTCCAAAATGGGTTTTGATACTCAGAGGGACACTGTTTTTGAACTCCTCCATGAGGACAATTTCTTTTAGCTCCTCAAATTTCTTCTCAATTTTGAGAGATCGATACCATCGGTCAAAAACAATTTCTTTTTGTCTAGCGAATTCGACGAAGGTCTGGCCATTTGATCTAGTCAATTTTCGAAATTTCTGCCTATATGCCTCAGGAACCAATTCATAAGCATTTAAAATAGTTGCTTTAACGGTAGCATATTCACTACACTGTTCCTCTGAAAGTGTGGCATAGACCTTTTGAGCCTTACCCACAAACGTGCTCTGAAAGAGCAAAGGCCAATTTTTCTCAGGCCAACTAAGACTTTTGGCAGTTTTCTCAAAAGATAGAAAATATGTTTCAACATCATGTTCGTTGAATTTTGGCACCAACCTAACGTTATTCGCTAGATCAAAGTCAATTGGAGCTTTCTCTTTGCCTGTGTATTTCTTTGCACCTAATTCCAGTTCTTTAATTTTGAGTTGATGTTCGAGTTCAAGCTTTCGTAGTTCAAATTCTGTTTGTTTTTCTTTTTCTTTTTCTTGTCTTTCTTTTTCTTTTTCTTGTCTTTCTTTTTCTTTTTCTTGTCTTTCAAACTCAAGTCTGAGCCTTTCTTGTTCTTTTTCTCTTTCTTTTTCTTCAAACTCAAGCCTGAGCCTTTCTTTTTCCAGCTCAATTTTGGCAAGCTCAATTTCTCGATCAGCAGTTTGCGGAGACTCAGCCATCTCAAGATTCAATTTTTCCGCAAGAACGTTTACTAGTTTTGCCTTCTTGACACTTCGAGAAATTTCTAGTTGAACATATTTAGCAACTTCATGCAACTTATCTTTTGTTAACAGTTGCAATTTATCGACTGACAAATCCTCAGCCTCCACGAAAGCTTGTACCTCAAACTTACTAGCCATAATTATTCTACACTACAAACTAGCAACAATAGTAACAAAGCGTGCAACCTTGCTTGACAGTTGTACAATAAAAGTAGTTTGGATTATTTTATTCGATTTCCCGGACAGGCCCCCAATTTGTTACGATCCAAAAATCTTCAAACTATCCGTGAATGCAAATTATTCAAAAAGCCTGAATTTTCTCAGATGCAACAAAGAAATCAAACAAGGTCACACTGATATAAAGAACAAAGAAAGTGATTTAATCATGGGTTTAACAAGCGTACAATGATTAGGGTAAACAAGTGTACATTAAGAAAAGATCTTATACTAAATTAAGAAGATCTTACGGGCGAGGACTGAGCGAGGACTCCAGCGAAAACGACACCCAAAACAGTTCTCTGACACGGTGTAAATAGAGCTGGACGTGGGGCGAATTCACCTCCAACAAGCGGCCGGAAATAGACGAAACCACGAGGACACAAGTCGACTACCGTGACAAAATATGGGAAAGAAGAAATCCCAAAAATACTGAACTGTAGATTTAGTTCACAAAATGTCTCTTCCGGAATTAAATTCAGCTCTCAGACACTTCACTCGGTCAAGACGAACTTTCTTAAAAAACACTCCACAGACGAGTCGTAAGCGACATCACAGGTCCTAGTGGGTGTACACTGAAGTATCGATATAGTGTCATCAAGTCCTGTTGGTTTGCTCAAGTCCTGCTTAAAATCCTCTACCAGCCCGTATTTATAGTTTTTAATCCCTTCTAGAAAATACTAGAGATTTCTTCTTGACTTCACTTCTAGAAATTTCTGAAAATTACATCATTTTCCAAAAGAAACTTCCAGAACGTTCTATTTATAACCCGTAAACATAATCCCGCCCCCTTTGGGGTCAACACGCGGTCACGCACAGATTGCGGTTTGTGTGTATATGTAACAATATATATATATATATATATATATATATATATATATATATATATATATATATATATATATATATATATGACAGAGTCCCCTGGTCACAACTTATCACCCCAGATTACCCAGACTTTCATCTATCGTAAATGATAACATGACTATTTTACACTCCACTAACAGTGACCTTAACATCACTGATCATGAATCACCACAGGGGTGCTCTAAGTGTAACCGCTCGAGATGCAAAACCTGTTTGTATCTCAAACCTGCTCAGAAGGTGAAAAGCCACAGTACTGGTCTCACCTACACAATCAGAACTAAATCCCAGTGTGACACACCCAATGTTATATATGTAATCTCATGTAAAAGATGTGGTATACAATATATAGGGGAGACAAAGACCAAATTGTGTCTCCGCTTTGCCAACCATGTTTCTTCTGTGAAAACTAAAAACCCTACCCTGTGGCTATCCATTTTAACAGCCCTAATCATAGCATTAATGATGTTGACCTCATTGTAATTGAAGCCTGCACTAGCAATGATACACATCGCAAACTTAGGGAGTCACACTGGATACATCAACTGAAAACACTTCAACCCTATGGCCTCAATATCAACACAGGTATCAAATAACCCAGCTACCTTTACCTATTTCCAGGCATTTGTTGTAACCATTTATTTTTTCAGGATTTTTGTCCTAACCTGTTCTATTTTAACCTGTTCCTTTTTCAGGTATTTGCTTTAACCTGTTTTTTCAGCTATTCGTTTTAACCTGTTCTTTTTTCAGGTATTTGCTTTAACCTGTTCTCTTTTCAGGTATTTGTTTCAACCTGTACTCCTTTCGGGTATCTGTTTTAACCTGTTCTCTTTTCAAGTATTTGTTTTAACCTGTTCTATTTCCAGGTATCTGTTTTAACCTGTTCTCGTTTCAGGTATCTGTTTTAACCTGTTCTCGTTTCAGGTATTTGTTTTAACCTGTTCTATTTTCAGGTCTATGTCCTAACCTGTTCTATCTTCAGGTATTTGCTTTAACCTGTTGCTTTATCTTATCTTGTATACTTTTACATTTTTTCCAACTGTCTCTCATAGGACTATTTTAATTTAGCTATTTACACCCACACACCAACCCCTCAATTTGTAAGGCTTAAAAACCCGCCTTTTTTGTTGTCGTATCCCTTTGTGTATTGTCCTATGTTTATGCCAGCTTTACTAAAAGCTGCCACCTCTACTTATTGTGTGGCTCAATAATCCCCCCTTTGTTCACTTCTGATACTCCTATTGGCTTTTTCTAGACTGATGCTTATCTTTAATTGGTCACTATTTTCCCGCCTATATATCTATATATATATATATCTATATATATATATATATATATATATATATATATATATATATATATATATATATATATATATATCTATATATCTATAATTTATATATATATATATATCTATAATTTATATATATATATATCTATAATTTATATATATATATATATCTATATATCTATATCTCTATATCTCTATATCTCTATCCATATATATCTATATCTATATCTATATCTATCTTATCTAATCTATCTATCTATCTTATCTATCTTATCTATCTTATCTTATCTATCTTATCTATCTATCTATCTATCTATCTATCTATCTTATCTATCTATCTTATTTGATTAATCGCGGGTTATATATATATATCTATAATTTATATATATATATATATATCTATAATTTATATATATATATATATCTATATATCTATATATCTATATATCTATATATCTATATCTCTATATATCTATATATCTATATCTCTATATCTCTATATCTCTATATCTCTATCCATATATATCTATATCTATATCTATATCTATCTTATCTAATCTATCTATCTATCTTATCTATCTTATCTATCTTATCTTATCTATCTTATCTATCTATCTATCTATCTATCTATCTTATCTATCTTATCTATCTATCTTATCTATCTATCTTATCTATCTATCTTATTTGATTAATCGCGGGTTATAAAAAATTACTGTACAGATTTTTAGGGCCACCTCTTTACCTGGGGCCGTGGGCAACTACCCTTTTGCCCTTATGTAAAAGCGGCCCTGTATACAGGGCCGGATTTATAAGGGGGCAAAGGGGCACTGCCCTGGCCCCTGCCAGAGGGCCCCAGACTAAGGACTTCCTTTATTTAAAAAAAATGTAATAATTATAAAATTAGTTTTATATTTTTTTCGAAGAAATGCGGTTTATCATTCATTTTAGTTCATTTTTTATTTGTCATGTAATTTAATTTCTATGTCGAGGGGCCCCCGAACCTGAAGTGCCCCGGGCCCCTCAAGGTCTAAATCCGGCCCTGCCTGTATAGTCCTGCCTGCTGGTGGGCCCGTCAGTCAGTCCCATAAGCATGTGAAAAAAATTCGCTGTGTTAGGGGGGGCCCACTTATTCTGGAACTGGAGCCAGGGGGGGCGGCCGCCCCCTGCCCCCCCGCTAGCTACGCCACTGATGAACACCACGAGTGGAGAAACTTTATTTAAGAGAAAATGGTATGTCTAACTATCCTTGACCAAATTATTCCCTCGCAGCACACCTTTCTGCTCACAAGCGTTGTGACTTCTGCGAAGGTTTGTTAAAAACTGATTAAAAATGTTCCATAATTTGATTTCACATTTTCCAGCAGTGAATATCAACATATCAATATCATCTAGTAAGATGCCGCTGATGTCTCTGCGTCAGTGGGATGAAGACAGGACGACAACAGGGGTTGTCTACGACCATTCTCAGGCAAGACCAATCACCAGGAAGAACAAAATCAAGAAGAGCAGACAGGCAGCTTTCATGTCTGCTTTGACGCAGAGGAAACAGCCGTCTGGACTGCACCATGAAGCCAAGACAACAACCTCAGATTCATTTAACCAAGAACAATGTGAAGCACAATCAGAAAGGTAATTTCAATGACGAATGCTTTATTTGTTATTTCTGTTAATAGTCAGCTAATAAGTCAGCTAACAATGAAAACTCTTTCATAATAGTTATAATAATCAAAACGGGCTTTAGTTGCATGAACATAGTCATTGAAATGAACATACAAAATATAGATGATGTGATATGTGGAATCTTTTATTATTATTATTATTATTATTATTATTATTATATATATATATATATATATATATATATTTTTTTTTTCCCGTTCCATTGGAGTCATACAACTCCATTTATTTCACTCAGAAAATAATTTACAACAGTTATACATACCAGTAATACAAAATTACAATAAATAAAATATTACATTAAATTACATGAGAGAGGAAAGGTTAGAAAGAAAACAATATTGCCTCATCTTGAATTCTACAGAGCATTATTTTTACTGTAGATTGTGTTAAATTCATACTTTGACAGCCTCTTTTTTCAAGGGTCAAATAAACTTTTAAATTCTTTTTGTAGATTCTATGAGCTGTGAATCGTCAATTGACTGTTTTCTTCCAGATTCAGACACCTAGTATTCCAAATAATTTTGTGAAGTTTGGCTATTAAAAACAAAGGAATATCAGTCACATGTTTCATATCCTAAAATTCTGTTACTGTCATTTAGAAAATAATACGGATTCCCGTGTAAACACGCAATATGTTTTCTATAAATAACCACGACGGCAAAGTTTTACAGCAATAAATAAACAAATGCTCTAAAGTTTCTTTAGAAAATTTACAAAGACCACATTTAGTTTCATAAACCTTTTTCATTTTGGTACAATACATCTTTAGTTGGCAGAATCCTTATGTCTTAAACGATACCATAAGTCTTTGTCGTCATGATCTAAGATCTTACTACAAGCTTTATGCCATATTTCTTTCCAATTAAAAGGAGTTTGGATGTTCAGTTTATTTTGCCAACGACTGCTGGGAAAATAAGCATCTTCAAGCATATTAATATATGTATCTTTAACAGTAATTTTTGATATTGAGAAAAACATCGTTTCTTAGTTTGATATCAAAAATTGCTGAAATGGTTGGCTGGCCCTTCTCTTTTTTCGTTGAAGAATTTTTGGGCGATACGATTCTTTAATCCAGCATGGATTCTACCCGCATTTATTGGCCGAATTTTGCATTTCTGGGCTAAGTTTTTAATAGTTATCAGACGATTTTCTTCTAATATGTGTTTGAATTGGAACATTCCAAACTTTTTTAGAATTCTAGTGTCAATACTTTTATTCCCTTCAGTTATGACAGTATTATTCCATATTGGAGTTTCAAAAGCTTCATTGAGGCAACTCATATGGAAGGAGATCTTGCCATTTAATTTGTTAAAAGCATTTATAATTTCTCTATAAAAGGAGGGGTACAAGGACTTATATGCTTACACTTGCTAAAATGCACCACCCCAGTCTGTCTTCACCACTGGCTCTACTAATCCAATAGTCAAATAATTAGCCCATTTACCTCGATTTTTGTGTATCTTTGAAGCCATTGTAATTTCAAGGCTCTCAATTTGAAAACAATATTTATTACCCCCGTTCCTCCCATTTTTGAAGGGCTATTAACAGTGGCTCTTTTCATCCTGTCGCCCTTGCCAGCCCAGTAAAACTTCCATATAATGTCATCAAGTTTTTTTATCAGATGATCAGGGCATGAAAGGATTGAACCATAAAAGGCCAAACTACTACCAATTAGACTATTAATAGCTATAGCGCGGCCCTTCAAAGTAAGGGCCGTCCTTTTCCATCTATTGAGACAATAATTGATTTTATTGATTTTTTCATCCCAATTATCTTCAGGTGTAACTTCGTTACCAAAATATATTCCCAAATTTTTTTTTTATCATTGCACCATTGAAAATTTACTGGTTTGTCTATTCTGTTTTTCCATGCCCCGAGCCAAAGACCAGTGGTTTTTTTAACATTAATTTTGGATCCCGATCCTTCACTGTATGTATAAAATAATTTTTCTAAAACATTGAAATCGTTGTTACTTGTAACAAAAATGTTCGTGTCATCAGCATGTTGTATAATGTTTATATTTTCTTGTGTGGGTAACATAATACCTTTGATTAAATCATTTTTCCTAATAAGATTACTCAATCCTTCAGCACATATTGCATATAACAAAGGAGAAAGAGGACAACCTTGACGAATTCCTCTCTTTGCTTGGAAAGGTTCTGTAAAGAAATTATTAACATTTATAGTAATTAAAGGATCCGAGTAGAAAGTTTTAATCCAGTTAATGAGTCCCACAGGTATATTAATTTTTTCCATAATGGCATACATATATTTCCATTCTATTCTGTCAAATGCTTTCTCTTGGTCCACGCTGATAAGAGCGGCTTCTTTGTGAGTAATGTTTATGTAGTCAATAGTATCTCTAATTGTCATTAAATTTTCCTGAATACTTCTTCCCTTCACCCCACAAGTTTGGGATTCATTAATCAATAAAGGCATGAGTTTGGCCATTCGTTGGGTGATAACTTTTGATATAATTTTATAATCAACGTTGAGTAAACTAATAGGTCTCCAATTCTTCAGATAGTCTCTTTCTCCTTTGTTTTTATATATCATTCTAATCAGAGCCATGTTCATTGACCTTGGCAGTTTCCCATTAATATTACAATATGTCACTACATCCATAAAATCATTTTTAATAATATACCAAAAGGTTATATAAAATTCGGCTGTAAGCCCAT
>CM055830.1:6839509-6842009 GCA_029582265.1 Zoroaster sp. YZ-2022 | reverse complement strand
CTGGTCTTATAATTCGTCAAGATATTGATCTGTTCAGTCGTTTTAATTTCTGTACTTATTTGACATCTATTTTTCCATATTATCCTATGAAGCCTCCCTATCAACAAAAGGGACATTTGTTGGACTCCTTTTCCTATCCCTAGGATAATCATTTTATCATTCAGGTAGAATTGTTTGTTTTTTGTATATTTCCTTAGCATATATTCTACAAAGTTCCAGGATTCTAAAACCTTTTCACAAGAGAAATAGGTGTTCAATTGTTTCCTCATACTCTTTGCATAAGTAACATTTTCCATCAGGGGTAATGCCCATCTTAAGTAATTTTTCTTTCGTAGGAAGTATTCTGTGCTTAAGTCTAAACCATATATCTCTGTCTTCTTGATCTAAAATTTGACAACATCCGTTTTTCCATATTTGATTCCAGTCAGGTTTTTGTATCAGAAGAAGTTGTTTTTCCCATGCCTTTTCAGCAACGGGGGGTATGAAAGCTTTGGTTATTAGACTTTGGTAAATTTGTTTTACTGAAATATTCTTAACACTTATTATATCATCTGGGTTCGAATCAAGTTTAAACTCTATTTTGTTGCTAACGTGATTGGCAGGGCCTTCACGCTTTTCTTCTATCAGGATTTTGTTAATGTTTGTTTTTAAACCTGCTGCGATTTTTCCTGCATTGATCTTCTTGATGTTGCACATTTCAGCCATCTTACAATATGAAATTAACTGACCTTTCTCAATTACCTGTCTCAGGTCTGTAATTCCCATAGGCTTAAGGACCTTACTGTCTAACTGTTTTTCATTGTTACCAGTGATTATGTTATTCTTCCATAAAGGCACTTCAAGGGCCTCATTAACACAAGTACATTCATGTCTTATATTACCACCAGCCTCTTTGACAGCTTTAATCAAATCGATATAAAAGGTAGGTGTTTCGGGTACAATGGTTGATGGGTTACTGAATACAAACCACTTGAGGCGATTGTTCCGCTAGCTTTTTTCCAACCAATAATTGAATAATCGTTTCCATTTCCCTCTTCCTTCTGTGCACCTCTTAATCCAGTTAGTTTTGAGGGCCTGTAGCTTAAGTTTAACGTTAATTAAACCTGTTCCTCCTTTTTCTTTTAATCCTGTTATTGTGTTCTTTTTTATTTTATGTGGTTTATCATTCCAATAAAAGTTCAAAATAATGTTTTGCATTTTGTTTATGTATTCTTCTGGACATGATAGAGTGGTACCAAAGTAAGACAAACCTGCGCCTATTAGGCTATTAACAATAACTGATTATTATTATTATTATTATTATTATTATTATTATTATTATTATTATTATTATTATTATTATTATTATTATTATTATTATTATTATTATTATTATTATTATTATTATTATTATTATTATTATTATTATTATTATTATTATTATTATTATTATTATTATTATTATTATTATTATTATTATTATTATTATTATTATTATATTATTATTATTATTATTATTATTATTATTATTATTATTATTATTATTATTATTATTATTATTATTATTATTATTATTATTATTATTATTATTATTATTATTATTATTATTATTATTATTATTATTATTATTATTATTATTATTATTATTATTATTATTATTATTATTATTATTATTATTATTATTATTATTATTATTATTATTATTATTATTATTATTATTATTATTATTATTATTATTATTATTATTATTATTATTATTATTATTATTATACATCTATATATTATTACACATGTTGTTTATTTGATTATAATGCCAACTTTGAAAGTTGCAATCACTGTTGAGAAAATTAAATTTTTTAAACATCTCTTGATTTCCTAAAATATATTTACGGCATTGACCGGTTGATATTACTACAATTTATACAGGGAAGAGGCTTCGTCACGCATACCTAGGAAAGTTCAAAGACAACTTCAGTTCTTTGTACAGACGCCCGTCACATCAAAGTCACTTTGTCTACAACTGGATCCCAAAACTACAATCTTCGGTTTGAAACAGTTGATTTGCAAAAGGTTTGGCGTTCAGCCTGAAGATCAACACCTTTACACCAGGAGAAAGATTCAGGTAGGTTATGAGTATTCAGCGACGTAGCCAGGATTTTTTTTCAGCGGGGGAAACAGGGGGCATTGCTTTTCAGTGTGGGCAGGGGGGGGGGGGCAGGGAATATGGGTTTTTCCCTTTTCTTTTATCTTTTCTTTTTTGGGGGCGCTATCGGGATTTTTCATGGGGGGAACGTGGCGGAACTGGAAACCTGTGTACTCTCATAAACTTTAAGATTTAATTGATTGTTATGTTATTGTGAGGGTTTGCGTTGAATTACAATGCATTTGAACAAGTGTGTTTATTGTATTGACCCTATTGTAGACTTCCTTGTGTCAGACACTGAAAAGCGCTTCCGAAAAGGATTGTACGAAAACTGAATTATGTCATCTTACAATGATGTATATTTGCTGTACCGTTAAT
>CM055830.1:6462836-6837836 GCA_029582265.1 Zoroaster sp. YZ-2022 | reverse complement strand
CAAGGTATCAATGCATTTTATGCAAAGCTACTACTACTACTAATAATAATAACTGGATTTATAGAGCGCCAAACTTCCAAAAGATACAAGGCGCTTTTACATTATTATCCCTGGTCATTGGGCCAATATCAATCCTTAAAGGCACCTGGCACTGGTATTTTGTCCAAATGTAGCTTTTGTCATAAATATATACATTTTTATGAGTGGAATGTGAATAAACAAGTAACTAAGGTTACAGAAATAGTGGTTTTATTGTATTTACGACTTTAGAATAAGCCACCTTTACATTGACACACATGGTGGCGCTTCTATTTCTTGTGACGTCATTCGAGGCGGGGATATTTGAAGAGAAAATGTGTAGTCTGGCCCCATACATTACGTCTGGGTGTACCTGATCGGTACGATGCGTCACCGAATCCGAGTAACCGAATCCGAGAGTACGACAATGAGAAACCTCAATCAAGCCTCAAACCATTTCCATATTTTAAAATGAATAAAAAGCGTATGAAGAATTATATATATGACTACTGTACTACTACTAGGTCATGCGTTAGTGCAAAGAAAGCGAATCAATTAATTATGTAATTAATCTCTGACAAACCCTGACAGAATGACACATTGGTCATTTGCACTATAGTCTATACACAACTGTCAGAGTCTGTCATGAATCTGCCAGCACAATACTTACAAAAATGTATGCCTCAACCTGTAACCTAGTTTCCAGATGAAACGACAACGTAAAACAAGGCCCAAGGGGAAGCATGCAAGTTTTCACGATATAGGTGCAGCAATGCCGCTAGTGCTACGAAAACTGCATAGCGTTACTGCATAACGCTGAAAACGACGTCGGACAGGACCACTTTGCCTCGTTATCCTGACTTTCGCTGCCCATAACCGCCTATATTTGGGATCAGCTGGAAACAGATGCAGGCTGACCTTCCATCTTTAGTTGTTTTGTTGCATCCAGCAGCATACACCTGGTCGGCATTGCTGGGAAAATGCCGGAAAAATGCCTTTTATAACAAACCAAACCACACGTAATAACACAGGCAATTCTCGAGGGGGCGTCGAGGGGGTCGATGTTCCATCAGCGGCGAATCCTTCCTCGAATGACATTTCACAAAAAGGGATGGGCGGAGTCACCCTCCAAACAACTTCATATTGTTTTTAAACATATAAATCCTGACAAATAATCACTCAAACAATTTGTTTATTGTTAATACACATATACTTTATTGTTTAAATCAATAAAAAACCTATTGCCAGGTGCCTTTAAACTTCTGCAGCTCCCTGGGAGCTACCGTAGCGCATCGGAAGCTTTTTCAACCACAGTATCAACTTCTACCCTCACATGTACCCATTTATACTCCTGGGTGAAGAGGAACACTGTACAGTGAAGTGTCTCATGCTCAAGGACTCAATTACCATGGTCCCGGTCATGATTCGAACCCACATTCTGACGATGCGGCATAAGGGGCTTTATAAGGAGACTGAATACTTGGTAATCATCGTACATGGTATGTTGATTATCATCCATTGACCAGGTTTTACAAAGCGACAATTCCTTGAACAAACAAACACCATTGTATTATAATATACATAACACCACAGGAAACCGTATAATAGGCCTCACTGCCTTCCTTAGACCGGAACAAGAGCCAAGTTCATCGTATTGGAATAGGATACATGCAGTGAGGTCGTAGCAACAGGAAAAAGAACAAAATTGCTTTTGGTTTCCATTGAAAATAACAGGGTTTACTGTGGTTCAACACCTGAAGTCTACAAGGAAACAAATTTACACCCAAATTAAAGAAAAGTACTTAAAACAAATTAATGTAAAGAACAAAACAAACCTGAGAAACAAATGATATTAATCTATATTAAAGTTCTCCGTAGAGGAGTGTACACTTTGATAATTATACGATTACAAAATAACCAATTATAATCTAAAAACTTACTTGATGTGAAGTTGGTGATGGTATCGAATATCCTGAGAAAAATATTCGAACTGACATGCTGTTATTATTCAAACACGTGAAATGTATTACAATGAATCAAAGGTCGTGATCCATTTTCCACATTACAATGAAATTCAAACAAATTATTTTCTTGTTAATGACGCTGAAATGAGATGAAACTTTCCACGGTTGGTTTCAGTACATATTTTGCTTGATTCTTATGAAGTATAAGGAACTGGATGCATTCAGCAAAATATTTTACCTATGGTGTACAATTCCTTTAATTAAGATATGAGATAGACTTATGTTACAAACCACGCGTAAAAGGTTTTTATGCAATTAATGTCATCGAAAATTAATGCTGATTTATGCAGTGTGTAGGATTTGAAAGTTGGATGGCCTAGTCCCGGGCTTCCCTACTGCAGAACACATGCTCTTTTGTTGTTTTACCCTATAGTAAACTTATACCCACCCACCCCACCCTCCAAAAATATAATAAATAAATAACCCCAAATCAATAAATAAAAATAAATAAATGATCCATCGGACAAGTGAGCACTCAAATAATTATCCAAGATTTTTGGATAATGAAATCGTCCCTGTTCCACGGTATGCGAGAGACCAGTGGGTATAATAGAATTTTAGAAACTGCTCGTAAGTCCCGTGGGGACGAGGCTGTGTTCTGTCATTGACTTGAACTCACGTTTGTTAAGCAAATTATGATGTATATTTGGTTTGATGTTTCCGTTATTAACAGTGGTGGCTCCATCATCAGTTCATTTCAGAAAGGATTCTGTATACATGACATGTTCTATGGAGGCTTCATTATAATAACTGTAGGACAAGATGGTGGATTCACCCATAAATCTTAGCATCACCATGGTCGGTGTGTAGTGGTGTACTCCAAGCGAAAGCATGCGTAAAATTGATGAAGAAGTCCTGCGAATAAGCTTCTAGCTTTAAGTCTTGGTTCAAAACTGTGTTTGTATGTTTTGATAACGATCCAACGTTACACGAACGGTTACATACGAACCATCTATCAACATTGACGAATCTGATATCAAACACACAGTCTTTAGATACTTCGTATAATCTCCGGAAAACGGGGAAACAACTACGCATGCGTCAATTTGAAATGCTAAGCGCGGCCCACATTTTGGTGCGCGCAAGATTAACAACAACGACCTGCTGTGAGTTGTCGATAAGTGTAGTGAACACGGCAGTCCGTTGTTGTTTAGTGCATGCGCACTCAAATGTGGGCTGCGCTTGCATTTCAAATTGACGCATGCGTAGTGTGTTCCCCACTCCCCTGGTTTTCGGGGGAGATTATGCGAAATTCCCAAGACTGTGTTTGATAGCGGTTCATGTGTGGTAGCGGTTCTTGATTGTAGCGTTCGTGTAGCGCCGTAGGATCGTGTATCATTTAACATACAAACACAGTTTTGAACCAAAACTAGGCCTACTTCTAGCCACGTGGCCGGCTGGGAGGATGTGGCACGCACACAAAGCTCTTGCTGGTCTTGCATTATGCATTGCGTTGGCGCTGGATATGCATGAGCAAAAGTAGCGGCCTTGTATGGATTGCATATTCATAGCGGACAATCGAGGGTCCGGCGGATATGAACGTGAAAGAAACCCCTGGGAACTAGGGTATAAGAAATCTTTGTCATCGTAAAGCAAGATATTTAATAGTGAAAGTATGGAAGTAAAATGAGAGGGCGCTAATATTTATCAAAAGTAAGGGGTAAGATTCATAACAACAATAATATGTGCAAGACCTTAGCCTCACACATTTTTGTGCAAGTACCATACATAACGAAAATAAATAACGAAATGTACAATGATGCCCTGATAATATACCCGTACTGTATGAAAAAATAACTACAAAAACAATTTCAAAGAATGTTATTAATGTATAAAATCATTTTGAGATTCCTAGACCAAATGGCCGGGCGGGCGGAGAGGATTTATCCCGAGAGTTCTGGGTCAATTACCCTCACCACGCTTATACGGTTTATGTTCCGGCCAAGAAGGCTCCTGCATCTTTAGGGGGAGAAAACAAGGCAGCTCCCAAGCATTACCTGGGCCAGTTCCGGCGGAGAAGATCAAGTTCATAAATCGGGCGCAGACCGCGGTATTGGAACCGAGGACGCTGGTGGTCCTGAGGAATATGGGCGCTATTGGGGCAAAAAAGACAACCAGAAATATATCAATCCCCAGAAATATATCAATTCCATAAATATATCAATCCCAGAACATATCAATCCCAGAAATATATCAAATGCCAGAAATATATCAAACGCCAGAAATATATCAACCTCAGAAATATATCAATCGTCAGAAATATATCAATCCCCAGAAATATATCAATCGTCAGAAATATATCAACTCTAGAAATATATCAAAATGCCAGAAATATATCAAACGCCAGAAATATATCAACTCTCAGAAATATATCAATCCCAGAAATATATCAATCCCAGAACATATCAAATGCCAGAAATATATCAATCCCCAGAAATATATCAAACGCCAGAAATATATCAAGCGCCAGCGCCAGTAGAGGGCGTTGTGTGTCTTTTCGCGCCACCCTTGCACATGTTACGTTATACGTGTGCATGCAAAGTGCAAAAGATCGATCAGGATCAGACGAGACCACACACGAGTACCAGCGCACTATCGAATCGAGCTACGAGTACGTTGGTATAGTTTCTGACTGCAATTTAAAATGTTTTAGGCCTATAGTATTAAAGAAAATACATTGGGTAAAAAAAAATCATTCTTGTCTCCGGTTGGATTTGTCCTTCAAACAGCTCACTTCAAAGTCGGTCGCTCTATCAACTGATCTATCAGTGACCGTGGACGACGGTGCTAGAGCGCGAGTCCCGTTGTTAAAGATGGTTGACGTTGTTAACCACTTCCTGTCAGTGGAGGGCGCTTTACATATTTTATGGAATCCGATACTCATGGATGTCCTTTACGAAACAAATTCTCAATTATTTGCAACTTTGTGTAAATTAAACATAATAATAATAATAATAATGTATAGATTTATATAGCGCACGTATCCACCAACTAAGTGGCGCTCAAGGCGCATTATATTATTATCCCTGCTCATAAGGCTCATAAGCCTCATAAATCACTCCTGAAACCATCTCAGCTCCCTGGGGAGTATACAGCTCAATTGCTGCCATTTCTAGCGCATAGAGAGCAAACCATCTCTGCCTTCACAGGTACCCATTTAACCCCTGGGTGGAGAGAAGCAATTATGGTTAAGTGTCTTGCTCAAGGACACAGGTGTCACGGCCGGGGCTCGAACCCACACTCTGCTGCTGGCAACACCAGAGTGCGCTAGACCACTCGGCCACGACAATCCACTTTTCGTGCATTATACAACACACGGGACCTACGGCTTTACGTCCCATCCGAAGGACGAAGCAATTATGGTTAAGTACCTTGCTCAAGGATACAAGTGTCACGACCGGGGCTCGAACCCACACCCTGCTGCTGGCAACACCAGAACTTGAGTTCGGTGCGCTAGACCGCTCGGATAGGCCCCTAACTGTTCTTGTTTTCTCTATAAAAAAATTAACGCCCTTCAGACAATGTTACACTGAGCCAAAAAAGAAACTTATAAAATTTTAACAGATCACCAAATAAAATTCTGTGCATGAAAATGTACCAAATTTGGATACAATATTACTGCAATGTATTGCTTCAAATGGCAGTCAATAACCAATTGTTTGCTTCAATGACACAAGAGAAATGTGCACTGACCCAAAGGACTTGCTGTTCCACATGTCACAATCATTCCTATCGCCCTTCCACGCTGCTCATCTGTTAGCCTTGGCATATCTGTTTCATTAGCAATACTCAGAAGGACTAGAGCAACCCTGTATGAAGACTTGCAATCATGCAGGTAAGGGGTGCAAATCCCTTTACAAATTCTTTTGTTTCATTCATTGACATGCATGTGTGTACAGGGCTGCAGCTGAAGAATGTGACATGTGGAACAGCAAGTCCTTTGGGTCAGTGCACATTTCTCTTGTGTCATTGAAGCAAACAATTGGTTATTGACTGCCATTTGAAGCAATACATTGCAGTAATATTGTATCCAAATTTGGTACATTTTCATGCACAGAATTTTATTTGGTGATCTGTTAAAATTTTATAAGTTTCTTTTTTGGCTCAGTGTATATAGCAATGTTATAAACACAAGGTACTTCTGAAAATAAAATGACCCCTCCTAACATATAGTTATTCTGAGCACACATTATTATTGCATAGGCATAATTGTAATTAATTTTGACACCCCAATTAGCCTTTTGGGTCAATGATTTTATTACACCCTATAATGTGAACGGTTTTCGAAAGAGCTTAGCACGACCAGGGGCGTAGCGAAGGCATTTTCTGGGGGGTGTGGAGCCATTTTGCAGACCGACATCAGAGTTGGGGGATGCAAAAAAAAATTGCTGGTAAATTTACCGACACAAGTCTAATATGAGCAAAATGGACAAAATTCTCCGACTGAAAACCCTTGTTCTAGTACCTTTGATGCTTCATTTGCCAACTATAAGGCTCTTAAATACCGACTGAGAATGATTGTTGGGGTTGTCACACACCCCCACACCTGTACCTCCACCCGCTACAGCCTTGGAGGTCAGTACAAATTGAAATATTCTGGAATATTCCTGTAGGTCAGGTCAATAAGGTGAACAAACATCAGAAATAAGTTATATAAGGACTGTTTTTATTGTTTTTCTGTTACAGTAAAACCGAAAACCGCGGTTTTTCTAACAGTATACCGCAGTGGCGTAGCCACGGGGGGCCTGGGGGGCACGTGCCGCCCCACAAATTTCCTGTGCCCCCCACGAAAAATCCTCATAGTGCCCCTAAAAACAGAAGAAAAAAAAGAAAAGGGGGAAACCCCCCCCCCCGCCACTGAAAAAGTCCTGGCTACGCCGCTGGTATACCGGCAAGCGAAAAAATTAATAATAAAAAATCAATAAATAAAAAATCAATAAAATCGCCCAAGCTTGGACCCGACACTGCCTGCTACTAAGAAGCGATCGACGCCCATGGCGAGCCGCCCGACGAAGCAGACCCGTCGGTTCTATCCGGCGCTCGGATTGTACCCATTTAATTAATGGCAAGAGAGAAGCGCAGCGATAGGGGGCGCTGTTGAACAATGTGCCAGTTTGTATTTAAATATGACGTCACGAACTTGATTGTACCATACGAGGCCAAGGGTTAAACTATTTATTATTTTATTTGATAATATACTGTAAAACTTGAATCAGGGGAAGATAAATCTTTACAAATAATTAAATTTAAATAAATCCATTTTTTTTATTACTTTTTAATTTGAAGGAAATTAAGTTGCTATAAAGAATGAGGTGCAAAATATTTCTTAATTGATACCCCTCATTTTTATGGTACAACCTAAATTCTAAAAGAAATTATAATGACGCAAACCAAAACATTAAAATCAAACATGGACGAAAACACGGAAGAGAACGCAGAAACTCCTGTCAAAAACGACCTTTCTGCCGCTGAAATGAGGGCATTTGAGCGACAGACAGAAGTCAGGCTTCGAGAGAAAAAGTTACGGGATTTATTGAGCCCACTTGAGAGCTTTATTATGTCCGTGCAGAGCCTTCTTGTGTGGGAAAAGCCTGCCCGTAGTGCAGTTATGGTACTATGTGTGAATGGTTTATTTTGGTGAGTTCGAGCAAGATTTAGTTTTAGGTTGCATTAATTAGCAGATCAAAGATTTAATTTGTAAAACTTGTAGCTTGCATGGTGAGGATGATAGTAAGACTAATTGCGGTGACACCATGTAGAATCTCATTTGAGTAGTAATTAGTTCTGAAAAGAACTGGAGGTATAACTCGACGTTTCGATCAGTATGCTCTGAGTCTGATCGTCCTCAGGAGAATGAGGACGATCAGAGCATACTGATCGAAACGTCGAGTTGTACCTCCAGTTCTTTTCAGAACTAATTACTACTCAATTGAGATTCCACATGGTGTCACCGCAATTAGTCTTACTTAAAGATTTAATTTATCGCCCCTTTTTGTGTGTATGTGGGGTTAGATGCAAGGCTACGGAGGGACCCCTGTGTATTGGCTCTAGTCTAACGTTAGGATAGGGCTAGGTCGACTTGGCATTTTTTGAGGGGATTGTTGCTGTTATTTTTTTGGAGCGATTTTTTCCCCTTTTCACCTTTTGATCTGTTAATTATTACAGCCTAAAACTTAAATATTAGATAACCTTGCCCTCACTAGGAGACACATTTGGCATAAAATATGTTATTCTGGGATAGCTCACTTTCATGAAATGGTCGAAGCATTTTTGAAATTTAAAAAATAATAATAATAATATTAAAATTACACCAAAATTACAGATCTTACAATAGCAAACTTCAGGCAAAAAGTGTCTGCTTGTGCAAAAACTTACCTAATCACAAATGTTTAGATTGTAATAATTAGCAGATCAAAAATTTTGAAAACCACTCCACTTGATCCTAGAATGTGGATAGTGCTGCTGTTGTTTCAGTTTC
Source organism: Zoroaster sp. YZ-2022 (assembly GCA_029582265.1). Classification (NCBI taxonomy): domain Eukaryota; kingdom Metazoa; phylum Echinodermata; class Asteroidea; order Forcipulatida; family Zoroasteridae; genus Zoroaster; species Zoroaster sp. YZ-2022. Next base: position 6,829,316 of record CM055830.1, on the reverse strand, counting down.
TGTTATTTTTTTGTGGCATGTGTACATGTTTGCAATAAACTTTTTCTTGGTAATATGCGACATGTTTTTGATGGGGCAAAATTGTTTATTTTGAATATTCATTGACGTCTGCAACCCAGTGGCATAACCATGGGGGGGGGAGAGGGGGAGGGGACTGCCCCAGGTCACCCCCACCAAAAATCCCGATAGTGCATCAAAAAAGAAAAGGTAAAATACCCATATCCCCTGGGCCCCCCCCCCACTGAAAAGCAACCCACTATGCCCCCCCCCCACACTGAAAAAGTCCTGGCTACGCCACTGCTGCAACCCAGCACTCAAACTTTACGCGTACTCCAGACGCGTGTGTCAGAAACGAGTGTTCGAATAAAATGTTGTCCGTCAAAACATGGCGCATATAACCGTGAAAGGGTTTATAAAATATAAACACTTTATAAAATGTCAGTATAATTTATTTATAATTTATTTATCAAGAAGCAAGATCAGACGTACATACACTAACGGCTTAAAAATTCTGACCATTTCAATCATTCTGCTTTTAATCTAGTGTACTGCTAACTAGTACTAGCTGTACAGTAACCGTAACTCTTTGACTTTTGCCTTAATCACTGCCATTGGGCACGTCTGGTCTTTAAATAACGACCCGATGATAAAGATCAAAGAGCTACGATGACAGAAGCTACTTAATTTACCATGTCTCCATGACTGGAAACATTTACGGGGATGGACAATACACCCTTTTTTTCTTCTTTTTTTTGGTTCTTTTAGCTCTAACCCCCTCGGTATTCTGGCTAGGAACCTTCCTGACTCCTCCAAAATCCATCAGTGCACTTTTGGAAACATGCCCTTATCTTCAAAATGCACCATGTATTTTTTGTTGGTATATTGTATCCAGCACTTATGGCGTGTACAAATGTGCCGGTTTCCAACAGTGGTAAATTTTGCCCAAAAAGTTCCCCTTGGAGGATTTTTGATGGATTTGGGTTGCCGGCTGCAACTGAACTCTCAAAGGTGCACTATAAATGGGTCCAATCGCTGGAAATCCCTGAGCATTGTTCCTCAGTGTCCTTGGACCGTAACCAAAACTGCACTAAAAATGTTGAAATGTTTTGTATGATTTTTAACTTTTACAGTGCGTATCAAAAAAAAGGTAATCCGAATTCAGGGCGTTAATATGCCAAGGTTATTTAGTTTGACAATTTACATGTAGTGTACCAAAGAAGAGGAACTCCTCAGCTTTCCATTGATACCTGTATCGATCCATTGCTGTCACACATGGCCGAGTACATTGTTATTGAAAATGGCAAATTCAAATCGCATTTTTGCAAGTTTGGGTAATCAGTTCAAGGCAGTCTGAAATGGACGCATCACTTGACTGCCTAGATGATTATGTAAGATTTTTAAGCTGGTGCGGTAATCGTCTGTTACGACATCCTTTTCTTCAAGTTGGGTATTTAAGAAGGGCCTGGGTTTAGGGACAGGTAGTTGGAAAGATGGTACAACTAACGACTGAACAGCGAAGTTTTGATTACAACATTTCACCAAACTCACAGTTTGCAGCAAACTCGCGATGCTTTCAGGGAACGCTTCCAGAACGGGAGCCCCAGCAGCCAAAACCATCTGGGCGTAATGTTAGAAAATATCAAGAGTATGGCACTAGCCTCAACCGCAACAAGGGGAATTCTGGCAGGAGGCGCACCGGCGATCAGAAGGGAACATTGCAGCAGTAAGGCAGCAACTTTTGGAGCATCCTAGGGACACCAGCGCAAGGCTAAATGGGCTGAGATTGCCTTCGCGACATTCAACAGAATCACGAGATTGGACCTCCACCAGCATCCATATCGGATTCACATCCGACATCAACTTACGCCAGGAGATTTTGCTAGAAGGCTGGCGCTTCCAGATGGTTGATAGCCCGCATCGAGAGAGATGTCAATTTTCTGGCGGAATCAGAATCGGGCGACGAAGCTGCTTTCTCCATGAACGGCAAGGTCAATACGCATAATGTTCTTGAATATGCACCAGCAAGACACCCCCAGAATTCAATTTTGAGGTTAACATGAGTCGACAAAAGTGGACTGTTTGGTTAGGACTTTGTGGAAGTGGTCAGCTGATCGGACCGCTTTTCTTTCAAAGGAATGTCAATGGTAACATGTATCTGCAGATGCTCAATGATAACGCTTACCGCAGCTGCAGGAACACTTTGAGCGACAGGTTCGTGGGTCTTCAGACAACTCTGGTGGGCTCTAAGATGGCGCCCAGCACATCGCCTTATCGCTGTCTGAGATCGCCTGAGGGAACTCTTTGGCGAACGAGTCATCGCCACAACCATGAGGTGGAATGGCCACCAAGATCACCTGACCTCACACCATGTGACTATTTCCTTTGGGGACATTTGAAGAACAAGGTGTTTGCAACCCTCCCGTGATCTTGATGAATTGCAGGGTCGTATTCGAAATGAAGTGGATGCTTTACGCAATAATCCGGCTATGGTGAGACGAGCAGTGCAGGACATGCCCGTCCGCTGCCAGCTTTGTGCTCGAAAGGAGGTGGACATGTTGAAGGTGTGGGTGCATAAAAGGGCAATGTTAGAAGAGATTCTTCTTGAATAATGTCCAGTCATTCCTAAAGAAAATCTGGTTTATCATACTGACTTTCACTAATTATCCTGCCTTGCACTGATTACCCAAACTTGCAAAAATGCGATTTGAATTTGTCATTTTCAATAACAATGTACTCGGTCATGTGTGACAGCAATGGGTCAATAAAGGTATCAATGGAAAGCTGAGGAGTTCCTCTTCTTTGGTACACTACATGTAAATTGTCAAACTAAATAACCTTGGCATATTAACCCCCTGAATTCGGATTACCTTTTTTTTGATACGCACTGTATAACTTTCAGGTGTGGTGTACACTTAACCAAAGTACACGCTGTGTACATAATGCATTAATCCAATGGCCCCATGATATACGTATATTGTATTAAGGGTGTGCTAGGTATCCGGATACCAGACTGAAACTGTCATTACCCGGTTCAATTGTTTTGGTTCCAATTACCCAATTACTCGGTTCCAATGAACCCAATTTTGACTGAACATTTAAACCACACAAATGAAACTCTGATTTTTAGGGATGCTACGAGTCATTTGTAATAGGCCTATATTGTTTCAGTAAATTCACATTTATTATGACGCTAATAAAACAAGAGAAACTTGTGTTCATATCAATTGGTTATTTTGTACATTCAGGAGTTTTTATGTGTTTGAGTACTCGGGTGTCCGAAGATTTCCAATTTCGGGTATTCGGTTCCTGAAGTAACTGAAAACGCATAGCCTTATCTTGCTTTACACTACATACATGTATATTGTCTGAGGGTACTGGCTGGCTGGAGAGAGTTAGAGGGTGCCATATACATAGTAGACAACACAAAATAAAATCAGTTTTTTGCAAATTCCATCTGTAAATTTTACGAAAATGTTTCTTTTTCAAGATATAAGGTGTAGAATTTGTAATTCATAAATAACCAATAATGGTTGATAGGCTTGGGCGATATCAATTTTTTTTCATCCTCCATATATCGGCAACATATATTGCGATTTTTGATATCACGATTATTTTTTCATTCATGCATGATTGGTTTAGAGGCGATAACCACAGGTTCACAATAAATTGCAAATTCGTTTGCAGAGCGTAGGCATATGTACTTCTGAAGTAGTTCGCTTTTGTTTCCCACTTCCAAAAGCTGAAAAGACTGATTCTAATTTTGTTTCCATGGAAATTCTGACTTGAATCACAATTAGATTTTTTGTTTTAATCGTGATATATATTTTTTAACCGTGATTTTCTGATATCTCGATAACCTAAAAAGGTTCTCAATATCGTAATTGAATAAAAAAGGTATCACAATATTCGATATTTATCATGTTATTGCTCATGCTGAACCCTCCTACACATGGATGCCACTCCGATCTACTAAATTCTGTTCTTCAACAACCTTCAGTACATACATGTACATGTACAAGCCTGCTGTCCTTTCCAGGGTTTTTTACTTTTGTCAAATCACACCCTTGTCATTATCTCTTTTCAACAAAAGTATTAATTAACAATATAAAAACGAAATTATGTTTTTGCCTTCAACATTAACCCTAACCACCCCATATCCTCCAAAATCCTCCAAGGGGCACTTTTTTTGGAAAAATTCAGCACTGTTGGAAAATGGTACTCTCACCTCTTCAAACGGGACAAAATTACCACCTGGCAAGAAGTACAGGCCGTAAGTGCTGAATATGAAAGATCTACAAAAATGCACGGTGCATTTTGAAGATAAGGGCATGTTTCCAAAAGTGCACTGGAGGATTGAGGAAGGTTCCTAACCAGAATGCCTAGGGGGTTAGGGTTAATTTTTGTTTGCTGAGTGTGCCGTTTAAAGTTGACTGTTATTTCTTCCACAGGATGGCTGTCACAACAAATTATCGGGTCGTCTTTCTGGCAGCCGTTTCTGGCATTGTCTTTGTCTCCATGGAGACCATACGGACTAAAGTCTGGCCAGAGATAAGAGGTACAAATGTCTAGTTGTGGAAATGGGAGACTTTTGAGACACAAGAGGGCAGCAGAGGACTATCCGGTTTGATCTTGACAGTTAAAAGCAGTCACATGCTTGATTAGATTGGTCAAGGATAGGTAAATCTGCAGTCCCCTAACATATCAAAACAACCCGACAGCGAACCTCAAAATTAATAAACTTTGATTTGATCAGTGAAGCAAACCGTGAATGCCAAGAGAACACTGACGTAACTTAGATTGAGAGCAGCTTTGCATTAAAAGCCACATACTATAGCTGCACTTTAGTGGCAAGTTGCTATAGAGGTCTAAATCGGTCAACTCCCTCCCTGCTTTGACTGAATTGACACAAATCACGGGGGCATTTTTGACTGGTTTTTACTGTCATGTTGACCACCCAGAACAATACCAGACAATGCTTTTACCAGTCATACATGTAAATGGCACTAGATATACCTTGGCAGGTATATCAACATTTTGACTGATTTTGACCCTTGTAGTCACAGGAGGGTTAATAATAGTGGATACTTAGTTATAGGGTCAACTCCATCATGACGGGACTAGCTGCTGGGGTTTGGGTAGTCTGATGGGCAAGTGTAAAAAAAATGAAATAAAAATATACAAAAAATCATTCAGTATGATTTCAGAGGACTAGTAAAATTTTGACATAACTAGTCCTGCAAATTGTTACCCGCTGTAAGCCGTAATGCACAACTTGCACACTTAAAGGGGGTATATCGTCACGATCAGAGCAGGCAGGTTTTTGATGAACTCAGATGAACCCAGTGACTTCAAATAATATTACACAAGCACGCACTGGCCTAGATAACAGGGCATGCCAGATCCCATTACCTTGACTGCTGCAAGTAATGTATGTACATGTATATGTATTATGTACACTAATAATAATATAAAGCAGTCATGCAAAATTAAATCAATTGTTTATCTCCCGACGCAAGAATTTCACCAATCTATATATCGCGGAACCCGCTGCTATATAGGATTCTAGCCGGCCAATCGTCATCGGGCAAGCTCGGTGGTCGAGAGGCAAGACGTCTGCACTAGTAAGCAGGAGGTCGTGGGTTCGAATCCCGCCCGAGTCACCTGTGTAGTTTTTTCACAGACACTCGGAAAGCACTGAGCATACAGTGCTATACACACGTCGGTGTAGGGCAAAATTAAATCAAAAGCAGTCATGGTTGCATTTAAGTAAAAACTCTCAGTTCATTGTCAAGGTGCAAGCTTGCTCTGATCGTGACGATATATACCCCCTTTAACCCTCCTATTATACATGTAGCTGCACTTTAGTGGGAAGTTGCAATAGATGTCAAAATCAGTAAACTGCCTATTTTGACTGTTGACCCAAATGTGTACACAGGGGCATTTTCGACTGTCATTTTGACCACCCTGAACAATACCAGGCAATGCTTTTACCAGTCAAAAACGGTCGACTAATTTTGACCTGTAAATGTACTTACTACATGTAAGGTTTGACAGTGTTTGACTTTTAAGTGCACTAGATACACCTTGGCAAGTTTATCAACTTTTTGACTGTTTTTGACCCTTGTAGTAGTAGGAGGGTTAATGTAGGTGACTGTTAAATGATTTTAAACCATAATCCTGCAGTTTTAAATTTATTTCTTTTTCCTGTTATCTTCTGCAGTCCAGAAACCGGATGAGGATGAGGAAGGGTAAGTCGCTTAGATGACCTCCTGACCTCCTGACCTCTAGACTTAGCCTACCCGCTCTGCCAATTAATTTTACCAGTGCTTGATCCATTTGCACCTTATGTCAGTGTTAGCCAGCAGTACCTTTGGGTGTCTTTTGGAAACCCTGTTTGCTAAATAGACACCCCGTTTTATTTGTAATATACTACTCAAAACAATTTAGGGAACACAGGAATAATCTCAGTTAAAGCAAGATCATTTATTTCAGATAAAAACAATGTTTCACAGAATTGATGAGAAACAACTGCACAATGAAACAGATGATAAAGGATGCATGTAGTGATTACACATTTCATGACATGACTACTGAAAGAGAGAGGGGGTTGCAAATGAAAATCCCGGTTCATGGAACATTTCAAACCTATTTGATGTTAAAAATCCGGTGTTCCCTAAATTGTTTTGAGTAGTAGGCCTATATTAGTAGTATGCGAAAGTATTATTATAAGACAAATATTTAGACCTTGTTTCAAAGAATAACAAAATTTGGATGTCATATTTTCAAATCCTGTCTAATACTCTGTTGAACCCTCCTACTGCAGCTGAACGTTTGTGGCAAGTAGCTATAGTGGTCTATGAGCACCTATACATGTATTGTGATAAAAATTTAGGTTAGTTTTAATGATAGATTTCTTGAAAAGTATACCGTTGAAATGAACGTACGTGTATCATGATATTCGATATTTATCATGTTATTGCTCATGCTGAACCCTCCTACACATGGAGGTCACTTCGATCTACTAAATTCTGTTCTTCAACAACCTTCAGTACATACATGTACAAGCCTGCTGTCCTTTCCAAGTAATCTTACAAAATCAACTGTGTGCCATCCAAGGCCACTGTAAATATGTTTGAACATAATATGGCCTACAATGTGTCAATGGGAGTTCACCTTACTCCGCAATCTCAGTGGTGTGACAGTGCACAGAAGGGTAACCATATGAGGCCACTGGCAACAGCTAATGGCTTGGAGTGGCCTGAATGGGTTGTTTCAAAAATTGCATTGGTTATAGGAGGGTTTTAATCAACTGTACAATTTGTGTACACTGTGGGGATTTACCATGCGCATCTGCCATGCCCTTTTAGTTTGTATTTAAGGCGATTTTTTTTTAATTTATTTTTTTATCTCATTCCAGGTGGACACCTATTCATCCCCATCTATTAAGTCTTCCAGAGTTGTGTGAAAACATAGCCAAAATATGGGTCACCGTGGAAAGGCTTAATACCAAGATATGGGGACTACGTCAGGAACATCCTTCAAAGGTACATATTGTCTGTTGTCCCCTCGCCCTCTGATAATTTTGATCACCGGCACCCGTTAGAAAAACCCTTGCCAAAACATTCCATGAGTTTATAAACCTGTCTGTTGTTTGGCCAGGTGATATCCAGGGATTTCTTTTACATATGCCCTGTTTAAATTTTTCTCAAAGGCACTTAACGTTATGTAACTTATGTTTGAAAAATTATTACACCACACGTACTAGATAAAATTGTTACAAGTTTAGTCAATTTAACCAGAAATGTTCTGTATTAACCAGAATTCCTATGGGAACAAAATGTTTTTTTCTTTGTTTTGCTTTAAAGGGAAGGTACAACATCAGTAATGACCAGATTAGGCCAAAAAAATGTCTCTGGTTTCTGGTGTGCGTGCCCGTCGCTTCAGACACGTGTGTCAGCATTTTTACATAGGCGTATGTACGTTTTCCTGATCTGTGATGCCTCTCTTAGCCACCATACTTCAAATTTGGCCTGGTTCTTAACCCTCCAACTATTGCTGCACTTTAGTGGCAAGTAGCTACAGAGGTCAAAACCAGTAAACTGCCTGTTTTTGACTGTTGACCCAAATGTGCACACAGGGGCATTTTGACTGGTTTTACTGTCATTTTGACCACCCTCAACAATACCAGACAATGCTTTTACCAGTCAAAAACAGTTGACTCATTTTGACCTGTAAATGTACTTACTATACGTAAAGTTTGACAGTGTTTGACTTTTAAGTGCACTAGATATACCTTGGCAAGTATATTTATAAGCATTTTGACTGATTTTGACCCTTGTAGTAGTAGGAGAGTTAATGGTTTCAATAACTGTGTATACTCAATTGAGATTCCACATGGTGTCACCGCAATTAGTCTTACTTATCATCATCACCATGCAAAGCTACAAGTTTTACCTAACTGTGTATACATGTTAACATGTATTGATACATAGAGAAGAAAAAAAGCACATCATCATACCGATATTGAAGCTGACCTATGACCAGAAACCAGAGACTTTTTTTTGTCAAATAGTTATCTAAAAGTATATTTTGGTTTAAAGTTGCCACACATTAGCAATCATACTGAGAATTTATTCTGTCTTGGGTTTCATCTTGGAGAAAATAGTTGTTGATGTAAAATGTACAAACGGTCGCCGTTTGGCAACTTTTTGTAAAACAGAAGAAAAAAAACATGCATCTGTTTTTGGTGTTTTCTCAAAAAAAACGTGAGCATGCATTGCGATGACATTTTCACAGGTTAGTTTTAAGTCTGTGCCGGATATCCGGATACCCGACCGAAACTATCATTACCATTTTTCGGTTCCAATTACCCGTAAATGACTTTTATTATTATTATTATTATTATTATTATTATTATTATTATTATTTATTCAGCCAAACTTCAAACAATCATACGAACAATACAAGGAGTGAACACATTACTACAATTAAATCTCATGAAAGATAAACAATGTAAACCGGAAACAAGTAAGGATGAATTAGAATAACAATGCAATTCAAGATAAGACAGTGAGACAAAAATGATTTGAATACAGAACACAAGACAATCCATTCTAAGTTGGCCAGGATTAATACAAGTGAATAGTCACTGTTGCTCGAAAGCATATTAATCCATCCTTAGAATGGAACACAAAAACATCGAAAAAATATAATAAATTGGCAATGAAATACATACTCTGAGTAAAAAGTGCATAAATGAATCTGATAAAACATATTTATAAAATAAATAAAGAAAAAAGTAAACAATAAATTAATCAACCAAACAATCAGTTAACTAACCAATCAACAGATAATCAACCAATTGATTAATCAATCAATTAATTAATTAATACTGTAACAAAGCGTTGAGTAAACATTTAAGCCACAGAAATGGAATTCCTGATTTTTAGTTTAAAAATGTGTGTGGTGAATGGGGATGCTTAAGTCGTTTTACCCCCTAACCACCCTGAATCCATCATAATCCATCCCCCTGTATTGGAAGATTTTGGCGGATTCAGGATACCTCCACATTGAGCATGTGGCGGATTTGGATGGATTCAGGATTTCAATAGTTTTTAACTGCTTGGTCATGTTGGTTGATGGATTATAGTTACATGTACTGTATGTGTTAGATTTTGATGGATTCTATACAGCAACATACATGTACTATACAAATTTTCATGTGAGCATGGTATCCTGAATCCGCCAAAATCCACCAAAAATTTAGTGGTGGATTTTGGCGGATTCAGGATATGTCCAATATCTACACTGGCGGATTCTGATGGATTCAGGACACCAACATTTTGTGTGTGACAAAATTGGTGGATTTTGGTGGATTCAGGATACTTTCAAATACCCAAGGGGTTAGGGTTAATATAGAGGGAAATTATGACAGTAAGTCCACATTTATTATGAGAATCTTGTTTTCATATCGCTTATTTTATACATTCGGCACTATTTATGTGTTTTTACAAAATTGTGTATCGTGTATCCGAAGATTTCCAATTTCGGGTATTCGGTTCCTGAAATAACTGAAAGCTCACAGCCTTAATTAGTTTAATGAAATGTTTCTTAAGTAAGACTAATTGCGGTGACACCATGTGGAATCTCAATTGAGTAGTAATTAGTTCTGAAAAGAACTGGGGGTACAACTCGACGTTTCGATCAGTATGCTCTGATCGTCCTCAGGAGAATGTTTCTTGATAACAGGAGGGTTGAAATGAACGTACGTTACCAAATACCAATGTTATACTATCTGTTTAGACAACACAAAGGTGTCAATTGCTCAGGGTGCCTGGTGAGGTTCACTTGGATTAAAATACATACATGTACTGGTCAGTTTATGTATTTATTTATTTTTTCTCTCCCAGTTTTGTTTGTACATGTGCAGCGTGTGCCTGATTTTAGCAGCCATAGGCCATCAGTTCTCAGGGGTCCTAATAGCATACATCATTGGTGAGTCTCTTAATTGTATGCAAGGGTAGATCAGGGGGGGTAGGGGGAGAATGGCAAATTGGCCCCCAAAATGTTTAGGAATTAAAACGTTATTTACAACTTCATCATAAGCGAGAATACTTCACAAAGTTAAACATTTTGTTGTTCGTTGTAGCGGTGTTGCACTATAGTGCCTTTATAGTGGGCCGTGGAGCACCCCCACCCCCAAGTCCGCCCTCTCTTGCATTTAGCCTCCAGAAACTGTGGTTGTAGATCTGCCCATTTTTTTTCTGTTTTGAGAATATGCTTAATTGTTAATGGAGTATGACTATGCAGTGCACTTGGTTATTACACGACTGGCACAATTCGTGTTGGTTATAAATAAATATAATAGAATTATGGTTATAGACATAATGTACACCAAACATGGCCCTTGGCTCCCGCACCAAACATATGACCCTTGGCTCCCGCACCAAACATGACCCTTGGCTCCCGCACCAAACATGACCCTTGGCTCCCGCACCAAACATGGCCCTTGGCTCTTGCACCAAACATGACCCTTGGCTCCTGCACCAAACATGACCCTTGGCTCCCGCACCAAACATGACCCTTGGCTCTCGCACCAAACATGACCCTTGACTCCCGCACCAAACATGACCCTTGGCTCCCGCACCAAACATGGCCCTTGGCTCCCAAGTTTAAGTATGCATATTAGCATTGCAACCATAAATCACTTAGCAAACTACCACATATTTTTATTGTGTGGATCCCATAATGTTTGTTATAACTTATAGCGGCGTTGCACTGTAGTGCCTAAATATTTTTCAGAGAACTCCCCCAACAGAACTTGGAAACCCCCCCCCCCCCGCCCCTTAAAACAGCCCATCCTTTCCAGTCTAACTGAGTTTCATTTTCCATTAATTCTTTTTAGTGACTGGCCTTTTGCTATGGCCACCTTTAGAATACCATAACATCGGCGGTCATCTATACCAGCGTCTTGACCCTATCCTACAGCAGCTTGACCACAGCATCGACAGCCCACGCAGGACAAAGAAACTCAGATGTAAGGATAGAATTTTTTTCTCAAAGTTCAGGATCCAAAAATAACTAGTTGCCAATAATCAGTACTCATTCAGATTTCTTGAAACGAAATAATGGGCTTTTTTACCCGATTACAAAATTACAGAATTATAATTTGAAAACTCACTTGATGTGTAGTTGGTGATGGTACCAAACATCCTGAGAAATTATTTCGTCTGGCATGCTGTCATTTTTTAGAAGACGTGAAATTTGAGATTGATCCAAATGTGATTCACTTTCTATATAGGAATGAATGCAAACAAATCTGAATCACTTTTTTTTACAACTAGGAACCTTGAAAAATAGCTCTAAAACCGCCTGGTGAAAAAATAACTGTCTTGATTTGTGATCCCGACATTAATTTGTTATCCAGCCAAACAGAAAAGATCAAGGGCCACGGCCAATCCCACCGCTGACACCGACAGCAGTAGCAACAGTGACTTGGATGACTTCTGCCCCTCACCAGGCCCTTCGGTGGATGCAGCACTTGCCCATGCAGCTGCCGTAGGGAGGTACACACCAACAGCTAGCTTTGGGACGTCCTCTGGGCTGTTCACTGGTCTTTCTAAAGGCATGTCGCTTGATCTTAACACGGATGATGGTAAGAATATTTGAATTTTAAATCTGTTGTATGTGTTGTTATTCACCAAAAAAAAAAACCTGTATTGCTTAAGCTCTCAGTGAGAAGAATGATTCACAAAAATGCCAATTTGTGAATGTTAAACCTCAAGGTAGAGTACCAATTGATGGAAATTCAACAAACATTAGAATGGCTGTTGCACAGGGTGTTATTTGAAAGACAACTTCACATGAGGATATCCTCAGTTCAGATTTTCTGTTAAAAATTGTAAATGCTCTTGAACAATTTGTTATGACTCCGGTCATGTTTAGTGTTTTGCTAACAATACAAATACTTTTGAGGCTTTGCATTGTGGAATATCGATATCGTTTCGGTTTGCAGTAACACCATGTGTTTATCTCAACTAACGCAAAACTGAGGTACAGGTTCTGAAAAGAACCTTATCGCACAACTCGTATCTCAACTTACATTAAGTGAGAAAGGTTCATGAAGTCCCCATGGTTCTCCCTGAACCATATTTCTCACTTAACGTAAGTTGAGATACGAGTTGTGTAATAAGGTTCTTTTCAGAACCTGTACCTCAGTTTTGCGTTAGTTGAGATAAACACATGGTGTTACTGCAAACCGAAACAAATACAAATAACTGCAAGATTTCCTTAATAATAAATATGATTATGCATCCATATCTTGTGACATTTCTTGCATGCAGAATATACCGATACTGAGCCAGCGAGCTACATGGGTGGTCTCTCGCAAGTACCTTCCTTTGACAATACAGCCTTTGATCAGAGTGCTGACGAACTTGAAATAGATTTACCTTATGACAGCGAGCCAACTGTCTCGGCAAAACCCAAGGAAACCGTAACTCCAGAATCACCCGAGGCAATAAAGTTTGATCCCTCTCATTTCCGCGATTCGATTGAAATTGAAAACGAGGAGCATCTCGTTGAGGGATTGCAGTTTCCCGACATGGACGTAGATGGGAAGCCTAGACAAGGCAGTTCCGGCGGGCAGCACCTGGAGGCCGACAAGTCACTCCTGGTGTCACTCCCACCTGCGGCTGCCTTGCTGCTTTCACACACAGTCTCATCCCTGATGACAGACGCCCTCACAAGGTTACAAGAATTTGGGTCTCAGGATGATGACAACTCCTCAGCTTCAGAACCATCTCAAGTTTCACAACAACCACAAGCCTCGGGTAGTGAATCAACAGCACAACCAAAACTGGTAACGATGGATTCCGATATTGCGGGTTTTGAGATGTTGGACAGGGAGGAGCTTGAGACGACAGAAGGGAAGGTGTCAGGTGAAGAGAAGAAAGACGAAGTCAAACCGAGGAGGAGTGGGTACGGTATCAACTTCCTAACATCTTGGCTTAGCGGCAAAAAAGAATAAGAACCTTTTGGACAAGCTTTGAATCATTTAGAATAAGTAACGAGGTGTTTATGAATGGGGTTTTGATCATGTAAATTTCCAAATCGAAGTGAAACTTATGTAGATTAATGTACATGTACCGATTTAACAAGATTCTAATTTATAATAAATTTAAAAAACTATTTTATTTAATTGGTAACTTGTTATCATAGCACCCTCCCCATGTGAATTTGTAATGAGAGATTGGTTATTTTTATTTTATTTATCTTTTTGTTTCTGTCAAGATATAACAAGAATATGTACAGTTTATTTAATCATGTATCTGTAAGTGTCCCATATCAAATGAAATATGGAAAGTGCTGCATGATATTAGGGTCCCCCCCCCCCCAAAAAAAAGGATCCGGTTTCTGGTCGTAGGTCGGCTTCAACATTGGTGCGGTGATGTGCTTCTTTTTTTTTGGTAAGACATAAAACACAATAAAGTGGGCCACTTTCCTACCGTCACGTTAGCAGTTTTTCTAATGGTTGTAATTTCAACATTTGAATAGACATGCATGCTTATCCTAAAGATAATTTGAGTTGATTATTACTATTATTTTTTTTAATTACCCTAAAATTTCCATCAAGAAATGGACGGAAAAGTGAGGTAACTTTTTCCATCCAATTTTTATGGAAATTTGAGGGTAAAAAAATAAATCAATCAATCAACTTTAAATTAGTTCTAGTATAAGCCTGCATGTCCACTCACATGTTGAAACACTTTTTGGTCGGTTTCAGGTACTTAAAAAATAAATAACAACCATTGGAAAAACTGCTAACGTGACAGATGCAAAGTGGCCCCCTTTATTGTGTTTTATGTCGTAAATTTTATTTTGCCAACCAGTGGAATATGTGTATACGTTATTGGGACCAGACCAAATTTCCCATACACAAAGTATGGTAGCTATTAATAGAGACCTCACAAATCAGGCAAACGTTCATTCCACATGTATGTGAAAAACACAGCACGGCAGAAATCCAATCGATCCAGCAATTGGACATCAGTTTCATTGCAAAAAAAAAGAAAAGAAAGAACACTAAAAATGTTGATGCGACGTGTTGATGCGACGTGCTCAGAGACCAAAAACTTTTTATCTCCTGGTACAATGTATGTAGCAGGTGACATGTAACGTGTGTACTAATCTGACTGATGCACTAATGGTCCATGTCTCAACCGATTGTGGAGGGGGGCAGATACGCCCCTCCCCCATCCAAATGTACATATAGCTCCATGCAGCTGAAAACCATTTTATCAATTCAGGTGTCACATAAAATTGGTCTCCATGAGATTCGGTCCCTTGTCATTGAATGAGCATGGCTATAGTTCAACTTGGAAATCAACATTGCGGTTTCGGAAATTCACAACTTTAATGGACAATATCATCACGATTGGAGCCGATTTACGACAGGACATGGAATCCGTGTTGTATTTTTAAATGAACTTAAGTGTCTGAAAACAATACCACATGAGCGCAATGCTGGCCTAGGTAACATTTATGCAGCAGCCACGAGTAACCTGATCTTATAACACCCTGTTATCTAGGCCAGTGCATACTTCCGTGGGATCATTTTCACTCACCAAGTTAAACTTGAAGTCTGCTGTGATCGTCCCTTTAACAATGAAAAGGGAAGGGATATCATGGATACATTTATTTTTATATTGCATTGTTCTTACCATGTATTTTGTTTACACTGATGTGTCACTGCGCCATGAGCGTCTCTTTACAAATGTTCATTATTATTTTATGTGACACTAGTTAATGTGCATCCTTTCCCCTGTACAGCTGACAATAGCCTCAAAATTTATCAAAACCTGTGAGTTTTACCACAAATCCTTATAATGTTCTCAACCAAAATACAAAAATCATAATAATGCATGCAGGTTTCAAAATCACAACCTTCAAAACCCATTTCCCCCCCCCCCCCCCAAAAAAGTTTATTATTAGGATATGTATATAAAAAGTGGTTAACTGCATCATCTGACATTGCTATTACATTTGGATTTTGTTGCTATTTAAACATAATTATATTAAATACCAGATGTAAACTACTTAGCGAATATAACATAAAAATCCAAATTTTGAAATATTTTTAATTGGGTATTTTAATTTTTAGCATCCCAAAATTAACAGTCCTGAAATCCTTTTAAAAAACCTTTTGTTCAGTGATGTCCATCAGGAGAATACGAACGTCAATTTTAGGTTTTTATCCTAGGTGTATTGGTATGTACTGGAATAAAGATGGCGGTAAAAGCAAACAGCATTGAGTTTTCTGTTCTTTGGCATTGGCTGAACTACGTGTAGGTTCCAATTTGCTGGGGGGTGGCCTATTTTTGTTTAATAAAAAACGTGGGAAAATACAGCACAATAAGATATTTGACTCCATATTTCTTTAAAAAAGTGGGGCTAATTAAACTGAAGTCTCCCCCCAAAAAATAGTTCACATAGCTTTTTAGGTAATGTAAGGGCCAAGGTGTATGTGGTGCACTTAAAAAGTCCAACACTGTCAAACCTTACGTGCAGCAAGTACATTTACAGGTCAAAATGAGTTGACTGATAAAAATCATTGTTCAGGGTGGTCAAAAATGCCCCCCGTGTGCACATTTGGGTCAACAGGCAGTTGACTGATTTTGACCTCTATACATGTAGCTACTTGCCACTAAAGTGCAGCTATGGTAGAATTATTTTTTAAAACCACGTTAACCAGTTCGCGTCGGAGGCCGTGTATACACGCACATTTTTTTGGGGACAGCGGATCTAAACACGCCACAGGATTCTCAGGAATATTTGTATAGATTCCCGGTCGACGTGGCAACGAGCCATAAGCATACGGCGGAAGACGCGGTCTCCCCGGTCACGCTCTGGTGAGCACCATTGTTCATGTTTGTGCGGTAAAAATAAACCCGCCACGGGGGTTCGGAAAAACTTTTTTATTCCCGGTGCGAACTGGTTAAAAGTGAGTGTTCTTTCCCATGGTTATGCAGTACTCTCTGAAACAAAATCAGATGGAACCAACATCTTATTTCTTGATCGTCAAGTAATATGAATGAACATAAAACCCAGTTACCAATTACGTCACCTTTGAATACACGACAGACCAAATAAAAACACATTTCACACCAGTTGTTACGCTTCCCTCACGATCAAACTGTTATTTATTTATTTTTTACAAATTCAATACCAACAATTTTTTTCCCCTGTGCATTGACTTTGATCACCTAGACCAATGAGGGCTGCGCTGTACATATGGTTGGCTGGGGAGTTGTTTGTTGTACAAGATGATGTGGCATCTTTGTGATCCACAAAAAGTTCCCAATTGAAGATGTTGCGAAAAAAGTCCTGTGTTATTCTTGATTTACAAAGTCTATGTTTCCTTCATTTCCCGGAGGCGGCGGACGGCGCTTCGGACTGTTGCTGCAGCAGTTGTGCTGTTGGTAGGTAAAGACACAAGAATATCGTTTCAGAACAGAGCACAGTCAAAGTTAATTTTGAACTTGATACATTAAAATTTTAACCCCAAGTCCATCAAAATCCACTCCCTAGCTTTTCTTGATTTTGTTGGGTTCAGTACTCCACAGTATAGCCCAGTGAATAGAGCATGTAGCCATGTGTACCAAATCCATCAGACTCCACCGGCTGCTTTTGTTGGATTCAGTACTCCACAGTATAGCCCAGCCAATAGAACATGTAGCCATGTGTATCAAACTCCACCGGCTGCTTTTGTTGGATTCAGTACTCCACAGTATAGCCCAGCGAATAGAGCATGTAGCCATGTGTACCAAATCCATCAAACTCTACCGGCTGCTTTTGTTGGATTCAGTACTCCACAGTACAGCCCAGTGAATAGAGCATGTAGCCATGTGTACCAAATCCATCAAACTCCACCGGCTGCTTTTGTTGGATTCAGTACTCCACAGTATAGCCCAGTGAATAGAGCATGTAGCCATGTGTACCAAATCCATCAAACTCTACCGGCTGCTTTTGTTGGATTCAGTACTCCACAGTACAGCCCAGTGATTAGAGCATGTAGCCATGTGTACCAATTTCATCAAACTCCACCGGCTGCTTTTGTTGGATTCAGTACTCCACAGTATAGCCCAGTGAATAGAGCATGTAGCCATGTGTACCAAATCCATCAAACTCCACCGGCTGCTTTTGTTGGATTCAGTACTCCACAGTACAGCCCAGTGAATAGAGCATGTAGCCATGTGTACCAAATCCATCAACCTCCACCGGCTGCTTTTGTCGGATTCAGGACTGTGTATAGCCAAGACATGGATGCTTTGCATTTGCCACTGTACCAATTCCGTCAAAATGGGCTACCTTTTTACTGTATGCTGATTTTAGAGGATTTGGGATGGTTTCTAGCAAAAATTCCAAGGGAGGTAGGGTTGAAGATATAATACCAGTGTTTTTCGTTATTTTAACAATTTTTTTTTAAAATTTCATTTTCACGTTAACATTGCTTTTTTATTTGAAGAAGGGAAACCAATTGGATTCAAATGACACATTTCTCAAAATCATCGAGAGAAGCATGGTGTTACAGTGTACATATACCAAAATGATGGTGGTTCCCTTCATAAATTAATTTCTGAATTTTGTTTACTGTTAAACCAAGCTTCCAACAACTACTTTGTGAAACATATTGTTTCAGAGTATTTGTTTTCCTTTCTAAAGGAAATTATCAATGTTCCAATGAAAACAAATATTTTGATAAATTGCTGGTAAAACACAGGCAATATATCTTTAACCCTCCTACTGATAGACCATTTGAAACCATTTCCACTTTCAAAAATGCCCATTGGTTTTGTACACACATGGTGATACCATTTGAACAGTGTTGGTAGCAAGCTTTACTTCCATTCAAATGCATAGAGGGTCCATTGATTCACCACTTAGAAGTATCCAAACAAGGTTTTGTATTAGCTGTACTACCATTTGGAAAGATCCAAACATGGTTTTGTATTAGCTGACCTACCATTCAAAACCATTTGGGGGAATCAATACTGTACACAGTTATTTCACCATTCAAAACCACAAAAGCAAATGGTTTCAAATGGTGCATCAACTTGTATGAAAAAGGTACCAAACGTAGGAGGGTTAATTGGCTAGGTAAAATTTCACTTTTTGCGGTTCTGTTTTGGGCTGATTACAAGTTTTGAAAAAACTTGTATGCTCTCACCATTGTGACAAGAAGGCAATCGCACAACTCACAGGATATATGCAGTGTTGGGAGTACTCATAAAAAGTAAAAGTCTGTTGTCAAATAATTTTTTTGTCCAAGTCTCATGTAAAAAAAAAGAAAAAAAAAGAAGGAAGTGACTCGAGTCCTGACTCGAGTGGACAACTCTGCCAGTCCCTCTAGGATTCTCACCTGTAGGACCACGCGCCACCAGCGACCACTTTCCTGCAAGCTTTGCAGTGCCAGATACCAACACACTTCCTCTTCATGGCATCCTGTGAAGTAAACAAAACAATATTTAGGAAGATTAAATATTTGCCCAGGGCGAACAGAAAATCAGCATTAGAAACTTTATCTACTGGTCAAAAGGGGTTGCCCCTAACTTTGCAAGTTTGATTTTTAGCTATTTCTGAATATTTTCACTGGTCTGCTAGCCCTGATAGGACCTATCTACAGTGAAATTTACACTTCTGATAGGGTCCTGACCAAGAGTATTTATTTTACCTGTCTCCACGGGATATGGTCAAGGGAATGCAGACATTATAGCTTCTTAACTGCCTCTTGGAAGCATGATTGTTGCCGAAAGGTGTGAAATTTTTTTTTTTTAAAGATTTCCATAATATTTCTCAGTGTACAAGCTTTTCATGTCATTCATGTTGAATAATGCGCATGAGCGATGACCTTGGGGTAAGAACATCGATATTGCAAGGGTGACAGGACTTACAGTGCAGGCAACTTAAAAGCGACCTGCAACAATCGTGTCTCCAAGAGGCAATTAAGATGCTATAGTGCCTGCACTCCTTTGACTCTATGCCCTGGAGACAGGTAAATGGAGATAATTCAGCACAAACTCTACAGGTATAAGACTGCAAAGTACTCTAAATGTGGACTTACTGTAATAATTGCCCTCCTCGATATCAAAAACGATTCATAGCATTCCCATTCCCCACAAAAAAATTAAAAAATTTAAAAATTGGAGACTTCCATTTGTGTGGCTTCAGTCTAATTTTTAAAAAGTCATTTATGGGTAATCGGAACTGAAAAATGGAACCGGGTAATTAATGCCAATTTCGGTCGGGTATCTGCGAATACCCGGCACAGGTTACATTACACTATAACGTTAGATCAGGTCCTAGGAGACAAGAAATGGTCTGTATGTTTTTTTAAAGTACTTTTTATACGCATTCAATGGGTGTACAACATTTGTATTTTTGTATTTGTATACGATGACTTCCTCAGTGATGTCATTTTGATCTTGTCAACTCCCCCATAAAAATGACCAACACTGTCATTGTACATACGCAGTGGCAACTATAATAGGATCCTTTTTTTCTGAATGGGAGGATTTTTTTAGAAGGGAAATAAAGTCCGAAAACCATCATAAAAGTGGATTTTAAAGATAATTTTCGCTTTCTGTACTGCCAAAAATCGATAGAATCATTTTTAACTGGTTAGTGGTTGCAAACAAAATTCCCCCAAAACCCTTAAAAAGTGGCGGCCGGATACGACATTCTTTCCGTTGTATTCTACATTCTTTCTGTATTATTCAACATATTGAATGTACTGGGACAAGGGGTTTCACCAGGATGACCCTGACATAATAATAACATAATACAAGGAAGGGGCTTGACGGCTAAGTTTACATCAATCCAGAACTAATTGTTTACCTTGCCACAGAAGACGCAAGTGTACTTCTTGTGCTGGGAGATCTCAATCTTTTTGACCATCTTACGCAGAGAGGCACCATAACGTGTGCCATATTTCCCGGTAATTCCAACCTTCTTTGTACGCTTGGCCTGGAAAAAAAATGAGGGCATAGACGAATATATACAAAATCAATTATTTTGGGGATGGCAGCCATTTTACCTACTTCAGCTGTGTCTGTATTATTTGTGAACAGTGCAAGCAGGTAGGTCTTTCCCCCCAAAAATGGGGGAAAATAACAAGTAAAACAATTTAAGCAACTTAAGGTTACTTTTCAAAATTTAAAACCCCAGATAATTCTACAAAGTGCAAGGCATAGAATGCAGTTTGCAGGGCCAAGTTTTTCCCTTTTTCTGAATTTGACCTTGGAACCGCAGTTGTGTATTTTAAGTCAGATTACGTAAATTTAAGAAGTAACAACCTTCAGTGTGTCCCTGCATTCTGTTAGTTGTACCTAAGCCTTATCGGAATTGCTGTGAGCATGCGCATTGACATGTCATGAAAACTACCTTGTACCTTGGGGAAAAAATGAGTAGGGCCTTCCCTTGCATACAAGGTCAAGGATAGGGCTGTGCATTTTCGGATATTTTGGGAACCGGATACCCAAAATCAGGAAACTTCGGATACCCGGATACCCGTTTTCATTTTTGTTGAAAACATGCCTCCGGTGGTGTACAAATACATGTACTGTAAATGGTAACAAATTGACATTTATAATACAGAGGATACCATACTATCGATCTTTTCTTTATTGGAGTGCAGTCTCGTGAATTTAAAGATAATTGTCTGTAAAATTGTAAGAGTCACAGATTTCTGTTCGCACCGCTCAAAAGTCCGAATTTTAAAAAGTCGTTTACGGGTAATTGGAACCGAAAAATGGAACCAGGTAATGACCGTTTCGGTCGGGTATCCGGATACCCGGATATCCGGCACAGCCCTAGTCAAGGATATGTGAATATTGATTAACAGTTAGATATAGGCCTAATAATTTAAGTATTCTGTTCATCATGATCTTATGAATTTCAATAAAAAATTATCTGTAATATTGTCATAATAGAGGCCTACGATACGTAAAAAACTTGCAACTTATCACCCAAAAAAATCTCCCTCCCCTTATTGTCTTTTCACATATCAAATGTAGGCCTACTCATTTTTTCCAAGGTAGGCCTACATGGTTGTTTTTCACGTCAATGCGCATTCTCGCGGCAATTCCGAATGCTTATTAATACATTATAACTTCCCCTGGCACGGGCAAATAGCCATCCCCGGGGCCCGGCAAGTAGGCCTAATGTTAAATACGTAATTTTTAATCATCAAATCAATTCAAATTCAATCATGTCAACATGGTCAATAGGATCCTATTCCAATTTATATTAGAAATGGCTAACGGCTTTCAACTGCCAAAAAGTTTTGATCCTGCGCAAAGGTGTGTATCATTACTTTTTCAATTGTCTGTATAATTACGAATGATTAAAAAAAAGGTGCCAACTTGTAAGCGGCTCCATGCGTTTGTGTGTAAATTCTCTAGTCTATCACTGCATGCACTGAGAATAGTTACGTTAGTACCGTTATTTGTTATTACATCGTTTAGCTAACGAGAAACATGAACATCTAAAATAGACACATAGAAGTATTCATAATACCCTTACAATAAACAATTATGTATGGAAAAGGTATTCTGTCATTAGATTTGTTTGATTTTGATGGATTTTTCTTGAACGTTCCAACCAACTAACCATTTCGATAACGAGCCAAGATGGCAGAGGGCGATAGATTTGTGGGTAAAAACCAAAGATAAATCAAGGTCAGAGGTCATTAAAAATACACTTCCCCTTAGATCATAATAGATCGTTCTGTAGAACGAAACAAATACGATAAATCTACATTTATTGGTTACATTTCTACTTTTGAAATGGTTTTTATAATTTCACAAAATATATCCGAAGGTAAACTGTTACACAAATTAAAGATAAAAGGCAAAAATACAAAAATGTAAGTTTATTAATTCGAACTTTGGGGGTATGCATATGGTACCGGTTGATGTCATGATTGCACAACAATGTGCCATATCAAAGCCTTTTGTAGTAGTGTATAGTATCTTTGGCCATATCAAAAAATACAACAGAAGACTGCACACACTGTTCATGACGTTCATTATTTGACGTGTTTTAATTAATACTTTTCCCGTGAATCCTGAAGGTAATTAAGAACCTTTATTATCTTTAACATGTTCAGTTTACATTTGTAAAACTTTAGCACAACCCGTTAACCAGTCTTGCCAGCAGCTGCTGCGTTACACTTACACCATGGAGGAAGGAAATATGTATTTCCTTCCTCCATGGTTACACATGTCCATCCGCCTGTCCGCATGAGTGTGACCATGGAGCTGGGTGCTACAGCCTACAGGTGGTGTGACCATCTGACCATGGAGGTATTCTACCTCCATGGTGTGACACATGCTCAAACGTACCCTTGGATAAATCATGTGTAAATCTAACGTTAGGGCCCATAAAAATTTAGAGACAAACTAAATAAATAATACACAACAATCGACCAACACTGAAAAAGGTACGTAATCTTTTTCTTTCTTTTTTTTTGGCCAATAGGGAAATACGTGTTACATGATATGTGGGAACCAAATTTTCACCATAGGCCTAGGCTAATACTAGTAGGCTAATGCCATGGTGAAACTTTTCACATACGGGTATGAATATAATGTTGGCACGATTTTTTTTAGGCCTCTCTTAGCCACCATACGTGTACTTTGTACATGATAATGATATACAAAGTACACGTATGGGGGTTAAGACTAAGACTAGTACGAGAGGCCTCAAAAATCGTGCAAACATTCATACCCGTATGTGAAAAAGTCGTTTAAAGCACAGCACGGCAGAATTCCAATCGATCCAGCAATTTTGGCTGCAGCAATTAAAAATGCTAATGCGCGGTTCTGAGGCGACGCGCGCAAAGACCAGAAACCAGAGAATTTTTTGGGGGCCTAAAAAAAAGTGCATAGTTTCATTTATTATATGGTATAGATTTCTCTTTTTTATCTACAGATCCATCCACAGTAAACAACGCAATGGCGTCCTCATCATACACCTGCATTTCATGCCGCGTGGCATTCGCCAATGCTGACCTCCAGAGGGCGCACTACAAATCCGACTGGCACCGTTACAACCTGAAGCGCAAGCTGGCCGAGATGGTGCCCGTCACGGCGGAGGAATTCAAGCAGCGGGTCCTCGACAAGCAGGCCCAGGCGAAGGAGTCGCAGCAGGATTCGGCGACGACGTGCAAGGTCTGCAGCAAGCGTTTCAGCACTGCGAATGCCTTCACCAATCACATGCAGTCCAAGAAGCACAAGGAAGTGGAGGCACGCATCACCAGACAAGTGGAGGCTGAGGTCTGTATCTTAAGACCTAACAACCCAGAAATAATCTAAATCCACACTAGGGGTGGACGATACCACGATAATTAATATCATAACGATACGATATTTATTTGAATATCAGGGGGGCTTTGTTCTCTAGACCAAAGGGAGACCCAGGCCCGCTACCCACAGGAGGTTCAGGGGGGCTTTGTTCTCTAGACCAAAGGGAGACCCAGGCCCGCTACCCAAAGGAGGTCCAGGGGGATTTGTCCTCTAGACCAAAGGGAGACCCAGGCCCGCTACCCAAAGGAGGTTCAGGGGGCTTTGTCCTCTAGACCAAAGGGAGACCCAGGCCCGCTACCCAAAGGAGGTTCAGGGGGCTTTGTTCTCTAGACCAAAGGGAGACCCAGGCCCGCTACCCATTTTTCAGGATTTTTGACTTTTGTCAAATCACACCCCTGAACCTAGTCCATGGCATAGTACTCCAAGAACAATGGATTTCATACACAATTTGTAACAGCTTTCAGGTCACAGACAGTATACAATTGTATTTAAAGGGACGATCTTCATGATCAACATGGAATCTGAGTGCTGGTACATGTAATTTTCCAGCCAGTAATTTTCAGTCACTGTGCTCATCTTAAACTAGGACACCGATTCCATGCCCTATTGAAAGCTCTGCTCTGATTGGACGATATTGTCCCTTTAACCCTCCTACTTTTGGTATCTTTTTCATACAAGTTGATCCACCATTTGAAACCATTCGCTTTTGCGGTTTAGAATGGTGAAATAACCGTGTACAGTATTGATTCCCCCAAATGGTTTTGAATGGTAGGTCAGCTAATACAAAAACCTTGTTTGGATACTTCTAAGTGGTGAATCAATGGACCCTCTATGCATTTGAATGGATTTTGAATGGTAGTAAAGCTTGCTACCAACACTGTTCAAATGGTATGTGTACAAAACCAATGGGCATTTTTGAAAGTGGAAATTTTTAATGGTTTCAAATGGTCTATCAGTAGGAGGGTTAAAACCTAACCAACACAGTCACAGATTCGCTTACTGATTGTATAGTTTGGGGTTATATTTAAGCCAATAAACCTGTGAAAGTAACATCACAGATTAGGCAAAAAAGTCGCCCATTTCTGGTCTCCGCGTGCCATGCTTTGTTTTAAACGACTTTCTCAAATAGGGGTATGAATGTTTGCCCAATTTGTGTGGCCTCTGTTAACCACCATACTTGTGGCCACAGTTAACCACCATATATGGGAAATTTGGTCTGATTCCAATATTTCACTGATTGGCCAAAAAATATAAAGATTACCAAAAAATTAAGGGAAAAAAAAAAGCATGTGACCGCACTGATTTTTGTAGCCGACCTATGACCAGAAACTGGAGACTTTTTCTTTTGGCCTTATGGCCTTATGGGTTGCAATGGAAACATCCATTAACTATGTGAAGTTGGATACATTAAATTAGCTCAAAATCTTGAATTTACTTAATAATATGTTGAAAGCAATGGCGCAAGTTGGCACATCTGGTCATTATTTTGTTTGCCTGTCTTTTTAGAAGTGGGCCACATGAACAAAATATATATTAGGCTGAAGTGTGAAATGATACGTGTAGACACATTGTACATGACTAAAAGTCTACATTAACCCTCCTACTCATGGAGGCCGCTCCGATCCACAAAATTCTGTTCTTTCGCAACCTTCAGTACATACATACTGTACATGTACAAGCCTGCTGTCCTTTCCAAGTAATCTTACAAAATCAACTGTGTGCCACCCATGGCCACTGTAAATGTTTGAACATATTAGTATGGCCTGCAATGTATCGATGGGAGACCACTTTACCCTGTAATCTCAGTGGTGTGAGAGTGCACAGAAGGGTAACCATAGGAGGCCACTGGCAACAGCTAATGGCTTGGAGTGGCCTGAATGGGTTGTTTCAAAAATTGCACTGATTGTAGGAGGGTTTTAAGCTGGATGAGGCTTGCTAGAATTCTATACATGAAGTGTGCCACTCGTGTACTAACCTAGACTATGGCATAGTACTCCAAGAACAATGTAGTTGGCCTACTCGTGACATTTTGTTCCACAAACTGACGTGCAAGGTCTCAAAAAAAGAAGTGCAGTCTGGGAGACTCACCCGACATGTGACAGAACTGTATCTAAACTGCGTTTAGTGCGTTCTCCCCACAGCTGATGGTTCACCTGCATCTACATATACATGTAGTTCTCTAGTTTCGCGTGGAAACGCCTATCCCATAATGCCCCACGGCATGCCGGGCAGGGGGAGCGAAACCCGTAACCAAGCTCATTATGTGTGCGTGCATTTGGAGTACAATGCTGTGGTATAGATTACAGCAGGCTGGCACACTTCATGTAGGTACATGTACATAATAGACATCTGATAATATTGACTTCTCAAACAATTATCTTTCTGTGTACATACACAGGTTGAGAAAAGAAACGAAAAAAATCGTGAGAAAGGACTCGAAGCAGACTCGGACAAAGAGACTGAAGAAAAGGTCACAGCAGAAGGGGTGCCCTCTCTTGACAGGACAGAAGCAAAGGCAAGGGAAAAGAGATCAGCAGGCGATGCGGGGAAAGCTGCGAGCTCAAGTCAGGATGTCGGTAAGGATGTCGGTAAGGATGTATACATGTATTCTGGAGTGTCTGTAAAAAAAACATACAGCAGATAATTGGCCACTAAATAGCTCCTAGATAGGGCCTACACTATTGATCTAATCTTGAAAAACATAAATAGTTAGGTTTACAACTCAAGTGTAAAGTTGATGATGGAACACAAACATGTAATCTTGAAATCTTTGTGTCTGAGGTACGTGTATTATTATTTGAGTAAATTTAGTACAATTATTTATCAATTGAATTTTGGGCTGCAGGGAATTTTGTTTAACCCTCCTATGACTGCAAGGGTCAAAATCAGTCAAAATGTTGATGTACTTGCCAAAGTATATCTAGTGCGCTGAAAAGTCGAACACTGTCAAACCTTACATGTAGTAAGTACATTTACAGGTCAAAATGAGTCTACTGTTTTTGACTGGTAAAAGCATTCTCTTGTATTCTTGAGGGTGGTCAAAATGACAGTAAAAACCAGTCAAAAATGTCCCTGTGTGCACATTTGGGTCAACAGTCAAAAACAGGCAGTTGACTGGTTTTGACCTCTATAGCTACTTGCCACTAAAGTGCAGCTACAGTAATGAAACAATGAAAATTTATAACAGAGCAACATGTGCACGATAATGCTTTTAGTCAGAAACTTGTTTGCGGATTCTGACATGTCCATTACTCGTAAAAATGTCAACATTTTCAAAATATACGCAGTAATTCATACGAAATGGAACAATCGCGAATGAAGATTACATTTATACGAACAACCATTTAATCAGTTTGACTATAAATGTGTGTAAGGAACAAACTATTGTGCATTCTGTGGAGAGGAAAGGCACATGATATTAGTATTTAACCCTCCTATATACAGTGCAGTTGCCATAGAATTGTCAGACCTTTCAAAACCTTTCAAGTTTGCTGTACTGAAGGGTTTTGAAAGGTGAGAAAACTGTTTGACAAAAGGGACCTATGAAAGGTTTCGAAAGGTGTAACAACTCTCTGAACAAACTGGTGTTGAAATGTTTCAATACCTTTCAAAGGGTATTGAAAGGTGTGGTTGTTCAGTAGCAACAAATTCTGGAGGGTTTTAAAGGGTTCATAATAATTGATAGCCATTTTGGCCCGTAAGCAGATTTTGAAAGGTTTTGAAACGTCAAACCATAGGAGGGTTAAGGAGATATTCAAAAGGAACCAAATTTCCCCCGAGTGTCTCTCAAATTTCCTATATCAAAATCTGTAGCTCTGAGGTCTGATTGACAAGACCTTTGAGATTCAGTAACTGTAGCTAACTCCATGAGTAATAATTGTATGATCTAGTGCCTTGAGAAGATGTCACTATATAGAAGACTGCATAATATATTAATCATCTGTCTTCTAGAAATGATCGATGAGGATGATGAGGAAAACTGGGAAGAGATCGAGGGGGATCCAATCTCCGTCGCCGATTGTCTGTTCTGTGGTCACTCGTCGCGGTCCGTCGAGAACAACTGCAAGCACATGACGCAGGCACATAGTTTCTTCCTACCCAATGTGGAGTACCTCTGTGACCTGGAGGGGTTACTAGCATACCTAGGTACGACAAAGGTCTTTTAGAGTATACAGGCCTGTGGTTTCTCAGAATTTTTTTTTTTTTTTTTTTTTTACAAATCTTCCTTTGCCGCAAAATTTTCTTAAAGATGAGAAGTAGTCACCAAGGAAAGAAAGAAGTAGCCTGCATTGTGTCAAACCTGTAGTTGTAACTTTTAGTTCTTTTCAGAACTAATTACTACTCAGTTGAGAATTGAGAATTTCACGTGGTTGTACTCATAGTTGAGTCCATTTTGCCGAAGTTAGAAATGCTGTACATTTCCTTTCTTATAAGCAGAATTTATTGAGGATTGTCGCACAACTCCTTCTTGAATTCCTGCAGGAGAGAAGGTTGGCTGTGGTTTCATGTGTCTGTGGTGTAATGACAAGGGACGGTCGTTCTTCTCACTGGACTCCGTTCAGAGACACATGAGAGACAAGGGACACTGTAAGCTGCAGTATGAAGGAGACATGATCTACGAGTATGCAGAGTACTTTGACTTCAGGTTTGGGCAACATTTTTTCTTTCCTGTTCTTTAGGCTTTTTTCACAGTCATTTTGTAATGAGGACTTTTTTTTAGTTGAGTTTTAATTATTCCTCGCCAAAGGTGAGGCCCTTATATTGCCCGTGACCACACCCAAAACCAGTTGTTAACCTGCGGTAAAGACTAGCGTCAAACTGTTATTCCCATTCATAAATATTCGTATCAATTTCGTTTTCAAAAATTTTTGATGAATAAAGCCAAATAGAAATGGGCAAATTTTGAGGACACACGAAACGCTTCCAAAGTACATGAGGTGCGTGATGCCAATCTTCGTCACTCTGATTGGTTGAAATCCGCGTCGTGCGTCGCACAAAGCAGCTGGCACATACGCGCTGTTCTGATTTTGATAAGCCATGTCTATACCATCCGTTAATACACCCCCCCACATGATTACATCTTGTCCAATCAGATTGTCTAAACTGTCTTGGGCATGTATCAAAGCAGGATTAACCCATATCCGCCTAACCATGTAAACACACAAAAGACTGTATGTGCCTAAGCCCCCCGCACAGAGATACATTGTTTTTGCACACAATCAGAAAGATTCCTTATTTAGAGAATATTACAATCACTGACACAGACACATTATATACTGATGGAAAGAGGAGAACATGCACTTTATTATGATGTCAGACTTGTCTAATTTCATATCTATAATCATGAAATACAGTCATCGGAAAAATGTAGTAAATTGGAATTGGACAAAAACACGGTACGGAAAATCACGTAGGTCGGCGTTTGTAGCGTTTTACATATCTACGGGTTATCACGTAGATCGGCGGATATGGGTTAAGAATGAAGGTTGTGGTCGTGGGTAGAAGGACCAAGACAAAGGAAAAGACCAAGCATCAAACTTGTATTCCCATTCATGAATGCCTGCCTTGTTTTCATTTTCAAAATTTTAATATCCAGTGTCATTTGTATTGAAAAACAGCCAGAAAATTTGAGAACGAATATTCCAACTTGGCCCGTGAGTTCGCATCACGTGATACAAATGTCTACACTGTGGTTCATTCAATACTTGCGGACTTGGTGCATACTCGCATACTTCCTGGTTTAGTTATTATCGCCGATAATGCTTTGATATTGATGTTCACAGGTACATGTATATTAAAGTTAACACTAGACATGTCGAAACTATTAAATTTCATCACCAGAGATCAAGAACAAATGCTTTACATCATTCACTCTTCTCCAGATTTCTTAGATTGTGGGGGGGTCTGTCTTTAAATGTTAAGGAGTTAATCGTATCTGGTTTATTACCTTTCATAACTGAACTGCGTAAACATATCCTGTCCCCAGGTACAAATTTGGACTTACCAACATAACACTCTGTACTAATGCTTTATGTTTCTTTTTATTGTCACTTTTTATTTTATTTTGTTTGTACTTGTTTTTAATCCCTTGGATTGATTTTTATTTGGCTTTTTATATTATATTTTTATTATATTGTTTGATTATGTTTGGCAGCATTATGGAGAGCCACTAGATTGTGATTTGGTTCACATTTTGGTAATCCTACAGGGGTGCTGTCAACATTTTGTCATGTTTACCTTATTTTCATCATGTATATGTATTTTATATTTTTCTCTAATTGTTTTTTTTACCATTGTGTTTGTGATTGTTTCTGCCCTGTGAAATAATAAATGAAATGAAATGAAATAGGCATCCATTTACCGGCTGTTAATAACACCCCCACGTGATCATGTTTCATCCAATCAGATTGTCTTGACTGTCTTGGGCATTTATTAATTGGTCAGGTTCATGGCTTCATTGAAACTCATCTGTGATTGAGTAATACAGTATAACAGTCAAGATTGTTTGTTTGTTTTCTTCAAAATGTGTACAGAAATAGCTACCCCGAGCATGAAGACCCTGACAAAATGGTTGATAGAGAGGGTGATAGTGATGAGGAAGAAGCCATTGATGACAGTGAATTACAACTTCAGCAGGATGGTTTTGAGCTGGTGTTGCCGTCAGGTGAGAAAGGGTGGAAATGAATCCAGAAGTTTTCCTAACCCCTTATTCTTTGTTTATTATTTCCTTCTTTTTTTTAAATCACAAATCGTGGCCAAATCACAAATCATGGGTAAAACTTGTAGCTTTGCACGGAGAAGAGGATAAGTAAGACTAATTGCGGTCACACCAGGTGAAAAAGCTCAACTGAGTAGTAATTAGTTCTGAAAAGAACTGGAGGTTTCAACTTGACGATTCGATCAGTATGCTCTGATCGTCCTCAGGAGAATGCCGGAAATGCTGCTGCTTAAGTAGACTGCTGGAGGGTTCGCGCAAAGACTGGATGCTGGAGGATTAGTGCGTTGTAGTGTGCAGGCGGGAAACTGGTGGAACTGGGATCCTTGCATATCATACAAATTTATATACATATTTATTTTTTAGTAAAAATAATCAAAAGCCATGGTGGAGAAACTAGAGTATCGCACATAAGATATACGGATCCACATCAATAATGTGAAAAAAAATGCATTGCTTAAGTTAAACAAATAAAACACACTGCTTATACATGTAATTATGTTGACACTTTTGGTGGATGGTCATTATTTGCAAACGTACTTTCAGGATCATTAAATATTTGAAAGAAACTTGACCCGTGGACGTTTCAGCTCAGTAGAACTAATTAGATCATGCTGCGACCATCTTGGTCTGATTTCCTGACTGCAAGTATGATAATAGATCTAATTGTCAGTGCATACAGGAAGAGGGGAACGGGAACAGACCATTTTCACTTCAAGCATTGATTTGTGATGGAGAAGTAGAAAAAAAAGGCTGCACTTTGATAAAAAAAATTTTAAGACACGTTTTTTCTCTTGTTAATTATTGAAACATCCATTTACAATTTATGACACAAAACCTATGGTCAATAGAGGGCAGTGTTCAATTATATCCGCTGATCAGTGCATGAGGCGTTACTAATGTATGTTTTGCCATGCATTTACAGCATGTGCACATTATGCATACTTTTGATTTATGCAGTGCAGCAAAATGAGAAGTGATTTCAAATGTGTTGAGAGATTTAAAAGAAAAACAATTATTTTAAACAAAATTACAAATTGGCTTCATACAGGAAGTGACATTGAATAGGAATAAAAAGACTAGAAATAATAGTCCTGACATAAAACACAATAAAGGGGGCCACTTTGCATCCGTCACGTTAGCAGTTTTTCCAATGGTTGTTATTTATTTTTAAGTACCTGAAACAGACCAAAAAGTGTTTCAACATGTGAATGGGCATGCAGGCTTATACTAGAACTAATTTGAGTTGATTTATTTATTTATTTTTTTTTTAAATTTTTGTTTACCCTCAAATTTCCATAAAAATTGGACGGAAAAAGTTACCTCACTTTTCCGTCCATTTGTTGATGGAAATTTTAAGGTAATTAAAAAAATAATAGTAATAATCAACTCAAATTATCTTTAGGATAAGCATGCATGTCTATTCAAATGTTGAAATTCTTTTTGGGTGGTTTCAGATATTAAAAAAAAATATTACACCATTAGAAAAACTGCTAACGTGACGGTAGGAAAGTGGCCCCATTTATTGTGTTTTATGCATCCTGCAATCTGAATGTATCCGTCCTTCGACCAACAGGAGCCCGGATAGGACACAGAGAGCTCCAGCGCTACTTCCGCCAGAACATCCCCGTAGCTCGCCAGATTGTCAAGAGAAATAATGCCGTGATCAGCCGAATTATGACGCAGTACAAAGCACTCGGCTGGAGTGGCGATAAAGGTAACTCCAACACAGACCCCTGGTTAGCCGCTTAGCACGTTTTGGATATTGTATACTGGCTGGTTGTCAGGTTTTTTTTGCTTACCAAGTGCCATAAAACATTTTGCCGATTAAAAGCAAAAATAACTTATTAAAAGCATTTTAGATAAATTTTAACCTTTTTTTTCTTCAAATTTGATACTTGTAGAAAGTAGGAAATTTGAGTTTCTGACAATTGTTTATGTGCTTATAATTCAGACATAATATTCTTCCTACTTTTGTAGGAAATCCTACCTCATGATTTGACTAACTTCAGAACATGGAAACTTTCCTTGTATATCATTTTATTGTAAATACCAAGATAAAAAACAGTTTCCTTGCTATACATGGCTATAGATGTAAACCGCTATAGGCTAGTATATGCCTAATGATAATGGCAAATATATATTTTTTTAAATTTTATTATCGGACAAATAGAAAACCTCTTTTTGGAAGGGGGCAGGGAAGATTTTTTTTATCTATTTTCTTTCTGTAAAAAGAGAAGAAAATAGACACCACAAAACAAAGCTACAACCTTTGGCTCATCGACTGTTTTTGATTTCCTCGCAGGTGAAGCCGCCGAGAGACGCATGCGAGATTTGCGCTACGTCCAGAAGATCCGAGCCAGGAAAGATCTGCGTCTGCAAGTCAAGGCCAACAAGTTCCAGCCTCACCTCCGACCCCAAGTCATCTTCTAGACGGTTACAAGAATTTCCCGATGACAAAGTTGCACGAGTATAATTAGGAAAGTACATTCACAAGACAATCGACCCATGGCTATTCATTTACAATGCATAGGGCATAAATGACCACTCAAGTCGAAAAGAAAAAGATGGAAGAATTCCAATCATGTGTTTTCTGATACTGTATTATGGTAGAAATGCCACTAAATGTTAAAGATATGGGGAGCCTTAATACTATGAAAGATGTACAACATCGGTACTGGAAATGTACAATCCCTCAAGCAGTGATGCCAGAAGCTCGTTGCTCCAGAGCCGGATAAAAAATTTCCCGCAAAGGAAGAGCGAACGTTCATTCATGTGCATGGAAAGAAAATATCCCAACCGAATCTGTTCTTTACATGAGCATTAATTTTTTTTTCTTCAGATCCACACATCTTCCGACCGCCATTATGGTAGCCAAGTGGAGTAAAATCAGTCACAAATTTCAGAAAATGAGGGTCGCGAAACACAAATCTTTATGATCACCATGTATACAACACACACCATTTCCAATATGGCGGAGCAATTAATGGGCTAGTCTTAGTTCAAGATGTAGCTTGTTATCTCTCTGCTATCATTTTCCATTGCATGCATGAACCATTGATTTTTTTTTTTATGATCTCCCATAAGCCACCAAGGATAGAAAGAAGTGTCCAACTGTCTAGTTTCTTGTTTGTTGGGATGTGGAGAGTCTGTAAATCCTCCAAAATTAAACATCCAGGAGGTTCGGTCCTCTAGACCAAAGGGAGACCCAGGCCCGCTTCTTTTCAGGATTTTATACTTTTGTCACATAACAAACCCCTGGTTTTTTGTTTTGAAATTCAACATAACGATTCCTTCTTTTTTTCACCAAGATGCTTGTTACCAAATACCAATGTTGAACTTTCCCTCTAAATACTCAGTACACACATCAGTAACAACAGCACCTAATGAAGTCTACACAGTCATCTCTCCACTTGATCACTACACAAGAAAGCTGAATTTAGTGTTTATTATGGTTTAATATTTTTCATTGACAAAAAAACTCCTTTACATGTATAATGGAAACGTTGGCCATACATAAATAACAGAACCATTTTCATTAATACATGTATGTATTCATAATAAGATAAATAAATACAATTATAATTTGAAGTCAATATTTTTACCTGCATACATGTGTAATTATTAAGCTACAAGTTTTACTTATATTTATATAATAGTTCAACTCAAATTCATTGTCAACCAAACACTGGTAGATAAAATATTGAAATGGGACGCCCTCTTCCCCCACACTAAATAATTAGAATTGAAGAGTTTATATAGATAACCATGTACGTGTATCATGATTTGTAAATAAAATACAACAGATCTGATTCAATGAACTGAGAGTATTCTTTCAAAATGCTTAAGAGCTTCCCTAAACTAAAACTTACTACTAGTGCATAATATACAGCTGAGCCAATTGTAAGTGAAAAATCTGAGCTTCATTAACGCATCTAGGTAAGCAATGCTGATGGGGTTGTTATCACCCAGGGTTAACCCCAATGGTACCCAGGCAATCATAAAAGTACCTGAGCGTTGAGTTCAATACCCAGTTCCTTTTTACCGGTTCTGGTACCCAAAACCCACTAATGTAACAGTTCAGAAACCGAATGCCAGTTTTTGATGAACCATGTTGTATAATAAGGTTTCGGGTACTTTGTTTTATTTCATAAAATTGATAACAGCGCACAAGGAATTATCAAAAATCCATTTGTTTACGGGTTCGTGGGAGGCCGGTACCTGATTCCAAAATTACCTGTAGATGCACAGCACTAGTACAATTGGGAGTACCCTAGATGACAATGGCCCTCCTTCTCCAACTTGTATCTGCTTGTGTTCAGTATTTAACCCTCCTACTATAGCTGAACTTCAGTGACAAGTAGACACAGGGGCGTTTTTACTGTCATTTTGACTACCCTCAACAAAACAAGACCATGCTTTTACCAGTCAAGTATATCCACAGTTTGACCCTTGCAGTCATAGGAGGGTTAAGGACGTAAGGCTTTCAATACCACATTAACTTGCATGCTTAATTCTGCGTTTAGCAGAACAAGATCATTTTGTCAAGCGTCAACATCTCATTTACAAGTGCCCATTTAAATGAAGGTTATGTTGACAAAAACTGCTTTTACATCTACGAGTATGCTTACTTTCCTTTGAATCAAGATATGTCATGTGCATATTTTGAGCGCTTCAGTCAGAATGTGGGTTCGAATCCTGACCGTGGTGCTTGTGTCCTTCAGCAAGACACTTTACCATAATTGCTTCTCTCCACCCAGGAGTAAATGGCTACCTGTGAGGGCAGAGTTGGTTGTTGTGTTTGATTAGCCCTATATATGCGCCGAAATGGCAGCAATTGAGCTGTACACTCCCTAGGGAGCCGAGATGGTTTCAGGAATGATTTATGCGCCTGATGAGGAGGGGTAATAATGTACAACGCTGTGATACCTCGTGTAAGAGCACTTTAAAAAGTACTTTGTTGGGATAATTGGTACCTTAACCAAATTTACATCAATTTAGTGTTGTTGTCCCCCTTCCCTTTAAATACAGAAAAAATGACCCAACTATAATATATGGCACCTCCTCAATATGGGTAGCATATATCAGTCCTGAAATATTTTACACATACTCTATTTGAAGCCGTGGGTTTTGTTTTACCAGTAATTTCCATCAATTTTCTTTTTCTGTTGAAACACTGGTATTTACTTTATAAAGGATAAGAAACTATATTTTACAATATTATCAGAAGCATGGTTTAAAGGCGCAGTATCGTCACGACCAGTGCAGACTTTCAACCGGGCATGGAATCGGTGTCCTAGTTTAAAGATGAACACAGTGACTGATAATTACTGGCTCATGCAGCAGCAAAGGTAATACGTGTATTACCATATCATGTGAATATTTTTTCAGTCACCGAGTTAATCTAAAACTAGCACTCCAATTCCATGCCCTGTTGACTCTATGAACAACTTCACCCTAAAAATACCCTGAAAAACCATTTTACCATCGTAATTTCACTGCAATTTCACGGTGTCTCTTTCTCTCAGATATTGGCAATAATGTTCACAGTGATTTCAGGGCAAATTCCTGCTACTCTTGAGAATGAATGGGCTGCCCTAAAACGAGAAGTTCATGGTGTTTTCACGGTGTTGTGACGTCATGAAATTGCCATGAACTATTTATTTCAGGGTAAAGTTATTCATAGTGTGATCGTGACGACACTGCCCCTTTAACATATATACATGTATGTCCCATAAGGATCTTACAGTAGGTCCCACTGTAAAACCAAGTCTCATTTTAAAGTACTGGTTTTCCCTTTCCAAAAGGAAAGGAGCAATGTTCAGCTAAAATCAAAATGACACGGACAATACGTCCTTAAATGATGTATACTTTACTTTAACTGTTTGTATTCCTCTGTCGTTTTGATGGTGGACCGTCCATGCCATCGTCCTCGCCCCCACCGTTGGATTCCGTGAGGGGTTTCTTGGCAGCCCAAGGGGTGTTAAACAATGTCTTAGGTTTCTTCAAGGGTATCACAGACGGGACGGAATATGTATTTTGGTGTCCGTTCTTCAATCCCTCCAGAGATTGGTTCCCGGATTTTTCACCGGCCCCCGTCTTCCGACGGTTTTTGTTATTGATTGCGTTTGTTGTTGAGGGCTTCGCATCTTTGGCATTATCGTGACCATCGGGGACACTGAAACCATCAGTCTCATCGGACTCTTCTCTTGCAGGGTTTGTGGCCGTTTTGGTCTCAGTCTCCGACTCCTGCGATTCCATGGCAACGAGGCAAGCCAGGTCCTCTTGTTCGGACTCCTTGTCGTCTTCCAGGAAGGACTTCTCAAAGAAGGAGAGGATACTTGTCTGCCTGGGATCCTACCAAAACAACAGATAGAGTATTCCTTAAATGATGGGCACAATAAGAGATGGATGAGATGGATTTATCTATTTTGTCACTCTCTCAATGTTTTCCTTAGTCATATATGTGTATATACATAATATAAATGTCCCTTTGTTGTCTTAAAGGGACAATATCGTCACGATCAACAGGGCATGGAATCGGAGTGCAAGTTTTAGATTAACTCAGTGACTGAAAATAACACCCCACATGCGGTCGCATCACTGTCACTGCTGAATAAATGAGCCAGTAATTTTCAGTCACTGTGTTCATCTTCAACTAGGACACTGATTCCATGCCCTGTTGAAATACTGCCCCTTTAAGACCATTCATCTGTGGGTCTGTTTCTGTTTCATTTGTTTTATCCGCCAAAGTCTCCAGTCCCTATATCGTCTGTTAGAAAGGCATTTCTACAATGTATATAAGCCCTAGGCCTTTTGAACACGTCTCCATAATTTCTTTTGTACTTATTTTCTGATCAATTTGTGGGGTGCCATGGTCGAGCGGTTTAGTGCATCGGATTGTGTTCTGATGACTGAGTCGTCAGAGTGTGTGGGTTCGAAGCCTTGCCGCGACCATGGTGCTTGTGTCCTTGAGCAAGACACTTTACCATAATTGCTGCGAGGGCCGAATTGAACCCAGCCACTGGGGATGTACAAGCCAGTGCCGGTCCCAAGCCCGGATAAATGGGAGGGTTGCGTCAGGAAGGGCATCCGGCGTAAAACCTATGCCAAATCAAATATGCGGATCATGATCCGCTGTGGCGACCCGTAACGGGAGCAGCCGAAAGAGGACAACAACTTATTTTCTGATCAATTTGCTGTTCTTGCATGTACATTTCTTTAATCCCATCCAATACCGTACATTCATTTTACTTTCTTGTTTGTCGCATTATGGAGATAAAGGTGCAAGTGAATGGAATCTAAGAATGAACTCCAGATAGTGCACAGAAAGAAACACCCAAGTGCGTACCTTGAATGCAGTGGTGTCGGCCTCTGAGAAGTCGTCCTTTGACAGTCCAGCTTCACCCAACACTGACAGCTTCTTTTGCACCAGAGGCCTGTTTAAAAAAAAAAAATAATCCATGGAAGATGTATTATCTAGGTGGTTTGGTCAAGTCAGATCAGGGCAACTGAACTGCAAAATTTCCATGTGTCTCCAACATACTTGCCAGCCATATTGATTCGGGGGGGGGGGGGGGGGAGATAGGCTGCCGGTTATTTCAATATTTCCAGGTGCAATCCTAACCTCTTTTCCAGCAACTGACAGTCAACGATGCCACTTGTATTGTAAGCAAAATGCTACAAGATATAATTTTCTAATCATAACTCAAACTTACTATTCACAAATGCATTGCACACACATTGCCATATATATCTGCCAAAACGTGTTCCTGTGGCAAAATGTTTGAACAAAATCGCTCAATCGAATTGAACACTGAATACCAGTCTTTGAAACCAAAACATCAAAACATGAAAACATCAACCCAATTCAACCCTGTAGTTTGGTCTAGTATGGTCAGGTCAGGTCTGGGGCCTTGGTTTCAATTTCTATTTACAATTACAAAATGTCAATGTCTTCAGTCATGATTCACCCAGAGGAATTGGCCTGCTCTTGATTTCAAATAGTTTTTTTGAAATTTTCCAGGGGCGCCCATGGGGAGGGGGCCTTGGTTTCAATTTCTATTTACAATTACAAAATGTCAATGTCTTCAGTCATTATTCACCCAGAGGAATTGGCCTGCTCTTGATTTCAAATAGCTTTTTTGAAATTTTCCAGGGGGGCCCATGGGGAGGGGGCCTTGGTTTCAATTTCTATTTACAATTACAAAATGTCAATGTCTTCAGTCATTATTCACCCAGAGGAATTGGCCTGCTCTTGATTTCAAATAGCTTTTT
This sequence comes from Zoroaster sp. YZ-2022, assembly GCA_029582265.1. Lineage (NCBI taxonomy): Eukaryota > Metazoa > Echinodermata > Asteroidea > Forcipulatida > Zoroasteridae > Zoroaster > Zoroaster sp. YZ-2022. The sequence continues at coordinate 6,790,460 of CM055830.1, read as the reverse complement.
TGAAATTTTCCAAGGGGCCCCATCAGATAGGAGGGGTAGGGCTTTGTTTTGGATTTGTTTTGCTGGTGGATACATGTAACTCATCATTACCATATGTAGTCATCAGCCGTTCCTTTTGCTATTAGGTATTTGATATTGACGGAATCCTGCTGCCCAATGCGATGTACACGATCCTCCGCTTGCACCAGTATCTATCATGACAAAACGAGAGCCAAAAATATATACTTAAAAGAAAGATTCACCAATGCTCATTATCAGATTATCAAATGAACAAACTATTACCCAAGGCCAAAAAAAAAGTCTCTGGTTTCTGGTCATTGGTCGGCTTCAAAATTGGTGCAGTGACGTGCTTTTTTTGTTTTTGGTCATTTAAAAAAAAAAAATTTCAACCAGTGAAATATGTGATAATGTACATGCAGTTATTGGAACCAGACCAAATTTCCCATACACAAAGTATGGTGGCTAAGAGAGGCCTCACAAATTGGGCAAACGTTCATATCGCTATGCAAAAACACAGCATGGCAGAATTCCAATCGATCCAGCAATTTTGGCTGCAATTGGACATTGTTTCATAGCAACAAAAAAAAGAAAATTAAAAATGTTAAAAGCTTACTTGATGTAAATTTTTTACTCGTATAAGTCAACTTGAGAATTTATTTTGTCTTTTGCTTTCGTCTTAGAGATGGCATTGGCATTTTCTCAAAAAATTTAACATCTATTGTGATGAAACATTCAAAGGTTAGTTACAGGATATATTTCTTGAAAACTAGAAGGCTGAAATGAATGAACATTACCAAATGTGACCCGTTCTGTGAAAATTAGTCGCAAATTTGAAAAATTGAGATTTCTATGTGGATGGAAAGAGTGCATCATCAGCTTTAATTTGATATATGTTACATTTAATAATCAACAATTGAATTCTTAGGAAAGCAAGCATTCGAAAGGAAAACAAATGACAGAAATGAAACAACCTACTCACAAAAAATAATTGATTTTAAGATGTGAATATATTATAACATTTAGATCCTAATGATAATAATAATAATGTGTGGACTTATATACAGGGATGTGATTGGACTGTGAAAAAAAAAACTGAAAATGTAAATGATCCAGGAAGGGGAGTCCTAGCCTTGCGGCCTTAAGCAAGCCGTGCCATTGGGTCCGGGGCCCGCTCAAGGGCCCCGGGAAAATTTTGAAATGTAGATGCTCTGTGGTGCAATCTCAGCCTTTCTGGGACATCTTTTGGGCAACAATATTTTTCCACTTTTGTTGTCTCTTCTTTAATTTTGGTTGTATTCTTTTTCAGTTCATCAGTATCACTATTGGTTTGTCACTCATTTTTAATATAAATACACTGGTATCACTAACATTGTAGAATTGTGAAGAAATAAACAAAAAATTGATTATTCCAATCAGTTGATATTCGTTTTGCTTAATCCGTTAATGAATGGAACGCATCAGCTTTAGTGGCACCAGACTTGATAAGTCTAGAGGTTTTGCTCATATTTTGTTCCCCCCCAAAAAAAAATCAAGAATAATACACAAAGAAATTTTTTACCGCTTGCTGCATAGTTAATGGTGTCGTTGCAATAGTTGCAAAACACCTTGCCAGCGGATCGCTATTTTATTGAAACAATCATGTAGCTTATGCTGATGTCCATCAACAGTGACTATCTCTGAAGCCATTCCCAGCGAAACTTATTCTTGATTCCATTATCAATCTCGTACTGACGTCTCCATGCAACAGGACCGTCTTATTAAGCGCGGCCATGTTGGATACATAAAAATGTGTACGACGGCTGGTACCAAGAAGTGAGCTATTTTACAACGGTATTTTGCCTGCATTTTTACTCTCTGTCGCAAGGCACCCGACTGCATTCTCAACCCGCCTGCGTCCAATTAGGGTTCAAGGAAAGCATTCCAGGGTTTACTATTGTGGACGGGGTTGCACACAGTGTGTGAATCACGAGTTCTGTCACAGGAACTAGACTTAAATATTTACAACCTCGGCCCCGAACTGTAGAATTCACACCACTTCAATCGGCCGGGGCCGAGCGAACCACATTATAATCGCGCTAAGCATAGTGTATTTCAGTTCGTGCGTGCGTGCGTAAAATACATCAAAAAAGCAACGCAAGTAAGTACATTTCAGATGATTTCGGCAAACAGACATCGATATGAATATTTAATTAGCACATTCTACCCCCCTATTTTCTCAACGGATTCACACGATTCACGTTGGTGGACTTTTGAGGGGAAAAAAACGGATTTCCGGAAAAAAACGGAGAAATCACATCCCTGTATATAGCGCACGTATCCACCAACTAAGTGGTGCTCAAGGCGCATTATATTATTACCCCTGCTCATAAGGCTCATAAATCATTCCTGAAACCATCTCAGCTCCCTGGGGAGTATACAGCTCAATTGCTGCCATTACAGCGCATATAGGGCTAATCAACCAACTCTGCCCTCACAGGTACCCATTTAACCCCTGGGTGGAGAGAAGCAATTATGGTTAAGTGTCTTGCTCAAGGACACAAGTGTCACGGCCGTGATTCGAACCCACATTCTGCTGCTAACACCAGAACTTGAGTCCGGTAAGCTAGACCGCTCGGCCACGACACTCCATGAAATGATGTCAGGTTTGGAATTGTGAAGAAGTACTCTTTCCTTAACAACAAATCTAAATGCATTTTCACTATTTTTCTCGTTACTACCTAATCTTATAATTGATTTAATTTTGCCCTACACCGACGTGTGTATAGCACTGCACACTCAGTGCTTTTCCCAGTGTCTGTGAAAAACTTCACAGGCGACTCAGGCAGGATTCGAACCCACGACCTCCTGCTTACTAATGCAGACGTCTTAACCTCTCGACCACCGAGCTTGCCCGATGACGATTGGCCGGCTAGAATCCTATATAGCAGCGGGTTCCGTGATACCTGTATATCCTGCACTAGTAAGCAGGAAGGTCGTGGGTTTGAATCCCGCCCGAGTCGCCTGTGAAGTGAAGCACCTGGGGGCATATTTATATGGACCGGGCACTTAATAAAAACGTATTTTTAAAAACTATTATTGCATGTACAGTACAGGATAAATATCTTATTATTAGTTATTTTGCCCAAGCATAGACTACTTTGCAAATATACGCGTGCGTTGGATCTGCATAGTGCGAAAACAAATGGAAACTAGCTCAACCGCTAGATAATGCCTGTTGTATATGGCTGTGTGCCAGAATACGGCTGAACTGTACCTGTGGCAGAATCCATCTGCTGAAGTCAGATTTTTCTTTTGACAAACTGTTTTAGATTTTATTTTGGCCCTCAAATAAATTGTTTCAAAGAGTTCTTAAGATTATTCATAGTGATTTAATGAATTCTGTAATGATTTTCGTCTTGTTATTTTCATTTGCGCCATCTTGGATCTAGCACGTATCCATTGCGCGAGGAGGATCAGCAAATACAGGATCCAGATCAGTAGATTGATAAACCGTACGGACTGTCTGGTGATTGAGATCCAGATCTGTGCGAAACAAACAGACGCAATATCTGGGGAGGTAAGGTCAGTTTTGCAGTCCTCTGATCATTAGCCACACCAGCATGCATTACGCAACTCAGATTGCAATGCGCACTATGGTATTTGAGAAGAGGTCTATATACAATGAAAAGAGGCCATTCAAAGCCAAAACTTACGCCTGGATTCCAGAAGAGTTCTGCAAACACCACCGTGCTTGCCGAAGTCAGTGTCAGACCGGCGTTAGCCGCTGTGATGGACAAGATGGCCGCGCGACACGCCTCGTCCTGCTGAAATTTGTCAACGGAAGCCTTGCGTTGCATGGCCGAGCTGGCACCATCGATACGGATGTAGTCGAACTTCTGAATGAGATGATAAAAAAACAGACACTCGTCACAAATTGCTGGTAGGCAACAAGCATGATGTTAATGGCACAGGAACAAGATCTCTCCTGGTCATCGAGTAAACTTCAAATTGCAAGGGTTTGAATATAAATCACAAGTCTATTACCTATGAGTACATGTGCATGAAGTGTGCCACTCATGTAATATCCTAGTCCACCATAGTGTTAGGCAGAGGGGTGGCTGGGTATCGTTTGGACACCCTGTTGCAATTTTCGACACCCTATTTCATCTGTCATTTATGTGTACAATTATTGTAACAATTTCGACACCTTGTTTTGAAATTTCCAGCAAATTTGGACACCCTAGTTCCTAATCTTGGCTAACCCCTTGTAGTCCACAGCACAAGAACAATGGATTTAGCACATTCATGACGTACTGTTCCACAGACTGACTTATCCAGCGTGGGAGAGCTGCAAATTACAGTGTTCAGCGTGTTCCCCCCACAGCTGATGATTCGCCTGCGTCTAGTTTAACATTGCATCTAGTTCTTGGAACTAGCTTCGCCCGTCAAGCACCTAAATCCCATGCTGCCCTGATTACAGCAGGCTGACACACTTCATGTAGATAATAGACTTCTGATATTATGCACTAAAAACCCATCTAATACATTTTCCACAACAAAGCCCTGTAGCTCATAATTAAAGCCTCGTGAAATCTGTGACGAGCAGATGTTAAAGTAAATGTTCAGAGTTTTAGATGTAGGAGGGAAACCCCAGATCCCACTCGGGTGCGAGTGGGATTTGGACCCACACAGATGAAAAGGCAAGGACAGTACCATGGCAAGGACAGTACCATAATAGGAAAGTGCCATTATGCCGGCCAATTCATTTTGATATCAGTGGTTGGCAATCCTCAGTACGGATGTGCATTCTGACATTGATAAATGCTGAAAGGGTACATGCCGTATACATATTGAACAATTATACCCCACCATGTATGGAGGCGGCCATGTTTTTATTCGTACTCTTAGGCTGAAAGGGACAGTATCGGAGCAGACGTTCAACAGGGCATGGAATCGGATGTCCTAGTTTAAGATGAACACAGTGACTGAAAATTACTCGCTCATTTATGCAGCAGCAACCGTTATACGACCTTATCATGTAGGGTATTATTTTCAGTCACTGAGTTAATCAAACTAGCACTGTTGATCGTGACAATATTGTCCCTATTAACTCCGAAGTGTGTGTATTCTCCTTGAAAGCAAATGCATCATACGTGTATCATACGTTACTTGTGGCTCCAAGGAAAGAATAATTCAGTGTAATTACAATGGCTTTATTTCACGTTTTTTTTCACAATATGTCTCTGTTGCTGTAATGGAAGCCATCAGTAAGATTCCCATCCTTTGCAAAACATGAATCCCAATGAACTATTATTATGGAAGCACTCCATGGCTTATGTTAACATGACGTCATGACGTCACAGTTACCAACCGGATAGACATTGTGCAGTTGATGTCATCGCCTCCCGTGCACACTCATACGGTTGACTACGGATGTCCTTAATAATAATAATAATAATAATGAACATTTGTAATGCGCTGGTATCCGTTAAAAGAGATGCTCATGGCGCAGTGACACATCAGTGTAAACAATAAAACAAAATACATGGTAAGAACAATGCAATATAAAATTACAAGGAACAATGGTTGTAAAAAAAGGCCGACTGGCCCTGGTCAGAATATGCTAGGCAGACGATATTCTGACAGCAAGGAAAAACCCTGCATACACAAACATGCAAACAAGGATGATTTGCAAAAAATGTAAACACTGAAGCGATGCTCTTCACAAAAACAAAAGGTATAAATACATCATCATAAAAGTCAATAGTTAAACATACATGTAAGTAAATAACTTATCACTTACCTTTTGGCTAATTGCAACAGACAGAGCATCTAGAACAGTCTGATGATGAGCAAAGACCAGAAACTTGTGTCCAGCCTCCAAGAGGTCGAGTACATAGTCCCTAGGTACAAACAGGATAATTAACTTGGGTTAGTGTTACCAGGGGCCAATTTCACACAGCTGAAAATTATGCTAAGCAAACGTTTCCGCTAAGCATTATAAAACAGTCTACCAGCCACCATGCATACATTTTGGATGAAAATTTGGCCGGTAACCAAAGATATACGCTAAGCAAATTTGTTTGGTAAGAAATTTTATATGCTAATGCAGCTCTGTGAAATTGGCCCCAGATTATCAAATTAACCCTCCTACTACTACAAGGGTCAAATTCAGTCAAAATGATGATATACTTGCCAAGGTATATCTAGTGCACTTAAACGTCAAACACTCTCAAACCTTACGTGTAGTAAGTACATTTACCCTCCTACTACATGTACATGTACTACAAGGGTCAAAATCAGTCAAAATGTTGATATACTTGCCAGGGTATATCTAGTGCACTTAAAAGTCAAACACTGTCAAACCTTACGTGTAGTAAGTACATTTACAGGTCAAAATGCGTCGACCGTTTTTTACTGGTAAAGGCATCGTCTGGTATTATTCAGGGTGGTCAAAATGATCCTGTGTGCACATTTGGGTCAACAGTAAAAACAGGCAGTTGACTGGTTTTGACCTCTACAGCAACTTTCCACGAAAGTGCATCAATAGTAGGAGGGTTAAAGGAATTGTGTACACCATTGGTAAAATGGCTGTAAATGCATCCATACTTTCTAAGAATCTAGATGGATGTACAGAAACCTACCACGGACAGTTTCACTTCATTTCATTGAAGTTGTGAAAATGCAATTCAAATTTGTTTGCATTCATTCTAATGTAGACAGTGGATCATTTAACCTTTCTGTAACTGCAAGGGTCAAAATCAGTCCAAATGTTGATATACTCGCCAAGGTATATCTAGTGCACTTAAAAGTCAAACACTGTCAAACCTTACGTGTACTAAGTACATTTACAGGTCAGAATGAGTCGACCGTTTTTGACTGGTAAAAGTACTGTCTGGTATTGTTCAGAGTGGTCAAAATGACATTCTAAACCAGTCAAAAAATGCCCCTGTGTGCACATTTGTCGGCGAACTTGATTTGAAGATAATGGCAAAATAGTCCCCTCAATTTTTTTTTGACAATTTGAGTTTTTGTTACCATTTGAACTGTTAATATCTAAATGATCATTCTTGAAAATAATAAATAAAATTTCCATCGTTTTATATGTAAAAACATAGTTTTATGATGACAGATAATTAAAAAGCCGTCTTTGTTTTTCGTTTCCGCCATTGTTTTTTAAGGACAGCAGCGGTTATAACTTCCAGAGAGCACAACTCAAGTATAGACAACCTAGAATCATGAATAAAACAGTTTTGAAAACAGCGTGCAGTGTCCTCGTTAATTTGATGTATATAACACAAAAATTACAAATTTCACTATGTGAAGGGTTTTCCCTGATCACATCACATTTGGTTCAAACAGTCAAAACAGGCAGTTGACTGGTTTTGACCACAACAGCTACTTGCCACTAAAGTGCAGCTGTAGTAGGAGGGTTAAAAAGAATGGCAGCATGTCAGATGGAATCATTTCTCAGGATGTTTGGTACCGTCACCAACTTCACATCAAGTGAGTTTTCAAATTATAATTCAGTGATTTTGTAATCGAGTAATTAAATACAAAAAGACGGCCGCACGACACGCCTCGTCCTGCTTAAATTTGTCAACGCAAGCCTTGCGTTGCATGGCCGAGGTGGCACCATCGATACGGATTTAGTCGTACTTCTGAATGAGATGATAAAAAACAGACACTCGTCACAAATTGCCGGTAGGCAACAAGCATGATGTTAATGGGCACAGGAACAAGATCTCCCCTGGTCATTGAGTAAACTTGACCGTCACCAACTTCACATCAAGTGAGTTTTCAGATTATAATTCAGTGATTTTGTAATCGAGTAATTAAATACAAAGTGTCTACTAAATTCAACATATTATTACATAAAATCTTCCTTTGTGTAAAGTATCAATCATACAGAGAAACTATCTGTCTGAATTACTTTCCTCTTAGGCCAAAAAAAAAGTCTCCGGTTTCTGGTCATAGGTCAGCTTCAAAATTGGTGCAACCTTCTTTTTTTTTACTGAATGGCAAAGAAACGACACAATTAGCCACCATACTTTGTATTTTTTGGGAAGTTTGGTCCCTGCGTATACATGTATCACGTTTTTCCCTGTTGGCCAAAAAAAAAAAAAAGATTACCCCAAAAAAGTGCGTAATCTTTTTGGCAATCTTGTTTTTTTGGCCACATTTGCCAATTTGTGTGGCCTCTCTAATTGGCCACCATATACTCTGTACATGGGAAATTTGGTCTGGTTCTGATAACCGCGTATACATGTACATGTTAAGATGTATCACTTTAAAAAAAAATATTACCCCCCTCCCCCCTCCCCCCCAAAAAAAATGTCATTGCACCAATTTTGAGGCCGATTTATGACCAGAAATCAGAGACTTTTGTTGGCCTCTTGTGGAAATTCAAAAATATTTCCCACTGTGCATGAAATGCCAGAAATATAACTCAGTATGACACAGAAATTCATGACAAATATACATACCTGATGGCTGGTACTTTCACAAGACCAGTCTCTGCAAAGTACTTTAGAAGGAGACCTCTGTCGTCAGATTTCTATACCAAAGAGGGAACAAGTGTGGATTTTGTTAATTGCAGAAAATTTCAATTGGACTTGTGTGTACGGCAAAATGTGTGTACAGCCGTTTAAATCAAGCAGAAAAAATTGGCATGTAAAGCATGGTTTACTGGTAGCCTGATGATCTGACGTCACGCTTTGAGCTAACTGGAGGCGCGTGAATTACGCCAGATCCTGGCCATGCGGCCACAATTTTTTTCCCGATGCTGAACTTTGACCTTGGTTGGTAGCTTGCGCACAAGCCTCGAAGCGTAACGTCAGATCTTCAACACAACGCGTTAACGTATCCAATGAAATCCTTTAAGTGGTACACCTGGAGCCTGTCTATATCCTATCAAGGGTATGACATAAAACACAATAAAGGGGGCCACTTTCCTACCGTCCCGTTAGCAGTTTTTTAATATCTGAAACGACCCAAAAAGAATTTCAACATTTGAATAGACATGCATGCTTATCCTAAAGATAATTTGAGTTGATTATTACTATTAATTTTTTAATTACCCTAAAATTTACATCAACAAATGGACGGAAAAGTGAGGTAACTTTTTCCGTCCAATTTTTATGGAAATTTAAGGGTAAAAAAATTAATAAAAAAATAAAAAAATAAAATAAATCAACTCAAATTAGTTCTAGTATTACCCTGCATGTCCATTCACATGTTGAAACACTTTTTGGTCGGTTTCAGGTACTTAAAAATAAATAACAACCATTGGAAAAACTGCTAACATGACGGATGCAAAGTGGCCCCCTTTATTGTGTTTTATGTCATATAGACAGAGGACCAGTCTAGGTTTACTGGATACTAGGCATGGCATTTTCTACATAATTTGCAAATCGTGTACATGTTTTGACACAGACTGTGTACACATGTAAATGATCACCAAGCGCTAGCGATGGAATCTAGCCACTTTTGTTAGATACATATTTCTGGCTGCGCTAAACAACATGCACATGCCTGAACACTGGTCTGCACTGTACCTACAGCTCCAACTATTAAGTCAAACTTCAAATACCATGAGGAGACACCCTTCTAGTTTTTGAACTGCACCCTAAGCACATAAGGGCCGCTGTGATTCTTTTGTAAAAAATGATTTTCATTTATGAAATTCTTGCGTTAGGATATTTAACTATTGGTCCGTGAAGCACAGTATACTCGGTGTTTCCTGAAACAGGACTCAAACCCACGACCTCTTGCTTCCTAGTGAGGCAGTCTTAACCACTCAACCACCAAGATTGCCTGATGATATCTGGCTGGCTACGATCCTAAAAACTGTAGCAGCGGGGGTACGAAAATTTGCGTATAGAAGATGCTACTCACCGATTTGTTTTTGCCCATCTCGTCGGCAACATTTTTCAATGCCTTGCTGTTTGTCTTGACCACAGATGGGTCCATGATAACCTGTGTACAAAACACGTATAAACATTGGTTGGCTGTCTGTTGTCTATTGCTTAGGCACCTTCTCAAAGCTATTCTGGGATAAGTTGCGGGAAAGTTTTTCCGCAAACCCTTATAAAAATTTATTATAGTTTTATTGTACTAAATCTATAGTTACTGTAGTATGTAAAGTTTTACTATAATAACTGTAGTAAAAATATAGTTTCCTTCCTATATTGGAGTAAATTTGAAGTAAAAATTAAGTAAAACTTCACAAATAGTACAGTTATACTCCAATAATACTGCAATTAAACTGTAGTATTTTGTATATTAAAACTGTATTGGAATTTTTTTAACCGATTGCATACGGTTGACGGCTATAGCCGCAGCTTGTGGACAGGCCACTGGGCTGTTGAATTAATTGATTTTCCAGCTGCATTTGCTGAGAATTCGCCTTGAATTGAAATCTTCAAGAAGGCTGATAGTTTGGTGGACCATATTGTTCTTGAATGGGAGTGTTATATAATTTCAAGAGCATGCTGAATACAGGCCTTTCAAGAGCTTTGTGAACACAGCCCTTTCAATTACGCTATGTGGGGACTTCACGTGCGATGAATAGGGTATGCCCGGTTTAGCTTGCCCTCTTATTGTTCGGTCTATACGCACGGCTGAACAGCGTTGTTGTGCACATGTCCATGGCCAGGGTTCGACCCGGCGCTTCCCACAGATGTTTCTTGGTTGGCAAGGGGTTAAGGGAGGGTATATCATTGTGCAAACGCTGCGGGTGGATTCTTTTCCTAGATAGATTTTTCCCCGATACAAAGCATGCACACATTTACCCGAAATATGTTTATAGACTCCCCACTGAGCAGTCTGCAGTTTGGCCAACTGATAAGATCTCACAGCCCTTTGCGGTTTGGAGAAGCCAGGCAATGTTTACCAAATGTGACATTCATGTAAGCATTGATCAAGGACAATCTAGTCTTACTTGATGTCAATGAAAGAGCCCGATCTTTAGCAACAGAACACATAGGTTTACTTTGAAATAAAAAGTAATACAGATCCAAAATTCTTCAATACCGTTAAGATTTTAAGAATGAAGTGTTCTTCGCCAATGTCTGCGGTTTAGTTTTCATGTAAAAACAGATTGCCTAGTCTCGTTTCAATACCTTCCCCGCAAACGTATCTGCAATATATTTGGACTGCTTAGGGATACTTTGCGGGTTGAAAAATCAACTGCGGGGAAATCTCCCCGGAAAAGTTTTGAGAAGGTGCCTTAACAAAAATTATTGCTTAGCAAAAATGCTTCTGTTCTAGAAGCATCCATGACACCCACTATTTGCCTGGTCTTGGACGGCAGCTCCCTCATCACGTTGTGCTTCAGCCGACGGATCATGATGCACTCTTCCAGAAGGAGTTGCAGCTCGGTCATGTTGGAAGAACCAGAATAGTCCCACCCCCATGGATTCTGAACAGCCAAAGGATAACAGGAATAAGGGTTAATAATGTGTGTATATTGACGATAAATGTAACACCACATGGGTGTGATTTGACAAAAGTAAACAAATCCTGAAAAATGAGTAGCGGGCCCTGGGTCTCCCTTTGGTCTATAGGACAAAGCCCCCTAAACCTCCTGTGGGTAGCAGGCCTGGGTCTCCCTTTGGTCTATAGGACAAAGCCCCCTGAACCTCCTGTGGGTAGCAGGCCTGGGTCTCCCTTTGGTCTATAGGACAAAGCCCCCTGAACCTCCTGGATATTTATTTTTGGAGGATTTACAGACTCTCCACATCCCTACAAACAAGAAACAAGAGGTTTGGACACAATACAGGCTACTTCTTTCTTTCTTTGGTGGCTACTTCTCTTCATTCAAGAAAATTTTGAGGCAAACAACAACAGCAGCAGCGGCAGGAGCAGCAACAGCGGCAGGAGCAGCAACAGCATCAGCATCAACATCAGCATCAACAGCAACAGCAACAGCAACAGCAACAGCAACAGCATCAGCAACAGCAACAGCATCAGCAACAGCAACAGCATCAGCAACAGCAACAGCATCAGCAACAGCAACAGCATCAGCAACAGCAACAGCATCAGCAACAGCAACAGCATCAGCAACAGCATCAGCAACAGCAACAGCATCAGCAACAGCATCAGCATCAGCATCAGCATCAGCATCAGCATCAGCATCATGCATCAGCATCATGCATCAGCATCATCATCAGCATCAGCATCAGCATCAACATCAACATCAACATCAGCATCATGCATCAGCATCATGCATCAGCAGCAGCATCAGCAGCAGCATCATCATCAACATCATCATCAGCAGCAGCATCAACATCAGCATCAACATCAGCATCAACATCAGCATCAGCATCATGCATCATCATCAGCATCATCATCAGCATCAGCATCATCATCATCATCAGCATCATCATCATCATCAGCATCAGCATCAGCATCAGCATCAGCATCAACATCAACATCAGCATCAGCATTATGCATCATGCATCATGCATCATGCATCAACATCAGCATCAGCATCAGCATCAGCATCAACATCAACATCAACATCAACATCAACATCAACATCAACATCAACATCAACATCAACATCAACATCAACATCAACATCAACATCAACATCAACATGAACATCAACATCAACATCAACATCAACATCAACATCAACATCAACATCAACATCAACATCAACATCAACATCAACATCAACATCAACATCAACATCAACATCAACATCAACATCAACATCAACATCAACATCAACATCATGCATCATGCATCATGCATCATGCATCATGCATCATGCATCAACATCAGCATCAACATCAACATCAACATCAACAAGAAACCAGCCGTTTGGACACAATACAGGCTATTTCTTTCTTTCCTCAGTGTTACATGTACTTCTCTCTTCTTTCAAGGAAATTCTGAGGCAAAGGGAGATTTGAACAAAAAATCAGGAAAAATCCTGAGAAATCACAGGTCTGAATACTGTAACTATAAAAAGACGGGGAAAAAAACCCAGAAAATATTTTAGTAGAATGGCCAATGGAATGTTCATAGCGTTCCCCGGTTATGAGATGCTCCCTTCCTAATGCAAATATCTTAACCTCTCTACCATCTTAGCTTGCCTGATGAGGACAGGCCAGCTAGAAACGTAGTCCTTCGAGTCCGCAATTTTAATACCTGAGTTGCATTGCAGTATCTGAGCCCAAACTCGTGAAACGACGGGAAGAGCCTCGGGTTCACACCAAGGATTTGAGTGTAGAGTTCCGACGGTCTTGACAGGGCTGGCGTGCCGGACAGCAGAATCACACGAGGTGCTGCCTGCAAATTTATCATCAAAACATTTGAATCAATAAAATAACTGTCTAGTAGTCTGAAATGAGTAATTTTGGAACCGGGACCCAGCCACCGTAATGGTTCTGTAACCGGGTACCATAAAGCTACAGTCCCACCACCCCGTTAGCGAGCCCGTTAGATGCCGGCAGAGCAAATATTTGTTGCCGGCCTGGTCACCGTGTATCAGCGCAGGACCACCGTGTAGCTGCGGCTCTTAACGCAGGTCAACGTAGGTCGCCGCCATGTAACGCCACATGCCGGCAACCGTCCCCAAAATTATAAAAATGTTTTATAATTGCGGGGGTGAACGGCGAACTTTTGCTTGACGCCTATTAACGCAGGTCTGCCCCCATCTAGCGAGGGTCTGCCGTTATCGTGCGAGGGTCCACCGCCTTCCAGCGTGTTGTTGCCGCCTTGTTGCGTGGTATGGCGCGGAACTCGAAAGAGATGGCATCAGGGAGGCATTACTGCGCTATGGGACGGCAGACCGACGCTAAGGGACGGCAGACCGGCGCTGGGACGGCATCTAGCGGGCTGTTCCGTGGGTCTGCCGCCCCTAACGAGGGTATGCCGCCCTCTAGCGTAGGTCTGCCGGCCTCTAACGCGCGTGCGCGGGCTGTTAGCGCCTGTTTGCCTCCCTCTGCGCAGTGCCAACGCCAATTAGCGTCTCTCTGCCGCCCGCTAGCGTGGGTCTGCCTCCCTCTAACGTGCTTGTAAGCCGGCTGTATACCGTTTGTATGCCGTGTATGTGGGACTGCAATGACAAATCAGGGCGTTAAGAGACGTTAATAGACGTTAACAGACGCTACACCACGGTCATTTTATTTCTTGATGCCGGCATCTAACGCCTCTCTGCGGCATATTAGCGGGGTGGTGGGACTGTAGCTTAAACAAATGGAGAAAAACAGATTAAACATTTTTTTAACCCTCCTACTTCTGGTACCTTTTTCATACAAGTTGATGCACCATTTGAAACCATTCGCTTTTGTGGTTTTGAATGGTGAAATAACTGTGTGCAGTATTGATTCCCCCAAATGGTTTTGAATGGTAGGTCAGCTAATACAAAACCTTGTTTGGATCTTTCCAAATGGTAGTACAGCTAATACAAAACCTTGTTTGGACACTTCTAAATGGTGAATCAATGGACCATCTATGCATTTGAATGGATTTGAATGGTAGTAAAGCTTGCTACCTACACTGTTCAAATGGTATCACCATGTGTGTACAAAACCAATGGGCATTTTGGTAAGTGGAAATTTTGAATGGTTTCAAATGGTCTATCAGTAGGAGGGTTAAACACTGAAAATTGTTTTTGTTATGAATTTTTACAAATAAAACAAAGTACCTGAAACCTTATTATAAACACTGGCATTCAGTTTCTGAAATGATACATCAGATTTCAAAAAGTGGATTTCAGGTACCCGAAATGGTAAAAAAGAACTGTGTACTGAACTCGCCGGTTGAGTATCCGCGAAAATAGCTATTTCTGTAGGGGAGGGGGGTACTTGTTCTTTTTTTCTTTTTTATTGTTTCTCTGTATTTGTAATATCTCTGTATAAATGAGGGCCCCAAATGATCAGCTATGCTGGATGGGTCACCCTCTTGAAATATAAAAAATAAACACACAACATTCACAATTCAACAATTAATTGCTTCTCAAAACTTGCATAACGTACACACATTTTTGCCTTAAAGTGTATCTATGCAAGAAATTTGATCAAATCATTGCCTGTTACAACCTTAAACTGTACGTCATATCATCAAGGCCTTGAGGGATGAAGACGTCTCCTATAAAACAGATGTAGTTTTTACCTTCATGAGAGGAATAGCTGCCTTTGTTCTCGCTGTTTTCACATTCTTCAAAAAATGGCTTTCATCCTACATTATTTAAGAAAATAATCAAGCATACGGAATAACAGTGGATTACTGAATGAAAGTGGATGTTAATAAACCAATCCATTAAGCCCCGCCCACCATAGTAACTGCCTGGCAACATGGGTACAACACATCAGCCTCGGCCCTGGATTGTGGAGCCGCCTGACGTGTGCACACACATTCCGTATATACATAAATGACGACTTGTTTCTGTTGGTCATCATCGACCCGATACAGCTGTTTTAATTTAGCACGTCAGACTTTTGGATGTGTAATCGTGGCTAGTGATTGGTCAATACATAATGGGGCGGGGCATAATGGATCGGTCTATTCAGGTCGATACAATTCCAAATGATAAAGCTTAGATAAGCTTTGGATTGAAAGATACAAATCACTCTCACTAGACTGGATGACTGTCTGTCTTAACATGAGTTTCCGACTCTTCACCCCTGGCCAACCTGCTGTTGACAACCAGCAAAGTTAGTCATCTACATACTTATATAGCGCATTAAACACAGACATGTAATGTCCCAATGCACTTTACATTATTTCCCCTGGTCACTGGGCTAATATCACTCCTATAATCTTTCTCAGCTCCCTGGGGAGTATACAGTCCATTATGTGCAACCATTTGTTGGCGCTGCAGGGCTATAATCAAACACAATAACCACTTCTACCCTCACAGGTACCCATTTATACTCCTGGGTGAAGAGAAGCAATTATAGTTAAGTGTCTTGCTATAGTTAAGGACACAAGTACCATGGTTGCGGCCAGGATTCAAACCCACTTTCTAACGACTCAGCCATCAGAACACAAGTCCGATGCACTAGACCACTTGGCCAAGACACTCTATGTTACTGTGAAGGCTATTTATGCACTTTGGTAAAATATTTGTGCATGTGTCCAAAGGAATTCACATTTATGTACATACATGTGAACCAACCTGTTGAAGATGTTGGCTTACTTATATTGTGTCATTAACAAGAAAATAATGAAAATGCATTAAGGGACCAATTTCATAGATCTGCTTAGCAGAAAAAAATGCTCAGCAGAAAAAAAATGCTCAGCAGAAAGAAAAAAATGCTCAGCAGAAAAAAAAAATGCTCAGCAGAAAAAAAAATGCTCTACAGAAAAAAATGCTCAGCAGAAAAAAAAATGCTCAGCAGAAAAAGGTGCTTAGTAGAAAAAGGTGCTTAGTAGAAAAAGGTGCTTAGCAGAAGAAAAAAAAATGCTCAGCAGAAAAAAAATGCTCAGCAGAAAAAGGTGCTTAGTAGAAAAAGGTGCTTAGCAGAAAAAATGCTTAGCAGAAAAAGGTGCTATTCCTCAAAACTATTCCGCAATAAGTTGTGGGAAAGTTTTTTCGCAAAGGATATATCATTGCGGAAACGTTGCGGGTGGATTCTTTTCCTAGATAGATTTTTCCCCGATACAAAGCACACATTTACCCGCAATATGTATATTCGCTCAGTGCACATCGTAGCCCTCTAGCGGTGAATTTGCACCCAGTGTCTTGACGATAGCCACTTTGGCATCAAGTGAGCGTATGTTACGAGTTACGGTACTACACGCGTGTGTACTTATAACATGGCAATGATCGCTTGAGATATTCTGCGCATATGCGCATCAACTACAAACTATGCCAAATGCGACGCACTATCGCTGCCCTTTCGCCCACAGTGGTCTAACAATAAGTGCTCTCAACAGCACATGCGCGATGTGAATAGACTCCCCACTGAGCAGTCTGCGGTTTGGTCAACTGATAAGATCTCACAGCCCTTTGCAGTTATGAGAAGCCAGGCAATGTGACATGCCTGATTTATTTTGTGAGAGTATCGATCAAGGACAATCTAGTCTTAGTTAATGTCAATGAAAGCGCCCAATGTTTAGCAACATAAACACATAGGTTTACTTTTAAATAAATATTAATATAGATTTTAAGAATAGAATAATCTTCGGCAATAATAACAGCACAATCACTTGGCTAGTGACCAAACCGCAAATCCACCCAGCAGGGACCACCCGCTGGCTTCCAGTAGATAACGATCTCAATGTCTGCGGTTTAGTCTTCATGTAAACAAATTGCCTGGTCTAGTTTCAATTCTTTCCCTGCAAACATACATATCCGCAATATATTTGTACTGCTTGGGGATAATTTGCGGGTTGGAAATCTCCCCACAAGTTATCCCGGAATAGTTTTGAGAAGGTGCCTAAGCTGGTTTTGTTGATTACCAGTTAAACTTCCATACAAAATGTGTGTACTTTAGCTGGTTGTCTATTCAAAATTGCTGATCAAAAACATTTGCTTTACCCTCCTACTGTAGCTGCACTTTAATGGGAAGTTGCTGCAGAGGTCAAAATCAGTCAACTGCCCGTTTTGACTGTTGACCCAAATGTGCACACAGGGGCATTTTCGACTGGTTTTTACTATCATTTTGACCACCCTGAACAATACCAGACAATGCTTTTACCAGTCATTTTGACCTGTAAATGTACTTAATACTACACGTAAGGTTTGACAGTGTTTGACTTTTAAGTGCACTCGATATACCTTGGCAAGTATATCAACATTTTGACTGATTTTGACCCTTGTAGTAGTAGGAGGGCTAAGCATACTCTGCTTACACCGAATGTGTGAGGGCAGCACACAACTGCACCCGATGGAGTCAACAGCAGCAGACCTCCTTGAAGTAGATGCCACATAGGCAGACAGACAGCAATTACTTATAATGATAACCTTTTCTTACCAATAATGATAACCTTTTCTTACCAATAATGATAACCTTTTCTTACCATAATGATAACCTGAAAGCGGAACTGCCTCAGTTCCTGTGCCTTGCGGTTCATCAAATCATAGCTGAGAATGTTCACTTTGCCCGACGTTGCATTGTTTTTACTGTTCAGCACGACGTTGATATCGTCCGGGTCTAGAGATGGCACCCACTTTTGAAAGGCCTACAAAAACGGAACAAGAAATTATTATCAGTTATTAAAATTCATTGTCTTCTTTTAATTAGAGGCTGATGCCCTGAGGGAGAAAACTGATATAATCATGATCATCACGGGTGTGATTTGACAAAAGTAAAACATTCTGAAAAATGGGGTAGCAGGTCTGGGTCTCCCTTTGGTCTTGAGGACAAAGCCCACTGAACCTCCTGGATTTAATTTTGGATGATTTACAGACACTCCACATGTACCCACAAACAAGATACTAGAGGTTTGGACACAACACAGGCTACTTTCTTTCTTTGGTGGCTGCTGCTGCTGCTGCTGCTGCTGCTGCTGCTACTGCTGCTGCTGCTGCTGCTGCTACTGCTACTGCTACTGCTACTACTACTGCTACTACAACAACAATAATCCTACCTCAGCCCAGGAGTATCGGACGGAGGATGGTGAGACGACCAGAACTGGCCACTCGGCCCGGTAGTAGCACGCTATGCAGATGGCCTGAAGCGTCTTGCCCAGACCCATCTCATCCGCAATGAGGGCACGCCCCTCTCTGCTGATGGCGAAGCTGATGGCGACACAAAGGAAATAAAACACAATGACTAGGATCTACTCACTAGAGAAGAATTACACATAGCATTCTATGATGAAATTCTTGCTACAAAGATATGTATAACAATTGAAGTAACACTCGTAGCTTGGCATGGTGAGAAGGATATAAAGTAAAGACTGTTTGCGGTGACACCATGTAGAAATTCTCTTTTGAGTAGTAAATGCATGTAGGTCTGAAAAGAACCAGTTGGTTACAACTCATCACGATACAAAAGTTGTAACCAATTGATAGGCTATTACAATAAATTTTATTTAAAAAAAAAATTGCTTTTGGCCCTTCACCGACGTACACGTATATTCCGATAGACATTCTGATTTTTGAATAGACGTGCCTTTAGCTCGAGGAAAAGCGGCCTTGTCACTACAATAATGAAAATTCCAGGCTTGAAATCCTCTTGCTAAAAAATCATCAGCAAATTCATCAAGACTTTAAGTACTTTTAGTACCTCATACAACCATAATTACTCAGCATGCACCAGTCTGCGCTCCTCTGAGCTTATACTGCTTCATGAGCCCATCAGGTCCTTCACTTTCTGGGGTGACTAGATCCTTGACTCCAAGGAACCAACTCCCTCTGGCTGTCAAAATTATCTCCATCCATCGCTACTTTCAAGACTAACATGAAATTGCGCTTGTACAGACTAGCTTCCTCTCACAATTTACTGTCATAATTTACATTCTTTAGCCCTATAGAGCCATGAGGTACATGTAGATGGCTTTTATCATTACTATTGCTCTACATGAAGTGTGCCAGCTTGTTGTAATCCATACCATGGCATTGTGCTCCAAATGCGTGCACGCACAATGAACATGGTTAATATGAGTTTGGCTACTCTGGAATTACATGTAGGTGCTTGACATGCAAAGCTAGTTCCTAGAACTGGACGCAATCTTGAAGTAGACGCGGACGAACCCTCAGATGTGGAGAGCAGGCGCTAAATGCTCGGGTGTGCGCGGTTGCGAGATACAGGTCTCTCAAACGCTGGGCAAGTCTCCCAGACTGCACTGCTTCTTTTTTTGAGATCTTGTGCGTCAGTCCGTCATGAATGGCACAAATCCATTGTTTGTGGAGTACCATGCCATGGACTAGGTTAGTACATGACTGGCACGGGTAATATACATCTGTTATTAATTTATAACTAAGCTCTTCAGTTTAATACTCACTTGACACCCTCCCTCTGGAAACTCATCAGGGAAAAAACCAGCTTATCATCCACAGATGCGAGGTTGGCATCGGGTATCGTACGGTGCCCTTCCCTGCCATGTCGCTGCTTGCGGAATGCCGTGCATACAGTCTTGGGCAGGGGTTCGATCTCCACCAAGGGTCTGAGTGGCTTGACAGCTGCCACTGATTGTAAATTTATATTTCAATTTATAAGATGAATACAGTATCAGTTCATTATGACCCCCTTCAGGCATTTCACAGGCCCCCTGCTGAATGCAACAGTCGAAAAGTGTGCAGGCTGCTCAATGAAACAAAATCCACCAGCTAGAGGTTCGGTTATTATTATTTTATTTCATCCACAAGTCAATCAAATTAACCCTCCTACTATTGCTGCACTTTGTGGGGTGCCATGGTCGAGCGGTTTAGTGCATCGGATTTGTGTTCTGATGGCTGAGTCGTCAGAGTGTGTGGGTTCGAAGCCTTGCCGCGACCATGGTGCTTGTGTCCTTGAGCAAGACATTCAAATACCATAATTGCTGCGAAGGCCGAATTGAACCCAGCCACTGGAGATGTACAAGCCAGTGCATGCTTAGTGCCGGTCCCAAGCCCGGATAAATGGGAGGGTTGCGTCAGGAAGGGCATCCGGCGTAAAACCTGTGCCAAATCAAATATGCGGATCATGATCCGCTGTGGCGACCCCTAACGGGAGCAGCCGAAAGAGGACAACAACTATTGCTGCACTTTACTATGGGAAGTTGCTATAGAGATCAAAATCAGTCAACTGCCTGTTTAGACAGTTGACCCAAAATGTGCAAACAGGGGCATTTTTGACTGGTTTTTACTGTCATTTTGACCACCCTGAACAATACCAGACAATGCTTTTACCAGTCAAAAACGGTCAACACATTTTGACCTGTAAATGTACTTACTACATGTAAGGTTTGAGAATGTTTGACTTTTAAGTGCACTAGATATACCTTACCAAGTATATCAACATTTTGACTGATTTTGACCCTTGTAGTAGTAGGAGGGTTAATAAATGTGGATTGGCAAGACTGAGGAGGAATTGTTCAATTCCTGTAACCAAAAAGTTTTCGAATGAAAATGTGCAATAAATAAATATAGAAATATGAATTAAAATCAACACATTCAAATGAATGACCAGCATTCAATTAAAAACATTGAAAGGCTATCACAACCAACCAGAGACATCACCGGTGCCACAGTAATCCTCTGCACTATTGTAGTTTCCACCATGCAAAGTTATACACGTAAATCCCCAAAACAAGGTAAACAATAAACCCATTCATGTAGTTCATGTCCTAACCCCCGAACTTAAGTGAAGACTGCCTGTGGCGACACTATGCAAAATTCCCAACTGAGAAGCAGCTAGTCCTCAAAAGAACCGAAGACCACAACCCGAAATGCCCAGCGGCGTTTCGGTCGGCGTGTTCTGTTCTTCTCTGCTGAGGGCAACAAGATGCAAATCCAGTGAGATGAATTGGCCATTTTGCTGTCTGCTAAAAACCACTACATGTAATAGACAATTGTGCACAAGCGGCAGGTGGGTTCAACATTCTTTCCAGTAAAAATACCAATTTACTAACATGCTTCATCTTGTACATATGTAGTATAGGGACAACACTGCCCATGAATGTCATTCTTATTGTGAAGTACTACCAGAAGTATATGTACATGAAGTGTGCCACTCATGTACTAACCTAGACCACAGCAGAGTACTCCAAGAACAAGTACTACATGTATTTCCAAACCGTGAGGTACATACAGTCATGACATAAAACACAATAAAGGCGGCCACTTTCCTACCGTCACGTTAGCAGTTTTTCTAATGGTTGTAATTGTTTTTTTAATATCTGAAACCACCTAAAAAGAATTTCAACATTTGAATAGACATGCATGCTTATCCTAAAGATAATTTGAGTTGATTATTACTATTATTTTTTTAATTACCCAAAAATTTCCATCAACAAATGGACGGAAAAGTGAGGTAACTTTTTCCGTCCAATTTTTATGGAAATTTGAGGCTAAAAAAATAATAAAATAAAATAAATCAACTCAAATTAGTTCTAGTATAAGCCTACATGTCCATTCACATGTTGAAACACTTTTTGGTCGGTTTCAGGTACTTAAAAATAAATAACAACCATTGGAAAAACTGCTAACGTGACGGATGCAAAGTGGCCCCCTTTATTGTATTTTATGTCATAAGTAAAGACTGTTTGCGGTGACACCAGATAGCATCTCTCTTTTGAGTAGTAAATAGTTCTGAAAGGACTGGTTGGTTACAACCTGACGTTTCGATCAGTATGCTCTGATTGTCCTGAATCGTAACCAATACGTTCTTTTCAGAACTACTTACTCCTCATACAAAAATGAATTTCTACATGGTGTCCACGCAAAAAGTCTTTGCAACAAGATGCCACATCTTGTTTCATTTGTTGCTTATTGTTGCATTGAGCAAAGGATTATTGGACAAAGGAATTTGGATTCAATTTACGAGTTCCAATTTAGAAGCAGCCGATTGAAATTGTTAAAAAAAACTCCAGTTAATTAAATGATAGAAGAAGCAATAGACTTACTCAATGTGTCATATTCTGACAGAGTGAAGGACCACTTTTTTTCTGCAGCATCTGAAAAAGCCAGGAAAGGTATTAAGTAATACGAATAAGATTAAATATTCAACAAAAAATTTGCAAAATATCCTTTTGTCAACATAGACATTTCCTAAAGCCAGTATATCGAATATCGCTATACATTTTTTATTCAATTACAATATCGAGATATCAGCAAATCGTGACTCAGCAAATCGTGACTCAACAAATATTGCGATTGAAATAATCGCCATTGTGAATCAAGTCAAAAATACCACAAAATTCCACAAAACAAAATTAGGACAGTCTTTTCAGCTTTTGAAAGTGAGAAACAAAAGCGAACTACTTCAGAAGTACATACACACTATGAAAAACAGAGAGAGGGGTACATACCTGTGGTTATCGGCGCTAAAGCAATCATGCATGAATGAAAAAAATAATCATGATACTGTCGAAAATTGCACTATATGTTTGCCGATAAAAATCATGGATGAAAAAAAATCTACATCACCCAAATTTAGTACATGTACATGTATATACACTTTTGGGAAAAAAAACGTCTGGAAACACATCCATATCTTATAAGAATCAAGAAAAACCAACCTGTAAAATGTTCAGCTTATTTCATGTTTTACGTATTTATTCCACTAACCCTCCTACTCTACATGTACATATGTAGCTGAACATTAGTGGACAGTAGCTGCCTGTTTTGACTGTTGACCCAAATATGCACAAGTAGTATGGCATTTTTGACCGGTTTTTACGGTCATTTTGACCACCCTCAACAATACAAGACAATGCTTTTACCAGTCAAACTCATTTTAACCTGTAAATGTACTCACTACACGCAAGGTTTGAAAGTGTTTCACTTTTAAAGTGCACTAGAGATATACCTTGGCAAGTATATGAACATTTTGACTGATTTTGACCCTTGTAGTAATAGGAGGGCTAAAGGAATTTACATCCCCAGAACAATCATTTTCATGTACTAAAAATTGATACCACCAAAGACAGAACAATTTCAAGGAATGTTTGATACCATCATCAACGTTACACCAATTAAGTTTCATCTGTGATTACTTATGTTTTTTCTAGAATTAAATACCAATAGTGTATCTAGGGGCGTTTTAAGTACCAATATCAATTAAGTTAACCCTCCTATGCCCAGGCTGAAATTTGGCCCAGTAAGCACCGCACCCACAGACAGTCACTTGAGTATTTTTGGTCGCATTGCCAATTGTTCACACATGTGTATTTTTTCTCTAAGAGTGCTGGAGTTAGTGGCAAAGTCAAACACACTTGTGTATGTCCTACATAAGTTATATGCAGAGTCACACAGAGCTGTGTATGTACTGCATAAGTTAGCAGCAGACTCATATACAGTCGAGTGGTTTTGGTTTGACCTCCTACCATAGCCACATGTCCTTGCATTTATTTGAGTGCACTGCACAAAGTCAGTGGGTTGGGAGTTACATACAAATTTTGAGTGTCTTTGATTGTTAAACCTATAGGAGGGTTAAAGGGACAATATCATCACAACCATCTAGCAGACTTCAGACAGGGCATGGAATCATCCTGGTAATATGATCTTATCGCGCCCTGTTATCTAGGGCAGCATGCACTCGCTGGGTATCATTTTCAGTCACTAAGTTCATCTAAAACTAGGACACCGATTCCATGTCCTGTGGAAAGTCTGCTCCGATTGTGACGATACTGTCCCCTTAAAACAAATCTGAAACAAATATCACTGACCATAATTCCTGCTTGGTATTTCCTTGAGTACTTCAATCAACTTGGCATGGAAGCCGACGTTCAGTGCAAATCTGTCCCTCGATATAAGCACACAGGTACCGCTGAGGGCGCTCTGGGTGTTCATCCCCTGCGCATTTCCGAAGGCGAGCTTTGCTCCGCCCCCTTTCTGGGAGAAATCCGGTCGCTTATTAGCAGGTGCCTGCCGGTCACTGCGTGCCTGGAATCCAGATGCAGGTTTGCGAGGAACTGAATTTGAAAAACTGTTGACTGACGATGAGCTACCGTGTTGTCCAGACGAGCTAGCCTGGCTTCCAGCTGCTGATTTGGGTTTTGTGGAATAGAAACTTGAAATAGTCTTGTGTTTAGTAATGCTAGCACTTGAACTTGATGACGACACAGTTTGTCCACCATGAAGACTGCCGTCAATTGCTGATTTCGTACTGGAAGTGGCGGAATTGGGAAAATTGTGACTTTGTTTATCTACAGGTGCACTAGAGTTGCCGTTACCTGTACAAGACATCTGGTTATTATTATTATTACCATATTTATTATTAGTACCACTGTTTGCCGTCTGCAAACTTCTAGGCTTTGTGATGACGGAGTAGGATTTCTCTGAGGAAGTTATACCCGCCCCGATTTCCGTATTCGGTTTTCTTCCTGTGAACGACTGGGTGCTATTCAGTTTACCAGTTGCTGAAGGAACATCCTGGCAACTGTTGGCAGCTGATGATGAACTCTGGGCTGGCTGGGGGGCCTGCTTGTTGCCTTGGTTGCGCTGAGCTCGGAGGAGAAGCGCCCTCTTCCTATTCTCCTCCATTCGCCTCTTCTGCTCCTCTGTAAGACCTCCTGTTGTCGCCATGGTAATGGAATAAGCTGGTGCACCGTCAGTTATTCTGAAGAGATGATCATGAACACTATTCAGTAAACAGAAAATGATTATTGAATGTGTATAATCCAAGATTTACATAGGGGTGTGATGTGACAAAAGTAACAAAATCCTTTAAAAAATGGGTAGCGGGCCTGGGTCTCTCTTTGGTCTGGAGGACAAAGCCCCCTGAACCTCCTAGATGTTTACAGACCCTCCACATCCCCACAAACAAGACACTTGAGGTTTGGACACAACACAGGCTACATGTACTTCCTTCTTTCCTTGATGGCTACTTCTCTTCTTTCAAGAAGATTTTGGGGCAAAGGAAGATTTGTAAAAAAAATCCTGAAGTAGGGGTGTGATTTGACAAAAGTAAAAAAAATGCTGAAAAATGGGTAGCAGGCCTGGATCTCCATTTGGTGAAAGCTCCCTGAACCTCCTGGATGTTTAATTTTGGAGGATTTACAGACTCTTCACACCCCTACAAACAAGGAACTAACGTTAAAGGTTTGCACACAATAAAGACTACTTCTTTCTTTCCTTCACTTGAGGAAGTAGCCACCAATGGTGGCTATTTCTCTTCTTTCAAGAAAATTCTGTCTAGCGTATTGGCCCTATTATTATGGGGCGATTAACGTTAAGTATTTATTATTATCAACGTTAATGTTAATCATTTAGTTAATGGACTGAAACTCCTTCAAAGCACCAACGACAAACTTTGATCCAGAACTGAACATGTTGGGCAAACATGGTCATGGACATGATGGACATGGTGAATGACTGGAATTTGCATACAGAAAAAAGGTAGTAGTGATTTATTTATTTAATATTCCGGGGTACTAAAGAGTCGTGACCAGCTTCGTAATTGTAATCTGTTATTATCATGTAAATACTTGTAAAAATTTGGTGTTTTTTTCATATTTTTCAATATTAAATTTATTACTAAATTAAGATCAGATTTCTTGTGTATGTTATTTTGTCTTCTTCTTGGGTAGGCAAACAGCTGGACTAAATTTTAGATCACAGCGTTTTAGGTCCGCACGTGACACCAAGTATACGCTAACATTAGTTTGAACTTGGGAAGTGTACCGTCAATCAGTAATGTTAGTGAGTGTTGCAAACAGAAGACTTGTGATATTCATGCACAATGAAAGAAAATACCATAGAGGTAGAATTTCAGGACCATGACCATGGCCATCATGGCCATCCATGGCATGGAAAAGTATAGCCCCATTCTAGGGCCAATAACACTGGACTCCCTCCATATCCTTGGCCCTAGCGCCACATGACATGTACAAAAATGGAACGATTTTTCTTTTTCTTTCAAGTTTTGAGCTGCTAATTATTAGTACCTAAACTTAAGCTTAGGTAATCTTGCCCAAGCAGACACTTTTGGTAGGCAGTTTCATGAAAATTTGAAGTTGCTTCAATGCTTTTAAATATCATATCACTGGATAGAACAAAAAATTAGAAAGAAAATGAGGGGTCAATGGTCATGATATGGAGTGTCGTGGCCGAGCGGTCTAGCGCACCGAACTCAAGTTCTGGTGTTGCCAGCAGCAGGGTGTGGGTTCGAGCCCCGGTCGTGACACTTGTGTCCTTGAGCAAGGTACTTAACCATAATTGCTTCGTCCTTCGGATGGGACGTAAAGCCGTAGGTCCCGTGTGTTGTATAATGCACGTAAAGTGGATTGTCGTGGGCGTGCGGTCTATCTAGCACACCGAACTCAAGTTCTGGTGTTGCCAGCAGCAGAGTGTGGGTTCGAGCCCCGGCCGTGACATCTGTGTCCTTGAGCAAGACACTTAACCATGATTGCTTCTCTCCACCCAGGGGTTAAATGGGTACCTGTGAGGGCAGAGTTGGTTAATTAGCCCTAATGCGCTGTAATAGCAGCAACTGAGCTGTATACTCCCCAGGGAGCTGAGATGGTTTCAGGAATGATTTATGAGTCTTATGAGCCTTATGAGCAGGGAAAATAATACACTGCGCTTTGTATCCCTAGGAAAAGGCGCATTATAAATGCAAGTTATTATTATTATTATTATTATTATAGGTTAACCCTATGCAAAGTTACAAATTTTTGTTGATTTAAATATTTGGTAATTTTTAAGATCCAGTTTCATTTGAAAAGTTGTGACCGAATTTGCCTGCAATGTATCCTTGTAGTACTAACAAAGTCTATTTTGCGCAAGTTGCACTGTTTTTGTGCCAACGTTACAGTTGGCATGGACTGATCAATTAAGATAACCACGATGTGTAGTATCCATTTATCGACACTAGAAGTGACTACATCCGTAGACTACCCTTTAGGCCTATATTAGAATTTTACCATGAAAGTTCGGCGGGTCACAACTTCGACAGAAAAAAAGGATATGAAAAATAGCGCCACCATCGGCGGTTTGCGTGAATCTGCCTACTTTTGGCTTAAAATGCATTATTCTGGGATATCTCACCTGTAGTTAGCTAGGATGATCCTATCCCTTATGTTTCCACATTAGCTAACCTGTACTTTTTGAAACATTTAAAAAAAAATTTAAACATTAAAAAAAATAACATTGATAAGGCCTAATAACGTTAACGTTAGCGTTAACGTTAGGCCTAACGTTAGGCCTAATAGTAATAATTAGGCCTAAAATTTAAATTTCACCAAAATTACCCATTTCACAATACTAGGCCAAAAGTGTGTCTGCTTGGGCAAGCTTACCTTTAATCACAAAATTTTAGACCGTAATAATTAGCAGATGGATACCGGCCATGGATACAAGTCCAGTGCATTGCCATTGTATGGCCCTGGCCCTGTCGCTGTAGATCTCTCTCTATGAGTACTAGTAGGCCTAGTACTAGTACTAGTAAATAGAGAGAGTTCTACAGTGGCAGGGCCGGGGCCATTACAATGGCTATTAGTTAGTAGTAGGCAGTTTCATGAAAATTTGAAGTTGCTTCAATGCTTTTAAATGTCATATCACTGGATAGAACAAAAAATTAGAAAGAAAATGAGGGGTCAATGGTCATGATAGGTTAACCCTATGCAAAGTTACGAATTTTTGTTGATTTAAATATTTGGTCATTTTTAAGATCCAGTTTCAATGGAAAAGGTTGTGACCGAATGTGCCTGCAATGTATCCTTGTAGTACTAACAAAGTCTATTTTCAGCAAGTTGCACTGTTTTTAACCCTTTAAACTCAGGCCTGTTTTGGTGAATTTTGTTCTTTGTATAAAAAAATTCTGCCTTACTTCTCAAAAACCTTATCACATTATATACCATTGGAAAGCTTACATATGGGCCTACATTTTTATCAAAGTTTTGACCCCCACCAACTTTTTGGGAAAAAAATGGCATACAGATGTGTAAGAATTGATTTATTTCATCGGACGCCGGCGTCCGATATTCTACAGGGCTGAGTTTAAAGGGTTAAGCCAACGTTACAGTTGGCATGGATTGATCATTTAAGATAACCACGATGTGTAGTATCCATTTATCGACACTAGAAGTGACTACATCCATAGACTACCCTTTATATTAGAATTTTACCATGAAAGTTCGGCAGGTCACAAACTTTTACAGTACAAAAGCATATGAAAAATAGCGCCACCAACGGCGGTTTGCGTGAATCTGCCTATTATTAGTAGTACTAAACTAGTATGGTGGGGCTAACACTAGTATTTTTATAGTAACAACACTCAACACAACAGTTACACGTTAAGTTAGGAAACTCAAGACAAGTCTTGAGTAAAGAAGCCAGCGTCCTTGCCCCACCAGTGTGGCACGGACACGCCCCCTTGTGGGGCTACCACCAGCGTCCCAGCATGCGCGCCCAGTGGCAGTAACGTTAGTCAGGAGGAATGGGTAGTGGCAGTGAGTGATGTGTGTGTGTGTGCCAACTTCCAACAACGGAACAAAATGCAATATTAAACTTCCAACTAGGCCCTACATAATAAATGTTCAATCTTGGAAATAATAAATTAATCAGAAAAGAAAATGCAACATACAAAAGAAGTAGACACGGACGTCATACAAAACTGAAGTTTCACGCGCGCTGCCATTTTGAAGTGAGAGGACTTATGGGTAAATTATCTCTAAAAGTTCCACCAATCACAAATAATGTTACAACTTCCAACCAATGAAAGATGCTGTAACAAATGAATTCGGTACCACATGTATGCGCGCGCAGACTCAACTTGATCGCAAACATTTGCAAAAAGCAGACGACATGCATGCACTGCAGATGAGCAACAACAACATCGGGCAGTCTGCGTTTATCAAAACAAGTTAATTTATTATTCTTTATTGCCGACGAAGATATACAAAAAAGATACTGTGAGAGATAGGCCTAGTTTCATATTAAAGAATAATCTGAGATCAAGAATTTATCAAAATTATGAGCAAATCCAAGGATGGAGACGGTAATTTATCATGTTGATTTTATTTTAACGTTCATGACGTTAGGCCTAACGTTAAGTCTCACTCAGTCTCATTGTTTTTATCAATCATAACTTTGTTTACAACAAAGTTTGTTAACATTAAAGTTTCATTTGTTTTGGTACTAATGGTAGGCCTAGCTCCTTGACCGTCCATGGGACAATGTAGCCCATGTTAGACTTTCACCTTCGTAGGGGTGGACAATATCACGATAAGGCCAAGAGGCAAGAGAATGAAAGTCATAGATTTGCGTCCGGGAAATTTCGAAAACACATGAGGCTTTTTTTCATTATTCATTATTCATTATTTCCATTGATCATTAATATAACAGTTTTCTACAGCGCAATCACAAGATGTTTCTTCTAATCTGTGTACGTACGTGCATCATTATACGTGCAGGCCGCACACACAGGCATAAGATACAATGGAAAGGCTCAACAGCGAACGTGTTGTGCATGTGAAGGCGGTACAGTTGCAGGTGCGGATCGGAGTTTACCATACAGTTTTAGCGCGATGCGACCTTTTTTGTGAACGAAGTACGCGGGACTAAGACTGTAAAAATAAGAGAACATGTACATGTACTAATGATTTATAGCGCACATACTGGTGGAAATTTGGTAAAAACTTCGTTTTACTGATGTGGATGATTTGGAACTAAATTTGTTTGGTGGAAATACCTTTTTTGTGCAAATAATGATTTTTTTGGCAAATAATGAAAAATTTAGGCGGTAGCTTTCGGGACATGCGGGCGGTGGATGCAAATCTATCACTTTCATTCTCATGGCCTAATAAATAATAATATTAATATCGTAACGATATAGCCATAGGCCCATTGAATATTAAAAAATATCGGCTAAATCGGTTGGTTTACGTTACCGTTTTGAAAATATATCTCCTTATTGCTGATATTCAAAAAATGTCGCTGATATTCCAAAAATATTGCTCTTTTTAGTTAAAAAATATCACACTCACAGAGTGAATTTCATGACCAAATACAATGCATCACAGCGATGTTTGAAATTTCAAAGTATAATTTCCACTAATGTTAAGTGTTTTTAATGAAATAATCCCAAGGTTTTACGTTTCCAGAATTACTTAAGTTTTGATGGCTGTTTGTCACTTGAGCATTACGACAAAATATGGAAACAATGTCGTATCTGACCACCACTTTTTAAGGGTTTTTTTAAAAATTTTTACAACCATTAATCAGTTAAAAACTGATTCCATCGATTTTTTGGGGTACAGAAAGTGAAAACTATCTTTAACATCCACTTTTATGATGGTTTTTTGGACTTGATTTCCCTTCTAAAAAATCCTCCCCTTCAGAAATAGAAGGATCCTATTATAGCCTAGTTGCCACTGCGCATGTACAATGACCATGTTGGTCACTTATGGGAAGTTGACAAGATCAGACTGACATGACTGAGGAAGTCATCCTATACCAAAAATGCGTGATTTTTCATGAAATAAATATCCTGGAATAATTTGAAGTATATCCATCATCATCCATATGTTCTCCACCTTACAAGGTAGGTAAGATTACATTATTGGTTATATTTAATGAGAAAAAGTGGCGGTCGGATACGACATTCTACCCCAAAATATGCCACTGTCGGTACAGGTGCGTCGGCGTACATACGAACGTGCCAAAATCCATAATTTTCACGGGTTAAAAGTCAGGGACAATCTCGAGATTACGCACAATCTAGGACGGCCAAAACGATGCTGGAAAATCCCTAGATTGCGCTCAACATAATGTAGGCCTTGATGCCAAATCCAGGCTATGACGCTGCGAATCCAGTCCTTGACAGCTTGACAGAATCCAGTCCTTGACCGTGTAGCGGTGTAACATAACAGTTAATGTTACTGTTAGGCTAACTGTTAGTGTTAGCATGGTTAGTGTATCGTCTACCATAAACTGTGAGCACTGCAAAATATTTTTGGTCCTATAATTCCGAAGTACAATAAAATTCAGTCGTTTGAAGACCGTGTACACTGTACCTGGACCTACATGTACACGTATTTCTGTTAAAATATTGAACCGATATAATTTAGCAAATTATAATGAAAAAATTTAACTGACAGATACAATGAATTAAATTAATTTCCCATTAAGATATACATAATGCCTCGCAAAATGTTGCACCGTTTTTCCGGTGCGGCTATAACATTATAACGTGTTGACGAAAGAAGGTCTGTGGCCCCATGGAGGTAGACTAAACCCTTTCACAGTAAATATGAGCCATGTTTTTGACAGGGCAAAATTGTTGATTCATAAAAAGTATGCATGCGTTTTACATTTACTAATTCATTCATTCATTCTGTGCCATGCTGCATAGCGTGGGCTATCATGGATCTCCATCCGTCACGGTTCCAAGTGCACGATATTATATCTGTTGGCTTTTCTTTGTGCAGCCATAATGTCACACTATCAAGTATCTTCTCCCTCTGTCTACATGTACCTCTGCTTCGTTTCCCATAAATTTTCCCTGTTGTTTTCCTGATGTTCTATGTCTTTTCTTCTCATCATGTGCCCAAAAAACTTTGTTTGCCTCTTCCTTATTTCATTGACTAATGACTAATGATGTTGTTGTCATCGCTTAATTACTGGTTTTAAATGAGATAAATAGTGTGTCAACTGTTCAATTACATGTACTTTTTGTTCTTATAGCGCCTTTGGCTATTGAAGATTACCTGAATCGTCAGAACAGACCTTACAGTGCTGTTGATGTTTTCAATAACCTACACAAGGAATTTGGGAAAACCGTAAGTTCATTTTAAGGAATACAAAATGTGATGTGATCTGGGAAAAACCCTTCACATGGTGAAATTTGTCATTTTTGTGTTATATTGTAACGAGGACACTGTGCTGTTTTCAAAACTGTTTTATTCATGATTCTAGGATGTCTATAACTTGAGTTATAAATGCTCTCGGGAAGTTATAGCCACTGTCCTTAAAAAACAATGGTGGAAACGAACAACAAAGACGGCTTTTTAATTATCTGTCATCATAAAACTATGTTTTTACATATAAAACGATGGAAATTTTATTTAATATTTTCAAGAATGATCATTTAGATATTAACAATTCAAATGGTAACAAAAACTCAAATTGTCAAAAAAAAATTGGGGGACTATTTTGACATTATCTTCAAAACAAGTTCGCCGACATCCGACGGGTTTTCCCAGATCGCATCACAAATGAGAATGTTGCACACAGAAGTTGCATATGTGTGGTAGTTCTTCATCTTCATCTACATGTACATGTAGGTGTAAGGAATTTATACAAAATGAGAATGTTGGACACAGAAGTACTTGCATGTGGTACATGTTCTTTATCTGGAGGTATGTTGTAGGCCAAATGGCTAGCATTGTTGAATATCCAAAATCCAATCTCCGCTCAAATGGCTAGCATTGTTGATTATCCAAAGTCCAATCTCCGCCCAAATGGCTAGCATTGTTGAATATCCAAAGTCCAATCTCTGCCCAAATGGCTAGCATTGTTGAATATCCAATGTACAATCTCTGCCCAAATGGCTAGCATTGTTGAATATCCAAAGTCCAATCTCCGCCCAAATGGCTAGTATTGTTGAATATCCAAAGTCCAATCTCCGCCCAAATGGCTAGCATTGTTGAATATCCAAAGTCCAATCTCCGCCCAAATGGCTAGCATTGTTGAATATCCAAAGTCCAATCTCCGCCCAAATGGCTAGCATTGTTGAATATCCAAAGTCCAATCTCCGCCCAAATGGCTAGCATTGTTGAATATCCAAAGTCCAATCTCCGCCCATTTGGAAAGATCTGCATATCAAATAGGGTTTGGATGTTTACACGGGTACACAAAAATAATTTCACTGAATGTTTACAAATTCCCAAAACGTGTAAATGAATCCTACACATTTAAAAAATGGGACCTTCCATTTTCACAATATTTGGCTGGTCTTTTTTATTTCACGAAGTGCGACCAGTGGGCTGCATTTATTATATCACGATTCCCAGAAAGTTCAACTGATAATTTGGTTTTAATTTTAATACAACCAGAAATTTTGGAGGATGTTTTGTGCCAAGCTTGGAATTTTTATTTTATACTATTTATTTTCATTATGTTGCATATCTTGCCTGTACGAAAATGGACCGTATAATGCGTTGACTGTGCCGAACTGAGGTATGTTGTGGGCCAAATATGTACTAAAAAATAGGATTTTAAATGACAATTCATACATCTGGGTTCCTAATGACCACGGGAATCGTGTTGCTTTAATAATTGTCACCGAAGAACAAGGATACAATGAGGACCAGTAAGAGTAAGCCTCAACTGTCAAGATAAATTGCCCCACTCTGGGGATCAAAATGGATGATTTTTAAAAATCCCTCTATTCGGTGTCGGTTTAAACAAAATAAAAAAAACATGTTGACTCGGTTTTACCAAAAAACTACCCAAGCCTAACCCCTAGGTAACGTCCCAATGCGCTTTACATTATTTCCCTTGGTCACTGAGCCAATATCATTCCTGTAAACTTTCTCAGCTCCCTGGGGAGTATACATCCCAGCCCCATTATGTGCAACCTTTTTTGGCACTATACAGGGCTAAGCAAACACAATTACCACCTCTACCCTCACAGGTACCCATTTTTACTCCTGGGTGAAGAGAAGCAATTATAGTTTAAAAGTGTCTTGCTCAAGGACACAAGTACCATAGTCGCGGCTGGGATTTGAACCCACATTCTAACAACTCGGCCATCAGAACACAAGCCTGATGAACTAGAGCACTCAGCCGTGACACCCCGTATGATTCAGATGCCTGATAAAAACAGTGTGTGTACGTGTACTTTTGAACGCATCATACATGTACCATCATTTCATTTCCTTAACCAGTTCACGTCGGGAATATATATTTTTTCCGGTACCCCGTGCGGGTTTATTTTCAGTGAAAAATCAGAAAACATTTCTAGCCATTAATAATTATTTTTGTCAATGAAACTAAGTCCGGACACCCAAATAAACACCTTTACTCATTCACATTTCGAGAATTAAATGGCTAGTTTTTTAATTACGGTTGTGTTTGTTCAGCACAATTAGACCGTTGGCAAGCTCCGATGCAACGGCCTATTAGCGACCAGCGCCCGGTCGAACAGATGGCATACCGGGAGAGAGAGGAAAGGCCTTGTAAACAATGGATATAAATCCGTCTTTACAAATTCTTGGCTGGTACGTCAAAGGAACAGGTCTTGGATAAAGGGATTACGCAAAAATCAACAATTGCGAGAAACAATTGCGTGTATACAGACAATACAAGTCAGCCGCCACGACGGCATGCCACGTGTGGCGTGTTGACAAGTCTCCCGGTAACACACACAAAAATCGGAATACATGTTTAGACACTCTCCGATCCCCGGTTCAAAAAAAAATGCGTGTATACACGGCCTCCAATGCGAACTGGTTAAAATGTTAAACAGATTATTCTTGAAAATTCTTCAAAGCTTAAAAAATTACCTCGGCCAGGTGCGGGTCATTGGTCAAGATAACCATCTCAAGATCATGGTTTATTATGATTCATAAATTAGCTGGAGCTTTCCATAAGCTGGTAGGCGTCTTTGGTTGACAGTTGTACAGTTCAAATTTCATACATGTGGTACAAGCAGTCTTCAAAGAAGGGAATTCCTTGATGGCTTACAGGTAGGTAAGTGATTAATGGTGTCTATCATCACGAATGTGTTGATCCGGTAGTGTCTCCTATCATCTTGAAGATCCTCCAGTGAATAACTACAGGCAATTGAACAGTCATCATCACCCATTGACTCATGCATGCATACTATTTGTCATCAATACAATATTTTCAACTTTGAAAAGAACATTTTGGTTGTTGAAATTTTATTAGAAAAAAAAGATTGTCTGACTGTAAAAGCACTGTGAAAGCTGCAGTACACTAATTACAGGGACATTCAAAATTGTCTTACAGTAGTATTAAAATGAGTAGAAATGGGGACTTTTCATTCAGTGTGCTCTGAGCATCTTCAAAAGAAACGTGACAAAGATAGCATGAACATTGAGTTGACATAAACATTTGATCCCACAGGCTTTTCTATTTTGCTATTATTATTTTTTGGTTCAGAACCAAGAAGGGTTACTTCCAGTGTTCCCACAAACCTACTTTAAAGGGACAATATCGTCACGATCAGAGCAGACTTTTAACAGGGCATGGAATCGGTGTCCTATGTAAGTGACTGAAAATTACTTGCTCATTTATGCAGCAACAATGGTAATATGACCTCATCATGTGGGGTATCTCTGAGTTAAATCTAAAACTAGCACTCTGATTCCATGCCCTATTGTCCCTATAACCCTCCTACTATTGATGCGCTGTAGTGGTCAAAACCAGTCAACTGCCCGTTTTGACTGTGCACACAGGGGCATTTTTGACTGGTTTTTACTGTCGTTGTGACCACCCTGAACAATACCAGACAATGCTTTTACATGTACCTGTCAAAAACAGTCGACTCATTTTGACCTGTAAATATACTTTAATACTACATGTAAGGTTTGACAATGTTCGACTTTTAAACTTAGGAAGTATATGAACATTTTGACTGATTTTGACCCTTGTAGTAGTAGGAGGGTTAAAGGGAAGATGCAATATGGGTATTTGGTATTTCATTTCAACCCACAAGTTTTCAAGAAATATATAACAAAAGTATCCTGTGAAAGTTTCATCACAATTGGCGCTCGCGATTTCATTTTTAGTAAACAACAAAGAACTGACTACATGTTTTTATATTTTACAAAAAGTTGCCAGACAACAGCTTTTGTAAATTCAACACTACAATTTCTGTCATCTGTAAGATAATAATAATAATAATAATAATAATAATAATAATAATAATAATAATGTGTGGACTTATATAGCACACGTATCCACCAACTAAGTGGTGCTCAAGGCGCATTCTTTTACGTGCATTACACAACACACGGGACCTACGGCTTTACGTCCCATCCGAAGGACGAAGCAATTATGGTTAAGTACCTTGCTCAAGGACACAAGTGTCACGACCGGGGCTCGAACCCACACCCTGCTGCTGGCAACACCAGAACTTGAGTTCGGTGCGCTAGACCGCTCGGCCACGACACTCCATGAAAGATGAAAGCACTTCTCAGGAAACTTTGTATGTTTTTAGATAATAATTGTCAATTTTCTAATCTGATAATTACCAGTGTTGTACATAATTAATTCCCTTTATTAAGAAGTGTTCACATCGCACATTCCTCAGTTTCTGTTTTACCAAAGATCATTTCAGTAAAGTGGGAACGTCGTCACTGTTGTATACTAAACAGCGAATTAAGCGATTGTCACTTGCTGAAAACGCTAAACGTATGTTAGGTCACACGATTCGTCACTTCGTGAAAACGCAAAACCAACAACACCCGCTTTGGTATTTTGTCAATCGCTATGCATTCCAATATAGCACCGTAATTACGAAACTATAACGTTTCAACACTTATTTGCAGAAATGTCAGCGACAATGATAACACCTCAAATATCTACAAAACTGAATATAACAAAAATATTGATTTTTTTCTTAACCAGTTCGCTTCGGATGCCGTGTATACACGCAATTTTTTTTTGTACAGCGGATCGGAGAGCGTCTAAACACGCATTCCGATTTTTGTGTGTGTCACCAGGAGACTTGTCAACACGCCACACGTGGCGTGCCGTCGTGGCAGCTGACGATACACGCAATTGTTTCTCAGAGTCCATGGGGTCACAGTTCGGTGGCCCCGGACAAAATGCACTGCAAATACTGAACGAGTTCACTCTTTTTGTTGGATTTTGCCTAATCCCTTTATCCAAGACCTGTTCCTTTGATGTACCAGCCAAGCATTTGTAAAGACGGATTTATATCCATTGTTTACGAGGCATTCGATCTCCCTCCAGGTATGCCGTCTTTTCGACCGGGCGCTGGTCGCTAATAGGCCGTTGCATCGGAGCTTGCCAACGGTCTAATTGTGCTGAACAAACACAACCGTAATTAAAAAACTAGCCATTTAATTCTCGAAATGTCAATGAGTAAAGGTGTTTATTTGGTTGTCCGAACTTAGTTTCATTGACGAAAACAATTATTAATGGCTAGAAATTTTTTCAGATTTTTCATTGAAAATAAACCCGCACGGGGGACCGGAAATTTTTTTTTTTATTCCCGACGTCAACTGGTTAACCCTCCTACTATTGATGCACTTTAGTGGACAGTTGGTGAAGAGGTCAAAACCAGTTGCTGAAGAGGTCAAAACCAGTCAACTGCCCATTTTGACTGTCGACCCAAATGTGCACAAAGGGGCATTTTTGACTGGTTTTTTTACTGTCATTTTGACCACCCTGAACAATACCAGACAATGCTTTTACCTGTCAAAAACAGTTGACTCATTTTGACCTGTAAATGTACTTACTATGTGTAAGGTTTGACAATGTTTGACTTTTAAGTGCACTTGATATACCTTGGGAATGAACATTTTGACTGATTTTGACTCTTGTAGTAGCAGAAGGGCTAATAGTTTCATCACTTCGCGAAAATGGTGACAACATGTACATGTAGCACACATAATTGCAACATCCATTTGGTCCCAAGTCACCTGAGTTATTAACTGTACAGTCAGTCACCTCTTGAGA
Organism: Zoroaster sp. YZ-2022; assembly: GCA_029582265.1. NCBI lineage: Eukaryota > Metazoa > Echinodermata > Asteroidea > Forcipulatida > Zoroasteridae > Zoroaster > Zoroaster sp. YZ-2022. The sequence continues at coordinate 6,752,257 of CM055830.1, read as the reverse complement.
GCAATTAGACTATTACGGTATCAATACTAATTTGGTTTGCGTTTTGATGCATTACAAACCTAAAGAATCATATTTAGGCCCCATAAATGTAGGAAATTAGGTCATAGCCACAGGAGTGAATTAATATCCCACAGGATTCACCTCATTAACCATGTGCAATTTCTAACTGCATGTATTTCACAGGTGCATGTGGTTAACTTAATTAGTAAAGTACACTCATTTTGTATCATCAGAAGTCAATACTACATGTACATGTACATGTACACGGAGTGATGATGTCTTGATGAATAACTTGGCTAGTCCATGCATGGAGGAAGAAAACAGAAGGAGTCACATCGCCCAGCCTCTTATCTCATAACCAATTAGCACTTCGGAGTGGCCCATTGGAAATACGTTACGGCCACCCGCTGCGCTTACAAGTTTAACGACCGCGATAATCCTTGTGTACAATGTCTTTTGCCGCTCGGCTTGCTCGCGACCAGGATACATAATTGGAGGTAGAAATCTGAAACAAGCGAATAAACACAAAACGTATCGCACTACTTTTCGCTGGCTTTTTATATTGCGCAATGCATTGTCTTCAATAGCGATTTTTCCACGAGTATTTTGGTGTTTTGATCGTCGAATTTGGCGAATCCGAAGCTGACTTACGCTAAATATAACATTCAGATGTTACAATAAAGTGTCTTTTTAGCAACTTATTTTAAGGATATTTCCGGTGATCTCGGAAGCCAACCAATTGTCAAATTCAAAGACGTGTTGTTTAGCTTATCATTTCAATCCTCATATATGTACGATGCTGTACACTGAAGATATTGCAGTGTTGGATTCGTAGGTCGAGTTGGATCGGGAGCCAGCCTTCCGTGTAGTGCAATAGGACAACGCGTCAGCAATGCGCGCAATGCGCATGTGCAAAGAAAGCCTGGCTGTAGTTCTCCTCGATAATCGGATTAAACGATTAGCGCTGGCTTAGAAATTTTACGACCGCGGCAAAAGACATTGAACCTTTGATATGCCTTCGTTGTGACTCCTTCTGTTTTCTTCCTCCATGGTCCATGACAGTACTCCAAGAACATTGGATTTGGGCCATTCATTCAAGAGATTGTATTTCACAGACTGATGCACAAGTCTCAATGAAGCAGTATATCCTTGGTGACTTGCCAGTGTGTGCAAGAACTGTACTAAACATGCACATCGTTTAATGCTTACTAGCACTCTGTAAATGTGCCAATAAACTGATAAAGTGTATGATGTGCGACTCTCTGCTAATGCCAGCCCTGTCTGTACAAACAATCATTAAAAACCCTCCTAATATTCATAGCTGATCATGTGGCAAGTAGCTATTGTAGTGGTCAAAACTGACTGTTGAACAAACTGTGCACACAGGCATTTTTGGCTGTCATGTACGTGTAATGCTTTTTCAGTCAAAAACAATCAACTTATTTTGACCTGTAAATGTGCTTACTACATACATGTAAGGTTTGAAAGTGTTTGACTTTTAAGTGCACTAGATATACATGTACCGTACCTTGGCAAGTTATATCAACATTTTGACTGATTTTGACCCTTGCAGTCATATACATGTAGAACAGTTAATGTCAGGGTCATCATGGTTTCAAGTAATGGAAATCCTCAAGGCTGTCTCATCAGTCTTCATGACCAGGGGCCAATTTCATAGAGCTGTTAAGCAGAGAATTTTGCTAAGCAATATAAAACACACTACCAGCCAAAATGCATACATTCTGTATGAAAGTTTGGCTGGTAACCAAAGAAATCCGCTAAGCAAACTTTTCTGGTAAGCAGTTTTATCTGCTACGTACATGTAGCTCTCTGAAATTTGCCCCAGAGGTTTTGCCTGGAGTCAGTGACTTGACTTTTATCTGACACACTATTTTAGACATGCGACTTGACAATGACTAGAGCGTGCTAGTCCATAGAGAAGGCTGTACGGTTCTTATCAGATCCACTTAATCTCACTTTGCAGTATTTGAGATTAAACCACAGGGTACGTGTTACCGCAAACTGAACCAATGACTTGACTTGACTTGACTTGGAAAAAAGATAACTAATGATTTGAATTGACTTGGACAAAAAAAAATTTGCCATTCTTTACTTAATTTTATTTTTAAATAAATTAAAAAAAATCTCCAACCAAAATGTATCAATGTTGGTTTTTTGTTCAGGGCGAATATGCATAATTTTATTTTTTAATTTAAAAAAATTACCATGATTACAAGGAGATAATGATGCACTTTTGATAACATTTCGTACTTTCAAAAAATATGACAGTGACATACATGTACATGTACACGTACCTTTTTTCGCTAAATGCTGATTAAGAATAAATTTCACTTTACTAAAATTAGTTGTGACTTTGGCGTGCAAAAAGATTATTTGTGACATGACTCGACTTGACTTGAATTTAATGATTCAAAGTTTTAAACAGCTGAGCTGGAGTCACTTTCATTCGTTCCTAAAGAAAATACAAAGGATTTACATTACATACATCCTGTACCAAAACATTTCCTGGAATTTGCCACATATTTTTTTGAAATCATTCACCAGGCAACAGAACAAGGTCAACAATGTACACATGTATGTGTACACTTTTGAAATGCACTGGGTATGAGGACAAACTGTGTTAATACTTACTCTCCGACGGAGCCAATCAATCATGATCAAAGTATACATATGTATTGGTATGTCTGTTGTCACTCTGTTCATTTGTTTAAGAGGGAATGTACAACAAGGGTAATTACCGGATTATCAAATTAACCAGTAAATCTAAAAAGTTAGTTTGGTGTAACGGAATGATCAGTGCTTTCATCTTGTGGAGGAAAATGGAATTATTTTGTCAAATTTCAAAAATATGGAGTGCCATGGTTGAGATGGAGTGCCATGGTTGAGATGGAGTGCCATGGTCGAGCGGTTATTTGTGTTCTGATGGCTGAGTCGTCAGAATGTGGGTTCGAATCCCAGCCACGAACGGGGTGCTTGTGTCCTTGAGCAAGACACTTTACCATAATTGCTTTCTCTCCACCCAGGGGTAAATGGGTACCTGTGAGGGCAGAGTTGGTTGTGTTTGATTAGCCCTATATGCGCTGTAATGGCAGCAATTGAGCTGTATACTCCCCAGGGAGCTGAGATGGTTTCAGGAATGATTTCTGAGCCTGATGAGCAGGGGTAATAATATAATGTGCCTTGAGCACCAGTATGGTGGATACGTGCGCTATATAAGTCCACATTATTATTATTATTAAAGTTGCCATCTGATCTAGTGGCAACTTTTTGAACATAAAAATCAGTATAATTTCTCACTTGAAAATGAGACGGTTTAAAACAAATGAATATAGGCCTATGCACATTTCCAAATACCAAATACCAATAGATTGTCTCTTCCCTCACTTTACATATAATTGGCATTATTAATCAGCATGATCGATGACATTTTTAAATACACCATGTACATATGCATGTTATGTACCGTAATTTCCGGAATATAAGCCGCGCGGTGTATAAGCCGCACTACCCCAAAATCACCAAAACAAGATTCATGCGTCAACATATAAGCCGCACCGCGTATAAGCCGCACACACAGTGGCCCGCCGGACGCCAGTCACTGTCGGTACTTCGCAACAAGGGGGTTCATAAAGGGGGTCATTGTGTTGCGTTCGAGTCAAAATGTATTGAAAGAGACACAATAGCATACCTGCCAACCTTGACAAGTGAAAATTCGTAATACTAATAGTAAAGTTTGGCACATTTTACGCATGTCCGAAATACATGTGCATGTACAGGAATCAACGGCACTGCTTGTGGGATCGATGTTTCTTCGACTCCACGTGTTTCTTGACATCGTTAAGGCCACCATGGCTAATGCAGAAATCCGTGCTGCATATTTTACAAAATGCGTTAAGTTCCCCAAGTTTGGTGGCAGCAATAACTGGGTAGCTTTCTGAGTATTTATCTCGAAATTTCTGCACCATTTTTATTTTGCTGTTCCGTTCCCGTATCACTATTTACGGCATTCGGGAATGTCGAACGTAGTCCCGCTGGTTGCCTGCTTTCTGCACAACGTACATGTAATCACTACAACGGCAACCAACGAAACGATGACTCATCGCCTGCCACGCGTAACGAATTTTCCTATTGGCTCCTTCCACAGACTACGATATAACGAATTTTCCCATTGGCTCTCTGGTACACGCATGGCATAGACTACGATCTACGTCGTGGATTCTGATGTCGCTGGCGCTAAACGTTGCAACGGTTTTTTCAGAAGTTTTGAATAAATCTGTGTGTATCGAGGTCCGCTCACTAAAACTGACAATGACCAGACCATTTTCGCTACGAACAATAAAGGTTTTTAGGTTTCTGTTTCTGTCTGTTTACCAACGATTTTTGCTTAATTGTGCATTGTGTTTTGTTCTTCAAGATTCATACCTCGGCGTATAATCCGCACCACGTATAAGCCGCAGGCAACTTTTACCGTGTCAAAATCAACGTATAAGCCGCGGCTTATATTCCGGAAATTACGGTACATGGGATGTTTTTATTAGTAAGGCAGGAATATTGGAAGAGGGAACACAGATGTGTGCATGTGATGTCACACGTTTTGTGTTCTACTATGAACACAGTACATGTATGTGTGACATATTGTTTATACACTGTATCCACAATTCCACATGTTTATTTACGTTCCATTCTTTTCTTTGCAGGAAACAGAAACATGAAAACACAACATGCATACTTGGAAGTACCCTTAATTGTGTTCATGTAAAAAGTCGATGGTAGATGGTATTTTTCCCATTTTCAGGATTTTTTACAAATCTCCCTTTGCCTCAAAATTTTCTTGAAAGAAGAGAAGTAGCCACCAAGGAAAGAAAGATCAGTAGCCTGTGTTGTGCCCAAAACTCTAGTTTCTTGTTTGTGGTGATGTAGAGAGTCTGTAAATCCTCCAAAACTAAACATCTAGGAGGTTCAGGGGGCTTTGTCCTCTTGACCAAAGGGAGACCCAGGCCCGCTACCCATTTTTGCAGGATTTTTTACTCTTTTTTTTTCAAATCACACCCATGATGTGTGTATACATGTGCACTTTATACATACATGTATGTACATATACGCTAGTAAAACCAAAGCTGTGATTGGTTGGAAGTTGAATGCATAAATTATATATACATGTAGGTTGGTGAAATTCTTACGTCGGGAGATAAACAATTGATTTAATTTTGCCCTACACCGACGTGGCCCGCTGCTATATGGGATTCTAGCCGGCCAATTGTCATCGGGCAAGCTCGGTGGTCGAGAGGTTAAGACGTCTGCAGAGCTGCCAACTCTTCCGGATTCTGCGGAAGACTTCGCGTATTTGACGGTAATTTACTTAACTTAAAATATATGCAAGGAGGCATCTCCTTTTGGTGCCAAAAGGAGAGGCCTCCTTGCATATATTTTAAGTAAGTAAATTACCGTCAAATACGCGAAGTCTTCCGCAGAATCCGGAAGAGTTGGCAGCTATGCGTCTGCACTAGTAAGCAGGAGGTCGTGGGTTCGAATCCCGCCCGAGTCGCCTGTGTAGTTTTTTCACAGACACTCGGAAAGCACTGAGTATACAGTGCTATACACATGTCGGTGTAGGGCAAACTTAAATCAATTGCATAAATTATATTATGACATTGATCTAGAGTAAGGACCCACAGTATATTGAACTCTTTCTGCCTGCACTGCGTTATTGCATGACCTTTTCAAGGGAAAAGGTTAATTTGAAGTAAATACACACAGTTAAGTGTGCAGCCATGTCAAATTTCAGTGAGTTTGATAATGTGAACTCACACACTACTACATATAGATCTCTGGCTCTCACAGCAGAAGCAACTGCAGCCTAGTGCAATTAGGCATATCAACAGCTGTGGAGTGTCAATAAAAATGCATTATTCACCAATCAGATTTGTCAAATGTCTGCACGTAAATTGCGTGTTTACTGAACATGTGATGTACACTGTACTCGGGTGAATGCTATTGGGCCAGTTGATGGCCGTATTCGGGTGTCAGCACGGAAAACCTTAGCTGCTGAAGGGCTGTTGCCATGGACCTTATCTTTTATGTATATGTTAACATTGAGCGCCATTTTTGTAAGGAAGGCCATCAGTTACCAAAACTTTCAACCAGGGTTGTCAACAGATTGTGCCGCTCTCCAAAAAAACATTTTTTTTTTTTTAATATGCATTAAATAAGAAGAATTTATGTGAAGATTTCCATTGTGTTCTGGTTAAATGTACCGTACATGCCTGCAGGTGTACAGTATACTTGGTTATAATTTTAAGCAGAAAATTTCACACAGAGCATAAAATAATGGGTCAGCTGAAACAGCCTCAGGGTCTGCTTATTATATGAATTACTGTTGTATTATTAAAAGTGTTTGCAATTTAACAAACCCTTGATATAATTTGAAAACTCCCTTCCTGTCCATTAACCCTAACTCCCTAGGCATTGTATTAAAACAATAAAAATCCTTCAAAATCCTCCAACTGGCTTTGTTGTCTAGGGAGTTAGGGTTAAAACCAACTTTTAGAGATAGCTGTCCAGAAAGGGAAGCAATTCATTGGTGACATTGATCATGACATACATGTGTACACGTACGTGTAAATACAGAATGATGCAAGGCGTGTTTCCTATTCTGGACGATTTAATTTCCTGTTTCCTCTAGTGAATCAAGTGACAGAGTGGACATGCACGCTTATCTTGCCACTCCCTCCAAAATTGGCATCTTAAGAGGTCATGCCGATAATTGGCACAACACCCCATGGAGTCAGTGCGATCTGTATGCTGTGTAGTCGGTGTATGTGTGTACCCAAATCAATCACCATCACTTCCATTCTGAACCAGGCTTGAGATACATGTACATACATTGTTAGATCTAGTATTGTATACTTCACTACAGACTGTATACGGAGCACAGGAAGTAACTTTATCTCAGACTGTATACGGAGCACAGGAAGTAACTTTATCTCAGACTGTATACGGAGCACAGGAAGTAACTTTATCTCAGAACTGCATACGGTACATTGGGCATTGGAAGTATCTTCTTCACAGAACTGCAGAATCTTTGGTTCTAGTACCTGATCAGACAAAGCAGACACTATTCATTGTGTACACATGCATGTATGCACAGTTGCGTACAGAATATTATCAAATCAAACTGCTTATTCGTTGTAGAGAAGTTGTTCGTTGCTTGCTTGGATTTCACAATGTTGACCTGTGCTCAGATGTTTCAACTTCTCATTATGTCTTGGGTAGTTGTGGCGACAGTGAGCCAACCAACCTGGACAATGGAGCCCCCGGACATCATGGCACTCACCGGAGAGACCGTTATGCTCACCTGTGTCATTGGAAATCGCACCAATCCATCCCGTGCAGATCAGAAGCTATTCTGGTACCAAGCTGAACATGGCCAACGTATCAGCCGCAACATGAACGTCCTGGTGGCTGGAGTGGATGGATCACAATTCACCGTTCTCTTTGATCGTTCTATGGGCACCTATACCCTGGTGATGACAAATGTTAGCCAATACCACGGTGGCAGCTATCAATGCATTTACCGCGATCCCATATCAAACGTGGAATATTACTCCGACTTAGCCACGCTCACAGTGCTGGTGCCCCCAGAAGGAGGGTATGAGCAATGTAAAGTTTACCCTCAATCCAAAATCATTCTGTCGCCCACAAGAACACGAGTTCTGGCGTGTGAATTCCCATTTCCAATAGAGGCTGAAGAAGGTAGTTTGAAGTTAAGCAGAAACACAGCTGTGTACCATAGCTGGCAAGAGAAGAACTCAATGGTCCTTCATGGTTTCTTCCTGCAGAACAGAACAACGCTGTTGTCAGAATCTGGAGTTCTCTCCGGAAACCCGGTGTCGGTCAAATTCTGTGCTGTTAACAGTCTTGTTGTGAGTTCATTCCCAGGATTTTGCCGTCTTGTCCCAATCAGGAAAAACATTATTGCAGTCATAGATCCACCAAGTTTCGTCGCCAGTGCCGGGGAAGACATTTCTCTAAGATGTGGCAGTAATGACAATTCAGTTATTGTCGATCATATCTGGGAGTTCAGGGGTATCTTCCCATACGATGGATTTTTTGTGCAAGAAAAAGGCAGCGTCATCACTATTAAGAATGTTGGTTACACCGATGGACAAGTTACGATAGTGTGCCACATCACCACAGAGCTGGGTTTGCGAGCTACAGCCATTGCCAACATCACAATTAACTTTGATGAGTATCAGACAAATGAGCTGGGAAATATGCACAAGGGCCGCACGGAGGAACCAGGTACTATCAGCAGTGAGCCTACCGTGAAGGAAATTAATCCCACTGACCATATGCTTAAAAACATCAGCTTCCTGGTAGGGCCAGGGGTAGGGGTTCTTCTTCTGTTTGTCTGTGCAGTGTTCTTCGCCTGCTGCTTTGTGAAGTGGAGGAGAAAAGATAAAACAGAAGGATACCCAGCCCACGTATCCCAAGAGGCACATGCCGCTGTCTCTCTAACTGCCATAAATCAGAACAACAGCACAGCATCCAAACGCAGGTACTCTGACTCGGTGGCATGCAGAGCGAGCACCGGCGGTGAGAGCTACGAGAACATTGAAGCGTACGCTAATAAGCTCGGCCAGTTCTCCCGCGGAACCAGCTCCTTCCAGTTGAACACAATCCAGCCGCTGGAAGCAAACTTCAAACTGAAGATAGAGATGCCACATCAGCAGTCGCTGAGTACTAGCCTGCCAGCTCTCAACATGTACGGCATTTCTCCAGTCACAGACACTTTCCACTGTTTAGATATGCCCGAGTTTTCCACATTGAAATCATGCCCCAACAGTGGCATTGATAAAAGGACCAAATCCTTCAACAGCACAGATGCGAAGGTCGAGGGCACTTATATGCCTCTAAGCAAAATTGTTATTAAAAGGAAACCCATGACAATGCCCAAGCCGCCAAAGTTTGGAAAAATTGGCAGGTGTTACTGATAGGAATGATTCAAACATGTACTTACATACATGTAGTTTGAAGGGTAATGACACCGGGTAATCTGAGTAAAGACACTGGGAAGATGTACATGTAGCTGTGAGCTCCATCATGGATATCCATGTCTCATACAAGTGCTACAGTATGTGCTCATCTTCAGAAGTGATGTTGTCATCAAGAAGAACTTAAAGACATTTTACTGTATCCAGTGCATAATGTACATTTGTATATTACATACATGTACTACACATGTATAGACCTCTAAGTGATAAAAATGCATCTTTGTCTTGAGGAAAGGGCACTTCAGCATAAGTTAGCATTCTTAGCATTAATGTGCATGCGTGTGAAAAGGTGTATGTATTCCTCAAGCATGTACAGTGTACTTGTACAGTAATGTATGCATGTGTGTGTACGGCTTCAAACAGCCAATCATTGGAGAATTAAGTTGCATACTACATGTACCTGTATGTTTATACATGTATGCACATCATCTGTAGTGAACACTCATTGCAATGCACCATACACATATGCTCTATTGTTGAGCAGATGTTTGCTAAATTGTATGGAGCTTATGTATACTTAAAGTTCATTGAAGTGTTGATCAATGTGGTTGGATTGTTTATAATGCAAATCAGACAAATACGTACATACAATGTATTTTCATGTATGCGTATTCGGCGCTGATCAATGACCGAGTGTTCAGAATAAGCCTTATCAGAATTGCCGCGCGTATGCGCATTGGCATTGGCATTGGCATTGGCATTGGCATTACAAGTACATGTACACAATGTATATGACATAAAACACAATAAAGGGGGCCAACTTTGCATCCGTCACGTTAGCAGTTTTTCCAATGGTTGTTATTTATTTTTAAGTACCTGAAACCGACCAAAAAGTGTTTCGATCAACATGTGCATGGACATGCAGGCTTATACTAGAACTAATTTGAGTTGATTTATTTTTTTTTTTTTTATTTATTTTTTTTTTAACCCTCAAATTTCCATAAAAATTGGACGGAAAAAGTTACCTCACTTTTCCGTCCATTTGTTGATGGAAATTTAGGGTAATTAAAAAAAATAATAGTAATAATCAACTCAAATTATCTTTAGGATAAGCATGCATGTCTATTCAAATGTTGAAATTCTTTTTGGGTGGTTTCAGATATTAAAAAAAAATTACAACCATTAGAAAAATTGCTAACGTGACGGTAGGAAAGTGGCCCCCTTTATTGTGTTTTATGTCATATGACTGTATGTACCTCACGGTTTGGAAATACATGTAGTACTTGTTCTTGGAGTACTCTGCTGTGGTCTAGGTTAGTACATGAGTGGCACACTTCATGTACATACGTACATGTGTAATTGTGCACAATTGGCTATTACATGTAGTGGTTATAGTACTTCACAATAAGAATGACATTCATGGGCAGTGTTGTCCCTATACTACATATGTACAAGATGAAGCATGTTAGTAAATTGGTATTTTTACTGGAAAGAATGTTGAACCCACCTGCCGCTTGTGCACAATTGTCTATTACATGTAGTGGTTTTTAGCAGACAGCAAAATGGCCAATTCATCTCACTGGATTTGCATTCGTGCGTTCATTGCTCAAAATCTCAAAAATTATCATCTCCAATCCTCATATACTGTAGATATTGCTACACTCTTTTCCCTTAAAGAGTATCCTATCATCTTTTAAATGATAATCTCTGATATTTGTCATATTTACATGTAGATAGAAAAGTGGCAATTGTATTCTACATCATTTAATTTTTACTGGTACTGGAAACAGTGAAGGGTTGAAAGGAATTACATTGGTAAAAATGTCCGTTAATACATCCATAAGAATCAAGATTACGTATGTATATGTACAGAATCAATCTGTAAAGATTTCAGAGTTTCATAAATGAGAAAATAGTGAAAATGCGTATTAGATTTTGTTGGCATTCAGTATTAAATGGGAAAAAAACATACAAGTATGCGTGTAGATGTTTGATACAACTTCAAATGAAGTAAGATTTGGAATTTGGCTATTTCCACAGTAAGGTGTGCACAGAATGTGGCATGCACCAACAAATTTAAATTGAATTTAGGCATGATTTGGGCCAAATACGAAATAAGTGTATATTTACCTGTAAAGAGATAATCGTCACAATCAGAGCACAGCTTTCAACAGGGCATGGAATCGGTGTCCTAGTATAATTAGATGAACATATAGTGACTGAAAATTACTGGCTCATTCATGCAGCAGCAACGGTAATATTCATGACCTTATCATGGTGGGTACAGTTAATCTAAAACTACATGTATTATGTAACAGTCCATTTCCATGCCCTGTTGATCGTTACGATACTGTCCCTTTAAATTAAAAAAATTTAGAAAGATACATGAAAGTTTTTGTTGTGATGTTGATAAATTAATTGTATTGACAAGGGGTATTTAACTATGTAACGGGAACAGACACCGAGGTGAATAAAGGCCTATTACAAATGACACGGTATCTCAGTGAAAGTATTTTTAAAAGTTTACACCAAGACAAAATAAAAACTAACCTGAGGAAACCAGCCATCTTGATTTCTTTTTTATATAAGAGGGCCCCAAATGATCATGGAGATTCAACTTTGACCTTGCTTGGTAGCTAGGGTGCAAGCCTCGAAGCATGACATCAGATCTGTGGCACAAACGTATCCAATGAAATCCCTTGAATGGTGCGGCCGAAGCCTGTCTCTCTCCCTGGAATAAAGAGAGAGTTCTTGTGTCCTTATTCAAGATGGCACCGATAACTGCATGATTGGATTTATATGTAAAATAGGTATATCACTGCCCCTGAAAGCTGTTGTAATCAGTTTGCACTGTTACGTTACTTGCCATGTACATTGTACATTGGTTCTTTTTTTTTTTCGTTTTACAGCAACACAGAGAAAAATGTGGCACATTTTGTTCTTATACACGTACTGTAGATTCATTATTATAACAATTTATTAATAAACTGTACTATACACGAATATTAAATTCTTTATGATAAATACACTATGTACAAATAAACAATTGACCAATTCCCGTGCCGCTATCAGTGAAAAACAGGCATGTCAGCATCTCTGTGATGCGAGCCCTCTATGAGCTCATTGCACCCTGCATTTCATTGGACATAGTATTACGGACAAACTGCCAAAAGGGCCAAAGATCACCCAATGAAAACATCTGTACCATCACTTTTTACATATATAGTGCAACTGGTGCAAAGTCTCTCTTTATTAATTGATTTAGTAATAATTTCTTTTAACCCTCCTATGTACAGTGCAGTTGCCATAGAATTGTCAGACCTTTCAAAACCTTTCAAGTTTGCTGTACTGAAGGGTTTTGAAAGGTGAGAAAACTGTCTGACAAAAGGGACCTATGAAAGGTTTCGAAAGGTGTAACAACTCTCTGAACAAACTGGTGTTGAAATGTTTCAATACCTTTCAAAGGGTATTGAAAGGTGTGGTTGTTCAGTAGCAACAAATTCTGGAGGGTTTTAAAGGGTTCATAATAATTGATAGCCATTTTGGCCCGTAAGCAGATTTTGAAAGGTTTTGAAAGGTCAAACCATAGGAGGGTTAAAAAGGTGTAGACTTTTGTACACTTAACGGTACACAGACCTGTACGCGTGTCTGTATTGGTTTCCAGCAGTGGCGTAGCCACTGGGGGGTACGTGCCCCCACAAATTTCCAGTGCCCCCCCCCCCCAGGTGCCCCCCCACGAAAAATCCTTATAGTGCCCCAAAAAACAGAAAAGAAAAAGAAAAGGGAAAAAACCCATACCCCCTGTGCCCCCCCACTGAAAAGCAATGCCCCCCCCTGTGCCCCCCCCCCCCCACTGAAAAAGTCCTGGCTGGTTTCCAGTCATTATTCCCCATCGCCATAACGCCCCTCATGTTCATATAACAGTGTTTTTATAATTTACATGTACTCTGTTATTTGCAAGTACATTACAGCCAACTCTATTATATTTAATTGATAATTTTTTATTGTTGGATGATCTAGATGAGTGCCTCACCCTCACCTTGGTGTTATAAGAAATATATTTTAATTTTACAGGAAGCAAGCATTTCCTTAGTCACGGTTTTAAAATAGTTCCTTCAAAAAAAGTCAATCAACATTTTGGGCTTGGTCAGGGGTTTAAACTTATTGACATGTACATGTAGCTACTTAATGCTAAAAGTTAATACAAGTGAAGGTAACCAGGATATTGGACTTACATGTAATCAATAACCACCTGTAAGCTAAAAGTCGGCCAAATGTACATGCCGCCTAGGTGACTTAAAAAAGAAGGTACGACATTGGTTATTACCAAAAATATTCACATTAACAAACGATGTACTTGGTAAATTGGGACATGTACCTAGGGTACATGAATCAAGCTGAGAAATTATTTTGAAGTGCTTTCATCTAGAATAGAGAAAAGAGTAAATGTTTTGTTGAATATAGAAAAACAGGAAAAACAGTTTTTCATCGCTCTCTCAAAAAGCGTGAGCAACCTAGCAACCTTCAGACTTTCAAAGGATAGTTTTACATATGTGCAGTGTATTTCCTGGAAACTAGAGGGTTGAAACTAGCTAATGCATCAAATTCCAATTTTTATAGCTTCCCTTTAACATGAGTGGTCAGACAGATTCATCAGCATGAAGGAGTTTAGGTTATAAGAGATTACTGATAATTAGCAGAGGGCGTCATCAGTTCTTTTGTGGCTGGGCAAGAAGGGTTTCCTAATAAAAATGGGCGTCAAGTGCATTAACTCTCGCCATGCTCAATGCAACAAGATGCAACAAATATGTCAAAAGTTGTTGCACTCGATCAGCAGATAACAAAATAACCATCATATTAACTGGTTAATTTTGTTGTATAACACATGAGCAGGCTGCACACATGGCCTGTTGTTGCATTGTGTTGGAGTCACCAGGGTGCCTGTGAAATGCCTGTAGGGGGGTGGTTAATTGGGCATAAATCCTGTTGGGAGTCAGCCTTTAATAAGGAGGGCGCCAGAGACATACATAGGTACATATGTAGGATAAACAAGGCCAGTACCAACTTGTGACAGGTTCTTGGAATTATTCTGGTCCCTTGTGATTGCTTCTTGGGAATTGAAATGTCACTTCTAAAAGCTATAGCTAGGCCAAACAAAAAAAAAGTATCCAGTTTCTGGTCATAGGTCGGCTTCAAAATCCGTGCGGCGACGGCGGCGACGCAGCATGCAGAATCCCAACCGATCCAGCAGTTTTGGCTGCAATTGGACATCGTTTCATATAAAGATTTTTTTTTTTTAAATGCTGACATGAGGCTCTGAGGTGACTCATGCGGAGACCAGAAACCTGATACTTTTGGGAAGGGGGGGGGGGGTGGGCCTAATTAACTCTTACATTGGCGACTTAAAAGTTAACCTACATGTACATGTACATAGACACACATGTACCACCTGTTCCTTCAAAGGATAAAAGAAAGGATTTTGTATCCAAAGATACTGTACATTTACGTACAATGTTACACTTTGGTACCCTTATTTAAATAAACATTCATATTAGAAGTGCCTTTTGGAACAGTAAATTCAATAAAGTTGAATAAAGTACCAAGAGTTTTATTGAATTTGGAGGTTTGTTTGAATTTTAAACAAAATTATATTTGATGTACATGTATACACATATGCACAAATGATGTTACAATGTTTTTAGTAACATGTTAAAAGGACACTATCGTCACGATCTAGAGCAGGCATTCAACAGGGCATGGAATTGGTGTACAGTATTAAGATGAACACAGTGACTGAAAATTATACTGGCTCATTTATGCAGCAGCAATGGTAATATGACCTTATCATGTGGGGTATTATTTTCAGTCACCGAGTTAATCTAAAACTAGAACGATTCCATGCCCTGTTTATTGTGACAATATTTTCCCTTTAATTACTCTTTTGCATACCAATTTTATGGAGCTGCTTAGCAGATAAAATTGCTTACCAGAAAAGTTTGCTTAGCGGATTTCTTTGGTTACCAGCCAAACTTTCATACAAAATGTATGCATTTTGGCTGGTAGTCTGTTTTATTTTGCTTAGCAAAACTATTTGTGCAGCAGATCCTCATCACCATGGCCTCCTTAAGTTAAAGTGAAAGTCATGTGAATAAAAATATAATACAAGTTTCATCAGCTCACTCCGTTGTGTTGATCTTGGCATTCATTTTAACATTTTATTTTACATTTTGTGATTATAAATTCTTCTAGAATATTGTATGCACTTGTATCTCTGATAGCACCCCAATCAAACGCATAAACACGTACATGTAAGTATACACATTTTATCATCATTACTGCTCTTCCATAATGTTAATGTTCAACGTTGTGATAAAATGAAATAAAGATTGAATTGAATTGAATTAAAAGATCATTCAAATATATACACACAAAAATTAAATTGCAAATCAGCATCTAGGAATTACAATTTATGTACAATGTGTATGCACATGAAATGAACTCGTAAACAAGAGGAAGGGTGAAAGGAATTTCATGTAGTCGTACATAAAGAGACTCCGTGAGAGGGAAAAAGTTCAAATAAAGACTGTTTACACTACAGTGACACCTTATTTTCTTAGAATAGAGCAGTAAATAGTTCTGAAAAAAATGTTGGTTTCGGAATCTAATCTAATCTAATCTAATCTTACACCATGTCCCGGGGGACGTTGGCTCCACAAATTTTCTTTCTCCACTCCTGCCTATCTTGCGCAGAACTATTTACTCAAAAGAATTCTACATGGTGTCACCACAAATGGTCTTTACTTATCCTTTTTCACCATGCAAAGCTACAAAAAATACAAGGAAAAAAGTTCATGTCATATGAATTACACAAAAAGAACTTCAAAGTTAACACAAGAAAAAAAAGCAAGGAGGGGTGTGACAGAAAGACGATTACTGTATGCCATCATATGAATTACATAAAATGCCGGAAATGAAAACTCATTAACACAAGAGAAGAGTGGAGGGAAGTCCAACTGTCCAACATACATGTAATACATAACATAATAATAATAATAATAATAATAAAGATTTTTAGCGCGCACATATCCACCCTGCTGGGCGCTCAAGGCGCGGAAACAAAGAAAAAACATTAATACAAACAATATACAATGATAGCATAGGGAAAACAAATTATGTACCGAGATACATGTACCTACAATGCAATTACAAATATACATCATCTTTGAAGAGTTGTGACATAAGATGAGTTTTAAGCATCGACTTGAATCTGGTTATACTATGACAAGATTTGAGTTTAGTTGGAAGATGATTCCAGAGTCTCGGAGCTGCGACAGAAAAACGACCTATCACCCCAGTTCCGTTTTGAAGTTGGTTCCTTGAGGAGTGACATGTTGCTGGAGCGCAAATTGCGTGATGGAGTGTAGACTTTAAGTAGTTCAGAAATATAAATTGGAGCAATGTTATTAAAAGATTTGTGAACAATTAACATAAGTTTAAAAACAATTCTCTGTATGTACATGTGTACAGTGTATGTACTTCAAGGAGCTGTTTCAAGGAGCTATTTTCATGTACAGTATGTGTAGGTATGTGTAACTCATCAATAGTATCACAAATGAGTCCAGGGGCGACTCGGCAAGATTTGTGATCACAATTGTTGCAGGCTCTGCAGTGTGACAAATTCACAGATAGCTGGAAACCTTTTTTTCTTCTTAATCCATGGGTAAATATACCCTGTTTATTTATTGATCAAGACAATTTGTCATTTACAAACATGGACCCAATTTTCAAAAGTGAGATTTTGGTATAGGGTGATTCTCTAGATTTTACTCTTTCATTTTTTTATTTTTATGAAAGGTTGCCAAGGCACAAGGCTCTTAAATGCCATTCAAAGTGCAGGCTAGAACTAAAGGAGGGGGGAGATTTGTAGAAATCAGGGGAGGGGGAATCTGATTTCTACAAATCTGGTATCAAATGAAAGAGGAAAATCTAGAAAATCAAACTACATGTATACCAAAATCTCACTTTTGAAAATTGGGTCCAAGTTAAGGGAGGAGGGCCAAAGTCATGGTACAGCCAAGCCTTTGAAAAGCCAGACCAGGCTTGGCCTACCTGGCCTCCTAATTGTCTTTTGTGAGTCCCTAATCCTGTAACAATACAGTACATGCCAATCAACATAACCTGGACTTCTGGAGGGCCTAGCCCAGGCAAGCAGAGCTCATTATATAGGCCAGTAGGCAGGGGAAAAGCCTGGGCCTGGCCGGGCTTCTCAAAGGCTTGGCTGTACCATGACTTTGGCCCTTGTCCCTAAGTGTTTTGCCAGATCCAGTCACAATTATATGTATTCAAACATTTTCTATGATTTTTTTTGTTGGCCAGACTCGTCCCTGACAAATTCATAATCGGCTCTTAGTGTGACCAAAGGAAAAATCCATAACCCTACATGTACATTGATGTACAGTATGCATGTCACAGCGTAGCTCATATTTATTTTTCAAGCTCATTCTATCAAACCAAAATGTTTAATTTTGGCTACTTCCCTCATATTCTGCAATGCAAGGATAGCTATTGTATTGGTTAGACACAATATGTACTGTATGATGTATGTCCTTAAAGGGAAGGTACATGTACAATATTGGTTTTTGGTAATGTTCATGCATTTTAACCCTCTAGTTTTCAAGAAGAATGTCATGAAAATAACCTGTCAATATTTCAGCACCATAGGTGGTCATGTTGTTGAGAAAACGACAAACATTTTTTGTATAAGTCTTGATTTTATGTTAAAATTACAAAAAGTTACAGCCTTTTTTGGGGGGGTAAATTCACTGACATTATGCAATTCCTGTGTTCTGTAATATGAGTCTCTTGCTCAAGGACACAAGTGTGACGGCCGGGATTCGAACCCACATTCTGCTGCTAACACCAGAACTTGAGTCCGGTAAGCTAGACCGCTCGGCCACGACACTCCACACTGGTCGTGACGAGACTGTCCCTTTAAATACAAGTCTTCTCTTTAACTTACATACGTGTATTGAGATGTCATTATTTCATGTACCTTGACTGTGACTCGGCCTAAGAGAATACAAAAGTTCATGTGCACATTAATGTACATGTACGTACATTAGTGGAAATGAAGGCTTAACCTCTTATCTTCCAAGTGTGTACGTGCAAATGAATTGGCATGCACTAAAGTCAAGGGACCCTGGGGAATAGTCAAGCTCCTTATGCTTATACTTGTCACGCGAGGTGGTGGTGAGTTGAAATAAATTGCTTGCCCTTGATGAATTAACGTTTTCCTCTGTTGATGTACACATACTACATGCACCTCTCTACATCCTTCACCTCTCTGTTAATTGCACAGGAACATTTATATACATGTATTTACATGTCCCTTCCCCCATTGCCGCCTTGAGTCCCTTAGCTCCCCCCTCCCCTCAAAAAAACAAACAAACAAACATTGTCCTGGTTCGATCCAGGGTCCAGGATATAATAAAGTACTGTACTTAGTAAATTTACATGCATGTATGGCGATAATAAGGAACCCCCCTTTACACCCTGCCCTTTCCCCTCTAAATCCTTGAGTGGCCAATTACGTGTACATGTACATCCAAGTTAACACGTACATGTATGCAACATGTACATGTTATACAATAGTACTGTTACGAATCTTACCCTTTGATTTTGATAAATACTAGCACCCTCTATTTCACTTGTTCCCCTTCCAATATTTTGCCTACGATGCAATTTCAAGCAGTCTAAGTCCCAGGGTTTGTTTCCCCGGACCCTCGATTGTCCGCTATGAATATGCAATCCATACAAGGACGCTACTTTTGCTCATGCATATCCAGCGCCAACGCAATGCATAATGCAACACCAGCGAGAGCCTTGCGTGCGTGCCACACCCTCCCGCCACGTGGCTTGTTGCCGTCCTTTGGACTTAGTCTATTTTCTGAATACTTTCCTCGGAGTCCACCCCTTCACACCGAACACGGTTCGTGGGTGAACCACGGCCAAACAGTCACCGTGACTGTCCCGCTCAGTCATTAGCCGTGGCCCGCGTGTAGTGCTCCCTGCCCAAGCACAGCCGCTGTTTCCTCTCATGCAGTAATAGCTTAGCATCCAAGCAAATAGCTTAACATGCCCAGTAAGCATTTCCCCCTTGAACACGCCCTCCTTTCTAAGTTGTTACTCACTTCACTTTCGTCAAATACCTTTCCTTATATGGAACAAGGACCTGTTGTATGTCATGATTCTTGCACACGTTTCTACCCTTAGACGCGGAAGCCAAGCTTCTCATTGGCTAAGACGCTAGATTAGGCTTATGTTTTATTCATCCCTAGGCCCAAGATTTCTATATAATCCCCAAGATTTCCTGATCTCAGCAGTAGTGCGATTCCGAATGATATCTGTGCGACTCGATCCATGACAGTGCGATATACCGAACTATTAGTATTACGGTCCAGAGCCTCGTTCATTGAACCAATGGTGCAGGGCGTCGATATGGCCATTGGTTCGCCTACATGTAGCTAATGCGGTCTGGTACACACTCTGGCCCCATCCAGACACCCCGTAGTCAAGCCCGGTGGTCCCCGTCAGAGACCGACCAGCCGCCCGTCTCTCGGTATAGCAGTGCCCGTACCGTATGCCGAGTGACAAGCCGCATGAACGAACGATGGTCCCCACTGACTGTTGGTATTCGTACACCCTATTCGGAACTTAGCACAAGTATATAAGTTTAACTATTGACATGTACCTATACGCTACCACTCCTGTCATACATGTTACTAGTGCCATTGTTAAATAGTGATGTTAATAATAAACCAACCCCATTGATTGAGATTGTCACAACAAAGTTAGTGTCCGACTATTATTTGTTGACCCACAAAAGTGGGGAATGCAACAGTACATTGGATTAATGATGGGCCTTGCAGTTTGAGTCTGTTCAAGTACATGGTACTTTTCCACTGTCGGTCCGTCAAATCCGACGAACAAAAACCTGCTCCAACTGTTTAGAATCTTCCTACTGCTTGAACGTGTGGGTAAGGCTTGAGGAGTTTGTTGATAATTCAGGAAGGCAGTGATGGAGAAGATCTTGCCAAATGCCCCATTCAACAGACATACTGTACTTACAGTACATACATGTATGTGTACAATGTACACTGTATGGATCAAGATTACTTACAATAATTATACTCAACAATTTTGATTTCAGTTACATTAATTGTAACAGTGATTTTTAATAAGTGCTCCAACTGTGTAGTATTAAAGTGCAAACAGTGGCATAACTATGGGGATTTCCCCCTGCCAATGCCCCACTGCATGTATGTACAGAATTCAGATTCAAACATATAAGATACATTGTAAGGGCCTGAAAAACTGGCCTCAATTTCCCCCAGAAAATCTGTTTGTGCCCCTGACTGAACCAACCCTACGTACATGTTATTACGGGAATAAGTAGGCTACTTATTACATGTATGTCAGCTTAGACGTTGAGGATTTTGAGGATAATCCAGGAAGAGGAATATATTGAGATGTATCCATATACCCATTCAACAGACAGCTGACAACTGGTGCAAATTAGCTCCACCACTACAAATTCAATACATTTATTTTTCAATACAATAATGTATCATTTTAGGCTGCAGTACATGCATGAACATTGGAAACGGTACCACAACCAAAACATCAACAGGCTTCATTATACATGTAAATACCCACTGTGCATATTGATTGAATGATTGAAACTTGATTCCATTGATCTGTTTATGACCTAATAATAATAATAATAATAATAATAATAAGTGGACTTATATAGCGCATGTATCCACCAACTGAGTGGTGCTCAAGGCGCATATTATTACCCCTGCTCATAAGGCTCATAAGGCTCATAAATCATTCAGGACTGAAACCATCTCAGCTCCCTGGGGAGTATACAGCTCAATTGCTGCCATTACAGCGCATATAGGGCTAATCAACCAACTCTGCCCTCACAGGTACCCATTTAACCCCTGGGTGGAGAGAAGTAATTATGGTTAAGTGTCTTGCTCAAGGACACAAGTGTCACGGCCGGGATTCGAACCCACATTCTGCTGCTAACACCAGAACTTGAGTCCGGTGTTGCCAGCAGCAGGGTGTGGGTTCGAGCCCCGGTCGTGACACTTGTGTCCTTGAGCAAGATACTTAACCATAATTGCTTCGTCCTTCGGATGGGATGTTAAGCCGTAGGTCCCGTGTACTAGATTAAGTAATGCACGTAAAGAACCCAGAACACTTATCGTGGAAGTGTAAGGGGTTTACCCCGGTGTTTCTGGTTCACATTGCAAGCGCCCTTGTTTACAGGTTTCCTCAGGCTTTCGAGCTTACAGTGCTTAAGTGCGCTTTTCTGAGGCATCCCTTGGTTTCATTACCAGAAATGATAAATGAAATGAAATGAAATGTATAACATGATTCAGTGATTCCTGAATAGTCTACAGATTGCTGGGAGAATTTATTGATAATCCTCAAAGTACACCTGTAGGTATGCACAGTTTTGGCTCCACAACATACACATATGAAGAATTGCAACCTCTTTAATCACATGTTTCCCAACAATGTTTTGCAGGTTGTGGTCCGAACTCTAGAGGAACTGTCACAGCATGGAAAAATCAAAGAGAAGATTTATGGAAAACAGAAGGTGTATGTGGCTGACCAGGTAATTCCATACAAGTACCACTTTGTGACTTGTGTCAATCCAAGTTCAACTGTCTGAAAAGAACATGAACATCTGAAATTCAGCTTGACCATATCTTGCAGAATATAAAGGTTTTACATACATGTCCGTAGTCATACATGTACATGTACCAGAAGTCTATTGCCTACATTTTCATGCCTTATCACATGATCTGCCAGTTTAAACCGTCATTAGACATGCACAACACGTGAAAAGTGTTTAAAATGTTGCAGAGTAACCTTTAGTACTTTACTTCCACCAAAAACTGCTTTTGTGTCCTCACATGGACAAAATGGACCAAGAAATACTTTTGAGTCCTATTTTATTTTGAGCAGTGTAGCTTCGGGCAAACATTCTTACCACTACCGTATGTGAAAAAGTCGTTTAAAACACAGCTTGGCAGAAATCCAATCAATCCAGCAATTTTGGCGGCAATTAGACATCGTTTCATAGCAAAAAAATAAATAAATATAAATGCCAATTCACAGATCTGAGGAGAAGCACGTGGAGACCAGAAACCCGAGACTTTTTTTGGGGGCCTTAAGATATCATGAAATATGTACCTTGGTTTTCTTATATGAATGTGAGAATTTGGTATGGTGCACAAATGTGGCTGATGGCTATGATTTGAACCATGCTTCAAGTTGATCTTAACCATTTCATCATTAGGGAAATTATTATAGACTTATCATGATGTAACCATCTTGTTGTTTCCATTCAAATCCATGAGACCAAATCGAGGCTTGCAGAAAACAGGACAATGCCATCAGTACGACTACACAGGGTGTAATTTTCTAACGTTCAGAAAATTTTACATAAAAGTCTTGGTCTTGATCTAGGATTAGCAGGTCTAAGTCTGGGGACATGGTGGTCTCGATTTCTGTCGGATAAATAAACTTGTATCAACAAATGTTTTCCCCTGTAGAGTCACTTTCCTGCAGTGGATGAGTCCGAGGTTAAGACCATGGACACCACAATCAGTGAGCTCACAACTAAACTACTGATGTCACAGAACACTTCCAAACAACAGGAAAGAGGTAATTATTGTCTTAGACACATCCAAAATATTGTGTCCCCCCCAAATAAAAAAATTGAAATGTTATTATAGTACTATGGTAACCATGGTTTGGTAACCATGGATATGGAGGAAATGTTGCTGCAGTTCCAAAATAGAATAGTTGGCCTTTAGTTGATATTAAAACATATTGGATTTGCAGTGGTTAGGCTACCATAGTTCCAAAGTAGACTAGACCTAATGCAGTGAAGTCACAAACTAAAGGGCCCCCTCATTTAGAGGTAGAATAAGGTCATTCATTGGTCTGTGTATGCACACTGCATACACAGGTACACGCACTCAAAGGCGTGGCACCTGTACAAGCAGCGCATACGCGCATACATGAAGCAATCAGTGACCTTGTTTTGCCTCTGAACGAGGGCGCCCTTCAGTTTGTGACATCATACATGTATGCATTGAAGGGCAATTCCGTGAAAAATAGGACATAAATAAGGGTCAAGTTTTTAAAACCATGTTTGCAGTAAGTGTTGTATATCATCTGAAAAGTAGATTATCTGAACTTTCTAAAAAATATCAAGTTTGACAAATTTCAAATTCCAATGTCTTTTATCTCTAATTGGGTAGTAGGTGAGTTATACAAAGACAAACATCTAGAACTCCTACTTAATTTTACTTAATTTTCCCTTGGCCAGGGAAATGTTAATTGATATTTTTGTAACGTTCGTCACAAAAATTGTAACATCCATCATGGACATAAAGAGCAAATTCCTTCTAAAACCATGTGTTGTTAAAAATTTTACATTTTGTGTTGGGTACCTTAAACCCTCATTTATAAACTGATGCAAATAGTAGGCTTTTTCACAAGTATTTAAAATTCACAGGGATTTTGAACTAAATGTTAAGAGTCAAGAGTGCTTGTCTTTTAAATGTAACGTCCACTACAAAATGTTTTTGAAGACTGACAGAAAAATCAAGATCTTGCTTACTATATTTTATTACACTACGAGTGTCTTGCTATGCTGTCATACTGTAACTGTTCAGCAAACCTAGACTACAAATCTGCAAGACATATATTGTTGGGAGTTTTCTGTGCAAATGCAATGTCCGTCACAACGGAATCGCCCCTAAGGTTTATTATTAACCTATTGATGCCACTACCCCTGGGAAAAGTTCTGACCAATCCGATGTGTGCATGTAAAGACATACACTATGTACAAAGAGAAAATTAGTTTGTATTTTGTGCAGTGCGCTCGCAGCTGAGTGTCATGGAGTGTCGTGGCCGAGCGGTCTGGCTTGCCGGACTCGGGTTCTGGTGTTGGCAGCAGAGTGTGGGTTCGAACCCTGGCCGTGACACTTGTGTCCTTGAGCAAGACACTTAACCATAATTGCTTATAGGGGCAGAGGCAGATTAACAACTGCCTTGTTCTGGACTAGTTACCCCTCCCAGTCCTATTCGCACCGTGAAGAGGCTGGTCATTAACATGTCTTGTTTCGGTGTGAGGGGCTGGTTTCTTCAGTGTGGAGTTGTTGTAACAACTCAATGACTTAGTAGCCCCCACCTTGGAGTGGCCATTGGCCTTGTGTGGGGCGATTTGCGTTAAAAAAAAATTTATTTTTTAAGCTACTCAAGTCAAATTGGGTTAGTATTGGATTATCGATTGTATTTAGCTATCGATTGTTGGTCTATTATCAGTATCATTATTATAGCTCATTTATTAGATTTAACACACTGTGCTTGTAATGTACAATGTAACTGCCTTGTCTTAGCATATCGTTATTTACTACAGAGCTGATAAATATTGACACCTCAATGAGTACAGAGGAGGCAAAGCAAAGACTGGAGCAAGTTGACAAAGAGGTGGGTGTCTTTAGTCTTTACATGTAGTTGTACCCAGGTAGGCCTTGATTTTCATTCTTTCTGAGGCAAGGTCATTATTAGACTGGTCCCCTGTCTATATCCTATGATCCTGTCAAGGATATAGACAGGCTTCAGGCGTACTACTCAAAGGATTTCATTGGATACGTTAACGCGTTGTGCTGAAGATCTGACCTCACGCTTCGAGGCTTGCGCGCTAGCTACCAACCAAGGTCAAAGTTCAGAATCGGGAAAAATATGGCGGCTGCACAGCCAGGATCTGGCGTAATTTCAGGCTAGGTCATTATCTTTTAAGGCTGTGGAAATCTTGGATACCCGGGTACCCAGTAAACAATTTTGTAAAAACACGTAAATGCTCCCGAATGTATAAAATAATTAGTACAAACGCAAGTTTCTCTTGTTTTATTTAATTTCCCATCTATATTAAAAATGACTTGTAGCATCCCCATTTCCCACACACATACAAAAGTAATTCATGTGTCCAACACTCGCACTAATCCAATAACTGCAAACAAAAGTCAATATGCACAAATACCAACTCGTGATACTGGCACAACGGCAGTCAACTCAAAACAAACTAGATACGTCAAACAAAAACCGGCAAGTCTGTGAAAGGCTGTTGGCAAAATGTTACTTCTAAAGCCTTTATCCAAGTTTTCTTCATTTTGTTAACCAAAAAATCGGAGACTTCTATTTGTGTGGCTTAAATGTTCAGTTGGAATTAGGGCATTATTTTACGGTTGGTAACATTTTAAGGGGTAAACCTAAAAAGGCAAAGCTCGGTGCTACTAGGAATGATTAGCATTACTAGGTATAAGGCATTAAGTTTTCATGGTGCAATCATCTTGTCTCAAGAAACAAGTCAAAAACCAAGGCAGGATCTTCCACTTCCTCTATCATGATTTGCATCACCATCATCTGCTTGACTCCATTTCCTGTTACTCATTTTCTTATAAGTTGAATCCTCTCTTATAATTTCCTGAAGGATTTTTCTTAAGGAACCTTCGAAATAGTGTGGGCTGAACCGAGGAAGGGTCAAGTGCTGAATCAGGCTGGGCGGGACCATGAAGGGGCCAAGAAAGTGGATCACGGTTGGCCAGATTGCCAGATTAGGCATGGGCCAAATCCAGAATAATGTTTCAGGATGGGCGGGACCGTGGAAGGGTGATTGGGTGATTGTGACCATGGTAGGGCCAAGTTTAGCATAACAGTACTGGGGTGGTGGCGGGGGGGGGGGGGGGGATGGATGGAATGTGAATGTATGGCTAAATATACAATTTCATTATGGTAGAATCACCTGTGATCTGTAAAAAAAATCAGCTTTAATATTATCTTTTATCTAGTGTTAAAGTGAAACTTATCACCATTTCAGATCAAGCACAACCAAGAGAGGTTAACCGCCATCAAGTCTGTGACCACTCACGTCACACCGGAAGAAAAAGATGGGATTTATGCCAACAAAGCCAAATACGTCAAGGAATGGAAGAAGAGGAAACGAATGGCAAGTACTCACTCAAGTCAATTAATTAATCCAAATTGTTTGGATGAGCAATGACAATTCTCCAAACTGGGATTTCGTATAAAGTGTCCTCCTTGGACGACTACTTCCCCAGATTATATGTACATGATATATGTAACTTTTGCTGCATGGTTTTGGTTTGTATGTCTTCATCAGATTGGCACCCCAAAAACAAAAGTATTGGCAATTTAGGAAACTGGCAACCAAAAGTTTAACTTAATTAACAGAGCCATTAATTAAAGGGACGATATCATCACAATCAACATGGCATGGAATCAGAATGCTAATTTTCGAATAACTCAGTGACTGAAAATAATAACCCTCATGATAAGGTCATTATTACTGCTGCTCCTGCATAAATGAGCCAGTAATTTTCAGTCACTGTGTTCATCTTAAACTAGGACACCGCTTCCGTGCCCTGTTGAAAGTTTGTTCTGATCCTGACGATATTGTCCCTTTAACCACCATGATATTGATGTTATAGAGCAGATTACAAAGAATTATACAGTGTTCCACAGAATTGTGTAAGCAAAGTATTGCTAAAATGTTTCATCCATGTGTAAACCAGCCTCGTCATCAGCCCTCAATTACAGTAGTGCTGCCTTATATTGTATTCATTTCCTTTTTTATATCATACATTCGTAAACCAAGGATTCCCCAAAAGTTCCTACAGCATTGTAGCTCATAAGCCCAAAGAAACCTGTGTAAAGAAAAAAAAAAGTGTTAAGAGTTTTAGATGTGAGAGGAAAACCCCCAGACAAATATTCCACTGTACAGGTCCAAGTGGGATTCATATTCTGTCTTTCGTCTAATGAAACTAAGGATTCCTCATAGCTTGTAAGCCTAAAGAAACCTGTGAGGAGAAGACAATGATGAAATGTTCAGAGTTTCAGATGTGGGAGGAAAACCCCAGACAAATATCCCAGGGAGAACCCATGTAATCAGGTAGGGAGTGAAAAACCCAATCCACATACATGTCAGCTCGGGTCCCAGTCGGATTTGAACCCGGGTCCACAGATGTGAAAGGCAAGGAAAGTAATGCTATAAAACCAACCTGATCCCCCGTAACTGACTTGACATGACTTACATTTATGTATTTTTCCATTTACGTTCCTTCTACAGACCATGGACATCGTCAATGCCATCTTAGAAGGATACCCCAAAACCAAGAAACAGTTATTTGTAAGTTCCACAAATTGTTTTAAACTGCAATAAATCATAAATAAATTAACATATAATAAAACAAAGAAATATGAAATTATAAAAAAATATACATTTCACTGCTTGGTCATAATAATAACAACACTGGACCATTATCTGCACCAGTATCTGCCAAGTTTGATGCTCATGGTACATCAACATTATTACCCCTGTCATTGGGCCAGTTATATCATTCCTTAGAACCATCTCAACTCCCTGGGGAGTATGCAGCGCATGCTGCCAAATGTGTAGTGCAACGAGTTTAATCAAACACAATTACCATCTCTGCCCTCAAAGGTCCCCATTTATACTCCTGGGTGAAGAGAAGCAGTTATAGTTAAGTGTTTTGCTCCGGGGACACAAGCAACACGGTCGCGGCTAGGATTGGAATCCA
The DNA here is from genome assembly GCA_029582265.1 of Zoroaster sp. YZ-2022. Classification (NCBI taxonomy): domain Eukaryota; kingdom Metazoa; phylum Echinodermata; class Asteroidea; order Forcipulatida; family Zoroasteridae; genus Zoroaster; species Zoroaster sp. YZ-2022. The sequence goes on along the minus strand of CM055830.1, from coordinate 6,724,533 downwards.
CATTCTGATGACTCGGCCATCCAATGCACTAAACCGCTCGGCCGTGGCACCCCACTTGTCATCAACAAGTTATACTGTTATTATTTGTTATTCCCAACAAAGATTCAAGTGTGAATTAGGGTTACATGTATACTTGTTTTGGGAAAGATATAACAGTTTTCAAGATATACATTGCAGTACTTTCAAGTGCTACATGTACATGTATATTATGTTTGGAAATTGTATAAATGGTACTTATAGCCTCTGTTGGTTCTCAAGACATGAGCGATTGGTTCTCAAGATATGAGCGATTGGTTCTCAAGATATGAGCGATTGGTTCTCAAGATACATGTATGAGTGATTGGTTCTCAAGATATGAACGATTGGTTCTCAAGATATGAGCGATTGGTTCTCAAGATATGAGCGATTGGTTCTCAAGATATGAGCGATTGGTTCTCAAGATATGAGCGATTGGTTCCTAAGATAAAATAGGACTCATCAGTTCCTTAATGTGACCATAGAGCTAGGACCTACATGTACATGTAGCATAGGCCCTCCTTTCTATTTTTTTATATTTTTTTGGCAAATTGCGTAGAAGGAAAACCCCTTCCCTGTTCATGCTTAATGCTTTTTTTATCGCCCATTAAGAAATGTCCTCGGAGACGGTTTGGAAAATCTGATTGGTTGAGACGTCTGGGGGTGCATTAACAGCAGTGTGCAGATTTTAATTAGATAGGCCGGATATTATCAAAATCAGTGCAGCATGTATGTACACGTAGTCCTCTTGCCAGCTGTTACAATGAGACACTGCTCGATGCATGTTTCAAAATTAAGCCATTCAGACTGAAGGAATTTGTTTGGCATCATGATAGCTTCGTTTTCATCTTTGCTAAAAACTTGATTTCATGTTTTAGAAATTTCTCTTTCTAATTTTCTCTTTTTCAACAAAGATTACTCATAATTGAAACAAATGCGAACGGAAGTGATGAGCTTTTATTATTGAGTACATGTACAGTATCCGTATATAACTTTGACGCTTGGTCTTTATACTGCAGGATAAAGAGCTGTGGGGTTATGTCCACAGGTGGTAAGGCTCAGTCCTTTATTGCCTGTGGCCATGCATCCAGAGGTCTTTATATCCTGCAGTGAAGACGTACCGCACCGAACAAACTTTTATTCCCTAATTCGTTTACATCCAGTTTTTATAAATGTGATACAGGTATGAGTCAGTTTGCATGGAAATTGGTATTAAGGAAGTGATGGAAATGATGGAAATATTTTACAGTAGCTGGGTCCCTGGGCCCAATTACATACACGTATACAGCCCAATTTCCTGTTTTGTGGTTGACGAACATGTGGTCAAATGTGCATGGCAGAGTTGCTCTCTGGATTTGCTATTAATGTGGTATGGGTACTTTGGGTAGTTTTGTCCCTCTTATCACCTGTAGAGATTGTTTTACACAATACAGTGGTGGTGAGATATTTCATTGAAGTCCGAAAACTGTTATTACATGTACGTGTATGCTATAATTTTTAGTATACATGTATTTTGTATTGTATTTAAAGGGACAATATCGTGACAATTAACAGGGCATGGAATTGGAGTGCCAGTTTTACATGTAGATTAATTCAGCTGAAAATAATACCCGCACATGATAAGGCCATATTACTATTGCTGCTGCATAAAGGAGCCAGTTGCAGTCACTGTGTTCATCTTAAACTAGGACACCGATTCCATGCCCTATTGAAAGTCTCACTGATCATGATGATTCTGTCCCTTTAACCGATTACAGAATCCACAAGGGTGCTCAACATGAAACCTAATTTTAAAAACAAAACTGTAAACAAAACTGTAAATTCAAATGGGGGAATAAGGAGTGCCCCCTCAACTGTCTCCTCAATAGTGATAAAAAATCACAAATGCTATCATCAACTATTGGTCATCTTATTTGTAACAGGAGTGTGATTTGTCCGGATTTTTTTGGATTTTTCAAGATTTTCAGATTTTTACAAATCACAATGATGTGATCCTCCGGATTTTAAAGATTTAAGCAATAAAGGAAAGCATATAGATTTCACCCCAGCGCTGTTCACAACAGCGGCCCCAATACCCCTAGCAGAATTTACGTGGATTTTTCAATCACACCCCTGATGATGCAATGACAAACTGTTACCCTTGAAGTTGCAGGGCTTCATAATTTCAAACCCGACTTCTCCCATGGACAATTTGTTTTTGTGTGTTCACGAGTTGGATCCAAAACTCCATATACTGTTTCTACACACAGAATGCCACCTTCCGAAACATAGTTAACCCAGTAGTTCTCAAATCATTCCCACAAACCTCGTATCAACCTTACATACTTGAGCAGGGTTCGTACGGACCTTGAATTTCCTTGAAAGTACTTGAATTTGAAAAAAAAAAATCAAGGCCTTGAAAATCCTTGAATTTATGAAGAAACCAAAAAAAGTACTTAAATTTAGTTAAAAGTCCTTGAATCTTATTTTGATGCCTCCAAAAATTAATTCATGATATTTCAATCAAATGGCTTGTAAGTTTTTTTTTCGATACCTGGACACTGCTTTCCAAAGCTAATGTTTTCAACCCTTCGGTCCTTGAATTTCTTGATAAAGGGTCTTGAAAGTCCTTCAAAAGTCCTTGAAAAGTCCTTCAACGTTACTCCCACGTTACTCCCCCTAACCTGTACGAACCCTGATTGAAAACCTGCTATTGAAAACCTGATCATGATCAAGTAACTCAGGTTGTTTACCAGAACAGGGTGCATAGTACAAATGTATGTACATGGAGTTCCATGGTCGAGCGGTTTAGTGCATCAGATTTGTGTTCTGATGGCTGAGTCGTCAGAATGTAGGTTCGAATCCCAACCGCGACCGTGGTACTTGTGTCCTTGAGCAAGACACTTTACCATAATTGCTTCTCTCCACCCAGGGGTAAATGGGTACCTGTGAGGGCAGAGTTGGTAATTGTGTTTGATTAGCCCATATGCGCTGAAATGGCAGCAATTGAGCTGTATTCTCCCCATGGAGCTGAGATGGTTTCAGGAATGATTTATGAGCCTGATGAGCAGGGGTAATAATGTAATGCGCCTTGAGCACCAGTTTGGTGGATACGTGCAATATATAAGTCTACATTATTATTATTATTATTATTATTATTATTATTATTATTATTATTATTATTATTATTATTATTATTATTATTATTATTATTATTATTATTATTATTATTATTATTATTATTATTATTATTATTATTATTATTATTATTATTATTATTATTATTATTATTATTATTATTATTATTATTATTATTATTATTATTATTATTATTATTATTATTATTATTATTATTATTATTATTATTATTATTATTATTATTATTATTATTATTATTATTATTATTATTATTATTATTATTATTATTATTACATGTAAGCCTATGTAAATGTATTTGCCTCCAGGGCATTTCTTTGATACAGCATGCCCTGTTTTATTTACCATGAACAAGCAGCAGTATTACACATACAAATTTGGAAACCCTGTTTTTCATCAAGTGGACAATTCCATGGTTACTTATGTTTTTGAGGTATTGGGCCCACTCTTAATGCCATAATTTCCTTATTTATATGTTTCACTCATCAGTTTGTTCACAGTAGTGGCATTATACCCAGACCTTACTCATCAGCACAAAAAAAGTATTTCAGAAACTGAGTAAGGTATGGGAATAACTGCTGTAAAAAATTTATTAAAAAAAAGTATTAACCCTCCTACTTCTGGTGCCTTTTTCAGACAAGTTGATGCACCATTTGAAACCATTCGTTTTGTGAAAGTGTAGTGTATCCACCATTCAAAACCATTTGAATGATTTATAAGCGTACATTCACCATTTGAAACCATTCGGCTATGGAAACGCACCAAGGTGTAGTGTATCAACCATTCAAAAACCATTTGAATGGTGGTAAAGCTTGCTACCAACACTTTTCAAATGGTATCACCATGTGAAAACCAATGGCCATTTTGGTAAGTGGAAATTTTGAATGGTTTCAAATGGTCAAACAGTAGGAGGGTTATGGCATTACAAGTGGGCCCAAAACCTGAAAAATGTACCGTGAGTAACCATGGTATTACTCAAAGACATTATTTGGACACAGCAATTTCCATTCCTGGATAAAAGCAGTGTCTAGCTACATGTATATTTGGCATTTTCAATTAGCATTCATTGTCCTCCGTTTTACATTAAACTTAACACTTGGTGTAAAAAAGTTGATGATCGGATATCAAACATACCTTGAATTCATTCTGTCTGAGGTGCAATCTTTGTCAGTCTTTTTTCAGGTGTTATGCCGTAATTATGCATGTGTGCATTTTGTTGATGAATTGGTGTACTAAAATTCCACATAATAATAATTAATACATACTGTAGTTCATGTTTCAAATATCGCTCTGAAAGGGTATCAAATAAAATTATATGTTACACCACTTTAAAGTGAAGTTAGAGACTTGTAATTTTTTTCACACTTTAATAAGATTTGATTTGATTTGAATTTATTCGGATAAAAAGATGATAAAAGTACAAGACACATTACAAAAATACAATAAAAAACATACCATATTTATCCAAGGATAACCCAAAAAGCCAATAAAATAGGCTTATTTCCATTGGGGTCCTTAGACTCTATCTATTGGAAAATGAGTGCATCACAAAACTGAATTTGACCTTAGAGTGCCTCTTTAACATCAGAACAAAAATTTATCATTGGTATATTTTCCCTTTTAAGGCGAAGGCTCTTTGTGAGGGAATGCTTTAGGCCAAAAAAAGTCTCCAGTTTCCTACATGTAGGTCGGCTACAGAATTGGTCTGGTGACAATCGATTCAGCAATTTTGTCTGCAATTTTGTCTGCAATTGGACACATCGTTTCATAGCGGGAAAAAAAAATAATACCGATGCACGGGTCTGATGAGGCGACATGTGCAGAAACCTGAGATTTTTTCTGAAATCTTACTCAGTGTAAACAATTTCCCAACGTTTCATAGCAAAAAAAAGAAAGAAAAGAAAATGCCAGCGTGTGGGTCTGAGGCGACGCATGCAGGGACCCGAAACAGGAGAATTATACATGTATTTTTGGCCTTATACTTTTTGTGTAGTTTGTATCCATAGATAAGTCGTGTTTGTGTAAATTCAACACATGTTTTGTTTATGTCTTTTGTCAATAGGAGGATGTTGGATTAGAAACGGATGAAGAATACAATGCGACTATTCCGGAGTAAACAGGTGCGTTGTCAGACTACGTCACAAGCAAAAGAGAATCTTTTAAGCATGACCTTGGGATGAAGATTGAATAGATCAAGCACATACAAATCCCTGATTAGCATTTAAATTAGCATTGGTAAATAGGTTATAACAAAGAAGAAAGCTGATGAAGACATAAATCTCCTCATACAAGTGTCTGTCATTCGTGAATTGTACAGTTTTAACCCTAACCCCCTAGGTATTCTGGCTAGGAACCTTCCTGAATCCTCCAAAATCTATCGGTGCACTTTTGGAAATATACCCTTATATTTAAAAAAGGAGCATGCATTTATGGTCTATATATGCTTCTTGCCATGTAGTAATTTTGCCGCATTTGAAGAGGTGAAAGTACCAGTTTCCAACAGTGCTGAATTTTTCCCAAAAAGTGCTCTTTTGAGGATTTGGCAGGGTTTGGGGTGGTTAGGGTTAATAAATACTGTAAATACAGCAAATCTCAATGCATTTTCATTATTTTCTCCTTAAAATGACAGTTTGTACATGTATGTTTTGATACACAATCCATCTTCGCACGCCACAGGAGGGCTTTCTCTCTACACGAACCGCTATCAAACACAGGGTCTTGGGAAACTTGTTGAATCTGCCCCTGAAAACGAGGGGAAACCACTACGCATGCGTCAGTTTGACACGCTAGCGTGGCCCACATTTTTGGGAAACAAATTAAATGGTTTATAAGCGTGCGCAGTAAAAATGTGGGGTACACTAGCATATCAAATCGGGTGAAGATCGGCAAGTTTCCCAAGACTGTGTTTGATAGCGGTTCACGTAGAGATGGCTCCCTCCTGTGGCGATGGCTCATGTATCATAAAGTACAAAGACAGTCTTGAACCACTAAGACTATGTAATAAGCTGAAACTTTCGGAGATTTTTTTAAAAATGTTTATCGTGATTCAAAGAGAGTAAAACATACTCGTAGAAGCTGTATCGCCAACATTTCCAAAGACAGTACATGTACCTTCTTCTTAATAATTGTAGTTATCATGGGTGTTGATGGAGGGGTGGGAAAAAACTTGTGTGTGGCCTGCATGGAACAATAGACCGGTCCTGATTTGGCCCTAAGCCCTGCCATCCTACGAAACACTTAGAACTCATTCGTGCCACCCATGCCACCAGCTTAACCTTGAACACGATAAAGCTTGACAGAGATAGCAACAGCAACTGACATAAAAAGCCAACCTGATTAGTAAACCTAATTTGGTGTTTGATGGACAGGCTACATTGGTCAATTGAGACATCACAAGGGTAATCCACACCCAGGCAAAATATCCAGTTCATGTTGGACTTTGTCTTGGCAATTGCTGGTGACTTTTGCTTGTCAATCACACTAAATCCTTAAGCATCTATAGTACCTGTATCTGGTTTCATGGTAGCCTTCATTATGCTTTGGACACCTCTCTGTTAGGTCAAGGTTACTGTTAATAAGCTGCTAGTGCTAATAAGGTGTCTGTTGCCTTGTTTTCTTTTTGCTTGGCTAGTGAAAGTGATTTATGACCGACTTTTTCCGACTTATAGCAAATGTTCATGCCCAAAGTGTCTGGGTAAGCTTACCAAATAATCACAATATTTTACATTGTAATAAAGAGCAGATTGGCCCTTTTTTGTGGGGTTCCGGCCAAGGATGAGGGAGTCAAGTTTATTGACCGTAGAATTGGGCTAGTAGCTTTTTAACAGTGACCTTGACCTTATTATAGTGATGTCCAAAGGATTTAATGAAGATTATCATGAAACCAGAAACGGGTACAGATGCTTAAGAATTTAGTGTGATAGCGTGACAAGCAAAAGTCACCTGCAGTTTGCAAGATAAATGCATAATACAGGCTTGTGATTTCTCAGGATTTTTTCCTGATTTCAGGATTTTTTTTACAAATCTCCCTTTGCCTCAATCTTGAAAGAAGAGAAGTAGCCACCCAGGAAAGAAACAAGTAGCATGTATTTTGTCTCAAATTCTAGTTTCTTGTTTGTGGGGATGTGTGCATGGAGAGTCTGTAAATCCTCCAAAATTAAACATCCAGGAGGTTCATGGGACTTTGTCCTCTAGACCCGGCAAAGGAAAGACCCAGGCCCACTACCCATTTTTCAGGATTTTTGTTTTACTTCTGTCAAATAATGATAATAATTGTCTGTTGAATCATGGAGGAAGGAAAACAGACTCCTCCATGGTTGAATTGAATGCTCACTACGCTATGTTTCTCATGTACGCATTAATCACAATGTGTTCCATGAGTGACCATTTCATTGTCAATCTTAGTGCAAATAGAACCCGAGTTACATACGTGTATGTTTGTTTTCAAACTAGCTGAGGCCAAAATAAAGTCTCCTGTTTCTGGTCTCCATGTGCATCGCCTCAGACCCGCGCTTCTGCATTTAAAAAAAAAAAAATTGGGCTTTGAAACGATGTCCAATTGCAGCCAAAATTGGTGGATCGATTAGAATTCTGCCGTCCTGTGTTTTAAACGACTTTTTCACATGAACGTTTGCCTGATTTGTGAGGTCACTCTTAGCCACCATACTTTGTGTATGGAAAATTTGGTCTGGTTCCGTATACATGTATCATTTACATGTATTTCTCTTGTTGGCAAAAAAAAAAGATTACCCCAAAAAAAAAAAAAAAAGCGCACCAATATTGAAGCTGACCTACATGTATAATGACCAGAAATCTGAGACTTTTTTGTTTTTGGCCTAACCAAATTTGATTAAATGTTCACAGATAATGGTTTCAAGTTACTTGTATTATAAGAAAACATTTTTGGACACCCTATTTATATAGGCACTTATTACTGCAGTTCAATGTATATGACCTACATATTTTCAAACATTTGAATACATAAAATATGATACATCATGTACATGTACATGTACATGTACAGGCAGTTTTTAAAAGTGTGCTGTGAAATGTTATGAGCATATGTATAGCTCTTTATACAAATTTGAATGGCTCCAGGGCCAAGCAGAAAATTATGCTAAGCACATACATGTATTTTTGCTCAGCAAAAAGACTACCGGCCAAAAGGCATGGATTTTATATGAAATATGTTGGCTGGTAACCAAAGGTATCCGCTAAGCATTTTTTTTCTTTTCTGGTAAGCAATTTTATCTGCTAAGCAGAGAAGTTTGCTAAGCAATAGAAAACAGACTACCAGCCAAAATGCATACATTTGTATGAAAATTTGGCTGGTAACCAAAGAAATCTGCTAAGCACTTGTTTCTGCTTAGCAGCTATGAAATTTATCCCTGTTCCCTACACATGTACAGTAGCTCACCTCAAATTCAGTAATTCTACCCAAATGAAAGTCATTGTACACAAAAGGTACAATATTGGTGATGTGGAGATTTTGCACATTGTATTTCAGATCCGTCCAGTGAGGCCACATTATTTTGGTCAATAGTACTTGCTGGGCCCACACATTCAAACTTGAAATGATATGTTCTATAGAAAACAATTTCCTGCTGTGGTTTTTTTCCCGCCCACTTACTGTCCACACTTATCATTTTCACAGGTAATATCATGATGCTTCACATGAATCATTATAATCCCCAAATTATCATTGGCGTCAATACTATTGCTGACGTGCATCTATCCATATATATAAATAACACTGTCTAAAGCCTGTTCAGCTGATGAGCCTTCAGTCAAAAATAGACACACTGCGACCTTTCCGGGGTGACATTAACCTAATCCTTGGACTCGTATTTAATGAAGAATGAATCATTGATTGCATTTATATCACAAAGATATGGGCTTACACCTTTGAGAATTGGGTGTTCCTTCCTCCATGGTTGTATAAACGGCAATTATAATATAAATTTTTCATTGTAGGACCTTGCAGTGACCAACTTGGTCATTATCATCTTGGCAAAAGATGATCAGTCAATAATCCCTACCTTATTTAAAGGGATACAATCAACAGGGCGTGGAATCGGAGTGCTAATGTAAGCTGACATCTGGGGGGGGGGGGGGGTCTAAAGCTTACTCGTTGTAAAGTTAATGATGGTATCAATCGTCCCATGATAGAGCTTTCTGTCATTGGTCAAACTATTTCCCAACTTATTTTTTTGATTTCTTCAACTGAAAATTACATGTTACAGTGAACACAGTGAGTTTGAATGCATTTTATTTCTCACTAGTTTTCTCATTAATGACATAATAAGCTAAAACTACTTTCACAGTTTGGTTTCTGTACATGTCTTTTGATTTGAGGGTAATTATGGATGCATGTACAGAAATGTTACCACAAGTGGCCTCGAGTGGGGGTTGGTGGTGTCACATGTATGACAACATTTCTCTATGTATACATTATTTCACCTGCATTTCAGGTAACTCTTGATGTCTTCCTATTCTTAATTCAATAGGAGAGTAACCACATACATGTAGCTGTTCTCAACTCAGAGAGGTGGGGCCACAAACATGACTCTTTGTGTCATGTTATTAGAAGCTATCCAAGAGGGAAGTATCGGGCCAAGGCATCTGTGCGAATGTGATCTCCACGCCAGCCCGAAGATCGGACGTCACGCTCTTAATTAGGCTTGTGAATTATGCCAGATACCGGCCCTGCAGCCACCATGTTTGTTTCATGGAGATTCAACTTTGGTTGGTAGCTATAGCACGATCCTGGAAGCGTGACGTCAGATCTTCAACCCAACGTATCCAATGAAATCTCTTGAGTGGTGCACCGCAGGAGCCTTTGTTGTTGTGGATAAAGACATTGGACCAGTTTATCTCCACGCCTGACTATTAGTGTATTAGTAAATTCTTCAAGGAGTGTTACCCATTTCTTGGATGAATCATATTTTTGGCCTTGAGGCACGTGTGTACGTAGCACTATACAAAACCATGTTCAAACCATGTGAATTTTAAGCATTCCTTGAAATGCACGCGTGATGTGTGTACATTGCACTGCCGTATTGTACATATACATGTGTGAATGCAGCAACATGCATTAAAACTAAATTTTTGATTGGTTTATTCAGAAAAGAAAAATGAAAAAAAAAAAAAAGAGAGAACAAAAAGTGAAGAACTATCATAGAAGATATTCATGATAGTTGTTGAAATCCACCGCATCGTGAATGCACTCATCAGTCGGTCACACCACACGTTTGAAGCAAAGATGTTGCAGGGGTCTTGATATTAAACTACCAAAATGGATGTGACCATCCCTTGCTGTCAGGGGCCAGTCTAGGAAAAAGAAAATTAAAGGGGAATCACAGAAAACAATGAAATATATATATGTTCTTCAAGTCAGTGTAAGAAATGTAGTTGATTTCATAGGAAATTTGATTAGCTTAGCCCTATAACCACCCAAATTCTCCAAAATCCTTCTGGGTTTGCCTGATTTTGATACTCCACTTCTGTACTCCACACATACAGCTACAGCCCAGCGAATAGAGCCATGTGTACCAAAATCCATCAAACTCTAGATCTACTGACTGCTTTTGTTGGATTCAGGATTGTGTATAGCCAAGCCATGGATGCTTTACACTTGCTACTGTTACCAATTGGGGTACCTTTTTACTGCATGTTGATGGATTTCGGAGGATATGGGATGGTTCCTAGCAAAAATGCCTAGGGGGTTAGGGTATACCAGAAGTTTATTACCTACTTGAAGTGTGCCAGTCGTATAATAACCTAGTCCACGGCATAGTACTGTAAGAACAATGGATTTGGGCCATTCAGTGACGTATTCCACAGAGTGAGGCACTACATGTAGGTCTCGAAAAGAAGCAGTGTATCCTGGTTGCCTGTAGGTATGCACAAGGCGTGCTTAACACACGTGTAAGTAAGACTGATTGCGGTGACACCATGTGGAATCTCAATTGAGTAGTAATTAGTTCTGAAAAGAACTGGGGGTACAACTCGACGTTTCGATCAGTATGCTCTGATCGTCCTCAGGAGAATGCCGGACTCTGGAAAATGCTGCTGCTTAAGTAGACTGCTGGAGGATCATCCCATGAATGGATGCTGGAGGATTAGTTCGTTGAGGCGCGCAGGCGGGAAACTGTGAGACTATGAGACTAGGATCCTAGGGGTTGGGGGAGAGGAGTGTGTGCTCACTGAACTGAATCAGTTGTTAACAAGCACAGGGAAAGGAGGGTGGTTGACTTAGGATATAGGGGATCCCTCAGTCTGGGGTGGGTTATGGACTTTGGATATAGAAGATCCTTCAGTCTGTAGTATAGGTCGCCAAATGTCGCTGATGAAGAAACCGATGTCCTGTGGCACAGTGTCGTGTTTGACGATCTCGATGGCCTCTCTGATGCGTCTGGGGTGCCATGCGTCGATGGGTGTGATGAGTTGGGCTGCCTGCCAGTCGATTTGGTGGTCCTTGATGTGCGAGTGCTTGACGATGGCGGACTTCTCGAAATCTCCTCTGCGGCCGTGTGCTCGGTGTTCCTTCAATCTGATGGGGAGGTTGCGTTTTGTTTCGCCAATCTGATGGGGAGGTTGCGTTTTGTAACACACGTGTGTTTAATGCGTACTGCACTGTGTAAACGTGCCAATAAAAGTATTTATGCGACATTGTACTGTAACCAGGTGTTCTAGTTCACAACCCGTTTTGTTCTGTGGAAACTAGCAAGCTGCGTCAAGAGCTTAGCAGGGTAGCTAAACTCGTTACAGGCTGCCACATGTGTGGATAATAGACCTCAGCTTATACTGACTACTCTGGTCCCGGACTTTTACATGGAAATAGTCATTTTATTTTTGGGAATTAAAAAAACAAAACAATGTAAACTTTTCCCATCAACATGCAAATGGGGGAGACCTGCTTATAAGGGCCCTGGAAGATTTTGGATCATAAATGCTCTTAGGGGCAAAATGAGCATCAACTGACCCATGTTATAAAAATGTAAAAAATTACATTGATTTAGGTTTTGTTTTGTACAAATTGTATTCACTTTGACTTTCCTATTTGTAAAACCATCGTATTACACAACCTGAGCATAAGGATTTACCATGGAATATGAGCGTTTACTGACTAGTGTTATTTGAGAAAATAATAAAAGTTTAACAATGTCTGTGCTTTTTGTTTTGTTTTCTTTTCTTTTGTTTTCTTTGTTTTCTTTGTTTTCTTTCTTTTGATTCTCTGTCTAGTGCAAAGCCATTATCAGGGGAAAGGGCTCTGGTGCCCACTTAAGGGCCCTGGAAGGTCAAGAAAATGATATGTTCTTAGAGTGAATCATAGTGTCTACTAACTATGGGAGAACCATTGTTATATTAGAAATCAACATAAATAGGAAATCAAAATTGAAATATATTTTTCATAGTCAATTATGCTTCAGTGTAAAATATTTTATTTCTTGACTCTTGCCTATTGGATTTTGCAAAACTTATTATTTTGTTTGCAGTTATTATAATTTCCCCTGCCATATAATAATAATAATAACGACTAGAGGTACATGTATTGAGTTTGTAGAAAACAAATTCAAGGTGTTCGAGTGTGCATCATGTGATGACGTCATCACCGAAAGTTATTAAAAGACAAGTTACTTCAGGAGACTTATAGACTAACTGACTCGTGTGCACAAATGATAGGCCTGGCGCCTGTGTGGGAAACGGCTATGTGCTTGCGAAAATGACCTGTTCAAATACATGCACAGAACGGTGCTTCATAATATTTTTCCTTTAACTTACGATTTCGACCGGAAGGAGAGGTCAGATTAGGGTCATGTCTGTGAACGAAATGTGACATAGTTCATGATCTTTCAGATGATGCAAATAATGTGTAAGTATATTTTATGGTTCATGAGATATGATTTTTTTGAAATATTACAATTAGATTTTTGTGTATTTCGATATCAGATGACGTCACCACGACATCACAACTTTACCTGAAACTATACGTCAAAACTTTATTGATAACTACATGTTATGGTCTAAGTATGTGTCAAATTTGAAGGCTCTGTGAACTTTGTAACTTTTTTGTTCGATATAAGACTCATCGAGAAGGAGAAGGGAAAAAACGAACAATTTCAAGAGGTGTTCGCGCTGTCGCTCGCGCGAACACCTAACTAGAGCTCAAGTGTTTGTTGGAACAAACACACGGTGTTCGTGAGAACTTCCGGTTCAATCAAATAATCATCGATCATGTCAATATCATATTTTGCAAAGGTGTATCATATTCATATTTTATATTCATATTTTATTATATTATAGCAATATCAATTTCATATTCAAAAGACATCAATTTTGCGTTAGAAAAAATGATTGTAGTTTTTTGTTTTGACCGGAAGTAAAGGTCAGATCAGGTGATTTGAAGGTCATATATATGACAATAAACTTCCTCATGATCATGAAAAAAAACATTAGTACCTGCTTTGGTTCAATTTCATGCGAACACCTAAAAAACAAACGAACAAAAATATCAGGTAAGTTGGGTCAGGGTTTCGGGACTTATTGATGTCAACCGAGGACGTCCTTTTGTTCCCTCTGTTCACTGTAAACACACACATGTGTACACAGGGAAACCATTGTCCTCAACATCAGTGCGGCCTTTGATCACGTCGTAAGGCCATGGCTGTTCAACTCCATCTACAACAGGCTAAGTAAAAGTAATTGTGGTGACACCATGTGAAATGCTCAATTGAGTAGTAATTAGTTCTGAAAAGAACTGGATGTGCAACTCGACGTTTCGATCAGTATGCTCTGATCGTCCTCAGGAGAAAGGCTAGACGGAGACGCTGATCTTACCGCGTTCAGTTGCTGGACGATCTTTACCGCAATGTATACGACTGCATAAGCCAATGCACCACAATATGTTTTCCAACTTACCTCTGGTGTTAGGCAAGGAGGGCCTGTATCTCTCCTACTTTAACAACCTTTAAATGGACTATGTCATGCGTGTCTATACGACCAAATGCAACTAAGAAGCAAGGAATTTAAAGTACAGGATACGGAACATGGCCGCCGACAACCAGGGCTGACTGCATGACATAGGCCTATGACTATCAAGGTGAGTTTCAGGCTGACGATCTGGAGCTATTTACCACCAGCACACAACCTCTGCAACTATCTCTAGGCTCTAGAACTCTTGGATGAAACGTTTCGTCGGTATTTCTTGAAACGATCTTCAACTACAAGTATACCGATAATTCTAGCCACAACATCGCTTATCCCAAGAGTATCGTTAGCCTCAACAACACACCCGTAAAAAACATGGAAGTCTTAATTTCGCTACTTAGGTGAAAATACACATTACAAATAACTAGCGACCTGGGATGCTGAAGTCACTCTAAGAATTGCCTTAGCGGAAGCACCTCCAAAACCACAAAATCGACATGGACATCTGTAGAACCTATTTTACCATCATGATAAGTAGCCGGCTATTACCTACAGCTGCCTAACCTGGGCTCTCACCAAATCCCAGCTGAACAAGATCCAGTCAAGTCATCAAGCCTGGCTCCTCAGACGGATGGTCAAATGAGGTTATAAGACCCAAAAAGCAAGGGTCAAGAACACCACCTCATCTACACCAATGACGACCTTCGAAAGATCACAAAAATCGAAACTGTTGAAGAATACACTGGTCGTCAACAGCAAAAGTTCCTCAGCCACATCGCTCGAATGCCTAACTACTCTTACATCAAAAAACTTCACTTTAACGACAATAAGAGCAAACACCGTGGGGTACAAATGGACTTGGAAAGAACAGTCATAGTCTTCATCACCGGATTGGAACTAGATCAAATTTACTGGATGGCTTTGAACAGAGAAATTTAGAGAATTTTAAGTATGACGTCTCGGTGTCGCCAAAAATCGTCTTCAAAGATGGTAGGTTAAAACATGGAGGAAGGATTCCTTCCTCCATGGTTAAAACAATACATAGATAGATAGAATCGAGAATATGACCGACAACGGAGAACCTATTGTTCTCTTTTGTTAAACAAATTATACTCATAACATTAAATTAAAAACCTAATAAATAGAGAATTAGCTGTTGCAGGTTCTTTGACAAAGAACCTGCATTTTGCATTTAAAAAAATCGATGAGCGTTCCCCTTATTTCTTCAACGTATCAAATGATGATGAATCTCCTTTCATTGCTAGCAGGCAGATGAAGCGGTGGTGTAATGGATAACACGCTTG
Organism: Zoroaster sp. YZ-2022; assembly: GCA_029582265.1. NCBI lineage: Eukaryota > Metazoa > Echinodermata > Asteroidea > Forcipulatida > Zoroasteridae > Zoroaster > Zoroaster sp. YZ-2022. The sequence goes on along the minus strand of CM055830.1, from coordinate 6,709,150 downwards.
ACTTACGTGCGAGCGATCCAAGTTCGAAACCCGCCTCTGTGTTTTTATCTTTTATTGCGTAGCAATACAATTCAAACCCTTTATTTAAGTAGGTTTAATTTAACCTGTCTAATACCAACATGGTCCAGATGGCGCAGCACGTTGGCCGGACCACTGGAAGTGTCAATCGCGGCGCTTCCAGAGCTGGGACGCACCGGTTCGAAGCCCTAGAACAAACCTTATTCAGGGACATGGCAGCTGCGGCGGCAGCAACGGTTTGGGGGCCGCCGTGTCTCTCCCCTATTCGATAGTTGGTTACGGTGCGGGAAAGTAAAGGAGCGACCGGGGGTCTGCCGATTCCCCCAGAAGGGTGCTAAGGTGGTTATCACGCTGGGTTCGCCTAGAAGATTCAACGCTCCCCAATGCCTGGTCATTACCTCTGACTAACTTTCTGCAGAAATTAGTTTAAAAAAATATAAATATATAATATTTTTATTACTACTATTTTGATTTAAAATTGACTCAATCAAAAACCATGACACTTTACGTTTGTCCCTTATTAACATACAGCTGTTTTATTGCATTTGCCCAAAAATATTGACAAAATACAAAGCTCAAAAAATGAAGAAAGAAAGAAAGAAAGAAAGAAAGAAAGAAAGAAAGAAAGAAAGAAAGAAAGAAAGAAAGAAAGAAAAATGCCTGGTCTTCACTCTGACTATCTTTCTGAAGAATTTAATGTTGAAAAAAAAAGGGAAAAAAGACATGGGACCCCCCCCCCCCCCCACACACACACACACTTGACAAAATAGTGTCTGTCGGTAAATTCACAACGTAAATTTTTTGGTTCATTTGAGTTTTGTTCTGTTTTGTTCTGTTCTGCACCGCCCACTCTGAAAATATTCTGCACCGCCCACTCTGAAAATGTTCTGCACCGCCCACTCTGAAAATGTTCTGCACCGCCCACTCTGAAAATGTTTGCTACGCCATTGGACTTACCCCTTTATGATGAAAACAAATACTTGAAAAAATATTAATAATGCAAGGATTACCCCTGGTGATTATGATGAACACAATTTATAGAAGAAGACTTACTCCGTGGCGTAGCAAAAGGGGACGGCCGAAAACAATGTAAAAATATAAGGCCTACCACCTTGTGATTTTGATGATTGTTTTTATAAACTCCAAGGCTTGTGACTTTGATGAATACATTAAAACAAATATAAAAGGCTTATGATTTTGATGAAAACAAAATAAAAATATTTGGATAAATAAATATAAGGATTACCCCCTTGTGATTTTCATGCAAAAAAATATTTAAAAAAAATAACAAGTCTTGTATTTGTTTATATTGTTTTTTTCCTCAAAATCACAATGGATAACCCTTGTATTTTTTATATTGCTTTTATATTGTAAATTTACTCCCCCACCCCCACTCTGAAAATCCTGGCTACGCCACCGGACTTACAGAAATGCAAAAAATATTTAAACAAAAAAAAACCCCAAAAAATCACAAGGTTCACCCATCACCCAAAATTTACAGAATACAGTGTGTATTTGATTAAAATGTTGAAATTACAGGGCGAACCTGTAATTCTTCTGGTTTTGATGAAAACAAAAATATATAAATAGAAGGCTTACCTCTGGTGATTTTGATGGAAAAAATATATATATAAATACAAGGCTTACCTCTTGTAAATTTTGATAAAAATAAAAATATATAAATACAAGGCTTACCTCTTGTGATTTTGATAAAAACAATAACTGTAAATACAAGGCTTACCTCTTGTAAATTTTGATAAAAATAAAAATATATAAATACAAGACTTACCTTTTGTAAATTTTGATAAAATCAAAAATATATAAATACAAGGCTTACCTCTTGTAAATTTTGATAAAAATAAAAATATATAAATTCAAGGCTTACCTTTTGTGATTTTGATGAAAACAAAATATATAAATACAAGACTTACCTCTTGGTATTTTGATGAAAACAAAAATATATAAATACAAGGCTTACCTCTTGTTGTAAATTTTGATAAAAATAAAAATATATAAATACAAGGCTTACCCCTTGTAAATTTTGATTGAAACAAAAATATATAAATATAAGGCTTACCTCTTGTTATTTTGATGAAAACAAAAATATATAAATACAAGGCTTACCTCTCGTGATTTTGACAAAAACAAAAATATATAAATACAAGGGTTACCTCTTACGATTTTGAGGAAAATAAAAATATATAAATACAAGGCTTACCTCTTGTAAATTTTGATAAAAATAAAAATATATAAATACAAGGCTTACCTCTTGTAAATTTTGATAAAAATAAAAATATATAAATACAAGGCTTACCTCTTGTAAATTTTGATAAAAATTAAAATAGATAAATACAAGGCTTACCTCTTGTAAATTTTGATAAAAATAAAAATATATAAATACAAGGCTTACCTCTTGTGATTTTGCATTTAAAAAAATCGATGAGCGTTCCCCTTATTTCTTCATCGTATCAAATGATGATGAATCCCCTTTCATTGCTTGCATGCAGATGAAGCGGTGGTCTAATGGATAAGACGCTTGACTTACGTGCGAGCGATCAAAGTTCGAATCACGCCTGTGTGTTTTTTCTTTTATTGCATAGCAATACAATTCAAACCCTTTATTTAAGTAGGTTTAATTTAACCTGTCTGATACCAACATGGTCCAGATGGCGCAGCACGTTGGCCGGACCACTGGAAGTGTCAATCGCGGGACTTCCAGAGCTGGGACGCACCGGTTCGAAGCCCTAGAACAGACCTAATTCAGGGACATGGCAGCTGCGGCGGCAGCAACAGTTTGGGGGCCGCCATGTCTCTCCCCTATTCGATAGTTGGTTACGGTGCGGGAAAGTAAAGGAGCGACCGGGGGTCTGCCGATTCCCCCAGAAGGGTGCTAAGGTGGTTATCACGCTGGGTTCGCCTAGAAGATTCAACGCTCCCCAATGCCTGGTCATCACTCTGACTAACTTTCTGCAGAAATTTGTTTTAAAAATATAAATATATAATATTGTTATTACTACTATTTTGATTTAAAATTGACTCAATCAAAAACCATGTCACTTTACGTTTGTCCCTTATTAACATACAGCTGTTTTATTGCATTTGCCCAAAAAATATTGACAAAATACAAAGCTCAAGAAAGAAAGAAAGAAAGAAAGAAAGAAAGAAAGAAAGAAAGAAAGAAAGAAAGAAAGAAAAATTTAAATTAAAAAAAACCTTACTCATTGTGCTTTTGATGATTTTGTAAAGGAAAAACATGCCATGCTTTGTTATCTATTGGCGCTGAATAGATTGGGAGACGGGTGCTTGAAATTATCTTCACTGCCGCTGAGTGAGATGAGTTGACTTATTACTTGTTGATTGTGAGAACATACTGCAAGACTTGCCCTTTGTTAACTTTTAGGTAAAAATACAAGGCTTACTCGTGATTTTGAAAACAATTTTTTTTTTTAATGTATATATAAACAAAGAAGACTTATCCATATGAATTTTAAAAATTATTTTTAAACTACAATGCTAAATACCATTTGACTTTAGGGAGAAACTAAAAGGCTTACCTCCTTGTGATTTTGATTAAAAAAAATAAAGGAGTTACCCCTTGTGGTTTTGATGAAGTTTCTTATTTATTTATTTATTTATTTATTTATTTATTTATTTATTTATTTATTTATTTATTTATTTATTTATTTATTTTTAAAATTAATCAGACCCCTTATGATTTTGATAGAATAAAATAAAGAACGATTTTATTTTACAAAATACAATTGTGATTTTGATGAAAAAATATTTTTAAAAATACAAGACTTACCTCTTGTGATTTTGATGGAAAATATATCAATATGATTACAAGGCTTATCCTTATGATTTAAAAATAAATAAATAAAAATCAAACTACAAGGCTCTGTTAAACATTGTGATTTAAAGGGAATTATTGCCTGGGACGGTTTTGGGGGCCGCCATGTCTCTCCCCTATTCGAGAGTTGCCTACGGTTTGGGAAAGTAAAGGAGGGCCGGGGTTTTGCCGATTCCCCAGAAGGGTGCTAAGAAGATTGAATTCTCCCAAATGCCTGGTCTTCACTCTGACTAACTTTCTGAAGAAATTATTGTTGACAAAAACAAAACAAAACAGGACATAGGGACCCCCTTCCTCCCCCCCCCCACACACACACACTTGACAAAATAGTGTCTGTCGGTAAATTCAAAACGTAAATTTTTCGGTTCATTTGAGTTTTGTTCTGTTCTCTGCACCGCCCACTCTGAAAATGTTCTACACCGCCCACTCTGAAAATGTTCTACACCGCCCACTCTGAAAATGTTCTGCACCGCCCACTCTGAAAATGTTCTGCACCGCCCACTCTGAAAATGTTCTGCACTGCCCACTCTGAAAATGTTCTACACCGCCCACTCTGAAAATGTTCTGCACCGCCCACTCTGAAAATGTTTGCTACGCCATTGGACTTACCCCTTTATGATGAAAACAAATACTTGAAAAAATAGTAATAATGCAAGGATTGCCCCTGGTGATTATGATGAACACAATTTATAGAAGAAGACTTACTCCGTGGCGTAGCAAAAGGGGACGGCCGAAAACAATGTAAAAATATAAGGCCTACCACCTTGTGATTTTGATGATTGTTTTTATAAACTCCAAGGCTTGTGACTTTGATGAATACATTAAAACAAATATAAAAGGCTTATGATTTTGATGAAAACATAATACAAATATTTGGATAAATAAATATAAGGATTACCCTCTTGTGATTTTGATGCCAAAAAATATTTTTTTAAACGAACAAGTCTTGTATTTGTTTATATTGTTTTTTCCTCAAAATCACAATGGGTAACCCTTGTATATTTTATATTACTTTTATATTGTAAATTTACTCCCCCACCCCCACTCTGAAAATCCTGGCTACGCCACCGGACTTACAGAAATGCAAAAAATATTTTTTTTTTAAATAAAAATGACAGGGTTCACCCATCACCCAAAATTTACAGAATACAGTGTGTATTTAATTAAAATGTTGAAATTACAGGGCGAACCTGTAATTCTTCTGGTTTTGATGAAAACAAAAATATATAAATACAAGGCTTACCTCTTGTAAATTTTGATAAAAATAAAAATATATAAATACAAGGCTTAGCTCTTGTAAATTTTGATAAAAATAAAAATATATAAATACAAGGTTTACCTCTTGTAAATTTTGATGAAAATAAAAATATATAAATTCAAGGCTTACCTCTTGTAAATTTTGATAAAAATAAAAATATATAAATACAAGGCTTAGCTCTTGTAAATTTTGATAAAAATAAAAATATATAAATACAAGGTTTACCTCTTGTAAATTTTGATGAAAATAAAAATATATAAATTCAAGGCTTACCTCTTGTGATTTTGATAAAAACAAAAACTGTAAATACAAGGCTTATCCCCTTGTGATTTTCATGAAAACAAAAATATATAAAAAATATAAGCTTATCTCTTGTAATTTTGATAAATATAAAAATATATAAATACAAGGCTTACCTCTTGTAACTTTTGATGAAAATAAAAATATATAAATTCAAGGCTTACCTCTTGTGATGTTGACAAAAACAAAAATATATAAATACAAGGCTTACCTCTTGTAACTTTTGATGAAAATAAAAATATATAAATTCAAGGCTTACCTCTTGTGATGTTGACAAAAACAAAAATATATAAATACAAGGCTTACCTCTTGTAACTTTTGATAAAAATAAAAATATATAAATACAAGGCTTACCTCTTGTGATTTTGATAAATATAAAAATATATAAATACAAGGCTTACCCCTTGTAAATTTTGATAAAAATAAAAATATATAAATACAAGGCTTACCTCTTGTAACATTTGATGAAAATAAAAATATATAAATTCAAGGCTTACCTCTTGTGATGTTGACAAAAACAAAAATATATAAATACAAGGCTTACCTCTTGTAACTTTTGATAAAAATAAAAATATATAAATACAAGGCTTACCTCTTGTGATTTTGATGAAAACAAAACATAAATACAAGACTTACCTCTTGTGATTTTGATAAAAATAAAAAATATGTAAATACAAGGCTTACCTCTTGTGATTTTGAAGAAAAAAAATATATATATATAAATACAAGGCTTATCTCTTGTGATTTTGATGAAAACAAAACATAAATACAAGACTTACCTCTTGTGATTTTGACAAAAACAAAAATATATAAATACAAGGCTTACACCTTGTAAATTTTGATGAAAAATAAAAATATATAAATACAAGGCTTACCTCTTGTGATTTTGCACTAAAAAAATCGATGAGCGTTCCCCTTATTTCTTCATCGTATCTAATGATGATGAATCTCCTTTCATTGCTAGTAGGCAGATGAAGCGGTGGTCTAATGGATAAGACGCTTGACTTACGTGCGCGCGATCTAAGTTCGAATCCCGCCTGTGTGTTTTTTCTTTTATTGCATAGCAATACAATTCAAACCCTTTATTTAAGTAGGTTTAATTTAACCTGTCTGATACCAACATGGTCCAGATGGCGCAGCACGTTGGCCGAACCACTGGAAGTGTCAATCGCGGGGCTTCCAGAGCTGGGACGCACCGGTTCGAAGCCCTAGAACAGACCTAATTCAGGGACATGGCAGTTGTTGCGGCGGCAGCAACGGTTTGGGGGCCGCCGTGTCTCTTCCCTATTCGATAGTTGGTTACGGTGCGGGAAAGTAAAGGAGGGACCGGGGGAATCTGCCGTTTCCCCCAGAAGGGTGCTAAGGTGGTTATCACGCTGGGTTCGCCTAGAAGATTCAACGCTCCCCAATGCCTGGTCATTACCTCTGACTAACTTTCTGCAGAAATTAGTTTAAAAAAATATATATATATATAATATTTGTATTACTACTATTTTGATTTAAAATTGACTCAATCAAAAACCATGTCACTTTACGTTTGTCCCTTATTAACATACAGCTGTTTTATTGCATTTGCCCAAAAAATATTGACAAAATACAAAGCTCAAAAAAGAAAGAAAGAAAGAAAGAAAGAAAGAACAATTAAAATTAAAAAAAAGCTTACTCATTGTGCTTTTGATGATTTTGTTAAGGAAAACATGCCATGCTTTGTTATCTATTGCCGCTGAATAGATTGGGAGACGGGGGCTTGAAATTATCTTCACTGCCGCTGAGTGAGATGAGTTGACTTATTACTTGTTGATTGTGAGAACATACTGCAAGACTTGCCCCTTGTTAACTTTTAGGTAAAAATACAAGGCTTACTCGTGATTTTGAAAACAATTTTTTTTAAAAATATATATTATAAACAAAGAAGACTTATCCCATATGAATTTTAAAAATTATTTTTAAACTACAATGCTAAATACCTTTTGACTTTAGGGAGAAACTAAAAGGCTTACCTCCTTGTGATTTTGATTTAAAAAAAGGAGTTACCCCTTGTGGTTTTGATGGAAACAAAAATATATAAATACAAGGCTTACCTCTTGTGATTTTGACAAAAACAAAAATATATAAATACAAGGCTTACCTCTTGTAATTTTGATAAAAATAAAACTATATAAATACAAGGCTTACCTCTTGTAAATTTTGATAAAAATACAAATATATAAATACAAGGCTTACCTCTTGTGATTTTGATGAAAACAAAACATAAATACAAGACTTACTTCATGTGATTTTGATAAAAATAAAAATATATAAATACAAGGCTTACCTCTTGTGATTTTGACAAAAACAAAAATATATGAATACAAGGCTTACCTCTTGTGATTTTGATAAAAATAAAAATATATAAATTCAAGGCTTACCTCTTGTAAATTTTGATAAAAATAAAAATATATAAATTCAAGGCTTACCTCTTGTAAATTTTGATAAAAATTTAAATATATAAATACAAGGCTTATCCCTTGTAAATTTTGATGAAAACAAAAATATACAAATACAAGGCTTAGGCCTACCTCTTGTAAATTTTGATAAAAATAAAAATATATAAATACAAGGCTTAGCTCTTGTAAATTTTGATAAAAATAAAAATATATAAATACAAGGCTTACCTCTTGTAAATATTGATAAAAATAAAAATATATAAATACAAGGCTTACCTCTTGTAAATTTTGATAAAAATAAAAATATATAAATACAAGGCTTATCTCTTGTGATTTTGATGAAAACAAAACATAAATACAAGACTTACTTCATGTGATTTTGATAAAAATAAAAATATATAAATTCAAGGCTTACCTCATGTGATTTTGATTAAAAATTAAAAATATATAAATTCAAGGGGTAAGCCCTTTGGAAAATACTTCTTATATAAAACCCACGTCGTTTAAAAATTCTTAAAATTCACATTGAGTAAGCCTTCTATGTTTATATATATTTAATATTGCAGTTGTCTTCAAAATCACACAGAGTAAGCCTTTTTGTCTTCAAAATCAGGAATAAGCCTTGTATATTCCCCTAAAAGTAATTCCCACTATCAACGCGTAATAAGCCAACTCATCTCACTCAGCGGCAGTGAAGATAATTTCGAGAAGTTCCCCGTACTCCCAATCTATTCAGCGGCGATAGATAAAAATGCACCACAAGTTTATCCATTAACAAAATTATCAAAATCACAATGGGTAAGCCTAAGCTTTTTTTTACAAACTATATATCATCAAAATTACAAGGGGTAAGCCGTGTAGTAGTTTGTCAGTATTTTTGGGCAAATGCAATAAAACAGCTGTATGTTAATAAGTGACATGGTTTTTTTTTTTATTGAGTCAATTTTAAAACAAAATAATAGCAATAAAAATATTATATATATATACTACTCAAAACAATTTAGGGAACACCGGATTTTTAACATCAAATAGGTTTGAAATGTTCCATGAACCGGGATTTTCATTTGCAACCCCCCTCTCTCTTTCAGTAGTCATGTCATGAAATGTGTTATCACTACATGCATCCTTTATCATCTGTTTCATTGTGCAGTTGTTTCTCATCAATTCTGTGAAACATTGTGTTTATCTGAAATAAATGATCTTGCTTTAACTGAGATTATTCCGGTGTTCCCTAAATTGTTTTGAGTAGTATATTTTTATTGCAAAACTAATTTCTGCAGAAAGTTAGTCAGAGTGATTACCAGGCATTGGGGAGCGTTGAATCTTCTAGGCGAACCCAGCGTGATAACCACCTTAGCACCCTTCTGGGGGAATCGGCAGACCCCCGGTCGCACCTTTACTTTCCCGCACCGTAACCAACTATCGAATAGGGGAGAGACACGGCGGCCCCCAAACCGTTGCTGCCGCCGCAGCTGCCATGTCCCTGAATTAGGTCTGTTCTAGGGCTTCGAACCGGTGCGTCCCACCTCTGGAAGCCCCGCGATTGATACTTCCAGTGGTCCGGCCAACGTGCTGCGCCATCTGGACCATGTTGGTATTAGACAGGTTAAATTAAACCTACTTAAATAAAGGGTTTGAATTGTATTGCTATGCAATAAAAGAAAAAAACACAGACGGGGCTCGAACTGTGATCGCCTACACGGATGTCAAGCGCCTAATCCATTAGACCACCACTTCAACTGACTTTGTGCAATGAAAGGAGATTCTTCATCATTTAATGAGAATGAAAAATCAAGGGAATGCTCATCGATGTTTTAGGTCTTTTAATTCATGTTCAATTCTTCTAGTTACCAGTACATATTCGTTTAACAAAAGGGAACAATAGTTTCTCTGTTGTCAGTTTTGTCCTCAGTTGGTTTTTAAGTCCAATCAGAATGGTTTCCACACGTAGGCCTACACATATGTACAGTGACCTCTTTAACAAAATGGACAATAAATCCTCGGTCAGAACAATAGAGGAGAACAAAAGGAGGGTCAACACCAATTAGGCTCGAACCCTGACCCAATGGGATAATTTTTATTTTTTGGGGGGTGAGGGTACGGTAGGGGTAAGAACCCATAACTATGGTCTTCACTGAACCTCCCCCCCCCCCCCAACTGACACCCCCTCATCCTCGGCCGATTAATCCCTACATTTGTTATATGTTTTTGGAATAGGCCTCATTTGTGAAGTTATGTATATATTTTTGCATCAAAAATCACAAGTGAAACCCTAATATTTGTTTGTCAAAATGTTTTATATTTTGTTTTCATCAAAATCACAAGAGGTACGTCCAGTAGTGTAGCCAGGATTGTATCGAGTGGTGGGGGCAGGGGGGGGGGGCGGGGGGAGTAAATTAACCGACACAAAACTCAAATGAACCGACAAATTATGTCAATCAGAAATACCAACAAGTTTGAGAATATAATATAGACAGACACTATTTTGCCAACAAGTGGGTAAGCCTTGTATTGTTTTTATACAGTTATAAAAGACTGTTAAATAAAAAATTAATAAAACAAAACTACAAGGCTTAGTTACCCCATGTGAGTTTGAAGAAAATATCGACACTCCGACTAACTTTACTGTCTGTGATTTGGGGGAAAACTACGAGAGGATTCACTTATATATACTGAACAGCAAAAGAAACGCAAGTCCGAGGACAGCAATAGAAACGCAAGTCCGAGGTCTTGTCAAGTTTTCAAACAGAAGACAAACCATTTTGATTCTAATCACTCATTTAATGAAAAATGCTTTCAATTTGTGAGCTGAAAGTGACTGTTGAATGTGAAAATCTTGCAATGCAATCTTCTCTCGAAATTGATGATAATGCCACTCGAAATTCAAAGAAAATGATGTCATTTTCTTTGAATGTCATTTCCTTCCAGAGCCTTTAAGCGGGCACCAGAGCCCTTCCCCTACAAGGCTTGTAGTTTTTTCCACAAATCACAAGGGGCAAGTCTTGTAGTACTTCCATAAATCACAAGGGGTCATCAGACCTTGTATTTTTCCAAAAATCACAATGGGTCAGCATTGTGGTGTTCGTCCTTCAGTCGAGAAGATGACCATCTTCATGCATCATCCGTGGGGGGGGGGGGGGGCTGCGTGGGTACGGAGGTGGCTGATGAGACCAATCCGAGCCCGGAAGTCTCTGGGGGTAAGCCTTGCAGTTTTTCCTTATCACATGGGGGTCAAGCCTTGTAGTTTTTTCCACAAATCACCATGATGGGGCATGTCTTGTAGTATTTCCAAAAAATCTAAAGGGGGTAAAATAAAAGTTCGATAGTTTTCCCAAAAATCAGAAAGGGTACTGTCGTAGTATCCCTTAAAATAAGAAGGGGTAAGACTTGCAGTATTTACCAAAATATAGTTTCAATCCCCTCCCCCTACAATCACAATGGGTAACTGAACACAAGTAATGTACTAGTGACGATTTCAAAGTACTCTCAAGTGTATTTCTGTTTTTTTTATTATCATGATACCCAGAGCTCAACAAAACGTTGCCTCGTCCTCAATAAGCTTGATAGTACATTATTTGGTTACAAAAATCTGTACAATTTACACAAAAGCAATATGAAAAAATACACATTGTCTTTCTGTACATAGTTAACAATTGCAGCTGCTAGCAAACACAAATACACACTACTCTCAATGGACACTCAAACATAGTTTTGTTTCTGTTTATTGGTGTTAACTTTTTACCCAAAGACCCTAGCTGTTCAAAACAAGAATACAATATGGTGACATGCTATCATCTACCTCCCTTCGAAAAACAAAAAAACGTTTCCCTTCTTGTTTTTTAAAATAAATTATTAACCAACATGTAACACTGGTCTACATCCAAAATGCTTCCGAAACAAATTAAGTCAAACTTGACTAATTATGGGTCACTGCGAATGGAAATGATGCTTAAAATTGTTGATTGGCTCTAGTTTTCAAGATATGGTACCGTTTAATGACTACAAGAGACAAGCCAAGAAGCGCAGAGTAGACACTGAATAAGGACTGAACTATGAACTGATACATAGTAAGTGTTACATAAACAGGGCTGGTGACATAATATCAAGTGAAACAACCATAAACACATGAAAAGACCTAGGTTTACAATTCATGATTAAAAATCTGCTATGTACACCATAATACATAGTACATAAAATGTAAACTTAAATATCTTGGAAACAGTAGCCAATCAGCAATTTTAATTGTCATATTTGAATTCAGCACATCACAATCCATAATAAATAGCACATTTTATCTCCGAAGCAGACAACTTTAAAACAATTGTTGACCAGTGTAATCAGGCGCAAATTTAATAGAGCCATGCTAAAACAGAGAATTTTGCAAATATTTTTGCTTAGCAATATAATGCCGACTCCAGCCAAAATGCATACATTTTGTCTGACCCATCTAGCTGTGTGTCACCGATTTCAATAGGCCCAAAGATATTGAAAAGCCAGTTGTTTTTACCACAGAAAATGCATACAGGAACCATTGCTTGAAAATGTTCCTCTTCATTCCGGGAGGCCAAAGAACATCCAAGTCTTGGATCCCACCACGTCCAGCTAGAGGGTCCATTATTTGGGCACAACCATATAACTTGCTTTTACATGTGGCACCATTATGTCTTATCAAAGCTGAACAATTATGTAATCAAATTGTGTCCGTCAAGAGATTCATGATCATGATATTCACGATCATGATCTGTAGTCACCAAGAATTTAACAGCGGAATGAAATGGATGCATGCCTTTCCTTCACCCTAAACCACCCCAAACCCATCAAACTCCAACAGCTGGTTGTGTTGCATTTTGATGGACTCAGTACTGTATAGCCCATGCATGGTGTTGGATTTTGGTGGATTAACGAAGGTTCCTAGACAAAAACCATTAGGTAGTTAGGGACAGTATCGTCACACACAATCAACAGGGGTTACAGGGCAGGGGAATCAGAGTGCTAGTGTTAGATTAACTCAGTGACTGAAAATAATAAATACCCCACATGATAATGTCATGTTACCATTGCTGCTGCATAAATGAGCCAGCTATTTTCAGTCACTGTGTTCATCTTAAACTAGGACACCAATTCCATGCCCTGTAGAAAGTCTGCTCTGATTGTGACGATGCTGTCCCTTTAATTGAATTCAGGACATAAGGCACCTAGATTTTGTTGAAAGAATTACGGAACTGCAGCCAATAAGCCATACAGATATCTAAGCTGCAATAACAAGTATATTTCATATTTGACTACAAACAGAGTATTGGCCAGCAATATACCTCAGGTGGTGTTTAGGACACCCTGTTGTTTATTACTAGACACCGTTTTCTTTGTAATTATACACGTACATGTATTATAAGTTAAACATTCGGCTTATAAACTGAATGCAAACAGGATCTTTTGAATACATAAGGTTCCCATCATAATACACCGAAATAATTACTATTTGACATCCTGTATAAAGCTATGAGAACTGTGCTACCACAACTATATATTTAATCTATCTGTAAGAAGTGTGAGGTGCTTACAAAAGGTGTGTTATAAAACATGCATTTTGCGCCTCTTGTCAAAAAAATGCCAGTTGAAGTTATGCAGAATGAAATCATTGAAGAATGAAATCATTCAAGAATGAAATCATTGAAGAATGAAATCATTGAAGAATGAAATCATTGAAGAATGAAATCATTGCAGAATGAAATCATTGCAGAATGAAATCATTGAAGAATGAAATCATTGAAGAATGAAATCATTGAAGAATGAAATCATTGAAGAATGAAATCATTGAAGAATGAAATCATATGGTTTTTCATCTAAAAGTGTAGATACCAGATTTTGTATTTCAAAACATATATTTCAACCCTCTAGTTTTCAAAAAAATATATCATAAAACTATAGGCCTAAACCCTCTTAACGGTTCATCACAACAGATGCTATACCCTTTTGAGAAAACAACCATTACATGTTTATTATGTTTTAGGTGCCAGTCGGGAAGTTTCTAGTAAACTCAAAATAACTTTTTTTCTCTAAGATGAAAGCACTTCAGTCTAAATCATTTCTCAATGCACTACATACATCCATTTACAAGTAAAAAAGTTGTATAAGAAATCCAAGACAACTTAACATCCACGTGTGTTCTGGTACATGTATGGGCATTGCCAAAAATATACCATACATATTGTGTGTGTAATAATAATAATAATATTAACTGGATTTATAGAGGGCCAAATTGGCAACTGCCTTTTACATTATTGTCTCTGGTCATTGGGCCAATATCAATCCTTAAACTTTCTCAGCTCCCTGGGGAGTATACAGCCCTGAGCTACCGTAGCGCATCGGAAGCTTTTTCAACCACAATATCAACCTCTACCCTCACAGGTACCCATTTATACTCCTGGGTGAAGAGGAGCACTGTACAGTGAAGTGCCTTGCTCAAGGACACAAGTACCATGGTCGCTGCCAGGATTGGAACCCACATTCTGATGACTCGGCCATCAGAACACAAGTCTGGTGTGCTAGACCGCTCGGTCATGGCACCCCATGGTTAGGGGTGTGGCTAGAAGTCAAACATGACGATACAATTTGGCAATTTCAAAAAGTGAACTTCAGTGCAGCAACAGATCCAACCATGTACCCACTTCCAGGGGCCAATTCAATACAAGTAAGAATAATTGCGGTGACACCATGTGGAATCTCAATTGAGTAGTAATTAGTTCTGAAAAGAACTGGAGGTACAACTCGACGTTTCGATCAGTATGCTCTGATCGTACTCAATTGAGATTCCACATGGTGTCACCGCAATTATTCTTACTTATCATCCTCACCATGCAAAGCTACAAGTTTTACCAATTCAATACAGCTACTAAGCAGGGAAAAAAAATGCTTACCAGAAAAGTTTGCTTAGTGGATTTCTTTTTGGTTACCAGCCAAAATTTCATACAAAATGTATGCATTTTGGCTGGTAGTATGTTTTATATTGCTTAGCAAAAAACAATTGCTTAGCATAATTATCTACTCAGCAGCTGTATGTAATTGGCCCAGCTAGGTCCTACATATACATTACTCCAGAGATTATGAGGGGAAGTCAAGGAGATTACAATACTGATCTCTATACTATTAACTGCACTGATTGTTTTCAACACGGACTGGCTTAATAAAGCGTGATGTCGATCAAGTTCATAGAGCAATTCGCCTTATTCACGATAAATACCTAAGTGAGGCTGTAATTCTCACAATAGCTTACATGTTGCATGCACCAGCGAGAAGGCCCAATAATCTGCTAGTTCCAAAGAAAAGTTCATTCCTGAACATAAGGAATAAATAAATGGATGTAGCTATTTCCATTAGTTTACTTCAAATTCAATGACATTTGAAAGCTAGGTTGTCCCTGCAAATAGACACAATTAGGCAGGTTACTATAATGAGCATGTGCTTGTACACAACCTCTTGTATTCAGGGAATGAAAAGAACTGGAGGTTACAACTCGACGTTTCGATCAGTATGCTCTGATTGTCCTCCTGATCGTTCTCCTGAGGACGATCAGAGCATACTGATCGAAAAGTCGAGTTGTAACCTCCAGTTCTTTTCAGAACTAATTACTACTCAATTGAGAGAATTTCACATGGTGTCACCGCAATTAGTCTTATTTATCCTCTTCACCATGCAAATTGCTACAAGTTTGACCTAATAAGACATAAGATAGCTAACTCATGAATAAGGTGAATAGCTCCCTGATTATACCTGAAGACTGCAAACAATGTTGTCATGCATGTGGCATAATGACTTCAGATTGGAAACCACACATTAATACAGTTCAAGTCATTGAAATCAATAAGTCGTAACACTCAATTATATAGTTTCTTGGGGAACAAAGATGACCGATAGACTAGCTTTAGTCAATTAGCACTTACTTCCAATCTAGTTAGTGTAGAGATCAGTCACCTTGCACCTCTGGGTTTGGAGGTGCAACCTGGAGACAAATGGTAACTGCGGGCAGAATGGCCTAGCTTGTCAATCGATGGATTGTTATTAATAATTTCCTGACAGGAAACAACAGTTGACCCCATTAAATTAAAAAAGCTCAACTGACATTGGTTATAACTAACTGGATTTCCATCTATTGTGAACCGTTTTGTTCATTAACCCTAACCACCCCAAACCATTCAAACTCCATTAGCTGGGTTTCTTGAATTTGATGGACTCAGTACTGTATAGCCCAGACAGGGATACTTTTGCATGGGGCTGGGAATACATATACTTTTGCATGGGGCTGGGAATACATATACTTTTGCATGGGGCCCGGGTATCTCAATTCCAGCTAAGTCCAACAGTTGGGTGGTAGTGTTACTGCATGGTGTTGTATTTTGATGGACTCGGTACTGTATAGCAACAGACAGGGATACTTTACATGGGGCCGGGTGACCCAATTCCAGCTAAGTCCAACAGTTGGGTGGTAGTGTTACTGCATGGTGTTGTATTTTGATGGACTCGGTACTGTATAGCACAGACAGGGATACTTTACATGGGGCCGGGTGACCCAATTCCAGCTAAGTCCAACAGTTGGGTGGTAGTGTTACTGCATGGTGTTGTATTTTGATGGACTCGGTACTGTATAGCAACAGACAGGGATACTTTACATGGGGCCGGATGACCCAATTCCAGCTAAGTCCAACAGTTGGGTGGTAGTGTTACTGCATGGTGTTGTATTTTGATGGACTCAGTACTGTATATCACAGACAGGGATACTTTACATGGGGCCGGGTGACCCAATTCCAGCTAAGTCCAACAGTTGGGTGGTAGTGTTACTGCATGGTGTTGTATTTTGATGGACTCAGTACTGTATATCACAGACAGGGATACTTTACATGGGGCCGGGTGACCCAATTCCAGCTAAGTCCAACAGTTGGGTGGTAGTGTTACTGCATGGTGTTGTATTTTGATGGACTCGGTACTGTATAGCCCAGACAGGGATACTTTACATGGGGCCGGGTGACCCAATTCCAGCTAAGTCCAACAGTTGGGTGGTAGTGTTACTGCATGGTGTTGTATTTTGATGGACTCGGTACTGTATAGCACAGACAGGGATACTTTACATGGGGCCGGGTGACCCAATTCCAGCTAAGTCCAACAGTTGGGTGGTAGTGTTACTGCATGGTGTTGTATTTTGATGGACTCGGTACTGTATAGCACAGACAGGGATACTTTACATGGGGCCGGGTGACCCAATTCCAGCTAAGTCCAACAGTTGGGTGGTAGTGTTACTGCATGGTGTTGTATTTTGATGGACTCAGTACTGTATAGCACAGACAGGGATACTTTACATGGGGCCGGGTGACCCAATTCCAGCTAAGTCCAACAGTTGGGTGGTAGTGTTACTGCATGGTGTTGTATTTTGATGGACTCGGTACTGTATAGCACAGACAGGGATACTTTACATGGGGCCGGGTGACCCAATTCCAGCTAAGTCCAACAGTTGGGTGGTAGTGTTACTGCATGGTGTTGGATTTTGATGGACTCGGTACTGTATAGCCAAGACAGGGATACTTTACATGGGGCCCGGGTGTCTCAATTCCAGCTAAGTCCAACAGTTGGATGGTAGTGTTACTGCATGGTGTTGGATTTTGATGGACTCAGTACTGTATATAGCCAAGACAGGGATACTTTACATGGGGCCCGGGTGTCTCAATTCCAGCTAGGTCCAACAGTTGGATGGTAGTGTTACTGCATGGTGTTGGATTTTGATGGACTCGGTACTGTATAGCCCAGACAGGGATACTTTACATGGGGCCGGGTGACCCAATTCCAGCTAAGTCCTACAGTTGGGTAGTAGTGTTACTGCATGGTGTTGTATTTTGATGGACTCAGTACTGTATATCACAGACAGGGATACTTTACATGGGGCCGGGTGACCCAATTCCAGCTAAGTCCAACAGTTGGGTGGTAGTGTTACTGCATGGTGTTGTATTTTGATGGACTCGGTACTGTATAGCACAGACAGGGATACTTTACATGGGGCCGGGTGACCCAATTCCAGCTAAGTCCAACAGTTGGGTGGTAGTGTTACTGCATGGTGTTGTATTTTGATGGACTCGGTACTGTAAAGCCCAGACAGGGATACTTTACATGGGGCCGGGTGACCCAATTCCAGCTAAGTCCAACAGTTGGGTGGTAGTGTTACTGCATGGTGTTGTATTTTGATGGACTCGGTACTGTATAGCCCAGACAGGGATACTTTACATGGGGCTGGGTGTCCCAATTCCAGCCAAGTCCAACAATTTGGTGGTAGCGTTGCATGGTGTTGGTTTTTAGCTAGGGGGTTAGGGGTAATACAGACATATTTTGTTTTGTATGCAGAGAGAACCCCAGTAGTAATGCCACGTTAACACGTTAAGTGTGTAATTAGTGTTGCATCATAGAACAATAACAGATTGCGCAGCCGAGATGATACGATAGGAACATGACATCCCACTTCTTTTGGTACATGAATAAAGCATTTTTGTCTTGAAATGTCCACTTGTTAAAAGGTTGCCATGATAATTCTTTACTATCAAATTATCAACAATAATATGCTCTAAAACGTTTATGTAATAAATAAAAAAATGGCTTATAAAAACCCTTGGAAGCTCATCTTTGGTCAAGTACATGAACACTTTTGAAAGTTTGGCTAAAAAGATACTGATGACCAGACAAACAAATACAGCACCTCCATCTGTCCTCCATGTAATTATCCACACACAGTTCACATCTCTGTAAGTTTTACTGTCGGATTATAACTTAAATATTAACGTAATGCAAAGAAATAGTGGCCTACACGCAGTATGCAGTGGTCTACATATATATTTCAGTAAGTACATTATATATTAACCCATTATGTATTTCTGAAGAGCTATATGTACATCCCATTGTCTTTATATTTGCCTCTTACAGTGGTGTGATTTGACCAAAGTAACAATTCCTGAAGAATGGGTAGCAGGCCTGGGTCTCCCTTTGGTCTAGAGGACAAAGCCCCCTGAACCTCCTGGATGTTTAATTTTAGAGGATTTACAGACTCTCCACAATTTTCAATTGTAAAAAGTAATCGATCAATTGTGAAAAGTAATCGATCAAGTGTGAGAAGTAATCGATCAAGTGTGAGAAGTAATCGATCAAGTGTGAGAAGTAATCGATCAAGTGTGAGAAGTAATCGATCAAGTGTGAGAAGTAATCGATCAAGTGTGAGAAGTAATCGATCAATTGTGAGAAGTAATCGATCAAGTGTGAGAAATAATCGATCGACTGTGAGAAGTAATCGATCAACTGTGCGAAGTAATCGATTGACTGTGAGAAGTAATCAAAAAATATATACATAACAGCAAAAGAAACATCACCCCTAAAAATATTTATTATTTTCATTTTATAATTAATATAATTTGTTTAATGAAGAATATTATGAGTATGGAGTGTAACACGAACACAATGTGGCAAATTTGGTTGACCTCAAAATTTGTCATGCATGACGTCTGAGGACACATAAGCTAAACACGTTCTCAGACTTATCAAAATTTAGGGGGTGACGTTTCTTTTGCTGTTATGTATATAAGATGTCTAAAATGAAGAAACTCTGTGAACATCCTCATAAATATTGGACACGGTGCATACTTAAGAAATAATAAATAGCATTAAAATATTAGAATAATCTCATTTTCCAAAACATATTCAGTCTATGTACACAAAGAATACATTTCTACAAATATATACATATATCATAAAAAGTATACACATTATAATTTTTGATACAACTTTTATGTACACTGTTCACAGTATCACCTGTGTCTACACATATGCCTTTGTAATAGTATTACTACGACACTGCACCATACTAGGAGTAAAAGACTGCTTGATGATTGGTGAGCGTTACCTTTTGTAACATGCTGTGTGGTAACCATTGTGGTCTTAGCAGCAATTAACGGTGACATGTACATGTAAGAGATGACCATTGGGCTACGGGTGTTTATCAGGGCTCCTACCTTCTCCGCTTCTCTGTTGCAAGCTTCAATCTGAAAAAATACGTTTGCGATAGAACAGATTTAAAATCAGTGAATTATATCATCACCCGAAGCAAGAATTTCATTAGTCTATACATATCATGGTACCCGCTGCTATTGTAGGATTCTAGCCGGCCAATCATCATCGGGCAAGCTCGGAAGGTGAGAGATTATAAGACGTGTGCACTAGTAAGCAGGAGGTCGCAGTTAATTTAAGACTAGCATTCTAATCCTATACACCCTAATCGAAAATGCAACTGCAATTTGCATAAATAGTCTGCTTCGAAAAGGCAAAGTTGAGTAAAACAACCATTTACCAGATATGGTTAATTGTATAATGATAAAGAAATATGAATATAAATAAATTTTCTGCTTTCTGTTGGTACTTACCATTTCAAATGAATGTACAGTGTGCCACAAGAGGGCAGCATATTCTTTCCCACATAAGCGAACCTAGTCTTTTCAAATTTGATGGACACAAGTGTTGTGACACCCCCAAAATGTTTTTTCTCAGTCGACATTTAGAGCCTCAGTCGGCAAATGAAGCGTTAAAGGTACCAGAACAAATTTTCAGTCGGCAAACCTAGAGCTATAGGTTTGTCTGGTCATATTAGTGTCTTGTCGGTAAACCCACAAAAAATGTTTGTTATTGATGTCTGTCGGCAAATTGGCTCCCACAACCCCCTCTCTCCCCCCTCAAAGAAAATGCCTTCGCTACGCCGCTAGCAATGTTTTGTTTGTTTTTAACTATTTATACTAAAAACAATTCAGAGAACACCGGATTTTTAACATCAAATAGGTTTGAAATGTTCCATGAACCGGGATTTTCATTTGCAACCCCCTCTCTCTTTCAGTAGTCATGTCATGAAATGTGTAATCACTACATGCATCCTTTATCATCTGTTTCATTGTGCAGTTGTTTCTCATCAATTCTGTGAAACATTGTGTTTATCTGAAATAAATGATCTTGGTTTAACTGAGATTATTCCGGTGTTCCCTAAATTGTTTTGAGTAGTATATATTTGAATCAACCAGGAACAACCTTAAAAGGGACAATATCGTCACGATCAGAGCAGAGCAGACTTTCAACAGGGCATGGGATTACTGGCTCATTTATGCAGCAGCAACGGTAACATGACCTCATCATGTGGGGTATTATTTTCAGTCACTGAGTTAATCTAAAACTAGCACTCCGATTCCGGTTGATCGTGACGATATTGTCCAGTTAAGAATTGCAGTTTAATTTTTTTTCTTGGGTTGCATGCACTGACAGAAAATGTTCATGTCTCGTGTATATGCACACACTGTTAAATGCAGCGTGTAATTCCCACTACTTGTGCAATGATGTCATGTGCCAGCAGTATTGACACAATGTCATGAAATGTGTAATCACTACATGCATCTTTTATCATCTGTTTCATTGTGCAGTTGTTTCTCATCAATTCTGTGAAACATTGTGTTTATCTGAAATAAATGATCTTGCTTTAACTGAGATTATTCCGGTGTTCCCTAAATTGTTTTGAGGAATATATTTCACAGCTCAAAATGATATTTTTAATATTTGTATTAATGTTTATATTGTCTTCCCTGGGCACCTTTGAAAAACAGTGTTTCATTGAAAGGACTCCCCAGGTTAAATAAGGAATAAATAAATAAATTAAATCTTACCTGTATTTCATTAGGTATCGCTTGTGTAGACATAACAGAGATCACAATGTCCCCTTCAATATTCAGATACCCATAAAGGTCACACTCAGCCTGCATGTAAATAAAACAACCAGATCAAACTCAAACTTATTCAGCGGACATCTTGGTTTTTCTCTGAGACGCAAGTCCATGACTCGGATCAAAGTGAGGCTGGTGTTCCAGAATATAGACTGGTGCTTTTCAAACCTGGGCCCAAGTCCATAGAGCCGCTAATCAGCCGATTGTTTGCTTACTGTTGTTGTCCTCTTTCGGCTGCTCCTGTTAGGGATCGCCACAGCGGATCATGATCCGCATATTTGATTTAATTGGCATAGGCTTTACGCCGGATGCCCTTCCTGACGCAACCCTCCCATTTATCCGGGCTTGGGACCGGCACTAAGCATGCACTGGCTTGTGCATCCCCAGTGGCTGGGTTCAATTCGGCCCTCGCAGCAATTATGGTCTTCGATTGTTTGCTTACTGTACGTTTTTCATTTCATAGCGGTGCTAAACGTTAAGCATAGAGAAAGGCACGCTAACTTGCCGGCCGTTATTGCTAGCAAATGAGTGACGCAACAATACAAATTCATGGTGAACACGCACGTGTGGCTCTGAATTTTGTTGCTAACCTGTGAAACACGCTTATTGCTTAAGCAAATTTTTAGTGCTATAGTTAGCACAAAATTTGCTTACCGATAAGCGGCGCTATGAAATTAGGCTCTTTTTTTTGGTATATTTCACAGAGAATTTGGTTTTGGCAGTCAGGGGGGAATCAGACTGATCGCAATGAATCATCTACTCACCACTGCCACCATCGTCCTGAGACCCTTCAAGATCTCGGCCAACGAGACGGCTTTATTGCCAAAGGCAGCCGCAGCTCTGTCTGCCTCTCTCACGCTGTACAGGATCCTGGTGTAGGCCGCTGAATTAAGAAGAAAAAAAAAACACTATGTATATTATTTAGTTATCAAAAGCACAGCCACAAGACGACGCTGTCACCTATGTTTTGGGATAAAAACTATAGAGAGGTTTTGTATGACATCACAATGCAAATGCCGCCATCATGGAGTTAATGACAACGTAGGTAAATGCATAGTGAGCATGTGGCCTATGAACTGGAAGCTTCTGCGTCATGCACAAGTACTCACGCAAATGCGTGATTTTCGTCAGGCCAGTAAGGCACTTTGCCGTGTATAAAAAAAAGACAATGACATTGCTATCCAACATGGCGTCTCGTTCACACTTTCTATAGATAACATAAAGTAATTCACTACAATCTTGGGCACAGTGGATGTTTGGATGTCCTCTCATTACCCCCCCAATTCAATGTTGGCACACAGTAAGTGAGTTTGAAAGTTTAAACTTAATAAGCACGCATGAATACAAAGTTGTGGCCGTACAGTTGCTGAAATAATAATCGAGATGGGGGAATGGTGGTTTAAAAGCCAGTCATCTTGTCAGTATGCCAAGGGTTCTCGCCTGGGTTGCAGATAGTGTGATATGAGCCTGCACAATTCTGAAGACATAGTATACGCACGCCCATCACAAACAAAAACAACAATCCACGACCAGGGTAAACCAGTGTTTTTTTTCCAGCTTTCTTTGTTCAAACCATGTGGTATTTTTGTAGACTTACCACAGACAGGACAGCATGCACCAGGGGGCGTCACTCCAATGCAGTGAGCTATGGATGGCTCTGGACACTTTACTGATGAACACTGTGGCTCTGTCTCATTACCTGCATAAACCAAACAAGAATGAACATATTCATATTTCCTTGTGAGACTTTTATCCTCTGTGATATTGTAAGCCTCGGATATCTCTGTTATCTGCTGTCTTAATGTTTGTTTTGTCATTTTTGTACAGAAATACCTTTCTCAAGCTCTGCTTTTTAGGCCATGCCTTTCCTTTATGTCTGTTTCTTAAAATCATCCCATTGTACCTTGATACAAGAGTCCATGTAGATCTGAATATTGTTGATTTCCTCATTAACCATCCTACTATAGCAGCACTTTAGTGGCAAGTAGCTATATGGGTCAAAATCAGTCAACTGACTGTTGACCCAAATGTGCAACACAGGGGCATTTTTGACTGGTTTTTACTGTCATTTTGACCACCCTCAACAAAACAAGACAATACTTTTACCAGTCAAAAACGGTCGACTCATTCTGACCTGTAAATGTACTCACTACACCTAAGGTTTGACAGTGTTCGACTTTTAAGTGCACTAGATATACCTTGTATATCAACATTTTGACTGATTTTGACCCTTGTAGTCGTAGGAGGGTTAAGAGGAAATACATGTTTCTAAAGGGAATAAATACAGCTCAGAGAAAAAAAGGAAATATTTGACCATAGTGACGAATACTAATAACTAAGTGTAGTTTCCAGGCAGTAGGTGAAATTCCTTTTCTGAGACCCTTGTAATACACACATGACACTCTCTTGGTACTGTTTGAACATGAAAATGATTGTATCTCTCCTGTACACCTGTTTGCCGTATTATTAATAACAGACACGCAATATACCTGTGTGTATTTGTGACCTGCTCTGTGAAAATGAGTCACAAGTCACAAATTTGAAAAATTTAGATTTTTATGTGGCTGGAAACAGTACATCATCAGCTTTAATTTGGTATATGTTAGAGGTGTGTGACATATTGCATTATGGAGATATGCCATTTTTAATAACACTGGTCTACAGCCAAAATGCTTCCGAAACAAATGAAGTCAAACTTGACTAATTATGGGTCACTGCGAATGGAAATGATGCTTAAAATTGTTGATTGGCTCTATAGTTTTCAAGATATGGTACCGTTTAATGACTACAAGAGACAAGCCAAGAAGTGCAGAGTAGACACTGAATAAGGACTGAACTATGAACTGATACATAGTAAGTGTTACATAAACACTTCAGTGACAAAGGTTGATCACTCACTGGTCTGATTATATACACAAACAGGAAATATAATATAAAACCAGTACACGCAATTGCACAATAAGTGCAAGTTGGTCAGTATGTCAGACAAACGTCTGTCCTTGGATGAGGCTGGTCTGTCAAAAGCCGTTAGTCTGTCAAAATAAGTCAGTCATTGATATTGATTGAAAATGAAAAGATCCGTTCCATTTGTCTGCCATGTGCATCTGCACATTAAGGTTTGCGATTAGTAATATCTATACAAAGACTGCATGGGAGCCAATTAGGGTCAAGTTGGGTTTAACCAAAATGTTTAATACATAGTTAGTTATAGAGACGCTGCACTGTATCTTGCACTGTATCTTGCACTCCCCAATTCCCCAATTCCCCAATTCCCCAATTCCCCCTCCCCTCCCCTCCCCTCCCCTCCCCTCCCCTCCATTCCCCTCCCCTCCCCTCCCCTTCCCTTTGTGCACTCACCAGTTTGTTTTCCCACAGCCTCACATGGTCCGTAGTAATCAATGATTGTCCGGTCGCTCCATGCAGCACATTCACTGTCATACGTCTCGCCGTTCTGGCCACAGACTTGATGGCGATTAGCTGCGTTACATCTCGTCTGCCAAAAAGTATCACGAAAAAAAGAAAACAGAAAATAAAGCAAGCAGACCTTTATTGCACTTGGTAAAGTGGATCAGAGGTACCAATCTCCTTCACTGTCTTTAAGCCGAGGAGTAAGACTAGCCCTAATGTGAAGACTGATGAAGACAGATGCAAACAAACACTGACATTCTAACGTCGAGACAAGAAACTGTTACCTATGAACTCAACAGTTTGGCACAAGGACCAAGTGATTACATTTCGGTGAAGATGCGATTTTTGTATAGTGTTTTTGTATAGCTATTTCTATCATGAATTCGCTGACTCTGTATCGTTATGGGGGTGGGGGGGGGGGGGTGGCTTGTAATGAGCAATAGTACTACCCCCCCTATAGGGGTCTCACAAATGATCAACCTGTGGCGGAGATACGTACTCTAGGTGCAGATTGGACTTTTCAGTTCATATAAGTCCAATGCAACACAAGTACTTTTTTATTTTTTTATTTTATTTTTTTTATGCTCCACACAAGTCGCTCCACACAAGTCACTCCACACAATGCCAATGGCCACTCCAAGGTGGGGGCTACTAAGTCATTGAGTTATTACAACGACTCCACACTGACGAAACCAGCCCCTCGCACCGAAACAAGACAAGTTAATAACCAGCCTCTTCAAGGTGCAAATAGGACTGGGAGGGGTAACTAGTCCAGAACAAGGCAGTTGTTAAACTGCCTCTGCCCCTATAAGCAATTATGGTTAAGTGTCTTGCTCAAGGACACAAGTATCATGGCCGGGATTCGAACCCACATTCTGCTGCTAACACCAGAACTTGAGCCTGGTAAACTAGACTGCTCGGCCACGACACTCCACACTGCTATGCCATACCTGTACATTGTTTCTTACAATAGTTATACCCTCCAAAGAAAATCATGACGACGACGGGTTGTTCGTGAGACCATGCACTTACCTGACATGGGCCGAGGTAGTCCAGTGTCTTGCCTCTGCGGTGTAGAGCACACATGTTGGAGTGTTCCTTCCCATCGGTATCACACGCTGGGGCGTAAGTCTCCCTGCTACAGCTATGATGGCCGGTCGACACTACAATAAAAGACCAGACACAATATAGAGACGATGTGATCCATGTTTACAAAATTGTGGCGTGGGAACTTTTCCGGCCCGGCGGTATGCGCTCCCATCTTGTTTTGGTTTAGACGTGATGTCACAGGTCACATCGTCTCATATTGGAGTGCCACGGTCGAGCGGTTTGGTGCAACGGATTTGTGTTCTGATGGCTGAGTCGTCAGAATGTGGGTTCGAAGCCCAACCGCAACCAGGGTACTTGTGTCCTTGAGCAAGACACTAATACCATAATTGCTTCTCTCCACCCAGGGGTAAATGGGTACCTGTGAGGGCAGAGTTGGTTGTTGTGTTTGATTTAGCCCCCAATGCGCCGAAATGGCAGCAATTGAGCTGTATACTCCCCAGGGAGCCGAGATGGTTTCAGGAATGATTTATGCACCTGATGAGCAGGGGTAATAATGTAATGCGCCTTGAGCACCAGTTTGGTGGATACGTGTGCCATATAAGTCCACATTATTATTGATCTCCATCATAATAGAGATCAATGCATCATCTACAGATGATGTTACCTGTGACGTAACTCTAAATCCAAAACAGGTATGCGTGGACATACCACTGGGCAGAAACATGCCGTTTTGGTTTAGGCATGACATCACAGGTCACATCGTCTAGACTGATAAGAAAAATCCATAATTTTTTTTCTGTAAGAACATACTCATAGCAGATACAATCCTGCTGATGAATGGTGTTGCAGTCCTTGCAATCAGGGACGAGTATGGTGGGGAAAAAACAATTTAAAAAACACCGAAGATGGGCTGGAAGTCTGAGTAGCTGCCAAGAATTGTTTAAAATTTACATTACATATGTGCATGTAAAAATAACTCTGAGCACTGAGCATACAGTGCTATACACACGTCGGTGTAGGGCAAAATTAAATCAATTGTTTATCTCCCGACGCAAGAATTTCACCAACCTATATATATCGCGGAATCCGCTGCTATATAGGATTCTAGCCGGCCAATTGTCATCGGGCAAGCTCGGTGGTCGAGAGGTTAAGACGTCTGCACTAGTAAGCAGGAGGTCGTGGGTTCGAATCCTGCCCGAGTCGCCTGTGTAGTTTTTTCGCAGACACTCGGAAAGCACCAAGCATACAGTGCTATACACACGTCGGTGTAGGGCAAAATTAAATCAATTGTTTATCAACCGACGCAAGAATTTCACCAACCTATATATATCGCGGAATCCGCTGCTATATAGGATTCTAGCCGGCCAATCGACATCGGGCAAGCTCGGTGGTCGAGAGGTTAAGACGTCTGCACTAGTAAGCAGGAGATCGTGGGTTCGAATCCCGCCCGAGTCGCCTGTGTAGTTTTTTCGCAGACACTCGGAAAGCACCAAGCATACAGTGCTATACACACGTCGGTGTAGGGCAAAATTAAAATCAATTGTTTATCAACCGACGCAAGAATTTCACCAATCTATATAAAAATAACAGAATTCAGCTGATTCACTGACAAGACGCACCCCTGTTAAAATGGGAGTATTATCAAGCAATATGTCTGACTGCGGATCTTGTACACCCATGGTCAGACTGTCCATAAAAAAATATTCTGCTATTCAGTCACCAATATATTTTATTTGTAATGCAACAGTTAAACATTTGGATACTTAACAACGAACGAAACTGTGTTCTCTTCGAAATCATGGCTAACACACTGCTTACAAATTGTATAATAGGGTAAACTTGGTCTGCACTAGTAAGCAGGAGCCCACCCGAGTCACCTGTGGATTTTTTTCGACAGACATTCAGAAAGCCTTGAGTATACAGTGAGTCATACATCAGCGATTTGGGGTCTTGTCATAGACGGAATGCGCTTTATAAACGTGATTTATTATTATTTATTATTTTGTCAGTGTAAGGGCAAAAATCAAATAAACTGGGTACATTTAAAGTTATCTTTCCCTTCCACAGTGTAGTTGAAGAGAACCCCAACTCCTGTATAAAAAATAGTCCAGTGGCTCTTCTATGAATGAGCTCCACTTTGGTTCAAGAAAGGTGTTTAATTTTGGAGGATTTACAGACTCTCCACATCCCCCACAAACAAGAAACTATTAAGAGGTTTGGACACAACACAGGCTACTTCTTCCTTTCCTCGGTGGCTACTTCTCTTCATTCACGAAAATGTTGCGGGAAAAAGGGGAGATTTGTAAGAAAAATCCTGAGCAATCACAGGCCTGCTTACCACATTCATACTGTGGACACTCTGCGTCATAGTTAATACTGATGCACACCTGTCGCCTCACCACACACCTACATCCAAAACAAAAATCATTGCTATTAAGCATTTTCCTTTCTTGATTGAACCACAACAAAGCCAAATATTCATACAAATAATGTGAAATTCTGTTCAACATCTGTAAGCAAAAAAGATATATTGCCAAGACCAACAAAATAAAGTTTCTGGTTTCCAGTCATAGGTCGGATTCAAAAATCGGTGCCGTGACACGCTTTTTATTTTTATTTTATTTTTTTTGCAAACAATTATAATTATCAATTAGCTATAATTATTTTGTTTTTGTTTTTATTTTAATCTGTATTTATTTATTGATTTATTATTTTGATTAATTGATTGATTATGTTTGTTTAGTTTGGAGGATATGTTGCTTTTAATACTTGTTCATGTTTAAGCTTGGTTTTGGTTTTTGCTTATAGTATTTTTATTTAATTAGTACAATCTATGATTTTATTATTTACATACTTTACTTTAAAGCTTTATTGAACTATTTATTTCACTTTATTTAATTTTGTTATAAATATAATTAAAACTTTATTTTATATTTATTGCTTCTTGTATTCTGTGTATCCATTCAACTTGGAGAACCCCTAGACAGAAACAATGTTTCTTTTGGGTAATCCTTCGGGAGTTGAATGGTATTGTGTTATGTTTTTGTACGTAAAGCATTCGTTTTATGTATTCCTTGTAATTTTGGTCATCTATGTATTTGTTGATGTATACCGAGAAATAAAATAAAAATAGAAATAGAAATAGAAATAGAAACAAGTGAATACATGTATATACTGTTATTGGAACCAGACTCAAATCAAATGGATTGATTGGAATTCTGCCGCCCTGTTTTAAACGACATTTTCACATAGGGCTATGAACGTTTGCCCGATTTGTGGTCTGGTTCTCATAACATGTATCACTTTAAAAAAAGATTTAAAAAAAAATAAATAAATAAAAAAAATAAAAAATAAAAAAGCGTGTCACCGCACCGATTTTGAAGCCAACCTATGACCACACAACAGAGACTTTTTTGGGTTTGGCCTCATGCATAGTTGGGGTTTTTGTGTAACGTTAAAAGTACATTACTTTGGCGATCCTAGATAAACGGCAATTCAAACTTTCAGTGAATTTTCTGAAACGAGGACATGAGCATGGAACATGCAGCTTTACCATAACATTAACTGTTTGGATAAATGCTGCCCTCAATCTCTTTCACCTACCTTTCATCAGCATTGCATGGGTTGACCGCGCAAGGATCACTCATCGAGTTACAAGTCCCAAACACAAACTGGTGATCCTCAAGGTTGGCGGAGCACCTGTTAGCAAAATAATACATATAAGAAACAAGTGGATTATAATTACATCTCGACACCTCAGTTTCTCCTGGTCTTTTGTCAATGCAAACATCCGTCTCCATTCTATGAGAAGTAGCCCAAGGTAGTGGTCTAGTTTACTGTGACACTAGTACAGAGCAGTTTAGATAAATTTCTACATGTGTTTTTGTCTCTCGTCTAGATTGTCTGAAAGATGAGATATTGAAGGAAAGAGATTTGACCAACAGAGATTTGACCAACAGAGATTTGTCTTTCTGTGGGATGTTTGGACTCTTTTCAAGGAAGGAAATTTGAGCTTATTTGATGAAATCCAGACTACATTGCCACTATAGCCACAGAATACAGTCTGTCAGTTATGTTTTACGGTGTATATTCAAATGCGTATGGGGGGGGGAGGGGCTTGGCGAGCTGGCAGGCATTTTTGGAAACAAAATTAAAATAAATGGTTGAAGATGGGGGGGGGGGAACAAAATGGTTCATATCTGGATGGTAAGTGTGATGTCATTTCAACATACGCCATATCTTCAGATGGAGTGATTTTTGCTTTTATGTTTTTTCAAGAAAAAATAATTTACACATATATACTACTCAAAACAATTTAGGGAACACCGGATTTTTAACATCAAATAGGTTTGAAATGTTCCATGAACCGGGATTTTCATTTGCAACCCCCTCTCTCTTTCAGTAGTCATGTCATGAAATGTGTAATCACTACATGCATCCTTTATCATCGGTTTCATTGTGCAGTTGTTTCTCATCAATTCTGTGAAACATTGTGAATATCTGAAATAAATGATCTTGCTTTAACTGAGATTATTCCGGTGTTCCCTAAATTGTTTTGAGTAGTATATATAACAAATTCACCATTCCTACTAGCCTGAACCTAAAGCAGGGTTGATTATTTCGTGGCTTGATCACTTACTTAGCGAGACAGGCACTGGGGTAGGTGCGTCCATTAGCCCCGCACACCGGCACATACTGGTCAGTACAGTCACACGGCAGTGCAGCGTACTGTCCTCTCTCCTCGGTCAGCATGTCTGGGTTCAGGCACTGTCTCTTGGAGCATGTCTCTTCACCATTGAAGCACACACACTCATTGCAGCGTGTTTGGTAGTGGCTGCCATGCTCTGTGGACAGAAAATGTGGAGATTTAAGCCGATGATGAACCCCGATAAAAACACTGATATATGTAACCCGCTCTGTGAAAATGAGTCACAAGTCGCAAATTTGAAAAAATTTGAGATTTCTATGTGGCTTTAATATTTTATTGACTGAAATTGACAATTTCAATCAATAAAATATTAAAATCAATGATTTTTTGTGAGTAGGTTGTTTCATTTCTGTCATTTGTTTTCCTTTCAAATGCTTGTTTTCCTAAGAATTCAATTGTGTTAATTATGCAAATTATTGATTATTAGAAATGGCATATCTCCATAATGCAATACGTCACAGACTTCTAACATATGCCAAATTAAAACTGATGATGTACTCTTTCCAGCCACATAGAAATCTCAATTTTTCAAATTTGCGACTTGTGACTCATTTTCACAGAGCGGGTCACATATGGACATTTTGTATAAGGAATATTCAAGAAATACTTATAGAAACTATTTTGCTGAAAGTTTTTGATGAGAGCTCCACAGACCAGTGTACGTTTTGTGCCCGGTGTTGTTTGACCTTTGGGGCTCTTTTTGTAAACATTTGATGTCATTGGTCACATCTTAGAAGACACGGGTGCAGCTTTACCTCTCCTCTGCCCACCGACCATACACGCCTCCATGGTCTCACACCGAAGTGGCTGGCAGTGTTCCAGCAACCCATTCGAGCTGCAGGTGCATGCTTTGTAACACGACAAATCATCAGCGGAGGCTGGCAGCCGCACGTAGCTCCCCCGGGTCACCAGAAAGGCCGAGGCTTCCCCAAGGCGGCACCCCGGGGTACACTTGGTCTGGGCGCACATCTCGCCGTAGCCACAGAGCCCTCTGTTGATGGAGCACACGCCACTGGAACGAGAGGTATCGTTGTTACAGGGGTCTTTGTGACACGGCACGGTGATCTCATCATTCTTGTTCTTATAAGGATTAAGTTCTGATAAAGAGAAGATTGGTGCATTATTAGGAGCAGTTCAGCAGTAATGTAGGCTTGTAGCAACATTATTGTATAATCTTCAGAGATGTAGGGTACTTTCTGATGATACATGTTGATTATACTCTAAATTTTAATTACAATACTTTGGTTGTCTTCTGAAGGTAGGATCTACACAGTGATTGATATATAACAGAAAGTTTGGTATTAGGGTTTTTATTTTCTTAATAATCATGAATAAAGAAGATTTAAAGGGACGATAATCACAATATCGTCACGTTCAACAGGACATGGAATCGGAGTGCTACTTTTAGATTAACTCACTCAATGACAATAATACCCAACACGATAAGGTCGTATTACCGTTGCTGCTGCATATTATGCAAAAGTAATTTTTTTCAGTCGGGGGGGGGGGGAATGGGCATGGGAATCAGAGTGCTAGTGTTAGATTAACTCAGTGACTGAAAATAATAGCCCACATGATAAGGTCATATTACCGTTGCTGCTGCATAAATGAGCCAGTAATTTTCAATCACTGTGTTCATCTTAAACTATGACACCGATTTCCATGCCCTGTTACAAGTCTGCTCTGATCATGATGATATTGTCCCTTTAACCAGTTCGCGTCGGGAATAAAAAAGTTTTTCTGGGCCCCTGTGGCGGGTTTCTTTTTCCCACACACACGTTAATAGAAGCTTCCACAGCAGGTGGCCGGCACTTCCGAGCATGTCACCGTACACGCGTGGCTCAACCGAGCATGCATACAAATATTCCGGAGTTTCCTATGGCGTGTTTAGACGCTCTCCAATCTGCGCCGCGGTGCAAAAACAAATTGTGTGTATACACGGCCTCCGACACGAACTGGTTAAAGGAAGGTACAACTTTGGTTACTGCCGGCTTATCAACTTAACAAATAAATTATCTAAAACCTTTTAACAAGTTGTAACGTTGGTACACATACCATTCATTCTGAGAAATTAACACATCTGAAGTGCTTCCACCTGAAAGAAAAACAGGAATTGTGTGGTCGCATTTGGGAATAAAGTTGCCGGACAGTTATATACTTACGTAGATATTCACTGAGTGGAATACACGGAGCATCTCCATCTAGCGGTGACAGGATATTACATAATCCCCCTGCAGTCAGCCCTTTGGCAAGACGAGACTTATCGATGCATTTAGTTAAGATGTGGACGCAGTCAGCCCTGGCAATCCCAAAATAGCACGAATGAATCAAGGGTATATTTCTCATCAAGTAGTTTTTTTTCTTTCTAGTTTACCATTTACTTGTCATTTACTTTTTTAAGGAAATTTTCTTTCTGCGTAATGCACTGACTGTAAGAACACTTTCTGCTATCAAATCAAGTGGATACAGAATCCTGATCCTTCATTTTTAGGCTACTTTCCACACATTTTGTATGAAAATTTCTTCATGCCAACTTCGAGTTCTATTTTCTTGAGACAGTTTCACAAACGAGCATCCTCCCATTTTCAAACCAGCCTACAGGCCTTACTGTGATATTTATTCTCATATCTTAACACTATATT
Source organism: Zoroaster sp. YZ-2022 (assembly GCA_029582265.1). NCBI lineage: Eukaryota > Metazoa > Echinodermata > Asteroidea > Forcipulatida > Zoroasteridae > Zoroaster > Zoroaster sp. YZ-2022. The sequence continues at coordinate 6,675,712 of CM055830.1, read as the reverse complement.
AAAACCATCCTACTACTACAAGGGTCATAATCAGTCAAAATGTTGATATACATGTACTCGCCAAGGTATATCGAGTGCACTTAAACGTCAAACACTGTCAAACCTTATGTGTAATAAGTACATTTACAGGTCAAAATGAGTCAACTGTTTTTGACTGGTAAAAGCATTGTCTTGTATTGCTCAGGGTGATCAAAATGACAGTCAAAACCAGTCAGAAATGCCCCTGTGTGCACATTTGGGTCAACATTCAAACCAGGCAATTGACTGGTTTTGACCTCTATAGCAATTTCCCACGAAAATGCAGCTCTAGTAGGAGGGTTAAAACAAAATTGAAATCAAAATGAACTTGAAGCCCAGTTCATGGTGATATGTGCAATGCCAAATGCATTAACACCTCTGCATTGAAGGTGATCTTTTAAAAGTTATCAATGTATAAGTTTCTGTAGAGAATTTTTGGTTTATCATCATGGCTCTGATCGTCTTCAGGAGAATACCAGTTGCGTTTAGATAAAGCTGTCTTTCGTATTTCAGTTTACATATAACAATCTGTATTTTAATTCCTACTTAAGAAATTTGGGGGACGGCTCTCGACAAGCTTGCTTTTTTGGAGAACTCCACCTTTGTCATATCATTCCTGTGCTTGTTATTGCTTTTGTATATTGATTAAGTGGAAAATAAACTGAACTGAAAGCTACTTGTGTATCTGCGAATTTGATACTCTGAAAAAAAAAAAAACTAATTATCAGGGGTGTGATTTGACAAAAGTAAACAATCCTGATAAATGGATAGCGGGGTTGGGTCTCGACTTGCTCTAAAGCCCCCTGAACCTCCTGGATGTTTGGAGGATTTACAGACTCTTTGCATCCCCAGAAACTAGAGGGTTTGGACACAATACATGCGGCTACTTCTTTCTTTCCTTGGTGGCTACTTCTCTTCTTTCAAGAAAATGTTGAGGCAATGGGAGATTTGTAAAACGAAATCCTGAAATCAGCAAAAAATCCTGAGAAATCATGAGCCTGCAATCCCAGCCACCTTGTTGTCAAGAGTCCTTGTAACAACCGCAAGCATCAACTTACTTGCATATCATATTAACATGCGACTCGTGATGGCACGGTTTGACCTGCAGCGTGCATGCTATGGCCTTCCACATCTCAGACTCGCACTCGGCGATGTCCTTCACCGGGATGTCCATGAACGGCATATGGATCATCCCTTCGCTCCACAGCTGCATGTCATCGGCCGCACCACTGTCCGACCGGGCAGAACAGCTCCTGAATAGATCTGTGGGTCTAAGAATGGAATAAGAACACACAAGTTTATCATTACGACCCAAATTGACTGGTTCTTTTAAAATATACAATTTGCTTTAGATACTTTGCATAAGAGAATAAAAGTTTTTTGCATGGTCTTTATGGCAGGATAATGAACGGTTTTGGGTGTGGTCATGGGCGATAAAGGACCGAGCCGAAGGCCATGCACAAAACAGGTTATTATCCTGCAGTAAAGACCAAAACATCATACTTTTGTTCCCATTTCTAAATGCCTGTACCAATTTCGCTTTCAAAATGTACAAATGTTGTATTTTTCGTTGAATAAAGCCAAACGGAAATGGGTAAATACACATTTTGGGGGACACACGAAACACTTTCAAAGTACATGAGTCAGTGTGATGCGAAACAATCTTCGTCACTCCGACTGGTCGGCTAAATAGAACAGCTGGCAAACAGCTGACATATAGATACGCGCTGCTCTGATTTTGATAAGCCGTGTCTTTACCATCCATTAATTCATCCCCACGTGGTTACATTTCGTCCAGTCAGAGTGTCTAAACTATCATGGGTATTTGTGAATGATACACAATTGACAGACTTTATGGTGCACAGGTCTTTACTGCTAATGAAACTGGCACAAATAGGCCCATCACAGGCGTCCATCACTAGCTAAAAGAGTTGGGGGGTGTGTTAACATTACGTCTATACTAGGGAAACACTTTAATGGCAATTAATTACCTGTTGTTGAAGTTGGTGCAATATGTTAATCCACTGCAGCCAGGCTGGCAGGGCTCTTGAACTGACGGAACAAAAATAAAGAAGGCAAGTTTTGAGGTTAAAACTTTTATTCCGGTGTATTCTTTCATGGGTTCAAAAGGGTGGAAACATAATCAGTAGGGCTGTGCCGGGTATCCGGATACCCGACTGAAACTGTCATTACCTGGTTCCATTTTTCGGTTCGAATTACCCGTAAACGACTTTTTAAAATTCGGACTTAACATTTGAGCGGTGCAAACAGAAATCTGTGACTCTTGAACAATGCACTTGTACAGACAATTATCTTTAAATTCAAGAGATTACACTCCAATAAAGAAAAGATCGATAGTATGGTATCCTCTGTATTATAAATGTCAATTTGTTACCATTTACAGTACATGTATTTGTACACAACCGGAGGCATGTTTTCAACAAAAATGAAAACGGGTATCCGGGTATCCGAAGTTTCCTGATTTCGGGTATCCGGTTCCAAAAATATCCGAAAATGCACAGCCCTAATAATCAGGGGTGTGATTTGACAAAAGTAAATCATCCTGAAAAAAAAATGGGTAGTGGGTCTGGGTCTCCATTTGGTCCATAGCACGAAGCACTTATGGTTAAGTGTCTTGCTCAAGGACACAAGCGCCGCGACCGGCCAGGCCGGGATTCAAACCCACATTCTGACAACACCATTTTATCTGTTTGCAGGGGCAACCTCGCTTTCAATTGTCATTGAATTTTGATTGAATTAATGGAAATTGCTACATGTGCATCCATATATATATATGAGAAGTACCAGAACAGCACGGAACTCTCCAAGCACATTTGGCAATTGAAAAGGAACAAGAAACCATTCACCATCAACTGGTCGGTAGCCTGTAGATCTCAAGCATACAACAGTGAATCGAAACGGTGCAACCTTTGCCTCACAGAGAGGTTCTCCATCATAAACGCCGACAACAGGATACTCCTGAACAAACGACCCGAACTCATATCAAAATGCCGCCATGAAAACAAGTTCTACCTCTGCAACTTCAAAAGCGATGACACGTGACGAGGAACAGTACCGCGTCAACAAACCACAAACCGCCAACAAACAAGCTTACACACAAGGCCCGCAAACAATAGGTAATTACCATGCATTATTGAGCGAGTAACCTGTACGTGCGCGTGTAGGCCTATATATATAGGAGTAATCACTTGGTGACTATCAGTTGTCTGATGATCGCATAACGCGTGAAACTCGGAGTTACAACTACCAGCATTCCACTAGTTTTACTACAAGTATATTACGCTCTGTCTATGTGGCATTGAGCACTCTACTTCAAGATAGACCGCTACATTTAAGTATATATACAGTACAGCCCAAAACATCTTGGGACACGGAACACGGTGACCGTGAAGGTCGTAAAAACCAGCCAGGGGATTAAGTACCACTGTTCGTGGTTGTTAGTGTTTCACAATCATCGTGTCACGGTCAGTTGCCGCCGGTATACATCAAACAACTTAGAGCCGGTAACAAGATTAAGCGATTACAATAGGCCTTCCGTGTGTGTAAAATAACACAGTGGTGTTTTTTGTGCTTTGGTCCGTGAATTATATTAGAGAGACCGGCATGGTCTGGACCATGGTCTTACACTATGAACATCTCCTCCGTGAATGCATCGTTAAAGCTCGGTGAATTGCAGTTTTTCCGTGAATTTCACGGCGCTGCCTCCCATTTCACGCGTGTGGTCACGTGTGTGAGCACCGTGACTGCATGGTGAAACCACCGTTAAACAAATCTTTTGTTTGGACCTCGGTGAAAGCTGGGTGAAAACGCGGTGAGCCTCGAAAGCTTGAAAGTTGGTATTTGGGTTCTGTATTTGGTCGAGTTATAGGTTGCTTGAAAAATTCTGCTACGACTTGACGGGCAGGTTACATTTCGGCATTGCAATTTGCGTCGCTGATCGTTTGCAACGATACAGGGGCCCCATTGCTTTTGTTTGGCTTTCTTTAGCAGTATAGAGGAAAATACAGTAGGCCTTGATGTCCGTTAACAATAAATGTAACTGTGAAATGATTAGAATTAAGCTGCCAAGGCTCATAGAAAACACAATTCTGGCAGCTACAACAATCCTCTTTAACCCGGCAGGACTTTGGCGAAGGCGGTTTCGTTTTGTATGTTTGCTAATTTATTTATGTTATTGTTTATGAACCGGTGATGGTTATAGTTTTGCGATATGACTGGACATTAACGCCGTTTTATTCACGTGTATCGCATCCGTGACTTGTATAGTGTGAGAGCCCAAACCATTGTTGCAATCATTCACGGTGACCTCTAGTGCACGTTCGAAATGCATGCACGCCGCTGATTACCAGCCGCGACCATGTGCTCGCAGCCGGGGAACCCCGTAACAACACACTTGCTTACCACACGCAGTCCTCATTTCCAGGATCGTGTAAACATTACCAACGTCGAAGTGTCATTATCTGGGGGCCTTCCTCCATGATTCATGTGTTTCTAGTTTTTCCGTGCTATGATGTACTTTATGCTTTACAAGGAATCGAATTGTTTTTATTCAAGGCAAATGGATTAATAAAATGATACTTGGCTTGTCACTTGAAATAATTTATTTGGCAATAGGCCTATGTATTTGTTTAATCCAGCATTGGTGTGCAGGAATAGTAATGCAATAATGTGTAATGCAATGGGCGATGGTCAACCTGGGATTTTGAGAACTGAAAGTTAACCCATAAACTTTAATATAAACAGGAAACTGAACATCAACAAGTTACCCTAAATATAAAGCTTTCACTTTGCACAAGTATGACTGACTTCCACTGTAGAGATTTTTAAGAAATACTTGCCAAAAAATCACAACGCTTTTATTAAACGTCACCAAAATTGTCTCATGATATCGGACCATAAGTTCGAATCATGTCTTGAATTTTTAATAACATACATGAAGCCGCTAAGAAATAATGAGCAAATTTGTTGACAAATTTGAGACTCTTTGCTCAAGTACGAGGTGCCTAATCGATCAGTGAACTTCCATTAACAGAGATTGCCCGGCCGAACGCGTCGGACGTCGGCATGGGGTCGACCGCGTGAGCGTGTACCAGATACATTCCTTGTGTCTCTGGTGCCTCTTCGTTGAAGATTTCTTTCTAAGAAATCCTTGCCAAAAAATAACAACGCTTTTATTAAACGTCACCAAAATTGTCTCATGATATTGGACCATAAGTTCGAATCATGTCTTGAATTTTCAATGACCTACATGAAGCCGCTTAGAAATAATGAGCAAATTTGTTGACAAATTTAAGACTTGACTTTGCACAAGTACGACTGACTTCCACTGTAGAGATTTTTAAGAAATCCTTGCCAAAAAATCACAACGCTTTTATTAAACGTCACCAAAATTGTCTCATGATATCGGACCATAAGTTCGAATCATGTCTTGAATTTTCAATAACATACATGAAGCCGCTAAGAAATAATGAGCAAATTTGTTGACAAATTTGAGACTCTTTGCTCAAGTACGTGGTTCCTAATTGATCAGTGAACTTCCATTAACAGAGATTGCCCGGCCGAACGCGTCGGACGTCGGCATGGGGTCGACCGCGTGAGCGTGTACCAGATACATTCCTTGTGTCTCTGGTGCCTCTTCGTTGAAGATTTCTTTCTAAGAAATCCTTGCCAAAAAATCACAACGCTTTTATTAAACGTCACCAAAATTGTCTCATGATATCGGACCATAAGTTCGAATCATGTCTTGAATTTTCAATGACCTACATGAAGCCGCTTAGAAATAATGAGCAAATTTGTTGACAAATTTAAGACTTCACTTTGCACAAGTACGACTGACTTCCACTGTAGAGATTTTTAAGAAATCCTTGCCAAAAAATCACAACGCTTTTATTAAACGTCACCAAAATTGTCTCATGATATCGGACCATAAGTTCGAATCATGTCTTGAATTTTCAATAACATACATGAAGCCGCTAAGAAATAATGAGCAAATTTGTTGACAAATTTGAGACTCTTTGCTCAAGTACGAGGTTCCTAATTGATCAGTGAACTTCCATTAACAGAGATTGCCCGGCCGAACGCGTCGGACGTCGGCATGGGGTCGACCGCGTGAGCGTGTACCAGATACATTCCTTGTGTCTCTGGTGCCTCTTCGTTGAAGATTTCTTTCTAAGAAATCCTTGCCAAAAAATCACAACGCTTTTATTAAACGTCACCAAAATTGTCTCATGATATCGGACCATAAGTTCGAATCATGTCTTGAATTTTCAATAACATACATGAAGCCGCTAAGAAATAATGAGCAAATTTGTTGACAAATTTGAGACTCTTTGCACCATTTTTATTTTGCTGTTTCGTTCCCGTATCACTATTTTCGGCATTCGGGAATGTCGAACGTAGTCCCGCTGGTTGCCTGCTTTCTGCACAACGTACATGTTCTTGTTTACATGTCATGCTCTTAATAATATTAGATCCGAAGAATATACAAAGTTAGAAAACTATCTGATGTCAAATGAATATTATGATATATGGGAGCTTTTTATATCCGGCAGCTTAGATGTTAAATATCATCTCACACTTGGGAGCACCTCAAGTATATTCTGTAATATAGAAAATTCCGATATAATTCAGTCATTATTTGATACTTTCTGTAAATCATATGTTAAGCGTGCGTGGAAATTGAGATCCGATATTATTCGGACTACAATGTAAATAATCTCTTCTTGCATACTTCGTTGCTGTAATTTTGTTTACATATGTTTTATATTTTTACTATATTTTCTAGAACTCATTTTAAATCAACTTGGGTTCCAATGGTCATTGATTGATGGTACACCCTCAGATTTGGTGTCGCGCGTGCATCCCTTGTTCTGGACAACACCTACGACGTCAAAACTGAGAGTGTATCATCACACATTTTTGTATCTTGTTAATTTGCTTTTAAATGTGTTTTGTATTATTTTTGTGTGTGTGTGTCGGACGCACCGCCTTTTGGCCGAGTGCCACTGTTGTAAAAGTGTAAGTCCAAATAAATAAATAAATAATCACTACAACGGCAACCAACGAAACGATGACTCATCGCCTGCCACGCGTAACGAATTTTCCTATTGGCTCCTTCCATAGGCTACGATATAACGAATTTTCCCATTGGCTCTCTGGTACACGCATGGCATAGACTACGATCTACGTAGTGGATTCTGATGTCGCTGGCGCTAAACGTTGCAACGTTTTTTCAGAAGTTTCCATGTTCATGTTTCGGTCTGATATTCTACCTTTGTACGAAGTGTGCGCACCCGGCCCAAACCGATTCAGTTTGGTTAGTATGCCCATATATATATATATATATAAACGAATAGAACTCCGATGATTGCGACAGGGATCAGTTAAAGTTAAACCATGGAGGTAGAAAAAGACCATGGAGGTAAAAATAGGAGGAGTTATAACGAGAGCTGATCAAAGTTTCAATGCCGAGGTCGTTATGTTAATGTGTAATTTGGAAATAATAATAGCCGGAACGAGCCCTTTTGTAGTCTCAAAACAGCAGCAATTAGGCCCCAGACAGAAGCCGCATTGTATGGCTTGTGCTTGCGCAGACGATACTTTACCTATCAAAACTGTAAACAAAACTTCGGCTGAAATCGTTTTCTTAAATCACAAATATATTTATTGGAACATGGTGTAACGATTCGCCAAAATAAACATCGTGATAGGAAAAGCCACTGCTCCACTTGATAATTTATTTTTTAGTTCGGGGCATGTCGGGGGCATTTTAAATATCCCTCCGTTTCGCGTCATTGGACTCTGAGCACAAAGACCCTAAATCTGCTGCCAACAGCTGATGGTAACAAAGGTTATGTTAAACCCTCCTTCCTCCATGGCTGAACTGGAGTGTGAACAGAACAATGACCTTAGAACTCCATGTGGCAGTCCAATTACTCATGGATATTTTACGACCGCAATGTGGCAATTATCAACAAAGGGTTATAGGGGATTATCCTTTAATGGTTCGTGTTAAGATTCGACCGTGTTTTTTTAATCTCCGTGTCGTCTTTTTTTTTAAAATCACGATCACCGGAATGCGGTAAGCGTAATAACACTATCACGATGACTAGGACTGTGTCCCAAGATGTTTTGGGCTGTACTGTATATATATATATATATATATATATATATATATATATATATATATATATATATATATACACTTGTAGTAAAACTAGTGGAACGCTGGTAGTTGTAACTCCGAGTTTCACGCGTTATGCGATCATCAGACAACGATGACAAAGTATATATATATATATATATATATATATTCCTTACATCAGGAATGAACTTATCATTGGAACTATCAGAGTATTGGGCCTTCTCGCTGGTGCATGTAAGCTATTAAGTGTGGTTATGAGAATTGCTGTCATATCAGAGGATTAAGTCCTCATAACGTTTTGAAATTTCAAGTAGGAACCACACGCACAGGTAGATTGATTGCGTATTATTGGTTATTGCTGTGTTTAATGTTCTTTTGTACCATTCTTGACTGCCCCATAGACCTTGTCAAACATTTTGCTTTTCATTTTTAAGACAAGTGCAGAAAACCCTGGTTTGAGTGAACAGCGCCCTCTATCACTTTAGAAAAAAGATCCATGGTCTTTGCTCACACCAGGTTTGCCTTTCAATGTCTATAGGCTACTTTTCTGAATAGATAAAGCCCATGTAAATATTATCTTTGAGTAGTAAGTGGTTCTTTTAGTTGGAAGTTTCAATCAGTATGTTCTTATCGTCTTTCCTTTAGTTTTCTGAATTCTAGAAGTTTTTGATTTTCAAATAAGCTGTTTGACAAAGTATGTTGCAAAGTACGTCAAACACTCCCAACCGAGTACGTCAAACACTCCCAACCGAGTACGTCAAACACTCCCAACCGAGTACGTCAAACACTCACAACCGAGTACGTCAAACACTCACAACCGAGTACGTCAAACACTCACAACCGAGTACGTCAAACACTCACAACCGAGTACGTCAAACACTCACAACCGAGTACGTCAAACACTCCCAACCGAGTACGTCAAACACTCCCAACCGAGTACGTCAAACGCTCCCAACCGAGTACGTCAAACGCTCCCAACCGAGTACGTCAAACGCTCCCAACCGAGTACGTCAAACGCTCACAACCGAGTACGTCAAACACTCACAACCGAGTACGTCAAACACTCACAACCGAGTACGTCAAACACTCACAACCGAGTACGTCAAACACTCACAACCGAGTACGTCAAACACTCACAACCGAGTACGTCAAACACTCACAACTGTAGGATTTGAGGCTTTGCTTGGTGGAGATAGATATTATTTGATTATTACATGATGTACCCTTTCGGGTACATCATGTAATAATCTCTTCTTGGAAGAAGTTGATGGCTCCAAGAAGAGCCGGTTGTACGTTCTCTCACAATTCACAACTTCTGTTTGGTGTCATCTTTTAATACCCACTTGGAATGTAATCCCAAAGAATATTTTAGGTGATTTCATGGTGACAGGTACATGTACATACACCCTAAAAGTAGGTATTTGACTTTTGTCTTTTTGGCTGTGCGCAGTGAAACTTACCATCTGCGAGGCATGTAAGAAGTGATACCTCCATTGGCTGGTACTGACAGTGCTCATCAAAATCATTCCAGCTCTGCTTGGTAGACCAGGATGTACTGTAAAGCTGTCAGTATCAAGCAATTCACCAATTAATCAATTAATGAACGATTACTTCAAGGGGTGTGATTTGACAAAAGTAAATAAATCCTGAAAAAATGTACGGAAAATCCTGTACGGAAAATCACGTAGGTCGGCGTTTGTAGTGTTTTACATATCTACGGGTTATCACGTAGATCGGCGGATATGGGTTAAATGCAGTAGTCAAGCAGCCAATGAATCTATAAAGCATACACTAATCAATGAGGTATAATCAATATTTAGTCGATCAAAACCACCATGAAAAATATCAATCAATTGTTTATTCACTTTAGGCTAATAATCAATAATCAATCGTGAGTTTTGATATAAAAGAAAGCAGGACATTACCTTGACACAGATTTCCCTACACCTTGTGCTGACAGCCCTTCCACAGCATTGCAGCTTGGCTCCATCCAGGGCACTAGGGTTAGAAATCTTGGGCCAGTCTACATTACTGCGTGTCCCTGCAGAGTGCAAAACAAACTAATAATAATAATAATAATAATGTGTGGACTTATATAGCGCACGTATCCACCAACTGAGTGGTGCTCAAGGCGCATTATATTATTACCCCTGCTCATAAGGCTCATAAATCATTCCTGAAACCATCTCAGCTCCCTGGGGAGTATACAGCTCAATTGCTGCCATTACAGCGCATATAGGGCTAATCAACCAACTCTGCCTTCACAGGTACCCATTTAACCCCTGGGTGGAGAGAAGCAATTATGGTTAAGTGTCTTGCTCAAGGACACAAGTGTCACGGCCGGGATTCGAACCCACATTCTGCTGCTGACACCAGAACATGAGTCCGGTAAGCTAGACCGCTCGGCCACGACACTCCACAACTACATAAGTGCATGTCCAGTAACCAGAGCCCAATATCATAGCGCTGCTTTCCGGTAAGCAAATTTTCGTGCTAACTATAGCAGAAAATTAGAGAGCACACTCATCAAATATAGAGAAGAGCCAGAGAAGACCCCATGGTTCTCCCTGAACCACGCTCTCACTTAGCGACAACTTAGATAGGAGTTGCCCCAAAAAAGGTTCTTTTCAGAACCCTGTACCTCACTAATAGCGATAGTTGCGATAAACACATGGTCTTTCCTTACAAACTGAAACGATATCTATACTCTACCGTGCAAAGCCTTAAATCTACATGTAAGAAAGTTGTCAGGCCGGTAAACTACATGATAACGTGCCCATCAAGTAGGTTTATATATTGAACGATGGACAGCAGATCGCAGCTGGGGTCAAGTACTTTCAGATCAAATTTCATGGATGTCAGTAGGCTGGTCATTTTCCAGAGTTACTCGCTCTTACTTGCTAGTGTCAGCAAACGTTATGGTCTAGGCCAGTGAAGTATAAGAGTTTTTGCGAGTGTATCTATCTGGTAACTGGAGGTTACTGGCACAGAAGGGGTCGTTGTCACCTCCCTATTAAGGCCCCCCAAAAATGTCTCCGGTTTCTGCGTGTCGCCTCAGACCTGCGCGTCAGCATTTTTAATTTTCTTTTTTTTGCTATGAAACGATGTCCAACTGCAGCCAAAATTTCTGGATGAATTGGAATTCTGCCATGCTGTGTTTTTTTCACACAGGGGTATGATTGTTTGCCCGATTTATGAGGCCTCTCTCAGCCATAATAATTTGTATATGGGAAATTTGGTCCCTGCGTATGCATGTATCACATATTCACCTGTTGGCTAAAAAAGGGCCTTTTGTTTGGCCTAATGGTACCGAGGCAATCTCAATCCTATACAGTTTCGTGTACTTTTACAATTGCCTGGGTACCACTGGGGAGTACCCCGGGTGACAACGACCACTTCGGTGAAGGGGAATAGGTTTGACAACATCATGGAGTGGACCAGAATGAGTTTGGAGCAGGCCAAAGCATCTGGCAAATAACAGGATACGTGTAGCTTGAGAGGAAAGAGATAAGATGTATGACAGTGTTAATAAGCCAATCGTCAGTGCCGACGGTGGCCTCAAGCAATCAGTGATATTATAGACGTCTTCAGTTTGACTTCAAACAACCTAAGCTTCGACGTACGTGCCATGAAGCCACTTGAACCGAGATTTACCTGAATTGAGCAGAAAGCATTCCCACATGCCTTCTTGTGGCTGAATGGTGCCGCCACATCCAGCCATCAGTGAGTCTATGATTTCCACATCGGACGTGAGGTTCATGTGGACACGCCGACACGTCTCCCTACACGACTCACTGTGTGATCGCTCACAGCAGTGTAAACCTGGAGAAAGGAATCGGGGTGGGGGGGGGGGGGGGGAATTAATCAAGACTGAAATGGTAGGCTACAGTCGGAAAATGAATTGCGATGAAAACATGTATTTCTGATTGAAGTAATACTAGGGTATGGTTACATTTTTGTCCTGTCTACACTTATCCCTCCTATGACAGCAAGGGCCAAAATCAGTCAAAATGTTGATATTATACTTGCCAAGGTATATCTTGTGCACTGAAAAGTCAAACCTTATGTGTATTAAGTACATTTACAGGTCAAAATGAGTCGACCATTTTTGACTGGTAAAAGCATTGTCTTGTAATTGTTGAGGGTGGTCAAAAATGACCGTAAAAAAAAAAAAAAACAGTCAAAAATGCCCCTGTGAGCATACATTTTGTATTTGGCTCAACGGTCAAAACAGGCAGTTGACTGGTTTTGACCACGTTAGCTACTTGCCACTAAAGTGCAGCTGCAGCAGGAGGGGTTATTGTGCTGGGCCATCAATTCAGTGGCAGTCTGCTTTTGTGCTATTCTACATTTATATTTGAAATCTAGAAGATTTTGACAGTATTTCAATGGCATCTCACTATTACATTCATGCATAGCCGCTCGTACTAAACAACGTTTTGGACAATGAACATTTTTGCATGTACAATTTAAGCACATGTGTACATGCAGGAGTGGTATGTGCACAAACATGACAAGACAACACTATATATGTCACTTGAGGAGCAATATGAATAACCATTAGCATATGACATAAAACACAATAAAGGGGGCCACTTTCCTACCGTCACGTTAGCAGTTTTTCTAATGGTTGTAATTTTTTTTTTAATATCTGAAACCACCAAAAAAGAATTTCAACATTTGAATAGACATGCATGCTTATCCTAAAGATAATTTGAGTTGATTATTACTATTATTTTTTTAATTACCCTAAAATTTCCATCAACAAATGGACGGAAAAGTGAGGTAACTTTTTCCATCCAAATTTTATGGAAATTTGAGGGTAAAAAAAAAAATTAAAAAAAAATAAAAAATAAAAAATAAATAAATAAATCAACTCAAATTAGTTCTAGTATAAGCCTGCATGTCCATTCACATGTTGAAACACTTTTTGGTTGGTTTCAGGTAATAAATAACAACCATTGGAAAAACTGCTAATGTGACGGATGCAAAGTGGCCCCCGTTATTGTGTTTGATGTCATATACATGTAGTTTCATCACTATCGTGAGCCCAATTTCACAGACCTGCTCAGCAGAGAATTTTGCTAAGCAATATTAGACAAACTACCAGCAAAAATGCATACATTTTGTATGAAAGTTTGGCTGGTAACCAAAGAAATCAAATTTTTCTGGTACGCAATTTTATCTGCTAAGCGGATCTATGAAATTGCCCCCTATTCGTCAGTTGATATATGTAATATGCGCGTGCATTGGTAGTACATGCATTCTGTTCATTACTTCCAGTTCCAAAGCTTGCATGCTGTAGTGTGTAATTTAACCCAATTTCCTTGGTTTTAACGTTCAAAAGCAATTTTTGAGGCCGAAATTGACTTTGTTAATAAGATCGAGTCTTTACAACACACACACACACGTTAATTAAAGGCAAGTCCCAAGCTTTCTAATTTCTTGCTTATATCCTTAGTAAAGAAAAGGGTGGTCAATGCATTTCCAATGGGCTTCTGATGATCGTTGGAGCCAGCACGTGCGAAGTGGGCGTGGTTTATGTTGGAATTACGTCGCACTTTTACCAACAGGATTGGAAACAACAACAAAACTCAAATCTTACTATCTCTTGGGTCTCTGGCTGGTATGGCCACTGAGGTATAGTTGGTCACACACTGGACGACTGTCTGACTGACTTCATGACAGAATATTGATACATCCAGGGACATCTCCTCAGTCGGTGTCATGGCGTCAAACACCGCCTCGCACTTGTGACGACACTGGGCTGCTGCTGCATCTACTGCTGCTGTCGCATCTGCTGCTGCATGCCTACAACAGTACTCTTTCTCTGTAAAGATTATGAGAAGTGATGACAGATCAAATAGTGTTGGCAACTTTTTCAATTCAAGCCATACACAGGCTGGGAAGAAGGTTGCAGTGGCTGGGGCAGCTCCAAATGTAGACTGATCAACTGAGAAAGGTTATTGCTAATGTTTATGCGGAAGACATTTAAAAGGACAATATCGTCACGATCAACAGGGCATGGAATCAGAGTGCTAGTTTTAGATTAACTCAGTGACTGAAAATCATACCCACACGATAAGGTCATAGGCCTATTACTGTTGCTGGTGCAGAAATGAGCCAGTAATTTTCAGTCACTGTGTTCATCTTAAACTAGGACACCGATTAAATGCCTTATTGAAAGTCTGTACTGATCGTGACGATAGTGTCCCTTTAAGACAATCTGATTGGACAATCTGATTGGACAATCTGATTGGACAATCTGATTGGACAATCTGATTGGGGGTGTACATGTATTAATTACCGGGAAAATGGCTGCCTATGCATTCCAACCAACCAGGCTGTATGTGAGTATGCGGCAAGTATGCCAACATTCGCCACGCGGGAATGAACCATTCAGACTGTAGAAGCTTGTATCACAAGATGCGAACTCACGGGCCAAGTTGGAACATCATCCGTTCTTAAACTTTGGATTTGTCAGATTCTTTCTGGCTCTTTTTCAATACAAATGGCACCGGATATTAAAATTGTGAAAATGAAATCAAGGTGGACATTTACGAATGGGAATAAAAGTTTGACACTTGGTCTTTTCCACAGGATAAAGACCTCATGGCCTCGGGGTCATGGCCTTGGGGTTATGGCCTTGCGGTCATGGCCGCGTGCAATAAAGGACCTTGTTCTTGATCCTGCAGTAAAGATCTTGCAACAAACATTTATTCCCTTATTACAATGCACTTTTGTGGCAGTAACACAGAGTGAAAGCCAATCTTATTTTTTACACAGCTTACGAGAAATCACAATCTGAAAGGAAAAAAGTTTAAACTCACTTTCAAACCTGTCCAGACACTGGAACAGTGAAGGCTGGAGACAAAGAAGAAATATTAATTCAAGTAATATACATTAGGAACATTGGTATACATTAGGGGCCAATTTCACAGGGCTGCTAAGCAGAGAATTGTGCTAAGCAAATACTTTTGCTAAGCAATAAAACAGACTACCAGCCAAAATCCAGACACTTTGATTGAAAGTTTGGCTGGTGACCTAACAAATCCGCTAAGCAAATTTTTCTGGTAAGCAATTTTATCTGCTATAAGCAGCTCTATGAAATTAGCCCCTGGTGTCTGGTTTAACCAGTTTGCGTCGGAAGCCATGTATACACGCAATTTATTTCTGCACCGCGGATCGGAGAGCGTCTAAACACGCCACAGGAAACTCCAGAATATTTGTATGTGTGCTCGGTTCAGCCATGCATGCACGGTGACATGCTCGGAAGTGCTGGCCACCCGCTGTGGAAGCTTCCATTCACAGTGTGTGTGGGAAAAAGAAACCCGCCACGGGGGCCCAGAAAAACTTTTTTATTCCCGACGCGAACTGGTTAACTACATTCACTGATCAATCTCGGCAGTGCTTGGAAGAGGTGGGGACATTACCTTATATAATTGTCACTTAATTACTTCAATTTCAAATGATAATTTCTTCCACTGGTATAATTTACTTTTTCCTTAAATATATTGTGGACATTCAGTATCAATTCAAAACCAGATTCTACAGTGCTCATTTTGTGTTGGAATCTGCCACCCTCAACTTGCAGGTTTCCAAACTTTCACAATCGTCTTTGAATAACTTTCTGCACGTAACTCACCTCATCGGGCCTAGAGCAAGCTGAAGATGCCTCGGTGAAAGACTCGGCCTGCCAGAAACAAAACAAGAAACATATCATTTTATATTTGAGGTATTCATAATCTTAGGTTTTAAATGTTATCCTCTCATAATATTTTACTTTTGTTTATTTTATTTGCCCATATTTCTATTTAGGCTACTGGTTTTTATATGTTTACTTTATTTTTTTATTGCAAATTGGTTTAAACTTTTAATATTGTTTTAATACAGGGCCCTCAAGGAAAGCAGTTTTTTTTTACCTAGAGGAGGCTACCCTGTTAAAATAAAACAGCAAATAAATTGTCAAGCAAGATCAAACCTCAACATTGGTCAAATATGCAAAACTGTACAAAAATGCATACTTTAGCCAGCCATGAAATTCCACAGAGGGCTCTCCAAATGAAAACACTTACTGACTGTGACATCTTGTATACTCAAGAAAAGAATCTTTAATGCATTGTACAGGTATAAAGTTACACTGATATATGCATTATTTGTCAAGCCAAAATTAATCCATACTCAAAATTCACCACAGACAATTCCCCTTTCCTCGTTTTACGCCAGGTCCCTTACTCCTAATTCCATCCATCCAGGAGCCTGACAAATTGCTCATTACATTCTGTCTGTCAGGGCCTCAGCGGACGTTTAACCTTTGACATTTTCACTGGCTCCCTGTAGTCTTAAACCGTGAATCCAAACCGGCTTTATCTAACTCCCTTTTCCCCTGCACTCCTCAAGAGGCAAGGAAACTCGAGCCAGCCAGTTGTCTCCAGTAAACCGCCCAAGACATCTCCCACCTGTGGTGGTTGTGGACCAATCTATACGCACAACAGCTGACACTGGGCCGACTTGAGGGAGATTTGAGGGAGAAAATGGAGGGTTTGTTGGTTTAGGCTGATTCCAGCCGAGTTCTATTTTTGTGCGGATGGAAAAGACTGTTACTCGAGACAAGCAGATATGCAGCCAATGTTGTCAATCCTGTTTGCTTGAAAGGCATCATGGTGATGCACCATTGGCAAAAATGCCTTATGATACATACGTATTCAATCCTTAACGCAAGTAAGTATTGTAACATGTATGTACATATAAAATGCTATCCTTTAGACTATTCTGGTGACCACTGAATTTCCTCTATCACTGCAGTGGAACCATGTTTTTTTTTTAAATATGCAGTATACAGCGTTTTTGTCAAAAAGAGTTGGTCAAAGCATTGGTCGAAGAGGCACTGGACTGGTGGAAAATGAACACTGGATGCAGAATATTGGTCTCACTGCAGTTATGCCAGCACCCAGTGAAATGGTCGGTGAATTAGTCTAAAGTGAAAGTTTTAACTCAATGATAAAGTGGCATTTCTATTAAAAATGTTCTAAAAATGTTCTATTAAAAAATAAATAAATAAATAAATAAATAAAAAAATCTGAATAAAAGTGTGTAATTTTTCAGTTACTAGTAGTTCGTTCAGGATGCTCCTACTTACAGGTTACAGTAGGTTTTAATTTTCATCTCCGGATCTCTAAAATGTAACTTTCCTCCACTGGATTCGTTATAGAGGCTGCCCCTCCCCACTGAAGGCATAGGGTTACTATCAAAAATAAAACTAAATTGGGGCCAAATTCAAGCCATACTTTGGCTATAAAATCTTTGTTATGGCATAATAAATATTATTTAATAACACACCAAAGTTGTTTTTAAAGCATCTCTAGGGGCAACAAAATGCAGAATAAACACTTTTGATGTTACGGCCAATCAAGAAATGGGTCTACGTTTCCAGCCCTCTGGAGTCCAGAACCTGCACATAAATTCTACTGAGAAATTGAGTCATCAAATTCTGTATCAATCCGGGGCTGTAAATCAATAAGTAATTGTCAACTGGTGCCATCGCCCAGCACAAATCACACTTCTCTGAGACCAAGGGAGAGATGGAGAAACACAATCAGGCACCATGGAAAAATGTTTTTTTCTCCCCAAAAGTTGAAGGACAAGTAGTAAATCAAGTCAACTGTTACTGGTCTGGGGGGGAGGGGGGGGTTGAATAATATTTTTTATGCTAATATTTGAAAAGGTTACTTCAAGAGCCATTTGCTGTGGGTTCTTGTACTGAGCCAAAGCCACACCACTCCCAGGTATAAACTACACTTGTCAGAATTGGTATGGGAATGTGTGGAATCAGTGTTTGGGGAAGTGGTGTCTGCTATATTGGCCCGCCAGGTGTGTGTGTTGGTTGGGGGGGGGGGGGGGGTTATTTGAGATTTTTATTGTTCAGTAATGGCTCCTTCTCAATGATGGATGGTCTTGAATATGGGACCTCAGAAATGGTATTGTAATTAATCATTTGGTTTTTTTTTTTATGGGTCATAAAATAAATTGTAATTTAACCAACTTGGGAAAATGTCACACAGTGAGCTTGACTGTAGTACTCCATATATGATGTACCATGTCGGTCAGTGCAGGCCTACTGTGTATCATACCTCCCTACTGACCCGCGAGTCATTATAAGAGATTGTTACTGCCACAGCAAACCTAACTCCTGCTGTACAGCCACCATGCAAAGCTTATATCCTAATCATTTAGAAGCAACCCCAACCCCCTAGGCACTCTGGCTAGGAACCTTCCTGAACCCTCCTAAATCCATCAGTGCACTTCTGCAAACGTGCCCTTATCCTCAAAATGCACCATGCATTTTCATTGATCTTTCACATTCAGCACTTATTATGGCCTGTACTTCTTGCCAGGTAGTAATTTTGCCCCATTTGAATAGGTGAAAGTACCAGTTTCCAAAAGCTTAATTTTTTCCACAAAAAAGTGGCCCTTGATTAGAGGATTTTGAAGGATTTGGGGTGGTTATATAAGGGTGGGGTGGTTATATCTGACAAAAATTAGGGCCCAGGTGACTGTCCTCAGTGGACCCGGTGATACACATCTAGACACTGAGGAGTTTCAGTCCCAACGGGGTATCCCAACTGCTGCACCCCCTTTGGCATATCAGTCCCATGATGTCCCCAATCTATCAAACTACACCACTGGTCCAGTGGGTTCAGCACAAGGTGCCAATCAAATGTCACTGAAACGGTCATCACCACAGGACCACTTTTCCATGGATTTTCCTATGCAGTTGTTTTGGAATGTGACATTCTTTATTCTTTATTCTGAGACATAATTTCCATTCATCACATTGGAAAACATATACATAGCTGCCAACATTTCAAAATTCCAATTAGTAATGAAACTTTTCTCACTTCCGATTGCAAGATTACACAGTGGCGGGCGCCATGATGAAACCGTAGGATCTTCACTGGTTCATGTTTATTACCCATTACTACATCCCACAAACTGGTACCCCGACAAGTAAGGTATCGATACTATGCTAATTTACATCCATAATACTTTTCGGTAATTCAGAACTTATTTATTATAGCACACTACACATATGAAAATATTCGAAAGGGGTACCAATTCTGATTTTTACGATCATTGTACGTGATTTTACCCGAATGCTCATGAAATGGTGCTTTATCAAGGGCTTTTTTTTTCGTTGGACGGAAAACTTGAAATTCAAAATTTTTAAAGAGCAATTCGTACTTTCGTAATTCCTGAAAAAATTCGTAATAATTACTAAAAATTCGTAATAGTTGGCAGCTATGCATATTGGAAGACATTGCCTGAATACAAGATTTTAAAGGAAAGTGCGAAAGTGAAATTATGATCTCGAACCTAAAATGCTTGCTATGCATTGAAATGACCTTTTTTTTCTTTCTTGGAAGCATTTAGTTGTGGAAAGAATCATCTCCCTTTGCATTGGTGTTAAGAGTATTTACTAGTGCTGGGACGGTTAACCGGTTAATCGACCAAAACTACATTAACCGTTTAGCAAACTGGCTATCCGAAGCCAATATTTTAACAATGAAAAAAGCAAAAAAAAAACAACAATAACAATTTTGGAAGAATTTGCAGCATTGATTTTTTAACAATCACTGTGGGAAGTGGAGTGCCATGGTCGAGCGGTTTAGTGCATCGGATTTGTGTTCTGATGGCTGAGTCGTCAGAATGTGAGTTCGAATCCCAGCCGCGACCGGGGTGCTTGTGTCCTTGAGCAAGACACTTCACCATAATTGCTTCTCTCCACCCAGGGGTAAATGGGTACCTGTGAGGGCAGAGTTGGTTCTTGTATTTGATTAGCCCTTTATGCACCAAAATGGTAGCAATTGAGCTGTATACTCCCCAGGGACCTGAGATGGTTTCAGGAATGATTTATGCTGCTGATGAGCGAGGGGTAATAATATAATGCGCCTTGAGCACCACTATGGTGGATACATGCGCTATATAAGTCCACATTATTATTATTATTATTGATGATTTTTGATTGAAAATGTATGTAACACATTGTTCCATTTGCTGACTATATACACTTTTGTGTGGCCGTAAGATGCCGACATTCGGTTACCCAGTTAACTGACCGGGAAAGTTTTGGTTGAACAGTTAGCAAACTAACCAGTAAGTCCTAGCACTTGTATTTACACTTGAGAGTATTTACAAATGTGGCTAATAATTATGTAGCCACTGATGACAGTGTCAAGCAAATGTACAGTCTAACCTGGGGTCCAATTTCATACAGCTGCTAAGCAGAGAATTTTGCTAAGCAAATATTTTCGCTAAGCAATTTAAAACAGACTACCAGCCAAAATGCATTCAGTCTGTATGACAGTTTGGCTGGTAACCAAAGAAATACAGTAAGCAAATTTTTATTTCTGGTAAGCAATTTTATCTGCTAAGTGTAGCTCTGTGAAATTGGCCCCTGCTATTATGGCCACACGGACGAAGAGGCCACCTGTCCAATGTGGCCCAGCTACCCGGCTGTCCTAGTGAACTGCGTATGTACACACTGCACCAGAACAATGGAGCCACCTGTCTATAGTGGCCACCTGCTATCCAGCGTTCCCTTGGCCACTCTACACAAGTTTGACTGTAATTTGGAGGAAAAAAAAAAAGAAAAAAAAGAAAAGAGCTCTGAATTACACTTACTTGCATGCATGCTGCGTGGCAGTAGCCAGCCCGAGCTCTAGTGCAACAAATGCGTCCTGGCCAGCCTGTATCCTCCTGCCATATATCTACAGAAATAATACAAATAAAATCCATCATTGATTTGAGGCTACAATGACACATAAACCATTATGACAATAAACAAAAATGAGAAATGAAAATAAGGTGGTAATAATGCAAAATGTAAGGAATGAAAATGTAGGAGTTGCGTCTATGTTAGCAAGGACTCAACTGTCATTTAGGCTTGGGCGATATCATTTTTTTTCCATCTACGATATATTGCCAAACATATATCGCAATTTTCGATAGCACTGCGATTATTTGTTTTTCATACACGCATGATTGCTTTAGAGCCAATAACCATAGGTATGTACCCTTCTACAAGCGTCACAATAAATCACAAATTCGTTTGCATAGCGTGTACGTACTTCTGAAGTAGTTCGCTTTTGTTTCTCACTTCCGAAAGCTGAAAAGACTGTCCTAATTTCATTTCCATGGAATTTCTGATTTGACTCACAATGGCGTTTTTCTTAATCGTGATATTTTTTTTAATCGTGATTTTCCAGATATCTCAATAACTTCTCAAAGGTTCTCGATATCATAATCGAATAAAAAAAAAGGTATGACGATATTGGATATTATCGTGTTATCACCCAAGCTTACTGTCATTTACCCTCGAACTGAAATGAAAATAAAAATTAATTTCCCTGTGAAAATTGAAACAAATTTCTAGTAGGATGAGGGTCAATAAGGCCAAAGTGATGTTCAGGGTGTGATTTGACAAAAGTTAAAAATTCTTAAAAGTCGGTAGAGGACAAATCCCCCTGAAACCTCCCGGGATGTTTCATTTTGCAGGATTTACAGACTCTCCACAAACAAGAAACTAGAGGTTTGGACACAATTAAATACAGTCTTCTTCTTTCTTTCCTTGGTGGCTTCTCTTCTTTCAAGACAATTTTGAGGCAAAGGGAGAGTTGTAAAAAAATAAAATCTGAAAATAAAATCCTGAGAAATCACAGGCCTGGAAGTTATTCAAAGCTGTAAAGGGCGTTGAACCAAGCAGTACACAAGAGAATGCACAGTACAAGACAGAAGGCTAAGAAGTACATGTACACACAGCGGAATTTCAGTCCATGCATTATTGAATTATATCTCAAGAAAATACAAATAAATTCTTGGCTCTGACGCAGTGTCCCTAGAAGCAAGACTTATATTGTTCAGAAGTGCTGTTCCTGTAGTCTAAATAACAGTGCCTAAGACCTGCGTAGCCTTGAGCGTAGTAAATACACATCCCCTCTGGATATGATACAACATAATCACCTGTTTTCCAGCAAATGTGCACCTTCAGGACTTATATTAATTGCACTCAACTCAGTTTGTCTGATGACACGTCATCTTCTGTTTTTTTTTTCTCTCTGGTTTTTTCGTTAAACAATGTGATGTGAGACCCAGATCAATTGCTTTGACCCCCCCCCCCCCCCCCAATCGGCCCTAGTGAGTCATCCAATATCATGAAATGCAGACCCAGATTGTGTGCCCGGAATATGATTGTGCAAATCCTACGTGTGTGTTTCTTATGACATCCAATTAAGTGGATTAACAACATGGTATCTGCTACGCAAATTGACAGAGAAGCCATTAGCTGTGTTATTGCATCCGGCTTGCCTCTGCAAGTTCACACGCATACAGCAAATTAGTCCAGATCCCTGTGCAGAGCGGTTCGTAATTTCCGTCCCAATGAAAGATGTTTCTGCAATTAGTTACGGGGGGCGATCAGATAACCCTTATCGTCTATGGGAGAAGGTGGCCAACGTGACAGAGTGATTATATCTCACTGTGAGATGTACAAGAGAATTACCGATTGGCCCATTGAACAAGGCATTGCCTAAATGGCAGTAAATAACACTAACTTTCAATTAAGTCGGCAATCTGCTTGCATTTAAGGATCATCTCTCAATAAACCATGAACAATATCGAACTCGGCTGTTATGGAGTTCGTGATGTAATTTGAAATAATGATTTATTTTAAGTTGCGTGGTCTGATATATTTTTTTGTACAGGTTTGTGGAAAATGTATTAAAAAATAATTATAAAAGACAAAAATTGTGAAGCAACTTGTGCATGATCCTGCAGACAATCAAATCCTTAATAACTAATGAAAATGCTCCAGTGAAAATATCACATGTAGGTCCGTCCCTATTCAATGAAAACTACTACTCGAAAAACTACTTGTTGAAATCCGACAATATGTTCATAGGAAAGCTACTGGATGAACAACTACTGAAAATTATCAGTTATTTTTTAGTCAGGTCTCTCATGCCTGTTGCATGTCCTTTCTGTCACGTTCAAGTCTTTGTCTGTCACAGGGGAAGATTTAATTTGAGCATTATGTTTCATTTTTTCTCTACATGTTGGTAATACTACCAAGTTTCAATGTATAAATCCTGTCAAACTGTCATCTACACTTAACATAGTACTCAATATGGATTAAGTTGTTGCTAACATGGAAATAATTGTGTGACATTGTATTATCATGACTACAGTATCAGAAAATCAGACTCCCCATTGATATTAGGCTAACCCTCCTACTATTGGGAAGTTGCTACAGAGGTCAAAACCAGTCAACTGCCTGTTTATGACTGTTGACCCAAATGTGCACACAGGGGCATTTTCGACTGGTTTTTACTATGATTTTGACCACCCTGAACAATACCAGACAATGCTTTTACCAGTCAAAAAACAGTCGACTCATTCTGACCCGTAAATGTACTTACTACACATAAGGTTTGACAGTGTTTGACTTTTAAGTGCACTAGATATATGGTACCTTGGGAAGTATATCAACATTTTGACTAATTTTGACCCTTGTAGTAAGTAATAGGAGGGTTAAAGCATTACATATTAAATTTTACCAAAAACAATCATTTCCCTGTCATTATGTCTTCATACTACATATATACACATGTAGATTACTGAAATACTTTGTTTTATGCTATATGGTCAAATTAAATGCTTTTATTTATTTGTATTTATTTATTTATTTGTTTAGTAGGAGATGAAATCCATTTCTACTGGGGCCTATTATGTTTACAACCATCATAAACAAAAGGGATTTACACAAGATGATCAGAACCACATGGAAGCCACCGACTAAAGATATACCTGTCTCTGGTCGTGACAAACAGGCAGTCTTTTATTGCAACTAATCTAAACAAATGAGGTTGGGAAACCTTTTAAGATTGCCCTCTTGCCATTGAACTTGTCAGAATGTCTTCTTAGCCGATCGCATCCTGGCTACGTGCCTTCGCTCAACCTGTCAAGACTCTCAAGTGGCAAGCAAGGTGGGAGTGATTTGAGGTAGACAGAGTCAACACTTGGAGCTGGCCGGTGCAGCTGTGTCCAAATATTGAACATTTCGGAATATATCGTTGCTTATTTGTGCAGGTACAATTGAGGCATTGCTCAATTGATTTCGATTGAATTCAAAGTGCAACAGAGTGGTATGCAACAGAAACAAAGCATTTGTTTGGGGTGGTATTTTTAAAGTCGGGAAAACTATTGATTATTGGCTAATGCCTGGAAGAATACTTGTATTAAAAGGAACAATATCGTCACGATGAGAGCAGACTTCCAACAGGACATGGAATTGGTGTCCTAGTTTCTGGCTAACAATGTGACTGAAAATAACTGGCTCATTTATGCAGCCCTAACAGCAATATGACCTCATCATGTGGGGTATTATATTCAGTCACTGAATTCATCTAAAACTAGCACTCCGATTACATGCCTTGTTGATTGTGATGATATTGTAATGTTTCAAGTCCCTCCTTTATTAGAGAAAACACAGAAGGACTTGTTTTTGAAAAAAAAATATGGTTTGTGATCATCTGATTTATAAAAGCAAATGAGCCAGTGGCTGCCACGGTAATATTGATCTTACCACACCTTGTAATCTAGGCCAGTGCGTGCTCGTGCAGTAGTATTATCACTAATAGCTAGGACAATGATTCCATGCCCTGTCTGCTCTGATCGTGATGATACTGTCCCTTTAAACATCACTGATTGTCATCATATTGCTGATATTTACTTATGGCCGATACAAAACCGCAAGGGTACAATGTACATGTATATATCATGTTTTTCATTCTCTGTTCATTACACATTGTTCCCATCACTTGTCAGTGAAAGCAAATATTGGGCATGTATTCCTGAATTTCCTTCTGGGATTTTGACAAAACCCGTCAGATGAAAGATAAAGCCTAAATACACTTTTGCTAGAAGATCACTTTGTGCAATCATATACAATTAAAGGGAAAATATCGTCACGATCAGAGCAGACTTTTTGACAGGGCACTGAATCGGTGTCCTACTTTTAGATGAGCTCAGTCACTGAAAATAATACCAGCGCACGCTGGCCTAAATAACAGGGTGCGTACGATCATATTGCCATGGGCATTGCATAAGTAATTATCCACTGACTACATAATAATGAAATCTCATGCCCTGTCACAAATCTTCTCATGATCACGATGATTATTGTCCCCTAAGATCAAGCTATTGTTATTTAGAAATCAACCTGTAAAATCGTTAATTGAACCAAAACTTTTCGTGAAAAAGTGCAAAGGTTTGTTTACAATTCTCACAACGGACAATATGATTATTTCTGGAATTTTGATCTGACATCCAATTTGAAATATATTATTTGAATACTATGCACCCGAGACAGATATATTGTCAAGGGATGTTCGATCACCGTAATCAACTTTACACTCTTGGAGAAAGAAAAAAAACGTAACAGGGGTGTTATTTGACAAAAGTAAAAAATCCTGAAAAATGGGTCTCCCTTTGGTCTAGAGGACAGAGCCCCCTGAACCTCATAGGTGTTTAATTTTGGAGGCTTTACAGAATCTCCATATAGGCCACCAACAAGTTCAAACAAGAGGTTTGGAAACAAAGAGGTTTGGAAACAAGAGGTTTGGAAACAAAGAGGTTTGGAAACAAAGAGGTTTGGAAACAAGAGGTTTGGACACAGACAATAATATCATCAGGGGTGTGATTTGACAAAAGTAAAAAATCCTGAAAAATTGAGAGCGGGCCTAGGTCTCCCTTTGGTCTAGAGGACAAAGCCCCCTGAACTTCATAGGTGTTTAATTTTGGAGGATTTACAGACTCTCCATATAGGCCACCAACAAGTTCAAACAAGAGGTTTGGACACAAAACAGGCTGTATTGAGACAATAATACCATCAGGGGTGTGATTTGAAAAATTTAAAGTAAAAAAACGTGAAAAGTGGGTAGTGGGTAGTGGACCTGGGTCTCCCTTTGGTCTAGAGGACAAAGCCCCCTGAACCTCCTGGATGTTTAATTTGGACATAATACAGGCTACTTCTTTCTTTCCTTGGTGGCTACTTCTCTTCTTTCAATACATTTTTTTTAGGCAAATGGAGATTTGTAACAAATCCTAAAATCTGGAATAAATCCTGAGAAATCACAGGCCTAACATAAGGTTTCTGAAACATGCTGGGATGTTTACCCATACTAGGAAACTTTAAGCAGGAAATACAAGCCAGAAACTGAACACCCCTCTTGTCCTTCACAGTGTACTAAATCTGTCATTTCTAGTCCAGCAAAAAACATATCCATTTCAAATGAGCCGTGACATATTTGAACCTGCATTAAGTAAAGGTGCATTTTATCACCGTATCCACTTCCCCCACAATACATGGCCCTGGCTGGTCGTGATTCCTGGCTGAATGAACCGCGCTGGTAATTGGCCAAATTTGACATGATGGATGACGTTACCTCAGAGTAATTTGCTGCAGAGGTGGTAATTGTAAAATGTATCCATCAAACATATTGCATCTGTCTGGAGAACATATCCTCAGTTTTGACAGGAAAGACCATAGCAGAAGTTTGATAAAAATAATAACAAAATCCCATGGGGTGACTGTCCTCCTGATATGGCTCAGAAAATGTGAATTTTCCATTAGAAATGTAAGCAAGCGGTGAGCCATCACAGACATCATACCTTGTTCCCTGAATGCTCATTAATAATGAAATGCACCAGCCTATTTGAGACATTAGTCTTGTTCTGATTCCAACAGACTTGTGTATAGAAAAACCAAGATGGGCACTCGGTGAAAAAGGCATATTAAGTTTATGCTGTTTAGTTATTAAGGACAATTATTACTTTAAAAGTCTATTAGTGGCATCTGGTGACTTTCCGGCCATTTTGTCTCAGATATGCAAAGTTTACACCCAACAAGGCTCCTCGGTGACACACATACACACAAACAGACAAGAACGTCCTGAGGCCATCTCAACACATACAGCGCACAAAATAACAACAACCTGAATCACAGGGGCTTCTGGCATAATTGGAATAAATCTAATCACCGTGCCAACTACCTGCAGAGACCGGCAAGCAGGGGCAACGGAACCGGCCGGCCGGCCGTTACACGACGACAAATTACCCCATCACACTGGGGCAATTTTCACAGTGGGGATCACGGCGGACCTGCCGCTACTGATTCGTCCTGATGAGCAAGGGACTTGCTAACTTTACAGCGTTAGTCGACTAAGCAAATAAATGTTTACGAGGGCAATAAACCGAAATTGGAAAATGGCTGGGAAAGTGAAAGTGACAATCAGTCAACATGGATATGCTTGGATCTATATATAAAAACAAGTCCAAACCAGCTATTAGGCAAGAGAGACAAACTGTAAACTCACATACGTACATGTACTGCTTACAGGCTTGAACAGAACTGTGATTTGAGGAGGATGCCTTGAAGGAACCTTACATGTTTAGCTTATAAACCATCAGCTCTTCACAAATCCCTAATTGAAGAGATTAAAGTACTAATACTGTATACTGCACTGATTTTCTTTTTGTGAAAGTCCAATTTTAATACAGCATACGCATGCACAGTGGTTGATCCAGGATTTGGCCAACATAAATGTTACGCACTTCCCCCTTCATGATTATTTTGCTAAAACATACCCTGGGGTGTGTCACTTCAGACCCTATTGGCCTCCCATATGTGTGTGTGTGTGTGGGGGGGGGGGAGGGGAAACCACATCAAGATTTCTTATTTACAAAAAAAAATATAACTGAACATCATAATGACTCAATATTTCAAAATATTACCAGCGGACACAGTGAAAATCCATACTATTTTACACCCTCTTAAAAATCGTGCAATTCTAGTGCAACATCTGAAACCACAGACACTCGTGCTGAAACCAACCCTACAGCATTCAATCAATACTATTAAGAATTCATGACACACTCTTAAAAAAAAAGTAGATAGGTTTTGGCTTCCTAACACCTGATCTCAGACATAGCCCTAAAACGAGTGGACGAGCACCGCATTGGGAAAGGGAATCTTCGTCTATCTCTCTCCCCTACCCCTAAGACATGCTTGGCATCTTCCGTTGTGAGACACAATCATATTACCTCTTCAACCCTTTCAAGAGACAACCCTCAAGAAGTGTAGTATTCCCCGATATCGGATACGCAATCTCTCATCGGACGACGAGGGCATTACATCAAAATTCATACTTATTTCTGCCTTTCACCGATTCACGAAACTTCATAAGAATTGGATATTTTTTGTAGTCGGATGCATCGTAGCTCATCCACTTCTTATATCATCAGACAATCTATTTCTTTCTCTGCTGCTGAGGGATTTTACACATGCCAGGAGGTGTCAGATATACCACTCATAACAGGTCATGGGGGAGCCAGTCCCCTGGTTGCCCACGGGGCTTTCTTCCTCATCCCCCTCTGTTGGTCTATTCACAGATCAACCAGTATTCTGCTTAGGTGCCCAGTTTGTTATTATTCCTCGGCCACCGATCCCTTTGTAGTCTCCCGACGGTTTACTGTGGCCTCAAAGACATGCTGGGGATTTGGGGATTTGTCGGGAGCATTAGCAGTGAGAAAGTTGTGATTTTCCTTGGGATTTTGAAGCTGTCTATTATTTATGAAAGGCTTTGAGGGATTTGGGTTCCTGTCTGATCGCACCAATCTTCCTTTCATCTTATGGCACTAATGACGGTGGAGCTCTCAGAACAAGGTTATGCACACAATCATCCTACACACAATCATCCTACACAAATTAAAATTGCCCGAATATATGGACTATTTTTCTGGCCAAGACAACCACTCAGGGTTTAAAAAAAAAAAATTATTTGGTATAATCAATGATTGAAACTTTATGTCTAAAGATTTTCTCTTCATTGATTCTTATCAATAATAGGGTCGGGATGTTTACACATTTACACATGTACATGAAACTAAAACATTTTTAAATTCATGAAACAAATCCGACATTTAAAAAATGGAACCTTCCATTTCCACGATATTTGGCGGGTCTTTTTTACTTCATGAAGTGCGACCAGTGGACCCAGTAGTATTATATTACGATTCCCAGTTGTTTCAATTTTAATACATCTGTACTATTTTTTTCTAAACCCATATTGCCATATTTTGGATTATTTTCTGTACTAAATACGGACAATATTTATATTTGGACCAAAACAGCAGCGTGAAAAAGTAAAAATTCCTCATCTACGTATTGGCACCTCCAAGATATCTACATCTACTAGAGTTCGCAATTTGGGCACTATATTCGATTGTGACATGTCACTTAATGATCATATTTCTTCAATTTCTAAATGTTCCTCATTTCATCTGCGCAACATCGGCCTCATCAGAAAATACATCTCTCAAGAGGCTACGGAACAACTTGTACATGCGTATGTCACCTCCCGCCTGGACATGGGCAATTCACTTTTACATGGTCTACCAGATACACAAATTTATCGTCTGTCCCGTCTTCAAAACATAGCTGCTAGAATTGTAACCCGGACTAAACCAAGAGAACACATTACACCAATATTGCGAGATCTTCATTGGCTTCCGATTAAGGACAGGATTGTTTTCAAAATCTTAATGTATGTTTACCGCTCTTCCATTGATATGTCACCATCATATTTATCAGAATTACTTCAACCGTATCACTCAAATCGTGATTTCATGAGATCACATCATAAACTTCTTCTGAGTAAGAAATTGACAAAGAGATCCTGGGGAAAACATTCTTTTGCTGCTGCTGCTCCTTCTTTGTGGAATGATTTACCTGAGCATGTCAAACAATCTCCATCTCTTGCTTCATTTAAAACTGCTCTCAAAACTCATTTGATGAAAATTTAATGTATAATTTACTTATGTTTAACTATTGCCTTTTATGATGATGTATTTATACCTTTTGTTTTTGTTTTGTTTAATATGTGAAGAGCATCCCTTCGGTGTTTACATTTTTCTTGCAAATCAACCTTGTTTGCATGGTTGTGTATGCAGGGTTTTTCGTCTTTGCCTAGCATATTCTGACCAGGGACAGTCAGCCTTTTTACAATCATTGTTCCTTGTAATTTTATATTGCATTGTTCTTACCATGTATTTTGTTTTATTGTTTACACTGATGTGTCACTGCGCCATGAGCGTCTCTTTTGACGGATACCGGCGCATTACAAATGTTCATTATTATTATTATTATTAATTCATCTGCATCATACCATTTATCAGTGATAACAATATTCGTGTAAACGTTTCGCAAATTAAACAGAAAATGCCAATCCTAAACAATACGACAGATAATTTCCGATTGTAGGTTGATGAAATTGTTGCGTCGGGTGATAAACAATTGATTTAATTTTGCCCTACATCGACGTGTGTATAGAGCACTGCATACTCAGTGCTTTCCGAGTGTCTGTTTGACATTATAATTATGGAAAGGTTTTTTACAAGAAATCTGTCAAACTTTATGCTGAAGTTAGTTTCTAAAATTAACCTTTTTGTATTGTATACTTGAACAAATCTAGCTCACCCCTGTTATGCAGTTAAATTCTATGCAATTCAAAAACAGTCGGTACTAATAATGAGACAATCATTTATAGTTTGATGAAATTCTTGCGTCTGGTGATAAACAATTGATTTAATTTTGCCCTACACCGACGTGTGTATAGCACTGTATACTCGGTGCTTTCCGAGTGTCTGTGGAAAAAACTTCACAGCCGACTTGGGCGGGATTCGAACCCACGACCTCCTGCTAACTAGTGCAGACGTCTTAACCTCTCGACCACCGAGCTTGCCCGATGTCGATTGGCCGGCTAGAATCCTATATAGCAGCGGGTGCCGCGATATTTATAGTTTTCATGAAACAATCATTGTTGTTTTGTATTGTCCATGTGATGTGTTGCACTATTAAGGGAATACAAGTTTGTCACATCGTCTTTACCGCAGGCAGAAGTCTATTACCTAGATAAGCCTGCTGTAACCCACACTACGGCATTGTACTCCAAATGTGCGCACGCACAACACACTTGGTTACGGTTTTGCTCCTGCCGTTGGGCATCATGGGATAGGTGTTTCCACATGAAGCTAGTTCCTAGAGAACTATATACATGTGTAGACGCAATCTTAAATTAGACGCAGGTGAACCATCAGCTGTGGCGAGAACGCGCTAAACACTAAGGTGTGTGTACAAGATACAGTTCTCTCACACGCCGGGAGACCTTGCGCGTGAGTTTGTGGAACAAAACATCACGAATGGGTCACTCTGACTGGTTGAAATCTGCATCGCGCATCGCACAAACCAGCTGGCGCATACACGCTGCTCTGATTTTGATTAATAAGCTATGTCTGTGCCATCCGTTAATACACCCCCACATGATTATGTTTTGTCCAATCAGATTGTCTAAACTGTCTTGGGCATTGTTGAATATACAATAGCAGTAGGGCATCTAAATTGTCTTTGCTAAGTGACAAGTCTTTGGTTTCATTAGCCTACAAATGTATGGTTATTTCAACCCTGAATCAATGTGGACCACATGTCAGAATCCTGTATTTATTAAACCTGTCCTCAGCAAACAAAAGGGGTAAACGTCTCCAGTAAGTTGAGCTGACAGACTGAATTAACATCAGTCATTTAGTGGCTCAGGGAAGTCAGTCATTAATCCGGCCATGCGTTTCAGACCAATAAAACGTCACTGATCCAAGCTGAACCACGCCGACGCATCCAGACTGCTGCGGTATTAAACGCATTCCGGTCATTGACTCCATGTCTGATTGATTCCCAAGTCGCTGTTCTGGCTGTATCTCCTCCCGATGGTGATGATGATGATGAGCCACAAGAACAGATCTTGAAAGCCGAGGATTCTCCAGCAAGAAAGTGTGACAAATAGCTTCAGCCAATCCTGTCTGGTATGCACTGATTAACAGCCCCCACTCACTTGATCTGACCCCTTTGACAAGCTACGGTACTAATTTGTATGTGACAAAGCTTTCAAAGATGATGTTATCAAAACATACCTCTGATAAAAACCAACCAATTGCCAACTATGCATCAGGAAGATCTTCCTTAGGGGAGGGGGAAATGAGATTAAGTTACTGAACTCAAAATATTGTCAATTTTAAGGAGGGGAAGTTTGAAATTCGAGCTTCTGATAACATGATGTTATCAAACTGTACCTGTGATGTAATTATTTTCCATTTTGTTAGGATCCGAAAGACGTGTTTGCCTTTGAGGGATGTGTAGTTTTACAATTAAAAAAAAAAATGTTTGTATTTTTACTTTAAGGAGCTAATAATCATTGTATCATTTTGAGGATTGCTTGGGAACACTTTTCTCATCATATTCATTTCAGAGATGCACTGAGTGATGAAAACCGTGGCCCTTTGGCTCAATGGCACATTTACATTCTGTCACTCTAATCATCAGTTGTACTTCGTTTGAAACTCTATCCTAAAGTAATGCCCACTACCTGGCTATCTGAAGCCTTACTTGTCCAGTCCATCACGGCTCAAATTACATGCATACTTTCAGGTGGAACAATTTTTCTCTTCTTGATACATGTAACTAACTTACCCAAAGGATCGAGAGCATTTCAAATTAGTGGTGGGACGGTTAACCGACTGAAACTGCAGTAACCGTTTACAAAACTTGCTCAACTGGCTAACCGATATTTAAAAAACACGACCAACAATTTTGGAAGAATTTGCCACCCATACACATTGTTCCATTTGCCGACTATATCTAGTTTATGTGGCCGTCGGGTGCCAAACTAACCAGTAACTCCTAGCACTAGTGTAAGCTACACATCCTGTCAATAGCCTAGCCCAATTAGAACAAACAATTATGTCCAATTAACACTTACACAACAACCCTTTACTTTGTTGAAATTCTTGCGTCGGGTGATAAACAATTGATTTAATTTTGCCCTTCAACAACCTATATATCGCGGAACCCGCTGCTATATAGGATTCTAGCCGGCCAATCGTCATCGGGCAAGCTCGGTGGTCGAGAGGTTAAGACGTCTGCACTAGTAAGCAGGTGGTCGTGGGTTTGAATCCCGCCCGAGTCGCCTGTGTAGTTTTTTCCACAGACACTCGATAAGCACCGAGTATACAGTGCTATACACACGTCAGTGTAGGGCAAATTAAATCAACCCTTTACTTTGTAATAAACAATGCTGTGTAATTAACCACTGTGTAACCATTCTGTCAAAATGTACAACAATTCAAATTTGATTATCTATTTTCAGCCTTTGATGTTATGAGTTTCCATTTTTGCCACTCTTGACCTGTTAAATAATAACCTTGCATATCATTGGAATTACCTTACAATTTAGATTTTACATCTAGGTCAACAAAGCAAGACAGCACCTCCAGTTAACACCCTTGAAGCTTGAGACTTAGTATCTGGCTGACTGGCCTCGCCTTTCTTCGCAAACCAAGACTCAGCAGAATGGCCATGCCTCCATTTGAGAATGTCTTTAAATGTATTTTTAGAGCAACAAGTTTCTTCATAATGTAAAAAAAATGCATGCCGCATCTTTGTCTAGCTACATGTACAGTGCATGTAGCATTCCCCGTTCACACGTCCCTATACATTCCTGTGTAGTTTATAATCAAACAATCTACGCTGTTGTGCTATTAAAACTGTACGCAATTTTTATTTTGCGGCTGTAACATTGATGGACAATATTTTTATGAGGTACATATGCATGTAAGGTCTGAGTTTTTATGTACTTCAGCAGTTTATGCAGTACATACAGTTGTAACCATATGGGTTTTTCTGTTTTTTTCCTGGCCTTTTCCTTGTTCACATTATCATTGTATTTTAATACTGTTAAATTGTAGATGTAAGCTGGTATTTTTACTTATATGTATATTTTTCACAAACCCAGTATACATTTTGTTTCATTTTTGTCAGGCCTTTTAGAGCTTGTTTTTTCAAGAATTTTGACGCTATATAAATTTTGTATTATTACTATTGGATCATACATGCAATGCATTAACCACTTGTGCCTATACCTGCGCACTGTGGTATAAATCTGCAAAGAAGTCCATGCAATGGAAGCAAGGATAAAAATGATCCAACATGTAACTTTGCCCTTTAAGTGGAGTGGACATAACTGCGTTAGATATTTGATTATAAACCACACAGGCGTGTACAGGTACATGTGAACGTGGAATAGCCAGACCCAGATCCAACATGCATGTGTCAGTGGTGTGATTTGACAATTTAAGTTTTAAAAAATCCTAAAAAAATGGGGAGCGAGCCTGTGTCTCACTTTGGTGTAGAGGATAAAGCTCCCTGAACCTCCTGCATGTTTAATTTTGGAGGATTCCAGACTACAGACTACAGACTCTCCACATCCTTACAAACAAGAAACTAGAGGTTTGGACACAACACAGGCTTACTTTTTTCTTTCCTTGGTGGCTACTTCTCTTCTTTCAAGAAAATGTTGAGGCTAAGGGAGATTTGTAAAAATCCTGAAATCAGGAAAAAAAATCTTGAGAAATCATAGGCCTGACGTATATATACTTTTTAAAGTACATGTAGTCTATGAGGAAACATGACAGCTATGGAGTATGCTATAAATCTGCGAAGAAGTCTATGCAAGGCAAGGCAAGGCAAGGAAGGACAACAATGATGTGAAATGTAAGTTTGCCTTTGAGTGGAGTGGACAGCCATCTGCTGACAATCCATCACATTCTCACCATAGTAACAGATGGGTGTGGGTTCATCACAGGGATACCTTCTCCCAAGATTTATTACTACACTGGACAGAACAGATCAATTAAATGAAAGGCAGTATATTATACACTTTTGGTATCTGGTCAAATTTGACATAACAGGTTATCACCAAATAAATTATCACCTGAAAAATGTTCACCTAAAAATTTTTTTCTAAGGCTGTGTGTTTTCGGTTATTTCGGGAACCAGATACCCAAAATTAGAAATGTTCGGATACCCGGGTACCCGTAAATACTCCGAATGTATAAATGACCAATGCGAACACAAGTTTCTCTTGTTTTATTAGAGTCATAATAAATGTGGACTTACTGCAATAATTTCCCGCCTCTATATTAAAAACGACTCATAGCATCCCCATTCCCCACACACATTTTTTGGACAAAAGTCGGAGACTTTCATTTGTGTGGCTTAAAGGTTCAATCTGAATTTTCTAAAGTCGTTTACAGGTAATTGGAACCAAAAAATGGAACCAGGTAATGACCGTCTCGGTCGGGTATCCGGGTACCCAGATACCCGGCACAGCCTTTGTGCTTTCACATCATCTTTAACAGAGTTAAAAGGAATTGGTTGTTTTGACCTCTGGCAATATTTTTGTAAACATAAACACATCAAAAAATATATGGGTCATTCCACCAGGTTGGGGCAAGCTTTGTGATAGGTGTCCCTTGTTATGTAGGTAAATGTACCATTTATTATCTTTCATTATGACTCCTAATTATTGTCTATTCAAGGCACAGTAATTGATTTCATTCTAATATGAAGAACAACTTAGAATGTGCACCCATAATAAGGATAATGAATGGTACATCTACCTACGTAACAAGGACACCATGTCACAAAGCTTGCCCCAACCTGGTGGAATGACCCAATAAAGTCCACTCACAATATGGACACTGAATGGTACATCAACCTACATGTACGTAACAAGAACACCATGTCACAAAGCTTGCCCCAACCTGGTGGAATGACAAATATAGCATTTTTTCCACTCAAAAGTGTGAGCTCCTATTGTGATGAAACGTTCACAGGTTAGTTTGAACTTTTATGATATATTTCATACAATCTGGAGGGTTGATAGACATTTTCAAATAATTCCTTTATGTATCCCCCATAATCATCCCTGCAGCATCCATCATTGTGGATTATCCCTTCTTCAATTTCAATATATATCTTCTAAGTCCCAGCCAGAAATGTAAAGCCCTGGATGAGAAATTTAAGGTCCCGCTTTCTGACTTCATCCCCCATCAATTACATCCAGGCATTCGATGTTTTAATGCTGCATCCATTCGTCAAATCGTATTATTTCAATTGGATGTGATATTGCAAAATGGAGCAGTTGAGGACCAGTGGCCTCATACATGTAGTTCACCATCACTGCAACTGTTCTCAATCTGCATAGATAAAATATACACAAGCTAAGTTACCCGGTCATGATCAGATTTCTGGTAGCATGTAAACAGAGGAAGTACATGTAGGTTATGATTTAGGTGAAATAAAAATATGTAGGGTTGATATGAGGTTTGTGGGAATGATGCGAGCACTTTTGGGTTGATTATTTGGGGAGGTAGCATTCTCTGTGTAGAAACATTATAGGGAGTTTGGAGGTGTTAACTCTTTGAGCACGTACAATTAGTTAGGGGAGAAGTTGGGTTTAAAAAGTCCTGCAACTTCAAGGGTAACGGTTTGTCATTGATGGGCCGTGTTGATGGACATTGTGAATTGGAGATGTTTTTTATTTTTTTATTTATTTATTTATTTTTTATTTACTGTCAGTCACCCCAAACAAGGCCAAAAAGCCACTAGAGTGT
Organism: Zoroaster sp. YZ-2022; assembly: GCA_029582265.1. NCBI lineage: Eukaryota > Metazoa > Echinodermata > Asteroidea > Forcipulatida > Zoroasteridae > Zoroaster > Zoroaster sp. YZ-2022. Next base: position 6,638,916 of record CM055830.1, on the reverse strand, counting down.
AATAAGGGGGTTACATTTGCGATAACATCCACCATTTAAGCAAGATTACATTTGTTGATATTTTTCTTAAACTTAATTAGATCGTAAGTTGGTGGAAAACAATCAGCAGGAGGGTCGTTCCATTGTAATGCTGTTCTAGGGAAGAAGCTATCCAAATGGAACTTACTCTTGATTTTGGGGAGTCGAAGATAGTGAGGGTGTTCACCTCTAAAATGTCTCTAAAATGTACTAAAATGTCACGATAAATTCACGAAATTGTTGCCGTCAGTAGCCTCCCCCTGCTCTGAATTGAAGGCCCCGCCCCGCCCCCCCCCCCTGTGAGTGATTGTTAAAATGTTCACATTGAGGGGTGGGAGATTTTTTCACGTGTACCCTGCCCTCAACATTTCTCATGCCTACCCCGTGCCCTCAACATTTCTCACGTCTATCCCCACCCCTCCTCCTTGTTAAGTGTTTTTGACCATGAGGCGTTCAACTTTGGATGAGACATTGTGGGCCCCCCCACCCCCATTGAGCATATAATTGCATTTTAATGATTGCAGAAATTTTGTCGGTTCATTTGTGTTTTGTTTGGTCGGTAAAGCAGACCGAAAATTTTGTTTGTCCATCCCGCAAATGCTATATTATGGATGCACCGCACTATAAAATAAAATAGTGATCAAATTCATTTGCCGTTCATTAGAAACGGCTTAATTTATATACCGTACATTTTTCTGAAAAGTAAGATTTGAGATCCATAATTATATTCATTTGAGGGACTGTGTAAAGTGGTTCAATATCATGACCTGTGGTCCTAGACTTTCTTTCAATTGAAACTGAGTATTTTTGCTACAAAAAGGACCTGATAAAGTGGTCTCAATTTGACCATGGGTCTTAGTGGTCAATTGGAATACCCCCTACACCAGGCAATTTTCCATTATGCTTGCACACACAGCCTGATCATGATCGGGTAATTTATAGGTCGTTATGAGAGTACAGGGACCTGACATAAACTGCTGTTCGATGTCGGAGATATGACGGTCAATGATGTCATGCCACTACGCAGATAAAATATGTGCCAGACGGTGCCACATCAGGATACACGCACAGGCAGCGGGCACAGGCAGCGGCCACAGGCAGCGGCCACAGGCAGCGGGCGCAGGTTCGGGTAATGTAACGGCATGGGCGACGGCCGCAGCATGGCAGAAACAATCAAGAAAAAATGCTGAAACAACCTTTTCCCCCTCTTGCACGGAAAATAGCACGTCCGGGGATTTCTAAGGGTGGCCAAGACACTCAGGACTTTTCCACACCACCAGGGGTAATTCCGGAGACGGGGGAACCACAAGGCACCGGCAAACACGTTACGCTCTGTATATGTTTTCTGTGCATGTCTATTTTACTTGACAATCATAGTTTTATAGCTTGATGAAATTCTTGTGTCGGGTGATAAACAATTGATTTAATTTTGCCCTATACCGACGTGTGTATAGCACTATATACTCGGTGCTTTCTGTGGAAAAAAATTCACAGGCGACTCGGGCGCGATTCAAACCCACGACCTCCTGCTTACTAGTGCAGACGTCTTAACCTCTCGACCACCGAGCTTGCCCGATGTCGTTTGGCTGGCTAGAATCCTAGATATACATGTAGCAGCGGGTGCCGCAATATTTATAGTTTGATGAAATTTTTGTGTCGGGTGATAAACAATGTCATCTATTCAATTTCATTTATTATCATGATAACATAAATCAAAAGTGGTCTTTCAAGGCAGAATATTCAAACACGAGCCCATTTAGGCCCACATCCAATCGAAGCCTGGCACAAAATATCTGCAGAAATTTCTGGTTGTATTAAAATTTTAAAAAAAAATGCATCAATTACTTCCTGGGAATCGTAAGGGCCCACTAGTCACACTTCGTGAAATAAAAAAGACCGACCAAAATATTGTGGAAATAGAATGTTCTTTTTTTTAAATGTAGGATTTGTTTCAAACTCGTTTAATGAATTGTTTTTCGCGTACATGTGTAAACATCCCAACTCTAGTATTAATGTGTCTAAGGCCGTGTCGAAACTGTCATTACCCGGTTCCATTTTTCGGTTCCAATTACCCGAAAATAACTTTTTGAAAAATTTGACTGAACAAATGGAAGTCTCCGATTTTTAATATAGAGGCGGGATATTATTACAGTAAGTCCACATTTATTATGACTCTAAACTAATTAAACAAGAGAAATTTGTGTTCATGTTGGTTATTTTATACATTCAGGAGTATTTATGTGTTTTTACAAAATTGTTTACGGGTGCCCAATTTCGGGTATCCTGTTCCCGAAATAACAGAAAACGCACAGCCTTAAATGTGTCCATCCATCTGGCTAACTTACAGCCCATGTACAACATTTATGTATACTTGCAAGAAAGACTTCTTGCTATAATCTATTTAGGTTTTTTCTTTCTTTTTTTCTCACTGTCCGGAGGGTGATTTATCTGATACTTGCCAAGATCCAAAAATCCTGGACTCAATCTATCACTCTATCAGGGGATCAGGAAGCGATTCTCCCCCATGTTTATTCATACATGTCGGGCCGGCATGCTTGGATGCCCCGCAAGATGTTTGGAAACAAGATTTCATCAAATTTTCGTCATCCATCATATATGTCCCACATGCTGTCATAGTTTTTTTTTTTAATGTGGTAAAATAAAAAAATTAAAAATACAGGACAGCGAACTCAAAATTCTGCAATATCCACTTTTTTTTCTCTTATTTTTTGTTCTGTGTTTTTTTTTAATGAGAGTTGCCGAGGTCGTTCAACCCACAATATCAAGAACAATGTATCTCTGATCAATTTAGCATCTGTTTGAAGGTGACTTCCAAAAGTGGCATGACTCGAAATATTACCTGAATTTGTATATGGTGCAAAAGTGATTGATGATTTGAAATATCCCATGGAATTATTATATTTTTGATGAGAGTAACCTTTGAGGGGGGAAAAAACATTCATAACATATAGGTGCTCTGTGCATACTGTATCCCTCCAGTGGTGTTGATGCACTCAGTCTTTTGATGAAAGGGCACTTTTCTGTAATTTGAGTTGTTTTTAAACTTAGGGGAATAGTGGGACTGGGTACATGTCAGCATTTTTCGAGCACATCTTTCCGTGAGCATTTTGAGAGCAATTATTACCTGATAAAGAAATTTTTTGAAAGTAAGCGAACATTTATAGCAATGGCTGATAATCGAAGATTGTAACTGTGTAAAGTGGGGGATTTTTCTGGAAGGGAGAAATCATACATTTATGATGTAGAGAATTTTTTTAAACATGATATTTTGTATGTGGGTACAGAATGATGGTTTGACCTTCACAGCGATGATTACGTCATATTGTTAAAGGAGGCGACTGTGATGGGAAGAGGCAGTGGGACTGTGATGGGAAGAGGCAGTCTGACTGTGATGGGAAGAGGCAGTCGGACAGTCAGACTGTGATGGGAAGAGGCAGTCGAACTGTGATTGGAAGAGGCAGTCGGACTGTGATGGGAAGAAGCAGTCGGACAGTCAGACTGTGATGGGAAGAGACAGTCGAACTGTGATGGGAAGAGGCAGTCGGACAGTCAGACTGTGATAGGAAGAGGCAGTTGGACAGTCAGACTGTGATGGGAAGAAGCAGTCGAACTGTGATGGGAAGAGGCAGTCGGACAGTCAGACTGTGATAGGAAGAGGCAGTCGGACAGTCAGACTGTGATGGGAAGAGGCAGTCGAACTGTGATTGGAAGAGGCAGTCGAACTGTGATGGGAAGAGGCAATCGAACTGTGATGGGAAGAGGCAGTCGGACTGTGATGGAAAGAGGCAGTCGGACAGTGATGGAAAGAGGCAGTCGGACAGTCAGACTGTGATGGGAAGAGGCAGTCGGACTGTGATAGGAAGAGGCAGTTGGACAGTCAGACTGTGATGGGAAGAGACAGTCGGACTAGGTGCATGTTCAGGCTGTGCATTTTCGGTTATTTCGGGAACCGGATACATAAATACTCCCGAATGTATAAAGTAGTTTAAAAATAACCAATATGAACACAAGTTTCTCTTGTTTTATTAGAGTCATAATAAATGTGGGCTTACTGTAATAATTTCCCGCCTCTATATTTAAAACCACTCGTAGCATCCCCATTCCCCACACAAAAAATGTTAACAAAAAATCGGAGACTTCCATTTGCATGGCTTAAATGTTCAGTCAAAATTTTCAGAAGTCGTTTACGGGGAATGGGAATCGAAAATCGGAACCGTTTCGGTCGGGTGTCTGTGTACCCAGATACGCGGGACAGCCTTAGTGTATGTGTATGTATGATGTAATGGTATACTAAAGTTAGATTCATATATGTTAGATTCATATATATTTGATTCATTTACTTTCACAGTTGATGTAATATTCATACTGATAAATGTACACTTGTACAGTATATTTTCTGGACCATCCTACCCTGGTACCACATATATAATGGAAAGACCTACACCTGTACAAGTGAATTGCATTGAACAATATTGATGCAAATAAAAAAATAAAAATTATTACAAAAATCTGTAATAATTGTTGACAAAATGTCTTTCCCAAATGTTCTCATGTCAAAACTTCTCCTAGAAGTCCTGAGGGAATCTCAACTCCTAAACACAGGAACCCCAAAATATCTCCTGGACACAAACAAACAGAGGGTATACAGAAAGGAAAGAAGAAAAAAATACTTCAGACACCTCTCCATTGATAGGGGCCTTGACAAGACATCTTGACCCTGTCTGGAGGAATCGCCGTCAGTATGTCTACAAAACTCCATCCAAATGAAGTACTGTGTTAGCACCGCTGTCATCCGTTAATATCATATTTTGAACGATTCTGACAGATGGGAAGGGGGGGGGGGCATGGGAAGGTGTAGTCACTGGTATCAGTAATAGTGCTGGGTGAATAGTGCAATTACTCGAGTAATCACGAGCAATAATCATTAATCGTACTCATACTTGTGTCTTTTTACTACTCGATTAATCGTCCCACTGCGATTATCTCAAAAGTACTCTCGAGTAGTAACACATTTACGAGTAACGACTGATTCTTTAGTCATTGTTGATTTATTAAAACATAAAATCTTAATTAACATCAGATGTTTTCAGAATAATTATCATAAAATATAATACATGTATGTATATGTATGTCTGAAATAGTATACTTTTGAAATAAGCAAATAACCAATGACCTAGGCTATGACTGGTATGAGTAACGCTACAATTTAAAGGGTTTAAAAAACAAATATTAAAAATGCGATCAATTACTCGCGATTAATCGAGTGCTCGCGAGTAACTGCTCTGCGATTACTCAAGTTGTGAATTTCACTAATTGCCCAGCACTGGTATCAGTTATATAGGTGTGACACCAATTACGACACAACCCTTAATTGTTAACAGGGAGATGATAACTGTAGGAAATGTTTGATTTCTTTCCATCATTTCCAGGTCTCATGAGCAGTAGCATTGCAAAATAAGTGGAGTTGAGGCAATGCCCCAACTATGGCTGTGCGTTTTCGGTTATTTCAGGAACCGGATACCCGAAATTGGAAATCTTCGGATACCCGGGTACCCATAAACACTTTTGTAAATACACATAAATAATGCCGAATCTATCAAATAACCAATATGAACACGAGTTTCAAACAAAAACTGGCAAGTCTGCGAAAGGCTGTCGGCAAATTAATGTTTCTTCTGAAAGCCTTCATCTAAGTTTTCTTCATTTTGTTAGCAAACAATCAGAGACTTCCATAATTTTGTGTGGCTTAAAATGTTCAGTCGTTTACGGGTAATTGGAACCGAAAAATGGAACTGGGTAATAACATTTTCCGTCGGGTATCCGGATACCCAGATGCCTGGCACAGCATTAGCCCCAACCCCATCTTATTAAATTCTATGTTGGTAAATTTGTGATTCTTTCTCATTTGTATGCTTACTTCTCCCTTGCCAACAACTTTTTGGATATTTCATTCAGCCCTCAATCAATCGTGCTCAAGTAAGTATGATCTCAATTCAAGGATCATAATTTCTTCGAAATTCTATGTTTTGTTCGCCCACGGTATTTTGTTTATTTATAAAAAACAGCCCATTCTGAACTTCTGGCAACAAAAGTACAGCACGACTGAAGAGCACGACAAGCCACTCATCAGTCACGTTTTGCCACTGTAGTGGGCAAAAGGCATTTAATTGCTTTGATGGGGCAGATTTGAATGGCACGAGGAGATTGATAAGGCACAGCCCTATCATGGCTGAAATCTACATAAGCTTAGAAAATCGGTGTACTTGGAGATGGGTCATTCCACCAGGTTGGGGGCAAGCTTTGTAACATGCGTCTTTGTTAGATGTTACCAAAAGATGTACCAATTTATTATCCTTATTACGAGTGCACATTCTCAGTTGTTCTTCAAATTAGAATGAAATCAATCTCTGTGCCATGAATAGGAAGTTACAATAATGTTCATTGGGAGACATAATAAATGGTACATTTACCTACATGTACGCAATAAGAGGTGCACCTATCACAAAGCTTGCTCCAACTTGGTGGAATGACCCAGATACATTCTGTGATTATTTGTTTCAGCACCATACTCAATTTTGTTGGTTTCACGTACATCTATAAACTTTGTGTACATTTTCTCAGAGGAATATGGAAATAACATTAAATTGAATTGTGTAAAACAAAATAAATTTTCTCATTATTTCTGACAAAATTTATTAAGTTTGTATATTCAAAAAATGATGGGGAATGACAGGAATAAAATCGGATTTTCAACTCAAATATCAGTGTTGATATTACTGATTATCATCCTGTCTGTTGAGTTTGATAATTAACATGACCTATACCTTTAAATTTACATATACACAGTTTGATAATACACATCCCCGATGCACTTAATGTGTAACCGATAGTACTAAACTATGTCACTAGTTGTCAGATGCATTTCATATCACTCATAGAAAAGCCATTACGAGTGTCAAATATTGGCCACTGATCTTGTGTTATTTCAAACAAGCCAGAAATATTTCAGACATAATTTGGAAGGTGATAATGAAATGTTGGCATTCTAAAGGAGCTGGAAAGACGAGTGTTAGTGGACAAGACGCTGAGAGAAAGAAAACGGATTATTTTTTCTTCCTTATTAATTTTTTTTTTTTACTGATTGCTTTTATCAAATCTTGAAGATAAAAATGAATTTTGTGTATGTTAAAAGCCATACTTTATTTATTGAATAAGTTAATCAGTAGTAATACACTATTAAATTAGTGCTGGGATGGTTTACCCGTAAACCAACCAAAACTGCACTAACCATTTAGAAATTTGCTTTTTGATTGAAAATGTATACACATTTGCAGATTATTTAATATACTACTCAAAACAATTTAGGGAACAAAACAATTTAGGGAACACCGGAATAATCTCAGTTAAAGCAAGATCATTTATTTCAGATATTCACAATGTTTCACAGAATTGATGAGAAACAACTGCACAATGAAACAGATGATAAAGGATGCATGTAGTGATTACACATTTCATGACATGACTACTGAAAGAGAGAGGGGGTTGCAAATGAAAATCCCGGTTCATGGAACATTTCAATAATGGGTGTGACCACCTCTTGCAGTAAATCCGGTGTTCCCTAAACTGTTTTGTCCCTAAATTGTTTTGAGTAGTATATGTAGCCATCCGATGCCAACTTTCGGTTAACCGGTTAACCGGTTAACCGTGAAAGTTTCAGTTAACAAACTAACCGGTAACTCCCAAGAACTACATTAAATTGTTTACAAAATTATCCCTTCAAATTACGGCTCTGCTAAGATTGAAACGTAAGTGCATGTACATGTATACTACAGGTCCTTTTGGGAGGTAATGAGTAATTCAATGGCGGCTAATACTTGATTTACCTCATAAAAGGATTATAAAAATGATAAAAGTCAATCACAAATCACAAGATCCAATTCCAACCGGAGCTGCACAGACCTTCTACACCAACCATAAAACAAATTCTCAGGATGGGGGACACATTACACCTGACTGTGACAGGATATGACAAATGTCCAGCAATAATGGTAGTCTTCCCAAAGTGAAATTAACTTATTACCAGTGTACAAATACATCGTCTCCAAACCCCTGGGCAGTTATGGGAGTGTGCAATATACGTACAGCTGTAGTTTCACGGGATAGATGCATCTGTATCCTCATAAATCGATGCATTTTAATTTAGATTTTTTTTTTCTCTCTCACTCTCTGTGTCTCTGTCTCTGATAAGACCCATTACTCTAGGCTGGAGGTTCGTACATTTGACGGGACAGACGGGACAGACGGAGCAGAGGCGAGCGACAGAGCGAGAGAAAGAGAAAGAGAGAGAGAGAGAGGGAGAGATTGATGATCAAATGTTTGCTGATCATTCTGTTTGCCGTGAATCACATGGGGGAAGCTTCTGGGGGTATTGCGGACGGACGGAGGGAGCGAACCGCTGATGATAACTCCTCCCGGATAAACAGCAATCTGGAGCTGGATATGATATGTCTGTGGCTGACAACGCTCCGGGCAAACCGCCACAAACAAAATAAAATGCTGGCAATTGTAATACCTTGTCAGTAGGGAAATACACTGGCCAGACAATAATAAGAGGTGATCGATCTGCTCTAGGTTTGTGGTAATGTCCGGTGAAATAATCTCTTCAGAATTGTGGATTTATTCAAAGACCTGTACACTTAAACTGCTTTGACCAGTGTGTACTATCTGGTGTATGGCTGTGCTGGGTATCTAGGTACCTGGATACCCCACCGAAACTGTCATTCCCCAGTTCAATTTTTCGGTTCCAATTACCTGTAAATGACTTTTTTAAATTCCGACTGAACATTTAAGCCACACAAATGGAATGAAAACTCAGATAAAAGCTTTAGAAGTAACATTTGCTGACAACATTTTACAGACTTGCCGGCTTTTGTTTGATGCATCTTCAATGTAGTTTATTTTGATCATGACTTGGTATTTGTGGCTCTTGTTCACAATTATTGGATCAGTGCGAGTGTAGGACACGTGAACTAATTTTGTATGTGTATGGGGAATGGGGAATGGGGATTGGGGATGCTACGAATCATTTTTAATATAGAGGCGGGAAATAATTACAAATTAAATCCACATTTATTGTGACTCTAATAAAACAAGAGAAACTTGTGTGTTCTGGTTGTGTTATACATTCAAGAGTATAAATGTGTATTTACAAAATTGTTTACGGGTACCCGGGTATCCGAAGATTTCCAATTTCAGGTATCTGGTTCCCAAAATAAACGAAAATGCACAGCCTTAATCTGGTGCATTGAGAGTAACATTCTTAGAAAGCAATCAGAATTGGGAGATAAGTTTTACATTAGTCTAATTCTTAGAAAAGGATGACATTCATTTTAACAGATCTTCACTATTCAGCAAGCAGCATGAGTGATCTATTGCCACAATAGAACGACCACTAACACACGTAATCTGAAAGCATATTGCGCTATATTCTCCTTAAAATCCTCCTACTATAGACCTATCATGCTGCGGCCATCTTTGTCATTACAATAAGTAAGCACGGGCTCAGTGACAAACTTTAATGAGCTATATGACATCATCACTTATTTACATAAGCTAATTACAACGCGCGGTGGTTTGGGAAGTAATGAATATTCATTTAATGATCACGCAGTGAACCGGTGACCTCCTCGCGTCGATTAGCCAATCAGCATGCAGTACCGTGAAGATTGCACGCGGCGCACGACTGAATATTACATAGGTACATACAGTAAAATTTTGTAAATTTCATTAAAACTTTGTTTGAATATTCATTATGGTCTACAGCAACTAACTGTGCAGTTACTTTATGAATGAACTACATGAGTGAACAGCAAATAGACCGCCCACTGGAGGCCACGTGAGGGCGATCTTACCACCGCGAACACGTGTATTGTTAATGGTCGTGCCTGACGAGGTCAGTGCTGAAGTGAAAAAGTTGTCGTTTTGAATTCGATAGGTACATATGTACAAATTTTCCAAAAGCAGAAATATTGGGTTTCTACAGCAAGTAGACAAACTAAATTTGCATGGGGTACAGTTAACTATGTCCAGTACCTATTTCTTTTGGGAGCATGGGTTTCATAAAATAGAGGGTATATGCATTTGGCCTATACTTGTCTGTGTGCGTAATGCAGTGCGTATTTCAACGCTGGTGTTTGTATGAGAGATGTCCGTTAACTTATTGTAATGTCAGGTTTCCTGCATACGCAAGTAAGATTATAGGGCTAAATCTCAATGCATGAAAAGGTACCAGACTATTTCCCCCATCCAGCCTAGGTTAGTTAACGTGGACTTGTATTGCAGCAAAAAAAGAGACTGCTGCGCCGTGATACAAGGTCAACATGCTGGAGCTTTTGAGTCAAGTATAGCTACAGTAGTGGTCAAAGTCAGTCAACTGACTGCTTTTGACTGTTGAACCAATGGTGCACACATGGGCATTGTTGACTGGTTTTGACTGTCAATTTGACCACTGTCAACAATACAAAAATAATGCTTTTGCCAGTCCAAAACGGTCGACTCATTTTGACCTGTAAATGTAGTTAAGTACACGTAAAGTTTGACAGTGTTCGACTTTTAAGTGCACTAGATCGATATACCTCGGCAAGTATATCAACATTTTGACCCTTGCAGACATAGAAAGGTTTGACACAACAAAATAAGCTGAAACTTATTGGTTGGTTGGTTAACCCTAACCCTCCCAAATCCTCTTTGCTAAAGTGAAGGATTTTGAAGGATTGAGGTTACATGCTATATGCTCTTTGCTAAAGTGAAGGATTTTGGAGGATTGAGGTTATTAGGCATACATGTACTTGCCTTTCCATGGTACATGTACATCCATGTTTGTTGTAGTGATTGCAAGGTCAGTGCTTGGGTCAGTGGACACTGTTTATTGCTCCATGCATGCAGGGACGGTCCCTTGGCCATGTACATGTATCACAGATTAGAAACACATGTGTGTGCATACATGTCATGTGCTTGCTTTACTACTGAAGGATTTTGGAGGATTCAGGTTATGTGTAAGCAAGTGGGCCTAGGAAGTTAGGGTTAATGTACATAATATACACTAATAACGGACAACGCCTTTAAAAGGGAAGGTACACCATTGGTCATTATCAAATTAACATTATCAAAATGGAACTAGTGACTGTGTATAAGGGTTATATCAGACCCATTGTAGAATATGCAGCTCCATTATGGCATTCAGGTATTTCCCTCACTCTTTCTGACCAATTAGAATCCATCCAAAAAAGAACGTCTCGCATCATTTTAGGTAACAAATATACTCATTATAATCAAGCATTAACTACCCTGGGTCTGGAACCTTTATATATTAGAAGAATCACGCTTTGTTACTACTTTTGCATTAAAATCATACAACTCAAATAAATTTAATGAATGGTTTGTCAAATCCAAAAGCTCTCATTCTATGAATCTCAGAATTAAAAGAACTCTTCATGAAGTACCATGTAAAACTGCTCTTCTCAATAACAGTCCAGTCCCCTATTTCAACCGATTGTCAATAATTTTCTCAGCTCACTCCCACCATCCTTGTAATTTTTTGTAATAAATTTGTAATAGAATTTTTAATGTGGTTTCTCATGTCCCCTTGATGAGTGTGCCTTTTGCTGTGCAATATTTTATGTACCTTGTATGTACCTGACTGATTTCTTTTTTAGATTCATTTTTCATTTGGTTCATACTGTTTACTTAATTTTAATTTGTATGTATTCTTTATATTTTTAATGTAAACTGTTTTGTAATTTTTTAAGCGATTGTGAATTCTTATATGGGTTATGAAACCTTTTCCACAACTCGTGACAGAAATGTCGAAGTAAATAAATAAATAAATAATTCAGCCGGCAGGCTGCAATGAGCAGATTTTTTAATAAACCATAATAATAATAATAATAATAATAATAATAATAACAAAGTAGCCTATTAATATAATATAAAAACTTAGGCCAAAAAAAAAGCCTCTGGTTTCTGGTCTCCAAGGCGTCGCCTCAGACCCGCGTTTCAGCATTTTTAATTTTCTTTTTTTTCTTTCTATGAAATGATGTCTAATTGCAGCTAAAGGGATCGATTGGAATTCTGCCGTGCTGTGTTTCAAATGACTTTTTTTTCACACAGGGGTATGAACGTTTGCCCGATTTGTGAGCCCTCTCTTAGCCGCCATACTTTGTACGTGGGAAATTTGGTCCTCGCGTATCATGTATTTCTCTGTGGCAAAAAAAAAGGATTACCAAAAAAAGAAAAAAAAAGAAGAAAAAAACGTGTCACCACACCGATTTTGATGCTACCCGATGACCAGAAACCAGAGACTGTTTTTGGCCTTACTGAGTGTGAAGTTGGTACTCATATCAATCATCCTGAACACATTTTGTCAAAGTGTTTTCATCTTAGTGAAAACAGGAAGGGTTACGTCGAATTGCCATATTACAACTCTTTGTAAAATGTACCACCCAAAAAATTTTAAATAACTACATGTAATTTTTTAAGATTTTCCTTGTTTTCCCCAAAACATGAGCACCTATCAAGATGAAATTTTCATGGGTTAGTTTTATGATATATTTCTTGAAAACTAGCCGGTTGAAATGAACCCCAAATACCAATGCTGTACCTTCCCTTCAGGATGAATTATGAATAAAGCAATTGACTAATAACTAATGTCATACTATCAGGACAAAATCCCACACAGATCAAAGTTTCCCTGACCCCACAGGATGATTAGTGATAATGGTGTATCAAAGGGCATGAGCCCCCCAACCTAGTTTAGCTAGAAGGGGATTAGGGTTTGACAGAGTGGAGGGCAGAGGTGGGTCTCTGGGGGTACAGGAAGGAGTGTGAGAATTGGGGTTGGGTCGTTTAGGTGCCTGGTCTAATGAAGCACAGACCCTTGATAGAGTATTAAAGGGTATGTGAATGAATGACCAAGCTTCTTGGAGAGCCAATATAACAAGCTCTGCAGTAGATCTGCACTTTTTGGGGTGATGGCCGGGAATATAATAAAGACTAGGCCCTTTTTTCCCAGTGGTATTCTGAAAGCAGCGAGCCTGGCAAAAACAGATCTGGCTTCCATCTCCCCATCCATGATATACATGTGTGCAATATGCCACATTCATCAGGTACCACACTACGCACTAGCTTTGAGCAAGTTTCCGGAGATTCAACAAGTTTCCCAAGACCGAGTTTGATAGTGGTTGGTTTGTGTGTGATAGCAGTTAGAGATAGTACCCGCCTACGGCGTGCGGCGCAAGCATGTACTCCTGACAGCCAATTGTATCTTTGCCGGTTAAATTGCATTATGCTTATCAACTGTGGAAAAAACATGCAATGCTATACACCAAGTCGCATATAAAGAGCATCAACAGGATTTGCTAGTCTCAAGTCACAGAGGATGATTGACATTTCGATCTCTTTGTGCAAGCAAATATAAAGAGGTCAAACAACATTTCTACGACACAAGGAGAAAGGGACAAAGTACATGCAACTGGAGGTAATACTTTGCACAACTACACGTTTATTTAATTATTTTTTAGCATTATCAAGGTTGTGATTTGTTTTGGCACACTTAACGCTGACCTTGCACAAACATTTATAATGGATTCCAACACAGAACTAGCGCTAATACTAAAAAGTGGGGCAAGCCCCAATGCTAGCCACACTTACACGTTTGTTTGGCTGAAATAAAAACCAGGGCGGACCAATGTAATCCAGTTAACTTTCCATTATACCTCTACAAGCAAACACTGATATTGTTGGTTTTGAAAATGTGTTGGGCGCTTTCTGCTGTCAAACAAACAAACAAAAGGACAATAAAGAGTCGATTGTATTATAAATTCCATGGATGAAACATGAAGGCCTTTTTGGCCTTTTTTTTTCATGTGACGGAGCACAATTCATGTGCCTAATGTACATGCATATATGTTGCATCTGTTTGTTTCGCACAGATCCGGATCTCAGTCACCAGACAGTCCGTACGGTTTAGACAGTTTACTGATCTGGATCCTGTATTTGCTGATCCTGCTTGCGCAGTGGATACGTGAGATCCAAGATAGCGCAAACGAAAATAACAAAATGAAAATCATTACAGAATTCATTAATCACCATGAATAATCTTAAAAGCCTTTTGAAGGACAAAATAAATTATCATTGCTATCAAATGATATCTAAAACAGTTTGTCAAAACTAAAATCTAAATTTAGTGGATGGATTCTGCTCATAGTCATATTCTGCTTGTAGTCTGGTTACAGCCGAGTTACGATTTGGATCCCAAAGTTTCCGTTTATTTTCACACTGCGCAATATCACACGATTGTGATCCGTGATCCGTGATCCGTGATCCGTGATCCGTGATCCTGATTGAAACAAACACACGCGTAGACCTACATACTATTGCCTACGTGAAGATTGTTTGTGGTGACGCCATGTGAAAAAATTCTTTTTGAATAGTAATAATTCTATAATTGTATAAATAGTTCTGAAAAGAACTTGGTTACAACTCGACTTTTCAATCAGTATGCTCCGATTGTCTTCAGGAGAATGAATATATTGCCAGTTTTCATTCAGGGGATGTGTAAGGGGTCATCCCGAATCATTTTGAAGCTAGCACAGAGCGTCTTGAGGGAGGTAAGGGGAGAGGGTTGCCAAGTACATGTATCTTTTATTGTAAGTCACAGATTGAAAATAATATCCCTTATTCATGGTTTATTATTCAAAAATTACACTCAGTGCAGCCTTGCAGCTGAATTGCGGCAACTGTTACTCTCTTAATGTGAAAGAGTGAAAACCACTCTTTTAAAGAGCTATATGGCGGACAAGTCTTTTTTGGTGTGTAAAACCCACTCTGATTTGAGTGAAAAATACAGTAAAAGGCAACCAATTCACTCTTTATACACTACTAATTTTACTCTTTATCAACTCCAAAAGACTTGTCCGCCATATAGCTCTTTGAAAGAGTGGTTTTCACTCTTTTACATTAATTAATAGAGTACAGATGCATTTATACGATCATCAATAATGTTACAAAGAACTTAATAAAATCTCACTTAGGCCTAATAGAATAAAACTACCACAGACAATTGAATGATATTTATCATTTAACAACGTCACATACAACATAAAAATCTTGATAAATTTAAAGACTGACAAAAGAAACATTTTGAAAAGTACTAATGGGGGGTGGGGGGCTCTTGAAAAGTAACACTTTCTGTGCTGCATTGTATCTCTAAAACCTCTATACCTAGAGTTGACCTGCATTTTCCCCCCACCAAACACACTTGCATACATTGTAGCTCCGCCCCCGTTAGAAACAGCACAGCACTACATGTTCATACATGTACCTTCAAAGAATGACTCCATGAATGTAATCAGGTAATGTTTTCTAAGGCTATACCTGGATACCCGACCGAAACTGCCATTACCCGGTTCCATTTTTCGGTTCCAATTACCCGTATAAACGACTTCTTAAAATTCAGACTGAACATTAAGTTTAATCCACACAAATGGAAGCATCTGAATTTTAGTTAACATTTTTGTGTGTGGGGAATGGGGATGCTATGAACTGTTTTTAATATATACAGGAGGTGGGAAATTATTAAAGTAAGTCCACATTTATTATAGCAAAAACAAGAGAAACTCGTGTTTGGTTATTTTATACATGTGGGTGTTTTTATGTGTTTTTACCCAAAAATAATTACGAGTACCCGGGATTTCCAGTTTTGGGTATCCGGCTCCCTACATAACCGAAAACGCACAGCCTCAATATTTTCATACATGCAGTTTAGATTGTATTCATTTTTAAGACCGCAAATGGTGTACCCACCCACACAAATGCACAAGCTGGTAACGATGTGTGCTGATGGACAATGGCCTATATTTGTCGGTCTGATACAGAACACAGACGAACCAGCTAAAATAACCCAAACGTACCTCGCAATCCCTCTTAATTGCGTCCCAAGATCATTCCTACACTGAGGGGGTTCTTTCCGAAAATCATGGGAACAGTTACTCTTTGACCTTTAACCCCCGGAAGGTCAAAGCCTTCACAAAGAGCCACTGCAAAACCGATTCCCTCATAATTTTCGGACAGAGCAGCTGTTTCTCCCAGCTATTAAGTGACAATGCTTGCGATGAAAAATGGATCTCCGGAGACTAGTTAATGTGACACTAGTGGCTGTTTGAAAATAAAGTGAAGTATAGAGTTCAGGAAGGAATGAAAAATGGCCACACTTCTGATTGCCCTTTATTCTGCTTGCGTTGTGTCCACAATGTTCACTAAATGTTTACATCACAAATATTTATCTTTTTATTTTATGAGAAATTCATAGTGAATTCAATATCCATTAAAGTTTATAACTCAGAAATTACTTTTTTTTTCCCCATCACACACAACATATTTCATGACAGAGTTACATTGAATAAAACATTCCTCAATCTGACGTTTGCAATTGAAAATTGTCTTGAATGCTATCAATCGCTCACACTATAAAACGTTTACCATCCATTTTCTGCCGGGAGTGTACATGTACATACTAAATTATAAATATCAGCCCAAACTCTTTACCCCCTCAAGCTTCCAAGGAATAGATATGGGTAAGACAGAAAGCCTTGGGATGAACAGAAAATCTCTCTGCTGGGACGAAAAGCTTTTTGGAATGTCTTGGGAGGTGGCTTTGGTTGTGAACCTTGGTTGACATTGGAATTAAGCATACAGAGGCAACTGCAAATGGATGCAGTTTATAGCCTGATCACATCTTTCTACATATGCGAATTCAGTCTCTGAGATTTGAGTGATTGCTTTTATGTGGAATGCAGTTTCACGGTACATTTCACATAGACTGGGGCCTATATTTCAGCTAGCTGCTATAAGCAGCGAATTTTGCTATTAAGCATATAGTCTCGCTAAGCATTATAAAACATTCATTTCATGCGCAAGTTTTGGCTGGTAACCAAGAAAATCTACTGAGCATTTTTTTCCCCTGCTTAGCAACTCTATGAAATTGGCCCCCGACCATTTATACAAATCACAGATTCAGGAATATCCTAACCAAATAGGCCTATATTCTTTTTTTTTTGGTTTATGTCGTTTGCGCTGGGATTCAAACCAATACACTGCAGAAGTGAAACATTTATTGTCAAAAGACTGATCCGGCCTGGTAATCAAAAGGCATGGATTAACCAAAATAGTCAGGTCACACCTTTACATGACAATTGTAACTATGCTTGTCATTTGCTTTGGTTTTATACATGTGGGTGACCGAGTTTTAAGCGTTGCTAAGGGTGAGCAGAGACCATGATAATAAACTGGATAGGTGTTTTCCAACAATATCCATCAAATCTGTTCAAGAAAATAGCACGGTTACCGGTTCAAATAATTTTGGCTGGCCATATTCAAAGAAATACTACATTGTAGTTGGGCCAACGTCAAAGCCATTTTCCTTTAGCGATCCGATGGATGCTCAATTCTGTCACACTTACAGAATGTCTGCCCTTGGTGGTACAACCACAGAAAATAAGCAGATTTAGGCAGAGAATGTTCATTAGAGGTGAAACTCACACAGCAACAAAACTCTGATAAGATCAGTCCAGGCATCAAAAGGCCAAGCAGAAAATTGCCTCGGCTATACTGCATATTCAAACCCATAAGAAGTGTAAACTTTTCTTTACAGCAGTGGGCACAGTACTATAACACAGATAGCTATCGCACTCTATCGCACTCTATCCACAAGAATGCAGAGCAAAACGGTTCTGTCGACCCTAATCTTTTGACTGGTATGCGAATTATTCTTTCGGTAATCTTACAAAGTGGGCAGTTTCTATTGTGCCCTTTCGACAAATCAATTTTGCTTTTGCCTGTAGTTTCTGTTGTGAGTACACGAACTCAATTATACATGAACACCGTACACAGCCAAACGGAAAAGAAAATGCAGGCAGAGCGATATCCATGCACAGCTGATGTACTCCAATATTAATGAGACTCACCATTTACAGGGTTTTATGCCACAACCGGAAATAACGTTTTCAGTGGAATAATTGGACTTTATTTGGCCACTGAGGAGAGAGAGAGAGAGAGGGGGGGGGGGGCCTTGGTCTCAGTTTTGTTACTGCAGCACCAGTGAATTGCAACCCCCTCTGGCTAGGCAGAAGGGAGGGTTGGTTTGGGCAATTAGCGGTACCTCTAAAAGCATTAGACCCACCCCCTCTGTGGATGCCCTAAGGGACAAACACAAACCAATAGTAGTAAGGGCTTTTTATTAGAGTGGTAGGAAATGAAATGCTGGGACGATGGAAAAGTGGAGGGAAAGTGGGGGATCTGGCTTTTAAATTTTATGAGGAAAAGATGTTGCTCTTGGCAAAGAAATTTCGGTGACATGTTTGCAACAAAATGTATTTACAATATCACAGGATGTTAACAACCATTCCAGGAGGTTTAACCCAATTCTACAAATTCTTCATTGAGCTTTAAAAACAATTTTAGGTAAAACTTGTAGCTTTGCATGGTGAGGATAAGTAAGACAATTTTAATAATTTTTCTTCATATAAGAGAACATCAATAACTAATTTTTAAGACATACCGGTAAGCCATTGTACACAAAACTGCATCTTAAAGTATCCTTACCTTTTTGAATCAAGATTATTACATTGTGTCATAGTAATAAAAATACATTCGTAGGGAATTGTTTTACTGGTAACCCTTCTGTGACTGCAAGGGTCAAAATCAGTCTAAATGTTGATATACATGTACTTGCCAAGGTATATCTAGTGCACTTAAAAGTCAAACACTGTGAAACCTTACATGTACTATTAAGTACGTGTACATTTACAGGTTAAAATGAGTCCACGGTTTTTGACTGGTAAAAGCATTGTCTTGTATTGTTCAGGGTGGTCACAATGACAGTAAAAACCAGTCAAAAATGCCCCTGTGTTGCACATTTGGGTCAACAGTCAAAACAGGCAGTTGACTTTGACATCTATAGCTACTTGTCACTAAAGTGTGGCTACATGTACAGTATGAGGGTAAGGCTACATGTAGCACCTCAGTCAGAAATATTGTACAGTGATACTTGATACCATCATCAACTTTACATCAAGTAGGTTTCATGTAATAACTGTGATCATTTATGCCACAGGGGTCGAAAATTAACACTACTCAGAGGCTAGTGGTTCTAGCAGCGGAACTACTAGCTGCTAGGGTTTGGGTAGTCCGATGGGCTTGTGAAAAAAATGAAGTAAAAATTCGCAAAAAAAACACATTCAGTATGATCTCAGCAAGAACATGTTGCTCACCAGTTCACGGTTCATTTCTTTTTCTTGTATTTATAATTCACCCTTTTTCAGGACTACTAAAAAATGAGAAGGACAAGTAAAATTGACATAACTAAGTCCTGTGGGCTACCATAAAATTCAAGTTAATTTCAAGCCCTGTGCCAATACTTTATTATGAGATACACTGTAGGGACAACTGGGAAGTGATCCCATGGATGGACACTCACTTAAACCAGTTTATCATACATGTAGTTCCAAAGCCAATTTCACAGTTTAATTAAATGACACTATGATGTTGTATGCACAACCAGGATAGGCTACGATGATTTTATGGAGAAACATTAAACCAATCCTAGACAAGTTTAGCTCAAGGGCCAGGGGTCGTGCTCTTCGTCCCCATCCTGGGTACATTTTTGTAAATTGGGAAAATGCATACGTTTACAAGAGACGACTGAGAGACCTACATGTACATGTAAGATCATTGTCAAAGCATTAAACCTAACTCTCTAGGCCCATTTGCTTACACATAACCTGAATCCTTCCTAACTCCCTAGGCCCATTTGCTTACACATAACCTGAATCCTTCCTAACTCCCTAGGCCCATTTGCTTACACATAACCTGAATCCTTCCTAACTCCCTAGGCCCATTTGCTTACACATAACCTGAATCCTTCCTAACTCCTTAGGCCCATTTGCTTACACATAACCTGAATCCTTCCTAACTCCCTTTATAGGCCCATTTGCTTACACATAACCTGAATCCTTCCTAACTCCCTAGGCCCATTTGCTTACACACAACCTGAATCCTTCCTAACTCCCTAGGCCCATTTGCTTACACATAACCTGAATCCTTCCTAACTCCCTAGGCCCATTTGCTTACACATAACCTGAATCCTTCCTAACTCCCTAGGCCCATTTGCTTACACATAACCTGAATCCTTCCTAACTCCCTAGGCCCATTTGCTTACACATAACCTGAATCCTTCCTAACTCCCTAGGCCCATTTGCTTACACATGTAACCTGAATCCTTCCTAACTCCCTAGGCCCATTTGCTTACACACAACCTGAATCCTTCCTAACTCCCTAGGCCCATTTGCTTACACATGTAACCTGAATCCTTCCTAACTCCCTAGGCCCATTTGCTTACACATAACCTGAATCCTTCCTAACTCCCTAGGCCCATTTGCTTACACATGTAACCTGAATCCTTCCTAACTCCCTAGGCCCATTTGCTTACACATAACCTGAATCCTCCAAAATCCTTCAGTAGTAAAGCAAGCACATGACATACATGCACACATGTGTTTCTAATCTGTGATACACGTAAATGGCCAAGGACCCTCCCTGCATGCATGGAGCAATAAACAGTGTCCACTGACCCAGGCACTGACCTTGCAATCACTACAACAAACATGGATGTACATGTACCATGGAAAGGCAAGTATGCCTAATAACCTCAATCCTTCAAAATCCTTCAAAATCCTTCAAAATCCTTCACTTTAGCAAAGAGGGTTTTGGAGGATTTGGGAAGGTTAGGGTTAATTAGCAAGCCAATAGAATGCAGACAAAATTATCTGTTTTGTTTTCAGATACATGTATTTATCTTCAAACAAATACCTTTTGAAAAGCCTACAACTGCATTTTACCACATATCCTCTTTGACAATTTGACACTCGGGTTACATATTCACCGTTTCAATGTTAAAAAAAAGGTGCATACTGCCTTTAATTTTACATGTACATGTATGTAAACAGTTTATTGGCATGCAAGTTCATACATCTCTGTTAATCACATGGACTTTCTAAAGATCATGTGGTATTTGGGTCTGCTCCTTGTCAAGTTGAGCTGGCTTTATTGACAGTGGCAGCAGGCAAATAAATGACTTCCTTCATGCAACATTTCACCTTATATTAGATCCATCACTGTTTGTCTTGTTACTGCATACATGTACATGTACATAATATGTACACCCCCTTCCCTCCTACAATGAATGGTATGAATGCAAACAACAGGGACGATTTCACAGAGCTTACTAAGCAGAAAACTTTACTAAGCAAATATTGTTGCTAAGCAACATAAAACAGACCACCAGCTAAAATGCATATAGGTAAAATGTGTAGCTTTGCATGGTGAAGAGGATTTAAGTAAGAGTAATTGCGGTGACACCATGTGAAATTCTCAATTGAGTAGTAATTAGTTCTGAAAAGAACTGGAGGTGCAACTCCACGTTTCGATCAGTATGCTCTGATCGTCCTCAGGAGAATATGCTATAGTTTGTATGAAAGTCTGGCTGGTAACCAAAGCAATGTTCTAATCAAATTTTTCTTGTAAGCAATTTTGTCGGCTTAGCAGCTCTATAAAAATTGGCCCCAGATACATTGTAGTTTTTTTTTTTGTAAGTTGAGAGTGAGTGGCAGGAGAGCAGGGCGTGGACCCATGAATCTGGGACCAATTTTATAGAGCTGCTTAGCAGAGAATATTGCTATTAAGCAATATGAAACAGATCTACCTGCTAAATAAAGTAATTTTTTTGTGTGAAAGATAACAAACAAAACATGCTAAGCAAATACTTGTTTTCCTGCTTAAAGGGGGACTGACATCCTTTATTGTGTGTGTACTTAAGGCGTTTTGTAATAAAATATTGTTTTTGAGACCCACCTGTGTCTATTTAATCGTTGATTTCTGAGTACAAGTATTTTAAAACAATGTTGAAGTGTTTGGGGGAGGCAACCCCGCCCCATGGTGGAAGCTTCATTTGCATAAGATATGTGACGTAAGGTCGGGAAGTCCGGTGTACATGATGTACATATACATATACTGAGCAAAAATATAAACGCCCCATGTAAATTATTTATGTAACATGTAATGGGCGACCCTAAATGATTGCCAGACGCCACTATCGTGTTCTAACGGACAGTAATCTGTAGCATATTGAACAACAAAATGAATTTTGTATGATTTTGCAACCCCTAAGGCTAATAAAAGTTTCAAAGTGCCACATGGGGCGTTTATAATTTTGTTCAGTGTACAAACGTTTCACACACGTAGCGTCGATTTCATTTCTTCCGTGATTTTTGTTTCCGGAACTAATAAAATGCCGGGAAGATGTGTTTCTGCAGGATGCAGCAACACCACCAAAGACGGTGTTAGCCTTCATCTGTTCCCAAGTGACCCAAAAATCACCGTATTTGGACGAGCAAAGTTTGACTGACAAGAGTAAAGTGGTCAGGTCCATTGGCTCACATAGTTTTGTGCAGCGATCATTTTGAGCCGAATTTCTCTTCCCGACATGACGTCACGAACAGCTCCTCCGTGCAGGGCGTAAAAGTGGGGGGCATTTTTACAATGGTAAAATAACACTCAAAAACAATAAAAACACAAAACAAAAATTTTATTGATCTTTTACTGATATAAAAGAATAAAACGATCACATATTTAACTGTTTCATTTAAATCCATGTCAGTCCCCCTTTAACAACTCTAGATGAAATTTCCCCCCCCCCTCCCCCTCCCCCACATGGGAGGGAGCTGAAAAGGTTTGGGATGATTGTTCTAATTACATCATTATGGTGTGGAGACTTGGTATGATAATAAAACTAGATACAATAGGATTTGCCAAATGGGAGGGGGAGGGGCCATAGGTGGTTAAGCAAGAAGTACAATTTGTGCAGACACAGGTAGGGAGGAATAATTGGCTAAGACAGGGAAGAGAGACTCAGGCATGCTTTAAACTAGAAGAGTATACACTGTACATAATTTCTTTAAAAATGGGGCGTGGGGCTCATCGGGGAGAGGGGGCTTGAGGTGGTTAAATAAGGGAGCACGATGTAGGAATAGAGAAGGTGTTAATAGGGTAGGGTGGGGGAAAACGGGCTAAAAAAAGGTCCCCTCCTCCCTCCGATCCACCGATGACTGTGGGTACCGTATGTAATGGGACAGAGTTAATTGATCTACCACCGGTCATGAGGCAGGGGATAGGCTGCCACTGGTAGGCAACACCTGGAGGGGTTGGGGCAGATTTCTTTCAACATTTGTCCCCCGTCTGCAGCATTTCATATGGAAAGTTCAGCTTGGCCGGGTTACTTTTTCTGAAGGTTTTGTTTACTTTAACTGCTGTCCATTACATAGTCATGACATATTGCCTGTTCTGTAGTATTTATTGAAACAAAGTTTGGTAACAGATGGGATCAATCAATCAAAATATTTTCTGCAAGATCTGTTATCACCAAACCCATAAAAAAAATAATCAAACTTGTAGCTTTCACCCAAAAAACAAAGTCTAATGGCCTGGTTACTTGTTTGTTATAAAAAGTGGAACGTGACTGCCAGGTTGGAAGTCCGTCTCAAGTCCAGTAAGCACAATAACAATTTTGAACATTAACACTTTTTACGAGGTCATTTGAGCTGATTGTAAAGCTGAGGATATTTACTCGCCTCTGAAAGATTTGCGGTGAAGCTGCTTTCATTTCCACAGTGTACCACATAAAAACATGATAAATTATCAAAGAGTTGTATGCCTACTCAGATTTAAATTTCCCTTTGCCCTGTTTATGACTTTGTCAAAATGACTTAACGAGGGATCATGAAAACTTGTTCACATTATCCTATATCACATGTACACATAGAGGTACTAGACATTTATACAGATATATCCAATTATGCCGTTTGTACTTTTGTTTTCCTTTTAAAATGACTAATTCCACAAAACAAAACAAAAACAAAAAAACATTTTTGTCACTGATCCAGTGACAACAAACATTTGTAGCACTTGGTGGATGGTATACGAAAGTGATTGCTGTATTACGTAAGCACATCGCATTCAGGAAGCACACGGATTGCATTCAAAACCACTACGCTACATATATTATAAGCCCTGCGACTGAGAATAATAGATTAACCCTAACCTTCCCAAATCCTCTAAAATCCTCTATGCTAAAGTGAAGGATTTTGAAGGATTGAGGTTACATGCTACATGCTCTTTGCTAAAGTGAAAGATTTTGGAGGATTGGGGTTATTAGGCATACTTGCCTTTCCATGGTACATGTACATCCATGTTTGTTGTAGTGATTGCAAGGTCAGTGCTTGGGTCAATGGACACTGTTTATTGCTCCATGCATGCAGGGAGGGTCCCTGGCCACGTACATGTATCACATATTAGAAACATGTATGTGTGCATACATGTCATATGCTTGCTTTACTACTGAAGGATTTTGGAGGATTCAGGTTATGTGTAAGCAAATGGGCCTGGGGAGTTAGGGTTAACAAATATTCAAATAATTGAGATAT
Organism: Zoroaster sp. YZ-2022; assembly: GCA_029582265.1. NCBI lineage: Eukaryota > Metazoa > Echinodermata > Asteroidea > Forcipulatida > Zoroasteridae > Zoroaster > Zoroaster sp. YZ-2022. The sequence continues at coordinate 6,614,287 of CM055830.1, read as the reverse complement.
CTGGATATTTGAGAATCTATCCCCATAGTGATACTCATTAAAACCCTCCTACAATCAGTGCAATTTTTGGAACAACCCATTCAGGCCACTCCAAGCCATTTACAGCTGTTGCCAATGGCCTCCTATGGTTACCCTCCTGTGTACTGTCTGTGTCACACCACTGATCGAGATTGCAGGGTAAAGTGGTCTCCCATTGATACATTGCAGGCCATTTACAGTGGCCTTAGGTGACACAGTTGATTTTGTTATATTACTTGGAAAGGACAGCAGGCTTGTATGTACTAAATGTTGGTGAAAAACATACTGAAAATTTAGTGGATCGGAGTGGCCTCCATGTGTAGGAGGGTTTTAATAGTAGCCTTAACCAGTTCGCGTCGGGAATAAAAAAGTTTTTTCCGGGCCCCTGTGCGGGTTTCTTTTTCCCACACAAACACGTTAATGGAAGCTTCCACAGCACGTGGCCATGTCTTCCGAGCATGTCACTGTACACGCATGGCTCAATCGAGCATGCATACAAATATTCCGGAGTTTCCTATGGCGTGTTTAGATGCTCTCCGATCCGCGGTGCAAAACAAAATTGCATGTATACACGGCCTCCGACTCGAACTGGTTAACTATAACTTCTTCTACTGTAGTACTTTAAATGCATGAACACAGACAAATTTGCAAATTGCTACATGTACATTGGCTGGACTGAACATCACAATTCTTTCACAAGTTTTTCTATTGATGTTTTTAAGTACCAAATCCCTCAGTGAGATGGAAATCAACTCTGGAATGACATCAATAGCAGGTCTGCCAAAAGACAGTCAATCCTTAAACCTCTGCGCTGCTTTGTCCCTCTTTTTCTTTGGCGAACAAGACAGGGGGTATAACCGTTGATTTGAGGGGAGGGTTTTTGTAGTGCTTAGGACAATGGCATCCCTAAATACCACTTGGCTTTAGATACAAATGCACACACACACACTCACAATCGACAATAATCCGGGGAACACATTTTCTGGAAAGCAGCCAGTTGTGCATTCACAGCAGGGGATCTCGGAACAATACATGTACGTGTCTTAAACACCGGGGAAGGATCGCTGCACGTGCTTCAGTCACCAAACAGAATGGGATCTCTACGAATCTAACGGATCTGCTGAGACACCACGGGGAGAGATGTACACAATAAAGTTGGTATCCCATGGCTCATTGAGACGAGATGGGGGGGACATAGTCTCTTGAGGGTTTTCAAAGGGAGAAACCATCCGCCCCGCATGCTGCTGATTGTGCACAAATTGTTCAAACGTGTCTGGGTTAGAATGCCGGCCATTAGCACACAATACTACAGAGTCTGTTATGTCCCACTGGGGCCCGGGAAGTTGCTGGGAATCCTTTAATGGGCCGTGCTGGGATCATGAAGCTCTGGATGGCTACCATACCATGCAGCTTTTCCACTTGAAATGATTCTGTCAAGGTGAATTTGTCAAGGGCCAGTGTGCATATAAACCATACCGTTTCTAACCCCACAGTTTCTTTTAAATTCCTTCCCCCAATTACTTGGCTCTTGTACGCATGTTTAAATAGCACAGTACAAAAGAATACCTCAAAACAAACCATGCACACACATGAAATGTACTGTACATTCACATTCACATTCACATGTATGGCAATTGGCATCATGTCAATCATTCCTGAAATATATTTTTTTCACATTTCCATTTTTTTCATCTTAAGATGAATTTATCATGACATTTATCATTACATGTACATGTACATGTACGTACACATGTACATGTATTTCTACTTAAATCACTTGATGGTATACTGGCCTATAAAATATGCACTTTAATCCACCTGTCAGGTAAATCATAGATAATTACCAGATTATCAAACTAAAAAAAAATAAAATCATCTCAAAGCTTACTTGGTGTAAAGTACAACTGCATCGATCATCCTAGGAATTATATGCCGAATGAAAGTGCTTTCAACTAAAATGGCCAAAAAAAAAAAGTCTCCCGTTTCTGGTTTCTGCAAGCGTCGCCTCAGAGACCTGCATCAGCATTTTTAGTTTCCTTTTTAGTTTTTGTTGCTATGAAACAACGTCCAATTGCAGCCAAAATTGATAGATTGATTGATGGAATTCTGTGTTTTAAAAAGACTTTTTCATAATTTTCTCAAAAATGTGAGCACCAATTAGTAACTTATATAACGATATATATACATGTATTTTTCACTATTTATATTTTTTTTAAACAAGAGGGTTGAATTGAACGTAGCCATCCAAATAACCATGGTGTACCTTCCCTTAAAACATAACCTATGATGTGAATTGTCATTTAATTAACCCTTCTACACATGGAGGCCACTCTGATCCACTAAATTCTGTTCTTAAGCAACTTTCAGTACATACATGTACAAGCCTGCTGTCCTTTCTAAGTAATCTTACAAAAATCAACTGTGTGCCACCCAAGGCCACTGTAAATGTTTGAACATATTAGTATGGCCTGCAATGTATCGATGGGAGACCACCTTACCCTGCAATCTCAGTGGAGCGACAGTGCACAGAAGGGTAACCATAGGAGGCCACTGGCAACAGCTAATGGCTTGGAGTGGCCTGAATGGGTTGTGTCAAAAATTGCACTGATTGTAGGAAGGTTTTAATATCATACTTTATGGGAATTATGAATGCATGTTTATAACTTAAAGTGGCAATATCGGCACAATCAATAGGGCATGGAATCGAAGTGCTAGTTTCCATGACTGAAAATAATGACATGATAAGGTCATATTGTCATTCTTGCTGCATAAATGAGCCAGTAATTTTCATTCTCTGTTTTCATCTTAAATCAGGACACCGATTCCATACTCTATTGAAAGTTTGCTCTGATCAATATTGTCCCTTTAATAATTTCTGACACACAATTAACACTAACAAATTTATAATCATCTTTTGTTTTTCACATTTTCACATATTCTCAATCAAGGAAAGATAGGCGAATGTTATTTGATCAACTCCTAATTAACAGCAGATAATTCCAATGCCCTCTACACTATGCCAATAACAGGGGTGTGATTTGAGTAAAAGTAAAAAAATCCTGCAAAAATGGGTAGCAGGCCCGAGTCTCCCTTTGGTCTAGAGGACACAGCCCCCTGAACCTCCTGGATGTTTAATTTCTGGAGGATTTACAGACTCTCCACGTCCCCACAAAGAAACAGTTGAAAACAGTACAGGCTACTTCTTTCAGTGGTAGCTACTTCTCTGAAATCAGGAAAAATCCCGAGATATCACAGGCCTGCAATAACCAATGGTGCATGCTGCCCTTTTTTTTGAAGAAAAAAAGCCCCACCATGATCAGAACTAAGTCACGAGGGTCTTTATACAGTACACAGACTACAGTACTAATCTAAAGGAATATACCTCACCAACAAAAGAAACAAAGGATTCACAGAAGCAAATATTTGTGGGGACTATTTTGATTGCCATCACAAGATTTCCTAAACACACACTTTGAATTTTTAAGATAACAGACAATTTGAAAGTTTTCAAAACTTAGTGTTGAACACGTTAAAAAAAATGTGGATTTACATTGTCCCACATGCCGGCGAAAGGTGACCAAGGTTCAAGAACAAGAAGGGAAAAGTACACTTAGAGCTCGGAATAACAAACATGGCAATTATACCGTTCTTCACCAACAAAATAGAAGCTTTGCAAGGAAGAAAAACAAGACACAACACACCAGGAAAAAAAACACAATGAAAACAGCAGAGACTGGGAGTGGGGGGGGGGGAACACAAAAATGTCACGTATTGTACGCAGAAAAGTGCTGAGGAATGTATGTTTGTTTTTCCTACCTGATGCAGACGTGTTGACGCATTGCCAAAAGGTTGTCTGAAATGACAGAAACACAAGAACAGTTAAAAACCAGGTCTGAATGAACCACTGGCATTCTCACGTTTTGAACGGAAATAACATGACAGGTGACAGCATGATCATGTTTTAATATATAAAAAAATGTTGCTCTAAAGCAATCTGGTGCTGACTGGACCCCCTCACCATGGACCTCCGAGCTCCCCCCAGAGGGCCCCAGTATAAAGGCCACCCTTGGTGGCTCAAGGTCCTGCCACAGGGGGATTTGATCAGCAAATTTGGCATGAGCTGTTCTTGTCACCTATGCAAGTGTATCCCAATTGGGGCCTGTTGGTATCCCACTTGGGGCCAGTCGGTATCCCAACTGGGGCCTGTCGGTATCCCAACTGGGGCCCGTCGGTATCCCAACTGGGGCCCGTCGGTATCCCAACTGGGGCCTGTCGGTATCCCAACTGGGGCCTGTCGGTATCCCAATTTCATACACAGTCTGGTTATTATTAATATTGTGCAGGCCTACACTAAAACTACACCAAAATTACAGCAACTAACAGGGTAGGATTCAATTTTGAAAAAGGGGTTCTTCTTTCTTAGAATGCCTGCATGTACATTGTACATGTAGGTAGCCAAGTTTTTAATTTATTTAAAAATAACATTGTTCAGGGGGAGGGGTGACAACAGAATGACTTCAATTGACAATTTTATTAAATGAATTCATCCCATAGTTAAAAAAAAAAAAAAAAGGCATCATGTACTGCATGCGAATGTTGGGGGATGTTGGGGAATGGGATTACTGGGTTACACAACTGAATCATTTCTTTTTTTTACAGATCGGTTATCCAAAAACTACTTTTAGAAAATTGATGCTACCTTTTTGTACAATAACCCCATACAAAATCCGTCAACAAATCTCTTCAATCAATCGATAAAATTAACCAGATATCCTACCTTTATTTTCCTACCATCTTCAATTTTATGTTTTTTAAAATTTGGTTGGGTTAACCGATTAACCCTATATTTTATTTTTGATTTATACTTGGTTACAAAAATTAACCGTAAACTTACAGCACTACCCACTATGCTCTCCTTGGATCCTCCAGTGACTCAGTGCAAAAAAAAATCATCAGTGCTACACTGCATCAACTGCGGCAATAACGGGAAAATAATTACTAGGACTGTTAACTTCTCATGTCCTTGTGTTCGCGCATCCAACCGACTGGAAAAAAATCTCAGCCAGGAAAGAAAACCAAGCGAGCCAACCAGCCGTGAAAGAATAATAATACGTTGTGTACACAGTCCTAGTGTTACAAGTTGAACTTGCACAGTTTTATTATTTTGTAATGTTTTGCAAGACAGGGCAGAACACAATGGGGGTGGGGGTGGCTATTTTCAACTACAATCAAACAGAATCTGACACATTTTTACAAACCATTCAAGTGTCATTTTTTCTCCCAAAGTGCCCCTTTGTTCAAAAACAACTTTCACTTCTGAGGGACTTCCGTTGAATGTGTCAAGATTAGCTTCCTTGTTTGTAGTGTTTTCTTATGGTTGGGCAGAAAAATTTCACCCTGTCAATCAAGCGCTGATCAATCTGCTGCCTCAACAGTGCATGCAGCTCATAGTGAACATCTCATTTCTAATGCTGAAATATTTACAAACTTATCACAATGAGGGACTAGTTCCCTGGCAAGGAAAGAAAGACATAACGCAATTAGGATTGACCATTAACATCAGGCTGGTGGAAAGCAGCCGATCAAAAATTACAGGGGAAAGACACTTACCCCGCCCCCAGAATTTCCCCTTGTTAGTAGTGCTGTATTTTGGTTGTAAGCAGTAATTTGTGTTTCCCTCACTAATGTGTTCTGCTGCATACAGCAAAATTGCTTTGTGTTTCTTTCCTTTGTGGTGTTATTTTATTTATTTTTGGAGTTTGGAGTGGAACTGGCCTTCTGGATCTGCCAATGGGTGGTAACCTCAGTTGATACTGAGCAGGTAATCAAATGCAGCTTCAAATCCAGTATCAGTCAGTTTCTCAGCTCATTGAAATATCTAAATGTTTACTAGTCAGTAATATCAGCATCTATTACCGTATATGAAGCGTGCCAGCCTGCTGTAATCTATACCACGGCATTGTACTCCAAATGCGCACACGCACAACAAGCTTGGTTACGAGTTTTGCTCCCCCTGGAGGATAATGGGATAATGGGATAGGCGTTTCCACTCAAAGCTAGAGAACTAGACGCAATCTCAAACTAGACACAGGCAAACCATTTTGTGGAGCGAACAATGGGCGCGTTTGATAAACGCTAAGATGCGAGCGTGAGATACAGTTCTCTCACACGCCGGGTAAGTCTCCCTGACTGCACTGCTCCTTTTTGACGTCTTGCGCACCAGTTTTTGGAACAAAACATTAAATTAATGGACAAATGCATTGTTCTTGGAGTACTGTGCCGTGGGACCAGGTTACAGTAGTACACACGTGACACAATTCATGTACATGTAGGTAACGGACACTGGTAATATGTGACATCTCATTAAATATCCATGCACATACTAGCATTTTAACAACAGAGAACCACCATGCCTTTAAAGGTTTATATGCAGTCTGTGAACGCTCCACTGCTCAATTTTTCCAAACAGGCTGAGAGTCCCTCCCAACCCAACCCTCTATAACAGCTATTATCAGATCAGTGGACTCTACAAACAGTCTATTAGATAAAGCATAACATTCGAAAACCATGCACTGGAGTATATATTTATATACATTTAAGTATATGAACAAATGGATCAATTATGTGGCGCCTGTCTCATGCCCCGGGGCTAAGAACGGGTGTAGAGAGGTGTTTAATTGTGGAAGAAAGGCAAAAGCATTTGCTCATGATAGTGTATCTGTCCAAGGCATCAGATTCTCATGCATATTTCCCCAAACTTACTGGCCTGCTAAAAAACCAGTTGTATTCATGACCTAATTCACACGTGCAAACTTTGGGAGGCAGATCAAATTGGGAGGCAGATCAAATTGGGAGGCGAAGTGTGGAGGAAGAAAGTTGATCCCCCCCCCCTCTGCTTATAAGCAATGCACTGATGAGGGGTTTGTGAATAATGCCAAATACTCCATTTACGCATACACAAAATACAGAAATCTTCTGTACATTGCCAAAATTAAATTGAATCTGTACTTCTTGTTATAACATGATAGAAATGAATTTAATTGAATAATAGAATTCAGTTCTAAGAAGAAGGGGCATCAACAACCCCCCCCCCCCCACACACACACTATTCCCTTCTCTTTTTTTTAAATGCATAAAATTTATGTCTCTATAGTATTGTATGTATAATGCATGTACATGTAATATTGTTCCTCCCCTTTTCTGTGAATTGGAACTAGGAAAGTAGTTTGCACCTCTCATCCCTTTTGTATTATAAACGTCCACCTCTGATTTTTGTTAGGATGAGGGTGAGGGTGAGGGTGAGGGTGAGGGGTGAGGGTGAGAGTGGGAGTGGTGTTTGGTCATAATAAAACCCATCACTTGAAAATAAAAAATAACACCACTCGTTGTACAAGAACGATGAACACATCAATGCTAAAGAATACCAACTCAAAGGCTCGGATGAAATTATAGTTGGTTTTAAAATGAAATGTAGGTCTTTATAGGGGCGCGTTTTCGCGACCCTAACCAGAAACTTGTTTCGGACGTCATACTAATTCTTGACCAGAAACAAGACGGCATAACTACGCAAAAACACCAACGTAACCAGAAAATTGTTTTCAGTTTGCGACATGTTCAATCATCAACATTTCTTAAAATATACGGTGTAATTAAAATCTTTGCAAAAAAGAAGTTTGTACTCGTGAGTGCTAGTAATAAACTCGAAAGATATACTGGTATACGAACAATCATTTCATCATGTTTTAACAAATAAGTAACAAAACTTTCGCTCGTCTTTTTACAATCCGCTATCTTGAAACCAAGCGTAACCAATCGCAAACTTCGATTCACATTTGGTCAGAACAACGACGTCTTCCCAGCACAACCGAACTTGCGAAAACGCTTAACCAGTGACCGAGGCCCAAACATGTTTCTGGTTACGGTCGCAAAATCGCGCCCTAAATTTCATTGGTCATTTTTACCAATACCAGAAAAATAGGTCCTGAAAATAAAAGTAGGCATTTGTTTGAATAATGCAGTTACATAATATAGGTTTTTATATCTAGGTTCTCTTGAAAGACTGCTTGTTTAAATATGGCTGCCTGCGCATCTCTCAACCAATCAGAGTGGCTGAACAATACTGATCATACCATAGTAATTAGAAGGTTAATGGTGTTAATGTGATATCCACCATCACCAAATGGAGCACCAAGGATGTAACATGTAACAGGCCCTATACTTGATCACACTGACATGTGTCAATTCAAAAACTGCTCAACGCCTGCATACATATGCACTTTACACTTGCATCCCCCCCCCTTAACAAAAATAATTGTGAATTGTGTTACGGGAGAGCTAAATGTAATTACCGAATGCACCGATATTATTTTCAATCTTTTCTGGGGTGCTAACGTGATTACTACAAGTGGGGGTGTTGCTGTAGAAGGGTGCATGATAAGTGACTCGTCTGTGGTTTCACACCACGAGTCTTGAAATAGAACATAGGCTACACGCTGAATGTGATTCATTTATATGGTATAAAGTTTGACTTTCTGTAAATATGGATGTACTGTGCATTTTATTAACTGTGCATTTTACATCAGGCCCAAAATCTGCTTTATGGCCCTAGCTGATTTGTATATCGCAGGGGGTGCTTCTTGGAGAAAGCGAAACATTTTTGATAAAGTGAAATACAAAAGTAGCCTACATTTATTTTAGGCATGAGAGACGGATGAAGGGTGGGGGACAGCTGGGGTGCGGTTGCTAAGTTTGTCTTATGTTAGCTAGGGAACAGCCCCACTGCCCTCTCCCACCCCGCCCTCTCCCACCGCCTCCCCCACCTCCCAGCTTACAGGCCTGAAGTAAATATGTATGCACTAATAGGCAGGAGGTTACAGAATACATACAGTACATGTGAAATAAGTCTCCCGCTCCGGTCCGAGACACACTAACGAATACCCCTCTCTCCCCCCCCCCAATAAAAAAAATTAATAAATTGCTTGGCTGTACTCAGTCTCACAGTAGAGTCGGGAGCTTTTAAGTTCAGTTACAACTAATATCAAGATTCCATGAAAAAAATCCAGTACAATGGAAGATCTATTAAAAAAGGAGGGATATCTTGAAATGAAGAATCCAGGAAGTCACTTACTTACTCATGCTACAATGTACATCAAATGAATATCAATATTATGGTCTGTCTGAGGGTATAGTTCAAGATTAAGACCCACTTACACGCAGCCCCATTTTCTCGTCTCCATCCCCTTCTCTGGGATAATGCAATAGCCACACAAAGACATTCAATTGAATGGCAGAGAAGCAGGATGGTCTATTATTTGTGTGAACAGAACCCACACCGCACAGGTCTTATGCGCCAACAAAAGGCGTCTTATTTGGATTGCCGAGCTACTTTGATGTTTGGAGTTCCCAATCCTTTGAGTTTGCCCGTCTTGAGTGTTTCCATCCTTGAGATAAAAGAAAAAATACTTTTGATGCCAACGCGGAGGGGAAAAAAAAAAATGGCCGAGGCTTTCAAATGTGATATCGGAAGGAAAACATAAAAGTCTGTCATGCTTGCAATTCTGAAAGGAGATTTAAACTTCTCAGATCTCGTCTTGTTCAAAGACTTCACAGAATAGAGTTTTTTTCCCCAGGTGGATTTTCTTTCTGTTTATTTCCTCCTTTCTTACTCTTGGACTTTCTCCTTCAGTGATCCACCTTTCGCAAGGATTTATCTGCTAAGTCCTCAGATAACTAATGAAAGATGTATTTATAAAATAAAAAAATGCCATTCAAAAAAACTGTTTACATTGGGCTTATAATAACAGTGGCTCACAGTACACGCAAGTTCATCATCTCATCCAAGCTGACAAGACAAACATATTGGTGAAATGTCTATCGATGATACGCTCACAATTTTGGCATGATGAAGATGTTCACACCTCGGTTGACTAGACGTGCAAGCAACCTCGGGGCAAACGTGTGTAATTGCTGCTAGTTTTTTGGTAGTGCGTGTCTGTTTTTGTGTTAGTGAACGGTGATGATTCAAAAGTGCATCTGCTTTATACACACAACAAAAGTGCAATGGGAATATCAATGGGAATATCACAGATGAGTCAAAGTGAACTTCTATGCAGTTGAGGCCTTTGAATAAGCATATCCCATACATTTTTTTGTATTGCGTGATGCACTAGCTATGTATGACCACTGAAGTGAATATTTTGTGCGGCCAACTTGATCGTTGTAGTAGTGGACCTATTCGGAATCACATCAATTTCACACTTCCCTTTCTTTACATTTTACTGAAACGTGTTACGAAAAGTACGGCCAGGTCGGATAGTGCGAACTTCCACCATGTCGTGCCAGGTATCCTGCACTTTTTTTCCAGTCAATGTTCCTTTTAATACATTACAATTGATTTTTCATTTTTCAGGTGATATCTTTCATTACTTCTCCTTCCAGAACAATTCATACCAGGTGTGAATGGACAATTATTACAGCCTGTTTCATCTGAAATGCAATTACCCGCTTGTTAAAGAGAAAAACGATGTTTGTATTGATGCACTGAGCGGTATCTGTCTGTGTCTTCAAGGGAAAACAATCCATTTATAAGCCAATTTCACATCATAATGGTCCAGGAAGTGTCCCCAATACCTGAGGAGCGGGTAAGACAGGTGATTGATGAGTGTGACGAAATGTGGACGTTTTTTTTTCCTGTGGATGGTTAACAAACACAAGATCAAGTCCTTTTTTTTCTTTTAAAGATATTATTATTCATGCACGACTGATTTTATTTTTTTCAGCATATGAACTCCAAATGAAATTATGCTTTCTAAAAAGAAAACCACTTAAAAGCTGTATTTTCCAACACAGTGGTAGGCCTATGCAGCTACCAATACAGTGGAATACAGCTCCACTTTTGTACAAAGTTTGGGTGATTTTGTAGAAGAGCAGCATATTGACTGCCTTAGGGGGTTCCAATGATAAGGAAACTCCCCTGTGGTTTGGACTTACTGTTCTTGTTTGTTTTTATGCCACAATGTGTTGGATTTGTAAATATAACCTGCCAGTTTTTGGAACACCCGTGTTGACATTATAATTGGAAGGTAGGTAGGTAGGTAGGTAGGTAGGTTTCTGGTTTTATTATCAAAACTCATTGCAGTACATATTAAAAAACTGAATTGCGAGTCGATTTACAAGTTACAAGTAAAAAAGTATAAATACATGAATTTACTGATGATAAAAAAACTACTGTACGTACACATTAAAATTACTAAAAAACATTTTAGGCTAAATAACTAAACCCGAAGGCTACATGCACAGAATTTAACTTTCAAATCTGTTCTCTTCATAGAGCGCGAGTACAAGATTGTCATATCCATACCTTGTACAGGTTGGCAAACATACAACAATATGCAAACAATATGCTGGGCTTGTTGTAAGCATCATGCCTATGTGAATTTTGTAAGCCTGTGATGTAAATTTTCTACAAGAAAAGTTTCAAAAGTTTCATATATTATTTGAAGTTATCCTTTCTGAAGGTGGATAATAAACACCATATACTGACAATTAGGGCCAATGTCACAGAGCTGCTAAGCACAGAAAAGTCATGCTTAGCAAAAATAGGTTACCAGCCAAATTGTCACGTGATGTATATATAGCCTCTGGCAGGTTCACAGCTAAATTTTGCTTAGCAGATACATTTACTAAGCAATATTTTCTGCTAATTAGCACCTCTATGAAATTGGGCCCTGAAAATGTTGTTTTTCTGTAACACTAACCTTTTGTACAAGGTGTCTATTTTTGCCCCGAGTTAATAGTAGTTGTACCAGTAAAAACTCTTCCCCTACACTTGTCTACACTTACCCCACCTAATCATTGGCAGGACCGGGGGCCAATTTCATAGAAGTGCTGATGATGAGCAGAGAATTTTGCTTAAGCAAATATTTTTGAGGAGCAACATAAAACAGACTACCAGTCAAAATGCATACATACTGTATGACAGTTTGGCTGGTAACCAAAACAAATCTGCCAAGCAAACATTTCTGATTAAAGCAATTTGTTCTGGGCCCAATTTCATAGCGCTGCTTACCGGTAAGAAAATTTGCTTACGCATAAGTGTTATTTCACAGGTGAGCAAGAATATTGAGAGCGGCGCGCACATGCACGTTCACCAAGGATTTGTATTGTTGTGTCACTCATTTGCTAGCAATAACAGCCGGCAAGGTAACGTGCCTTTCTCTGTGATTAACGGTTAGCAGAGCTATGAAATGAAAAAACATACAGCAAGCAAAAATTCAGCTGTTAAAATGCATACAATACGTATGCATTTTGACTGGTAACCTGCTTTATATTACTTACATGTAGCAAATATATTTCCTTAGCAAAATTCTCTGTTTAGCAACTCTATGAAACTGGCCCATAGGGGAACCCCCTTTGTTTATCACTATGTATGGTACCACTGATCCACCCTCTCATCAGTATTTTATGTGTGGATGACTTGCCCCTGTTGAGAATGGGAGGCTAGGTCAGGTGAAGGTTGGACATGGTATGTCACTCATCACTGCATGTCCTTTAAGTATCTGGTAATTACTGGGGCAAGCCCTGGGCTGGTTGGTGGACCATGGATTCCAGTTCATGTGAGCGTGGACAATCTACTCCAGTAGAGAATCCACTGGTGTGAGTGACTAATTCACATCTGGATGCACTGCATCATAGGGGTTATCCATTTCAAGTTGTTCTGGTCTTTCATTAAAATCAAAATGGGCATGGCTAACTACATGTACAGGGGTATAGCCATGATGGGTCTGTATTCAAAAATGATGATTTTGTACATTGTGTTGATGTAAGTGGGGTTCAAAATGCAGAAGAGATGCACTGAAAAAGTACTCTTTGCCAGGAGGGTGTCTTGAAAAGAATCTAGAGCACCCTGTTGAAAAACAGTGTTACACCTAGGCTTGGGCGATGACACGATAATATCGAATATCACGATTTAAAAAAAAAATTATCGAGATATCGGCATATCGCGAAGAAAAAAATATATCGCGATTAAAAAAAATCCTTGATTGTCAGAAATTCCATGGAAAAAACTTTCGAAACAGCTTTCTGAAGTGAGAAACAAAATCGAACTACTTCTGTGGTAAGCCGACCGTCATATCACAAAGGAGCCGCCTGACAGGGCGTTGTTTAAAATCCACCGCCACTCAAAGAAATCTATTCAGACGGATTAAGTGTTGAGGATTGAACAGGGTACCGGTTATTTGATCCAACAATGTGTAGACAATGTTTACGTCTCGCTGTCTATCCATGGTGGTCTGTGACCTGGCTGGTGATCTGTGACCTGGCTGGCGCTCCACATGCGAGTACATTTATATCATGCATATATATTTAAATATATGCATGAATATGGGCGTTACCTTAAAAATCGACAACAAAATAACATTTGCAGTAATTGCAGGTGCTCTGTGCTCACATTAGTCATGAAATAAATCAAAGCATGGATCGACAGCGGCTTGATCAAAGTTGGGGAATTAGGACACTATTCTATTATACCATACTGGGACTCTTGTCTAGTGACAAAACACATACACTACTCTTGATAAACCATGTGACGTTTATTTAAAATAGTGTGATAATCCAAACCCGGTCACATTTTCCGAAGTGCAAATGACGTGTTACAATCACATGGTTTTATTTTCCACGGTACTAGACTATGCAGGAATAAACCTATAGTCACGTGTTTATACTATGACATAGTCACATGGAACGCTAGTCACGTGAACTTGGGCTGATGATTTGATTGGGACGCACGACGCAGTAACCGTCCCACATAACTCGTGAATGGCGCGATTCCACGTGTCTCTCAGGTAAGCACTGGCAATTTATTGTGACGCGTGTATATGGGTACATTCCTGTAGTTATCAGCTCTAAAGTACTCATGCGTGAAAAAAATAATAATCGCGATATTATCGAAAATCGCGATATATGTTTGACGATATATCGTGGATGAAAAAAATCAGTATCGCCCAAGCCTAGTTACACCACTGAAAGATCTCCCTAGGTTAAATAAGAAATAAATAAATAAAAGAATAAGGTTGTGCATTTTATTTCTTTGGCTATTGGCTGCAGTGGCAATGGCAGTCTATGCCAAAGCTGTAGTTTCAGAAACAGCCATACCTTGAATAAAATGTTGACTTTGGATGGCACCTAAACAAATGGTGAGAAGCAGCTAGGGCAGACCCAGACCGTACCTACACTATGATATTAAATGGTAAAAATGAAGACATTTTCATATTTTGGGGTAGTTTGTTCTGCACAATTTTTAAAAGGATCACAGGATGGACAACTCCTAAATAAAATACCATCAAAAGAATCACGTGTTTATCATTTGCAGTTGTTCATTCAACGCTACTTTAAGAGCAATGCACTTCACATGTTGTACATACATGTACATGTATGCAGGCTGTACATACATGTATCCGTGTATGCATGCATCTATTTTTCTTATTTGAAATGTACTTATAAGGACATGTTAACAATTACAGGGTACTATAGTGACCTCCACAATGGTGTACACTACTGTGATTAAATTTACCACCCACAATTAAAGGGCAGAATAATTGCACTGAAGTCTGGTCAATGGGGATTTACTTTGGTCAGTAACTTATACATGGGTGTATGAGCACTCTGTCCACAAGGTCAATGTGTTGAGGATTAGACCATTATTATTCAGCTGACCTAGAATATAAAAAAAGGTGCCATGAATTTGACCATTTGACCATAGTATGCAGTCTCAATGTGTAAATTAAAATTTGTACATGTACCAGCATACTCCTGTAGTTACTGGTGTCATGGCCGAGCGGTCTGGTGCATCGGACTTATGTTCTGATGGCTGAGTCGTTAGAATGTTGGTTCGAATCCCAGCCGTGACCATTGACACTTATGTCCATGAGCAATACACTTAACTGTAATTGCTTCCCTTCACACAAGTGTATAAATGGGTACCTGTGAGGGTAGAAGTGGTAATTGTGTTTGATTATAGCCCTGCAGCGCCAACAAATGGTTGCACATAATGGACTGTATACTCCCCAGGGAGCTGAGAAAGATTACAGGAAGGATATTGGCCCAGTGACCAGGGGAAATAATATATTGGAGTGCCTTGAGCACCCTTGGGTGGATATGTTGCATGTTATAAATGTCTATTATTATTATTATTATTATTTTTATTTTTATTTTTATTATTATTATTATTATCATCATCCTCCAGAACTAGGCTACACAAGATCACTAATTGGTGGGTCTAGAGAGGTGGAGGAGGAAGAGATATAAATTTCAATAAACATTGCTGTTTTAATAAGATTTGACGCATTGCATGGTGAAAGTATAAACCAAGGTAGGTTTGCTGAAGCACCACGCACATTCTACTGATGACAACTATCAGAGCATAATGACTGAAACACCAAGTTCATCAAACCACCAGTCAGGGCTGTGCATTTTCAGATATTTTTGGAACCGGATATCCAAAATCAAGAAACTTGAGATACCCGGATACCCGTTAATTTCAACAACACTTTTTTTTATTAATAGCGCAACAATTAATGTAGACATTCCCTATAATAATATCCCCTCTATTAACAGCTCATGGCACACACTCCCAGTGCAGACATAAAACATGCACTAATCCAATAACGGCAAACAATAGGCAAACATTGTATCACACTGAATCAGTTGGAGGAAAGTGTGTGGAAACTGTCCGTAAAATACTACAAAGGCGTTATCTACATGTAGTGTAATCTCTTGAATCTCTTCTTGACAAAATAAAAGTGTAAAAAGTGTAAACATTACATTATTCAAGAGCCGCAGATTTTTGCTGGCACCGCTCAAATGTCAAGTCTGAATTTTTGAAAGTTGTTTACAGGTACAATTGGAACCCAAAAAATGGAACCGGGTAACAACAGTATCGGTCGGGTATCCCGATACCCAGCACAGCCTTACCACCAGTTCTTTTCAGAACCATCATAATAAAACCTTCTTTATAGAAAGTGTACACCACAAACCTTCCTATAGACCTTAAATGCATATGATGTCATAAACTGATTATCGCCCTCTATCAGAGGCTAGAGAAGGTCACTCATTGGTTCACGTATGCACGCTGTGCATATACGCGCGCACAGCGCACATACATGAACCAATGAGTGACCTTCTCTAGCCTCTGATAGAGGGTGACCTTCCGTTTGCAACGTCATATGCATAAGGTCTATTAAAGATCATTTCGTGAGCCCCTTTTTGCCTGAGCCACAACCTGATTGCCACCCTGGCCTGGGTCCACCCCTGTGCAAATCAAAACACTGAGACGAGGGAATGTAGACCCGTTTCACCATGTAGAGCAAGCACTGTTCACCATGTTACAGTCCCCTATCAGGGTTGTAGCTACGCCGGTCGGCGCCGGTCGGGTCTAACCGGCACTCCCGCTGGCCGACCGGCACCAAACGCAAATTGATGTCTTACCGACCGGCACAAAAATTGTGTGAATATTTCATTAAACAGTAATAAATGTAAAAAAATGTTCATGTATTCTTCATTTCTTTGAGTTATTTGCCACTATTTTGAGGACTTTAGTCTATAGATCAATTAAAACATCGTACGATATTATAAAATAAATCTCAGTTTGTAGCGGTACAAATAAATACACTAATTAGCATTTATTTATGACGTCAGGGAAAAGACCTGGGAATCCCCATTATGATTGGTTGTTTGCACCTGCACGATGAGCTAATGCCACTAGTCTCTACTGCGTGTAAATGATGCGACGTGCTTCGTAATGTCGCGTAAATTTCAGGTTGGTTAAGCGTGACTTAAATAGCGTGTAGCTTTCCCGCGATGTGCTCAGCAAAGGAAAATTATTCACGCGTCGTCCCTCCGCCCATTCATGAAAAGTTTTGTGACGTTTTTGGAAGTGTTTTGATCAAAATAATTATGTCGCACTTTTCGCGAAAAGTATCACTAGCTTTTCTCTTGACCACTAAGCATGAGGGGCCGGCAGTGATGACACGGCAGCCGGGTCAAGCGAAGCCGCAAATTCGAGACATTCTTCTGCGACCACATCTTCGTGTTCGAGTACAACTGACCCGGGAACTGATCACGCTACCGAGTCTTCGGCCACTGTGGATTTAGGCCAAAAACTCGGAGCTGCTATGCCTGACGGCCCCGGTTGCTCAAGTGCTACCTCATCAAAAAACAGAAGCAGGCATCTAAGTTTAATAGCGAAAAGTGGACACCTGGTAGGCCATACAGAAGTTTCAGTTTTTCTGAGCCAACATTGTTGTCAATTGCATTGGAGGGCACTCCTTCACATCATAAATTGTATAATATTGTGAAAATATCATACTATTATACAACAAATTATGTGAAAGGTGAGCCCTCCAAATCTATTCTTAAAAGCTAAAACCCAGGAACTTCGGGCTGCTTCGCCCCCTCGACCCCCACCGAGGCGTTGCCCCTGGACCCCACCAGGGGCCCTTAAGCGGGCCCCTGGACCCCCGGCCGCGAGGAGCTGCGCTCCGTTCGCTCCGCTCGCAATTGACAAAATTAGCCGGCACTCAATTTGGTCTGGTGACAACCCTGTCCCCTATGTACCTCAATGTAAAGATGTAGGTTACAGTAAACTTACTTGTGGTTTCCATAACTGTCCACAGTTGATAGTAACACAAATAGCAGTACACCTGATCGTTATAAATGGTGTGTAGTGGTGGTTATAGGTCAAGGTGGGTCATTCCACTTGATTAGCCCTCCTACTATCAGTGCAAATATATGAAGAAACCATTGAGGCCACTCCAAGCCATTGCTATGGAAGGCAGTGGCTCCTCATGGCTATACTGCATAGTAACATAATACCTCATATGTCTGTTGGTTTTAGTGGTTTGTGATTGATGTATTGCAGGGGCATACTATTATGTTCCAGTCTCAGTGGCTGGTGGTGGCTTACTCTTGAAAGTCTGTGTTTACAAAATAACTGCCGAAAATCCTAATGATAGGTTTTTAATTTAACAGTGGTCTACAGTGGTCTACAGTGGCCTCAAGAGTTTTACACACAAGATTACTTAAAAGGGTTAATGTGGGTTATATGCACAAACGATATATGTGTACAACATATTGGACATGTAGTGGTTTGGACTGGCCTCCATGCTTTGTGATACATACAATTACATGTGCCCCTTTATGTAGGTAAATGTACGATTTATTATCATTTATTATGACTCCTAATAAACATGACTGTAACTTCCTATTTAAGGCAGTGCATTTTCGGTTATTTCGGGAATCGGATACCTGAAATTGGAAATCTTCGGATACCCGGGTACCCGTAAACAATTTTATAAAAACACATAAATAATGCCAAATGTATAAAATAACCAATATGAATACAAGCTTCTCTTGCTTTATTAGAGTCATAATAAATGTAGACTTACTGTAATAATTTCCCACGACTTAATTAAAAACGACTTAAGCATCCCCATTACCCACACACATTTTGCTAACAAAAAAATTGGAGACTTCCATTTGTGTGGAACCGGGTAATGACAGTTTCGGTCGGGTATCCGGATACCCGGCGCAGCCTTAACAGAGATTGATTTCATTCTAATTTGAAAAACAACTGATCATGTGCACTCATAATACATGTAAGGATAATGAATGGTACATCTACCTACGTAACAAGGACACCATGTCACAAAACTTGCCCCCAACCTGGTGGAATGACCCAAGAATGTACACTCGTAATAAGGACACTGAATGGTACATCTACCTACATGTACGTAACAAGGACACCATGTCACAAAGCTTGCCCCCAACCTGGTGGAATGACCCAAGAATGTACACTCATAATAAGGATAATGAATGGTACATGTACATCTACCTACGTGTCACAAAGCTTGCCCAAACCTGGTGGAATGACCCAGTTATGAAGCCAACCCTAATCCCCCAAACACACCTTAACACCAATTTGAGTTCATCAGGGGTCACCCAATTATCCTATGTGTTTGTCAACAAGCTCACTGTATAAGTTGCACCAAAGCCAATTATATGGGTAACTTAAGGCAGCTCTACTGATTTACATCTCACCCCATTTCCTTGTAACATTCCCAATGGTCAACATGAGGGAGACATCAGACCTCTGTGGATACTCTAGATGTGTGTATAATTGCCGACAATAGTTCCCTTATGTTGACATCCATGATGCATGCTGTGATGTAGAACCAACAAGAAATGTGTAGAAAACCTAAAACATGTGTCATTTCAGCATCTTGCCATTCTCGTGTCGAGGAGTTTTGGTTTCTTTAAAACATTTCCCCAACGCATGTATTTTCATTCATGGCATTCCTGGCAAACCGTACTCGATATGTCCACAATATTTGGTTTGAATTTATCAAAATAACAAATTTAACTCTACCAACACAGTCACAATTTGATGAACGTCATAATGTTGGGGTTAATGTTGTTTTGTTGCAATCCTCTCATGAGAAAACAATGTACACGCATAAGACCTTAGGCATACATATAGCAAAGGAAGGCTTGGTCTTGGTTCAAGACTGTTTTTGACTCACTTCTCAAGACTAGAGAAGGCCTGCAGTAGTGGTAAGGATATTTTCAAAAGTTGGGCAGTGCCACACATTATTGTAAACAGTTAGGCCTGTGACGCGTACCCAGGTTCGCGGGTACCCGACAGGTCGAGTTCAATACTGGTTCCTTTTTACCGGTTTGGGTACCCGAAAGTCGCTTTAAAAAAAAAGAGCGAAACTCGTCCTGAAGACGATCAGAGCATACTGATCAAAATGTCGAGTTGTAACCTCCAGTCCTTTTCAGAACTAATTACTACTCAACAGAGAATTTCACATGGTGTCACCGCAATTAGTCTTACTCGCTGTTTAAAATCTGATTTTACATTTCAGAAACCAAACACCAGTCTTTGATGAACCCTTAACCAATCTTCCATGTTGTATAATAAAGGTTTCAGGTACTTTGTTTTATTTCATAAAATCCATAACAATAATAAATTATCAATTTTTAGACTAGTGCAAGGATTAGGCGTAGTTCAAGGATTTATCGAGCACGGCGACACACGGTGGATAATGAGTTTTTCCCCCATTTGTCTACAGGTACCCGGTTCCAAAATTACCTGTTGGTGAACAGCACTAGAACTTGGAAAGAAGACAGGGAAACTTGGGGTGAACTGCCACCTGAAACCGCAGCTTATAAACAACTTTTAATAAACAACTGGACAAATCTTCAGTGCTTAGAAAACACGATATATTTGCAGCCGGCAAACCCATAGCTCTAGCTTTGCCGACTGAAAATTTATTCTGGACCAACCCTTGGTCTAAATGCCAACTGCAAAAAATTATTGGGGGTGTAACACCCCCCCCCCCCCCTCGCTACGGCCCTGGATACATGTCATGGTGTATTTTCTTCTTCTCTGCAGAAATACCCTCCCTCCTGTCAAGGATTAGAAGTCATCCAAGGATTCAAGGAATCCCTTCATTCAAGTACTGGCGGAAGGGATCAATACAGGCTCAAGGGTGTGGTATGAGGACAATGGATGAACACCCAATTAGGAAAGGAAAACTCTGCTACTCTGGAGGTAGGTAAAACTGGTAGCTTTGCATGGTGAAGAGGATAAATAAGACTAATTGCAGTGACACCATGTGAAATTCTCTATTGAGTAGTAATTAGTTCTGAAAAGAACTGGAGGTCCACAATGCAATAATAAGGATATCTGGCTGAATGAGGATGTGCATTTCGGAGGCTATGGACATACATGTACATGTAAGGAGGCAGCAAGGACGGTACATGTACATGTACATACATGTAATTTGATGCACCTGTGTCTCATTCCAAATGGGGCCTTTGAAGCATGTTTGCTATTTATAATGATTAGGCCGATAACCAGAGAAAAACACAATGTTTTACATATACTGTTGCCTCTTTTTAGATGGATATTTACACTTGAAAAATATTCAGCAGCCATCATCCATGGGTGCTTTTCTAGATAAACTTAACCCCCACCCCCACCCCCAAAAAATAAAACATTGTTACAACAAATGTTCCATGATAATGTGCAGGCCTACAACCCCCACCCCCAAAAAATAAAACATTGTTACAACAAATGTTCCATGATAATGTGCAGGCCTACAATGTGTATGTACATGTACGTGCTTTATGTGCGATGCCTATAATATGGTTACAGTCAAAACCCGTCTTTCCGGTTAGATTTCGGACTTCTGGTTCGAGTTTCCTTTGCTGACATTTAACAGGAAGTCTTTCATTACTCCGCCAAATGCGTTAATTCAAAGAATCCACACTAATAAATAAATAGAACAACTGACAAAACTACATTGTTAGGAACATCAGCTCTGTGACATGGCTGGCACTGACATTGAGTGCACTTCCATTTCATGAGCACCCAGACTGCAGACAGACCGCCCAGCAGCCGTGACCTGACCTGACCCCTGGGTCATAACCTGACCTCAAGGGGGTCCCTGGAATGCACAAATGAATTCAGCGGGGATCTAATTGTTGGCTCACTGATGGACAGAATAACTTGTTCTCTAGGCTTGAAAAAAAAATCTGAGCAGGGAAGGTGCTGTTGATATAAATGTGGCCGCCCTGGTGGAGAAATGTGCTTAATGGGGGACCAACTGTGGGCGTAGGTGGCTGTGATTTGGTGATAAGTACGTTTGATGAAAGAGAGAAGAAAACAAGAAAAAGAAACTCACAAACCTCCAAGCTCAGCTTGATTTCCTTTCATTGCCGAGAAAAAATATTAAACATTTTGACAACAGATAAATATAGCTAAAGATCCTGCAATATGTTGATTTTAAAAAATATTCGAATAATGAAAATAAAGAAGGATACATGTATATGGGACTCAAATATTGTTATTATTATGATATGAAACTGAAAAATAAACAAAACTTTCACATGCATTATTCAAATTAGGCCCGAATCATCAGATTTGAACCAAACATTAAACGGCATTTAGATTATTACTTTATTTCAGCATTTTACAGATTGAGCTTAGCAGTTCTGGACAGCAGTGCTGAATCCATTGAGAATTGGCCAAAGACCCAAGTCACGCTTCAGCCTAACTTCACATTCCCAGAACACAAGATACTGCCCACAGCACCAATTCTCGATCTAGCCTACATCTACCGAGTACCGGTATACCCCACACAAAAAAAACTGGGCCAGCTTATATTCCTTCAAGAGTATCAATTTGGAGGTAATTGAAAGGAAAACACAATTACTGCAGTTAATTACCAGGGTGGATTCAGAAATGACATAGGAGGGGGCTGAAATTTTAAAATAAAATTGAACATGTACATATCCAGTCCTTCATTTTTAAGAAATACGAGGAAAGCTGTAAATTGCTCTACGTGAATTACTATTTGCTCTCCTCAGAACATAAAACACACATAGGCCTAGTGAAACTGGTTAATTGAGGAAAGTCATAATTAAAACCATTTACAGTACATTTTATACATGTTGATTTAAATGAAATCTACATAAATGTCATAATATTAATAATATCACAGCATTTGTATGGCACACTTACTCTGTAAAAACATTCAAAAGCGCCAGTCTAAATGGAAAAGAAAATTCTCAAATAGATGTAGCCTAAATGTCATAAAACTATCACTTGTTTCATAACCTCACACGATTTATTCTATTTTTTTATGATTAAATGTCTGCTTTATAAAAAGTGTTACAAAAAAAAATCATTTTTCGGGATTGTTAATGTTACAATTTTTTTATATTATTTATTTAAATAAGGATTCCCTCACTGGAAAATATTTGACCCCATTTTTAATCATAAGGGGGGGCCGCCGCCAGGGAACGATTTCATTCAAAAATTATGCAGAGCAAAACTGCGATGCAAAACAATAATTTGCATAGAAAAATCATATTTTGCATAGAAATCTGTGAATTTTGTATCTAGAAATCTGTGAATTTTGTATCTAGCAATATGTAAAATGCAAAAAATTACATAATGCAGTGTGCACAGGTTCAGGTGTTGTTTTGAAGGCTTTACTACCGTTTGGTCCAATCCATCCTTTTCCCCCCATCACTAAAACAGCTTCAAACAGTGGGGGATGGGGTAGGCTGAAGACACTTAGGCAGGGGAGGGGACTTGGGGGATGGATCTGCCAAAGGTCTTCATGTATACTACTCAAAACAATTTAGGGAACACCGGATTTTTAACATCAAAATAGGTTTGAAATGTTCCATGAACCGGGATTTTCATTTGCAACCCCCTCTCTCTTTCAGTAGTCATGTCATGAAATGCGTAATCACTACATGCATCCTTTATCATCTGTTTCATTGTGCAGTTGTTTCTCATCAATTCTGTGAAACATTGTGTTTATCTGAAATAAATGATCTTGCTTTAACTGAGATTATTCCGGTGTTCCCTAAATTGTTTTGAGTATATTTGAATCAACCAGGAACAACCTAAAAAGGGACAATATCGTCACGATCAGAGCAGACTTTCAACAGGGCATGGGATTACTGGCTCATTTATGCAGCAGCAACGGTAACATGACCTCATCATGTGGGGTATTATTTTCAGTCACTGAGTTAATCTAAAACTAGCACTCCGATTCCGGTTGATCGTGACGATATTGTCCAGTTAAGAATTGCAGTTTATTTTTTTTCTTGGGTTGCATGCACCATAGAGAAAGTGTCCTTTCTCTATGCATGCACTGACAGAAAATGTTCATGTCTCGTGTATATGCACACACTGTTAAATGCAGCGTGTATTCCCACAACTTGGAACAGGTGTGTGGTGAATAGTTGGCTTTCACAAGAACCCAAACACACAATAAATGGTCACCTGTGCTGACAGACTGTCTCTTTTGATTGAACAGTTTGTGCACCAATTATGTGGTAACTCCTCTATTATTACTTGAAAATACACAAGGGCCAAGTATCAAGACCCATATACACACACAAACCCTGATCCTAACTGCTATGGGTTGGGCAAGGGATATAGAGAGAAATACTCGGGCATGTGTCAGGGTATCCTAATGCACTAATACACACATATCGGGTAGCCAAGCAATTATTAATATGGAGAGTTTCCCCTGCTAAATAAAGAGAAACTTGCACTGGGACCTGCCCATTGAAAAAGACCTGGATTGGGTTTCAGGCCTGGCAGTGGATTATTTTCCAGCCCTTGGTCTCTGCGGAGGAGGCTTTTAGCTGGGAAAACACGGCCTGACAAAGGGGCCCGGGTTCGGCAGGTTTTCTGGAGCTTCACGCAGGCTGTGAAAGGGGAGACGGGTAGGGTGACACAAGAGTCTGATTGGGAGGGAAATCAGAGTCTCTTGAGACAGCCGGGGCTTCTGTGAATAGCGGACAGCCTTTGGAGCAGTTTTCTTGTAATGATGCCGGGTGAGAAAGGGAGGTGAGAAGGGACTGATTAGTGATATTCGTGTGAAGCCAAGTAAATTAATGATACCATGATACATTTAACTACACATACTGTAAAAATCTGTACCACTCTTTGGCCTTTCAAATTATAATTGTGTCTGTACTGACAATCACGACAGGCCAATACTCTTAAAGCTGTTAAATAGGGGTGTGTGTTTTCGGATATTTTTGGAACCGGATACCCGAAATCAGGAAACTTTGGATACCCAGATACCCGTTTTCATTTTTGTTAAAAACATTCCTCCGGTGGTGTACTGTAAATGGTAACAAATTGACTTTTATAATACCACATTTAAATCGATCTTTTCTTTATTGGAGTGCAATCTCTTGAATTTAAAGATAATTGTCTGTAAAAGTGTAAACATTACATTGTTTAAGAGTGACAGATTTCTCTTCGCACACCTCAAATGTTAAGTCCGAATTTTAAAAAGTCGTTTACGGGTAATTGGAACCGAAAAATGGAACCAGGTAATGACCGTTTCAGTCGGGTATCCGGATACCCAGATATCCAGCACAGCCCTACTGTTAAACTCCACTACTAATCTCAAAAAAACATATGGTAAATTGTCAGAGTTTCACATACAAAGTTACTGGTGTGAAGTTAATGATGATATTAAAACAAAAACATCCTTTGAAATATTTCTGTCTACATGTGACTAGGCCTATACATGTAGCTGAACCTTTGTACACATACATGTAGGGCCTAGCTATAGTGGTCAGAATCAGTCAAGTGACTATTTTTTAAATACTTTTGACCCAAATGCGCACACCGGATCCAGATACCCGGCACAGCATTAACTCAATCTGCCCTTAATTTGTTCTACATACATGGCCTTACTGAAGTATTAATTCTAGACAGACCACTGGAGTTAGATGCAATGTGAACACAATCAAGCTAACTGCATTAAATATCTGGAAAGATCTCCTGGCTGTCCTTCACTGAAATGGATTTCAAGTAAATCATCCCCCCCCCCCCCCCACAATACCATTGCCTGATTATATCAGCTCCTGATTTGCCCAATGTACATAATACATCTTTTGAAATTCAGTTTACATTGTGAGAGCGTAAATGCAATTCCAATTGATCCCCAATGAAGCTATCTTTGTCCGGATGGAGAGCGGTCTTTCTTTCTTCTTACTGCGAATTGCGATGGACTCTACTTTGTTCAAGACTGCCGGCTGATAATTTCAGCAGGTAAATTACCCCCATTCAGCAAGCATCTTTTACAAGATTTAATTTCACATTGTAAATGCCAAGCACGCACACATGTTATCCCCCACAAAGCAAATATATTGAAGATCTGGAACACTGTCTGGACTTTTTTTCACCACAATGCTTTCCCCCACAAACCTCTTTGTTTCCCAATAACGTCCTCTATTCATAAAAAGCCAGTAAAAGAAAAAAGCCATTCTCTTTTTACAAGTGCCATGCACGTAATCTTTGGAGAAGAAGATGAAATATTTTCCTTTTCATGGCAATGGAAACCACTTTTTCAATCTAATCATGTTTTAGAAAAATACAAAAGAATTGCTCGCTGTTCAGTGGACCTCTTCCTGATTAAATTCTCATATGATGCAATGTACGTCAATGAAGTTGCCAGCATTGAAATACCTTAATAAAAAAAAAAAACCCAAGTTTTTTTTCATCAAACCACAAACCAGTGGAGTGGTTAATCCGTTTTAAATTTTGCAAACCAACAACTCACATATTTTGGTTGCAATAATTGTTTAGCAGACGCCTTTAAAACATTTTAAGTTGTACTTTGATTTTCAAAAAATTAATTTTGTTTTCAACTTTGTATTCTTGTATTCATTTATTATTCATAAATACCCAAGACAGGTGAGACAATCTAATTGAACTTTTATTAATTTATATCAAATTTTAATTCTTTAGAGACATACAATTTTAAGAAAGAGATCCATCAGACAAAATCTTACAACAACAAAAAAACAAAAACAAAAAAACCCACATTGTTTTATATTAAAAGACATATCGTCCCGTGTTTGGCTAAGACGACCGACTACATAGAATTTACAAAGCAAACGAATTTTGAAAGATAGTATCAGGGTTAAGCAAACAAAACAAATTATGAAATTCGGATTTTGGAAACTGTGCTTGATTGACAGCCGTGCTGGCCAATAAGAAGACTGCTCACACCCTCGGCCTGTTACAATAAATTGTGTAGTCACACACAACCTGAGGATTATAACTTGGGGTCCTGCCTTTTATTAATTTAGTTTTTTAATTTACTGGTACTAATCCTTGATGGATTTTTTCATTCAATGTGCCAAATGAAAGTTTATAACTTCTTTAACCCCAGAAAAATAGCAGTTCAACATTTCAATCTATTTTGTTACCGTCAAATTGGCCCAAACATGGGCGATACATCTTTAACCCTCCTACTTCTGGTGCCTTTTTCATACAAGTTGATGCACCATTTGAAACCATTCACTTTTGTGGTTTTGAATGGTGAAATAACTGTGTACAGTATTGATTTCCCCAAATGGTTTTGAATGGTAGGTCAGCTAATACAAAACCTTGTTTGGATCTTTCCAAATGGTAGTACAGCTAATACAAAACCTTGTTTGGATACTTCTAAGTGGTGAATCAATGGACCCTCTATGCATTTGAATGGATTTGAATGGTAGTAGAAAGCTTGCTACCAACACTGTTCAAATGGTATCACCATGTGTGTACAAAACCAATGGGCATTTTGGTAAGTGGAAATTTTGAATGGTTTCAAATGGTCAAACAGTAGGAGGGTTAATTAAAAGAAATACAAAATTTAATTTTTAAGAAAGAGAGAATACTATGTATCTTACCAGTGTCATTGGACAGTTGTTCCGCAGTCTGGACAGATACTGTCTCCTGCCTGCAGCCGATGCTTCTAAAGCCATCTAAATGATCAAAAACACGAGGGGAAACTAATTTATAATCCGTGTTTATGAAAGTAAATCAATGGATGAAATCGGCCAATCACCGCTGGTCAGTTGCTTGATGATTTTGTGTATAACTACAGTAAGGCTACATGATTGATTCCAGTTTGATTTTTAATAATTGATTTTAATTTTGCCCTACACTATTGTGTGTATAGCACTGCATACTCAATGCTTTCCGAGTGTCAGTGCAAAAACTTTACAGGCGACTCAGGTGGGATTCAAACCCACGACCTCATGCTTACTAGTGGAGACTTCTTAACCTCTCGACCACCGAGCTTGCCCGATGACGATTAGCTGGCTAGAATCCTATATAATCGGCGGGTTCCGCAATATATAGGTTGATGAAATTCTTGCGTCGGTTGATAAACAATTGATTTTAATTTTGCCCTACACCGACGTGTGTATAGCACTGCATACTTGGTGCTTTCCGAGTGTCTGTGAAAAAAGTTTCTGTAACAGAGACTCAACAGTTATAATTTATAAGCCGTAGGCCTATCAGTGAGGGTAACAAACAAAAGAACTTCACATCATTAAAAAGAGGAATTCCATCTTATAAATTCTCAACATTTTTAAATCAAACGGGTAATTTTTAGTGTAGGGAATGATTAACCGGTTAATCAACCAAAACTGCACTAACCGTTTATAAATTTGCTAACCGGCTAAACAAAACCAATATTAAAAATAAAATTTTAAAAAAACGACCAACAATTTTGGAAGAATTTACCACCCATTTTGTTCTAGACTTTCTATTTTAACAATCACTGCTGGTAGTTTATTGATTGAAAATTGATACACATTGTGTCATTTGACCATGATCTAGTTTGTGTGGCTGTCAGATGCCAACTTTCAGTTAACCAGTTATCCAACTAACCGACTGTTAACTGTAACCGGTTTTTAAAGATTCAGTTCAACGGTTAGATAACTCACCAGTAACTCACAGCATAGTAGGCCTACCAGTAATTATACAAATTTTACAGAAGGAAATCACAAATCCTTTAAGAAATTCTGGTAAAGCACTGCAGTTTGGATTATAGACAATCAAGGTATATATATGTACATATATTTATTTCAGCTTTCTTTATTCAGGGTAGCACCATTCAGTGAAAAACACTGCTTTCCAAGGTGGCCCTGACATAAGTACAATGTTTACAGTAATGAATATAATTATACATACACAAAATACATGTACATGTACATGTAGGTGGCAAAACAATTTAACCATAACATAATACAAACTACTGGTACATACATAACAATATAAATAACAATGGATGACATGTAATTTTAGTGTAAAAGTGTAAGAGCGTTATTCCTAAACTGGTTTAATGACATGGTCTGATAATTAATACGAATATCTTGTGGTAAGTTGTTCCATATTTGGGAAGATCTACTAGTGAACATACGTCTACCAGAATTTGAGTTACACTGTGGAATAATAAGGGAATTTGAAATCTGACCTCTAGTTGAATAATTATGTACAGAATGAGTAAATATAAATTTAGAAGACAAGTAATTAGGAGAAGTACCATTTAAACATTTAAAAATCATTATGAGCATATAGATCAAATGTCCCTATAAAGATGCATATTATGGAAACTATGAGAAATAGGTCCCCTCTCACCCCTCACCCCCAAACCAGGCATGCAACAGCAGTTTGTCCAAAAAAAGAGGAAAATGCCAGGCACGGCAAGAATTTATACACCGTTTTTCAGTTTTCAATGGCACAGCTGAAAAACCAAAAAAGAGGAAATTAGCTGATCCGCTGAAAAGCTGCATGCCTGCCAAAAAAAAAAAAAAAAAACCTGTGTAGAAACTGACCACACAGGCCTACATGAAAGTTGCAGCTCAATGTGTGTACATATTTTTAAAGCAAATTACAAAAATTGATTTATAATTTCTGACCAAAAATCTACAGAATCAACATTAAATTTAGGTCATTATTTATGTCCCTTACTTTCAATTAACGTCCAATTACATGTATCATAGGCTCCACTTGTGTATAATTCCGTACTGTGTTGACACATGTGTACAGTGTTTAAATATACGCTGTATGTGAAAGCTTACAATAGGCCTACATACATACATACATACACATGAACAGGTACTTCAGTATTATGACTTTATTAGCATGCACAAATTGCACTATTGTATCCACGGGCACTGTGATATGAAGCTTATTTGTTTTGTGCAATTTATTCACCGGCCACAGAGAAGATGTAATTGCTTCTGATCGCTCTTCTAATGAAAAAAATAATAAAAATAAAAATCAGCATCATTTGTATGTTTTATAATTGAGGATATTGTCTGCCTCCCTCCTCTGGCTAGTGGTCAGATGAAAGCATTTAAGCTTCCTGTTGCCTTTCATTTTATTGCTAATGCCCCAGGTAAAGCGAGGGCCCCGGGCATTAGTCTTCTATGATCTGTAACAAATTTCCTGTAATGATTTTCCCAGAGACAATTTCATGTTCTTCCGGTATACATGCATGTATATCTACAGAAGATTGATGAATATTTGTGTGTACAGAAAGAAACTGTATTAGGAAAGGTTCAGGGGCCAATTTGCCGAGTACAGGAAAGTTACGCTAAGCATATAGGTTACCAGCCAAATTGTCACTGGCAGGTTCTCAGCTAAATTCTGCTTAGCAGATAAATTTGCTAAGCAACACTTTCTGCTTGCACCTCTATGAAATTAGCCCCTGAAAAGTGATGTCACATCATGCAAAATGGGCCATCTTTATGGGCACTGACTAACCATTTAGAATGCATACACGTGCATTACACGTACTTGTAAAGAGGCACTCTAAGGTCAAATTCAGTTTTGTGATGCACTCATTTTCCAATAGATAGAGTCCTTATTAAAGTGTGAAAAAAATTACAAGTTTCTAACTTCACTTTAAAGTGGTGTAACATATCATTTTATTTGATACCCTTTCAGAGCGATATTTGAAACATGACGTCACTATTTTCTTACGGTAAATGAGTCTGTAACATTCCATACAGGAATTTTTTGTTTGTCAAAACGTCAATTTCAGATTCAGGAATGAACTGCAAATTCACCGTATAAAAATGTAGAGATCCATTTATTTGAAATGTGACGTCACTGTTGTCTTTGGATGTTAAAAAATTTCACACAGGAAGGTTATCAAATAAAATGACATTTTACATCACTTTAACGTGAGGTTAGAGACTAATATTTTTTGTAATTTTTTTCACACTTTAATAAGGACTCTAGTTATTGGAAAATCACAAAACTAAATTTGACCTTAGAGCCCCTCTTAAGCACCATGTGCGGCACCCAGACGTTTCATTAGTTGGTGAAGAACTTTACTGTGTAGACAAATAAGAACGCTTAATGCAGCTCAAGGCCAAATCAAAGTTTCCCCATAGGGTTAGATGCTGTCCATCTGGAGCTCATGTGCCACTCATGTTTTTAAAATGAAAAACTGGCAGTAAACTCTTTGGTCTGTCGCACACTGGATAAATGTTATAAACTTTCTTATTTTTTTTCTTCTTAGCACTAGAAGCTTTGCCATCTCGCATTTGTTAAAGATCCTGTCAGAGTCGAAATATGAGCCCGCCAACTACCACTGTTTAGTGCCTGGGACTTTGAAAAAATTACCTCCAACAAAAGCACTTCAGTAGGCATATTGTTGCTACCATTACAACAAGTACATGTAGGCCTACATACATCCCTGCATTTATAGGTAAATATCCATTCATCATTTCCCTCATTTCAAACTGGTGCAACCTCAAGCAGCTGTTTGCGTTGTGCCTCCTATGCTCAATTATATTGTCTCCCTCTTATAAACCAACAAGCAAGTCCATAATTCTACCGACAATCCAAACCCCCCCCTCCCTTTTTTACCCTCAGGAATCTGTACCACACACCAAGTACTAGACAGAGAAACATGCCTGCCCACGAGCCAATTTTTACACGACGTTATTATACACCTCACTGAATTAATTTTGACGAGTACCCAGAACCGTCCGTGATTGCATATTTTTTTTCATTAGGTCGGGGGACAAAAATCGATGCTGGCTACACGACGGGACACGGTAGCCAGGAGGGAATTCAATGTCTGTGTGTAGATAGTGAGCTATTACGCTTTTATGCTGTCAGGGCAATCGATGAAGGGGCCTGTTGATGCAATACACTATTGGTGGTATTAACCTTTTGTGGTCCATGTTATCTTTTCTGTTTTAGTGCCAAGACCACGGAACCCAACTTCTTGGCACTGCTTACCAAAAGTGACATGTCTGTGCTTACTCGAGCAGAACATTTCCCCTAAATCATGCTCAATGAATGCAAGAAGATCCAACGGATGTAAAGTTCTGTTGGATGTTGTTGCAGTCGCCAGTGAACAATAGAAGTTTTTAATTGGACATGATGTTAACTGCAATCCTGCTGTGCACCAAAAGTGACATGTCTGTGCTTACTCGAGCAGAACATTTCCCCTAAATCATGCTCAATGAGTGCAACAAGATCTAACAGATGTAAAGTTTCGTTGGATGTTGTTGCAATCAGCTGTGAACAATAGATCTTTTAATTGGACATGATATTAACTGCAATACTGCTGTGCACCAAAAGTGACATGTCTGTGCTTACTCGAGCAGAACATTTCCCCTAAATCATGCTCAATGAATGCAACAAGATCTAACAGATGTAAAGTTCTGTTGGATGTTGTTGCAGTCAGCTGTGAACAATAGATCTTTTAATTGGACATGATGTTAACTGCAATACTGCTGTGCACCAAAAGTGACATGTCTGTGCTTACTCGAGCAGAACATTTCCCCTAAATCATGCTCAATGAATGCAACAAGATCTAACAGATGTAAAGTTCTGTTGGATGTTGTTGCAGTCAGCTGTGAACAATAGATCTTTTAATTGGACATGATGTTAACTGCAATCCTGCTGCTCACCAAAAGTGACATGTCTGTGCTTACTCGAGCAGAACATTTCCCCTAAATCATGCTCAATGAATGCAACAAGATCTAACAGAAGTAAAGTTCCGTTGGATCTTGTTGCAGTCAGTGGTGAACAAAATAACTTTCAATTGCTCTTGATGTTAACTGCAATCAGCAGACTTTGAACTGTCAGGATTTTGTTGTTTTTGTCATGGTGCATATCGAGGGGCAAACAGGAAGGTACAACATTGGTAATCTTGGCAAAACTGCTTCTGCAAGTGTGTGATACTCTGTTTGAATCAAGATAAA
The DNA here is from genome assembly GCA_029582265.1 of Zoroaster sp. YZ-2022. Lineage (NCBI taxonomy): Eukaryota > Metazoa > Echinodermata > Asteroidea > Forcipulatida > Zoroasteridae > Zoroaster > Zoroaster sp. YZ-2022. Next base: position 6,581,656 of record CM055830.1, on the reverse strand, counting down.
CAATAAACAACCAACCTTTGAAAGTGTTAACTTATTACGATGGGTCGTATACACGCAATTTTATTTTGCACCACGTATCGGAGAGTGTCTAAACACGCCATAGGAAACTCCGATATATTTGTATGCATGCTCGGTTGAGCCACGCGTGTATGGTGACATGCTCGGAAGACGTGGCCACAAGCTGTGGAAGCTTCCATTAACGTGTGTGTGGGAAAAAGAAACCCGCACAGGGGCCCAGAATAACTTTTTATTCCCGACGCGAACTGGTTAAAAAGCACAAGATTTACACAAACACACAGAAGAAAAACTGAAGCATTCACTTAACAGTAGCCTGTCAGCATTCTAGCGTCAAGGTACGATGCACTCCAAGAAAAAAAAAGGTCAAAAACAAACAGAGAAGGCGGCACCTCAAAAGAGGGACAGGAGGAACAAGCGTGTACACACGGGTGAAAACCAAAACCCAACGATAAATACTGGGGTTCACAGCGTGCTGAATAGATGGGAAAAAAAGACCCCAACATCAACGGGGCATTCTTCTGCACTCACAGCGAGCTCCGTGCTCTTGTGTACACCACAGAGATTGTTTACCCAAGAGCCTTGCCAGTTTTTTCTTTCCATGGTTTGTTGATTTAGGGTTTAGGATCTCTCAAATAACTGGTGCCTCTCCCCCTGGTTTTTGGGCTGGATTGTGTGTGCATGTTTGTTTCTCTGGTATTGCACTAGGGTTTCGGCGTTCTTTATTATTATTTTTTCCCCAGCTACGGATTGTGTTCTCTCCCTTGTGTGGTACTGTCAGCTAACCATATGGGAATAAAACAAAAAATCCAAAGGAATTCTCAGGTCTGTCCATCACACGGCCAATATTCTGCGCATATTCATTTCATCGTACTCTATTCGTGTTCTTTTACAAATCAGGTTTATTTCATTTTAACCCTCCTATAGGTTTAACAATCAAAGACACTCAAAATTTGTATGTAACTCCCAACCAATTGACTTTGTGCAGTGCACTCAAATAAATGTGGCTATGGTAGGAGGTCAAACCAAAACCACTCGACTGTATATGAGTCTGCTGCTAACTTATGCAGTACATACACAGCTCTGTGTGACTCTGTATACTTATGTAGGACATACACAAGTGTGTTTGACTTTGCCACTAACTCCAGCACTCTTAAGCCGTGTTCGCACTGGACTTTTTTTGGGGAAGGTTTTACCGAGACGATGTAAAATGAAAAATGGTCAAATGTAACCTCTGTCCGCACTTGGACTTTCGACACGAGAAAATTTTACCGAGACCGTGGTAGAAGTAACCCAGCTGTCAGTATAATGACTCATGAGGGCGCTTTGCGTGACCTTTCTACGTTGACCCGATTGACCCAACAACGCACAGAAAACTTGCTACACATGCACATGCATTAAATGCACCCGGCCCGCCCCCACCGCGCGGTGAAACAATGCAAAGCGCATGCGTGGTGTCCCTGAGTAGCACGACCTTGCGCTCGGGCCGGATGTACGCTTTCCTGAGCCGCTTTTACCGACTCGCACTGTCCGCACTGGACTTATCGTCCCGGGAAAAGTTACCTGGTTAGTTTTCCTGGGCAGCAGTTGGCCAGTAGATGTAACCGCTGGACTCAGGAAAAGTAACTGAGAGTAAAATGTCACAGGCTGTCCGCACTGGACTTAAAATGGGAAAAGTACCCATCGTCTTGGTAAGTTTTACCAAAAAAAGTCCAGTGCGAACACGGCTTTAGAGAAAAATACACATGTGTGAACAATTGGCAATGCAACCAAAAATACTCAAGTGACTGTCTGTGGGTGCGGTACTTACTGGGCCAATTTTCAGCCTGGGCATAGGAGGGTTAATGCAAATAAACATTATTTAAAAAGATAAATTGTTGCATCAAAACAAGATTCTCTTGAAGATTGTAAAGTGAATTAAACCAAATAGATGTCATCATAAAACTACAATAACGTGTACATACATGTACTGTGCATTTTCACTTGTAATTTTCCACCATGCAAAGCCTTTAATACAAGTCTTCCCTAAAAACAAAACTGGATGTAATAACCAGACTCTGAAATTTCATCTTGAATATTTTTTCCTCAATTCAAAGTGTTTTCATCATAACAATACTAAACTCGGTGAATTTGTTTAACCCTCCTACTTCAGTAGCTTTAGTAGCAAGTACATTGTAGCTATAGTGATCAAAAAGCATGAATGTATTTTTTTGTGAGATCCCATTGAAATACTGTCAAAATCTTCTAGATTTCAAATATAAATAGCACAAAAATAGACTGCCACTGAATTGGTGGCCCAGCACAATAACCCCTCCTACTTTAGCTGAACTTTTGTGGCGAGTAGCTGTCGTGGTCAAAATCAGTCAACTGCCCGTTTTGAATGTTGACCCAAATGTGCACACAGGGGGCATTTGTGAATGGTTTTTACTGTCATTTTGACCACCCTCAACAATACCAGACAGTGCTTTTACCAGTCAAAAACGGTTGACTCATTTTGACCTGAAAATGTACTTATAAGTACACGAAAGGTTTGACAGTGTTCGACTTTTAAGTGCACTAGATACCTTGGCAAGTGTATCAACATTTTGACTGATTTTGACCTTGTAGTCACTTATCTACCCGGATACCCAGATACCTGGCACAGTCTTATCAAATTTTTAATACATTTCACGTTTTCAAAAAAAAAAAAACACTATTTTTAGGATATATGGTTCCATCACCAACTTCATATCAAGCAAGTTTGTAGGTTTTAATGCAGTAATTTTGTAAGTTGGTAATTACCAAAGATATATCAGTTTATTCTCATTCATTTTGTTATGAACATTGACACATGTTTAAGTAATATTGGTATCGGTGTCCTGTTGATGTTAATAGTATTGTTTGATTGTAATTAATATTTCTGTGACTATTAAAAATGTATTGCCCGTGTTTTTCGCTATTTTAACCCTCCTATGGTTTGACCTTTCAAAACCTTTCAAAATCTGCTTACGGGCCAAAATGGCTATCAATAATTATGAACCCTTTAAAACCCTCCAGAATTTGTTGCTACTGAACAACCACACCTTTCAATACCCTTTGAAAGGTATTGAAACATTTCAACACCAGTTTGTTCAGAGAGTTGTTACACCTTTCGAAACCTTTGATAGGTCCCTTTTGTCAGACAGTTTTCTCACCTTTCAAAACCCTTCAGTACAGCAAACTTGAAAGGTTTTGAAAGGTCTGACAATTCTATGGCAAATGCACTGTACATAGGAGGGTTAACAGACATTTTTTTGTCATCAGAACATTGCTATTTTACTTGAGGAAGTGAATACAAATGCTATAAAAAAAAATCATTTCTCAAAATAATCGTGAGAAACATGGTTTTACACATGAACCAAAATGAATCGGCCTACATGGCGGGACTATCATAAATTAATTTTTGGCATTTTTTTTACTGTTAAACCAAGCTTCTGACAACTATGTTGTGAATTATCTCATTTCTAAGTATTTGTGCTTCTTTCTAATAGGAAATTATCAATGTTCCAATGTAAAAAAAAAATTGGAAATTCTGTAAAATATGGGTGATATATCTTTAACATGTCACCGTTTATCTACATGTATCTTGGCAAGAAACAAAGTTCTGTCATTTCAATTTATACATGGAAATTAATTTGTCCAAAGTCAGACAGACTGTTAAGTAGATGTATGTACACGTATGTATATATGCTAGTAATATGTCTAACCTTGATATCAAATTAAAAAGATGTCATCCCTAATTGCAAGCCAAATGCAAATAAATGTTTGTTAATTCAATCAGACAAGAGACGACCATTGGTTTGCACATTCCGATGCTTTGAGAGAGGACACATACTATGACTGAATGGTGGCTGGGCCATTGATCAACACAGACACCGGAGATTGGATCTGATGTTTTTATTAAAAGGGAAAGTATTCCATTGGTAAATTGCCATTCTGCTTAGTGTTGGGACAGTTATCCACTGCACTAAATTTGCTAACCGAAACCAATATTTATATTAAAAAAAACAAATAAATAAAATAATAAAATTCTGGAAGCACATATGCCACCCATTTTGTTGTTGCTTTTTGATGTACATTTGGCGACTGTCTAGTTTGTGAGGTGGTCAGGTGCCAACTTTTGGTTAACCGACCGTGAAAAGTATCTTTAGAACAAGATCTATGAAAACGCCAATGGTGTCACTTGTTAATTTGAGATTAAAGGTACAATATCATCATGATCAGAGCAGCCTTTGCAACAGGGCATGGAATCGAGGTCCTAGTCTAAGATGAACACAGTGACTGAAAATTACTGGCAACAGTAATACATAATGACTTATCATGTGGGGTAGGCCTATTGTTTTCAGTCACTGAGTTAATCTAAAACTAGCACACTGATTCCATGCCCTGTTGATCGTGATGATATTGTCCCTTTAATTTAACGATTTAATTCAACTCCCTCATATTGTTCCTTTTAACTTCATGCATCTAGGCTTTCGTATCCTAACAATGTGCACGTTGGTTCTCCTGAAGACACCACTCATTTTCTCAAGATTTTGTTAAAAATGTCATTGCGGCATTTGATGTTTTTTATTTAAAGGGACAATATCGTCATGATCGGAGCAGACTTTCAAGTGGGCATGGAATTGGTGTCTTAATTTAAGATGAATGCAGTGACTGAAAATTGCTGGCTCATTTATGCAGTAGCAACAGTAATATGACCTTATCATGTGGGCTATTATTTTCAGTCATTGTAGTTAATCTACAGTGTAAAGCTAGCACTGATTCCATACCCTATTGATCGTGACAATATTGTCCCTTTAATTCCATTATACACTATTAGTAATATCAAAAAATACATAACTGATCACTTAACTAATTTTCCAAATTAATAATTGTCTTCCTAGGAAAAAATCCAACATGAGAATAAATACGAAAAATCTGAATGTATTTTTCATTATATTCTCAATAAGAACACAATGTAATAAGCTGAAACGTTCACAGGTTGGTTGAATAATGTATGCCTGTACCTTGATTGGTTGAATAATGTATGCCTGTACCTTGATTGGTTGAATAATGTATGCCTGTACCTTGATTTTAAGTAAGAAAGAAAACGTTTAGGATCAGTTTTCCCAACATCACCAGTAACATTAACAGTATATACATATAATAGCTTTAAAAAGCAGCATCTAAACTGCCACAAAACAGTTTTTAAAAGGCACCAGTCCGTAGAGATTCTGAAATATTGAACAGGCCAAGATCCTATTTCACAATAGCGCCCAACTGAGTAAAACATACAACAAACAGTGTACAGGGGACCTACATGCACTTCGATGACCATGAGTTTACCTAATGCCCCTGAGGTAAAACTAACAGTAGCACCAAATCATGACAATGACAACCCCATTTTAGCTGTAACAATGCCTTTAAACAAATACACTGTACACTGGTTCATAGCTAGCCCAGTTCGATTATCACCGAGTTTATTGGCATTTATTGGCAATTTCCTGGCATCAAATCACTGGCCGTTTCCTGTCCACAAAGGCATAATTTATCATCCATATAAAACGGTCCATGATTTTGACAAGTGGGTAATATGAACAGGACAGCCCAGCTACACATGTGTATGGCAAATCAATTGAAGAAAGAGGTCAAGTGGAAATGTTGTACATGTTGGAGTAGAATAAATATAAGCCAAGGTTGATATGGATTTTGAGCAGGTCTGACAGTTGGCCTAAGTATCTATTGGAGGGCATAAAACCATCTAATTTATTTGCTGAATATATTTGTGTACATGTATACCAATATCCGAGTACACAAAATCCTATCAGAATTAGTCTGTTCCATATAAATGTCCTTATTTTCTTTGAATGTTTATTACCCATAACAAATAAAATATAATAGCATTTTAATAAAACTTTGATAAAACTTTGACAAAACTAGTTAACAATTTAAAGTAAAAACTAGAAGCATTTAATCCACCTACCCTCCCACTTGACACAGAAATGACATGCACTGACAATTACACAGATTGGAAGTTGCCAAGATGTGAGATTCTTCGGACAAACCCAAACATACTAAAAGGACGAAAAAGCGCTTTGAACCCGGTAAGGAACATTCATCATTCCGAGTTATCAGCCCACCGTGAAATTGAGATTAAACTCATTCATGTTTGAACGTTCCATCCCTACACAATTCTGGATCATTTTCGCCCGGATTGTCTTTAAGCACACAGTGACAGGAAATAAAAAAACCAGGGAACAGAACAAATGTCGATCAACCGAGCCAGGCACCGACAAGAAACTCAATTTGTAACACATGCTCCCTGCTGCTGAAATTGCTTTTTCATTATTGCACACCATCTGTCATTTGTCTCCAGGAAAAGGCCGAGAAATGAAGAAACAAGGCAAAATTACTGCCTGATTTTGTCGCATCATTCAGGATGTATAAATTACTTTGTGCTGGATTGGATGCCACAGTTCAATCACAATCAGTTTGTCATTGCCGATTGTAATTACGGAGTGCACTGAAGTGGAGGGGGAAAAGACAGAGACCTGCACCTCTCCCTCTCTCTCTCAGCCCCCCTCTGTCCTTCCCAGCCAAACCTGTCAATCACACGCAATCAGACGATCATGTTGGATTACAACGGGAGCATACATTTTTGGCAGACACACACACACACACACACATAGCTTCCGCTCTGATTCCTTGGCTAGCATCCTCCCATCTCTCCCCCCCCCCCCCTTCTGCTCTTTAAAGTTGCTCTGATTACACAGGTCTTGGTCCCGACCAAGGAGTCTGATCGAGCTTCTCCATCGTCAGGGGATTTCTCCCCTCTTTTTGTCGGCACGGGACAAAAGCTGGTTAGCGGGCTGGGGCTGTGCGCACAAAGGCAGAGTGTTATCAGGAAATGTGGCCCCAGGCTCATTTCTTTTCGCAGCCTGTGCCTGGCCTAGCTGGACCTTTTGTGCTGCAGATGATTGATGGGTGTCACAGCCAGTGCAGATTTCTCCATGGGATTGCCCTTATTTTGTGAAATCTTCACACCAAAAATAAAAAATATAAAAAAATAAAATAAATACTCAACTTTTAAGTAAAGAACAGTCCAGAATCAAACAGAGAGAGGAACGCTCACAAGTCACAAGGAGAACACGTCTGACAGTCAAGTAAAGATATTGGATTTGGGGAAACAGAACTAAGCCCTACAATATGGCTATACAACCTTTCTATACCCATGAGAGGCTGGCTGTATTTTCTGCTTAGTCGAGCGGCAAGGTTTTGAGTCATTTTTGCTTGGCTTGGTGTACTTTTTAGTCGCTATAAGCCTCCCACAAAAAAATATTATTGCCCAGATTCAGACGGGGATAAACTTACATAAAGTACATTTTGGGACTGGTGCAATGACCAATGGAGCATCACTAAACCGGGGATCAAGTCACCGCCCAGAATTTGTAAATCTGATCTTGTATGGATGTATAGCGTGCATGCAGCATGCAGGTACATGTACTGCTCTATGAATGGGACATAATTCAATCAGACGTTTCGATCAGCTTAGTGTATTTTCCTGCAGTAAGCAGACCAGTAATGCTTTCATGGTAGCTATATAATAATTACGACTGATTCTCGGCAATCAAGGCAAATGAGTGTGCCAATCTGTCACACATGGTGCTAAACGAGCATTTCTTATGGTTTCCGAGAGGGTAATCTAGGTGCTTTCACGGTATAGTGCTCGCTGCGCTGCAGACATATATATGCAAGTTTGGATAGATCAATCTTTGTCCAGTCTGTCCAGAGGTTGGTTCAAAAGGAAATCAGTTTATGTGAAATTCACTTCAGACAAATGTATATTTTCACATTAGTAACAATTATAATACAAACCGAGTACATGTATGTATATTCAATGCACATACAGTGCAGTACAGTAGGCAGTGAATGGTACACAGTATATTACTTGTGGAACAAAGTTCTTCATTAATAATGTATAATGTAACCAGGAACACTGAGTCATTGTTTTTTAATAAAGCCATCTTTCAAAAAACCACCACTGGTTTGTGTGTAATTCTTTCTTTCCGGGCCATGTAAGAAATTATTTACAGGAGACTTGATTGATTTCAAAAACGAGAGCACGGGAAAATAGAAGCGCACTGATTGAAAAAAAAAAATTACTTGTGAAAGATTGACAGATGCATGTTTAAATTATTAAAGGCACAATATCATCACGATCAACAGGGCATGGAATCGGAATGCTAGTTTAAGATTAACTCAGTGACTGAAAATAATATCCCACATGATAAGGTCATTATTAGCTGCTGCATAAATGAGCCAGTAATTTTCAGTCATTGTGTTCATCTTAACAAATCCTGTTGAAAGTCTGCTCTATTGTCCCTTTAAAGCTTAAAGAGAATGTACAACTTTGGTGATTACCAGATAATCTAATTTAATAAATTATTGTCTAAAATCTTGGTACACATTAACCCTCCTACTTTTGGTACCTTTTTCATACAAGTTGATGCACCATTTGAAACCATTCGCTTTTGTGGTTTTGAACGGTGAAATAACTGTGTACAGTATTGATTTCCCCAAATGGTTTTGAATAGGTCAGCTAATACAAAACCTTGTTTGGATCTTTCCAAATGGTAGTACAGCTAATACAAAACCTTGTTTGGATACTTCTAAGTGGTGAATCAATGGACCCTCTATGCATTTGAATGGATTTGAATGGTAGTAAAGCTTGCTACCAACACTGTTCAAATGGTATCACCATGTGTGTACAAAACCATTTTTGAAAGTGGAAATTTTGAATGGTTTCAAAAGGTCTATCAGTAGGAGGGTTTTAAGTTTGTACACATATCAATCACCCTCAGTAAATACATGTACACAATCTGAAGTGCTTTCGTCCGAGACTTAAAAGGATTATTATTATGTTGAAATGCAAAAAAACTGCCATCTATAGTAACTTTGTGAATAAAAACTTAAAACCCACATTTGTACATGTAGAAACATTTTTTTGTATTTTTCTGAAAAACATGAACATCTGTTTTGATGAATGTTTCACAGGCTAGTTTTATGATAAGCCTATGCTTCTTGACACCTCAAAATGGGTTTGAACGAACGTACACATTTCCAAATACAAATGTTGTACCTTCCCTTTAAATACAAATTTGGTATAAAAAGAGCATTCATACTCAATAAAGATCATGTTACGGTTAAAAAAAAATAAAAAACTGAAATTTTCAGCTCAGTTGGATCCAACAATTGAGGAACGTGCAACACATTAAACATATATCTTGCAACTGGACTAAACCTGGCCAAAGCAGTTTGTCAGATCACATCAGTGGCCAATAAAACTATTCTAAGCAAATAGTTTTGCTGAGCAATATAAAACAGACTACCAGCCAAAATCCATACATTTCACCAAGCAAATTTTTTCTGGCAAACAGTTTTTGTTTGCCTAGCAGCTCTATGAAATTGGCCCCAGGCAAACAATGATTTCAAGCAGTCTACATACGTTGCCATGTCTGCGATTAGTCTCCGACGACTTGAGGTCAAAATTATCTCATAAAACTAAATGTGTAAACTAATTCAGCTAAAATGTTCATTTGTCAGTATGTATTGAAGTATGGATGCATATGAATATTAACCAAGAGTGTATTCTAACTTTAAAGGGGCACTATCATTACGATCAGAGCAGACTTTCAACAGGGCATTGAATCGGTGTCCTCGTTTAAGATGAACACAGTGACTGAAAATTACTAGCTCATTTATGCAGCAGCAACGGTAATATGACCTTATCATGTGGGTACTATTTTCAGTCACTGAGTTAATGTAAAACTAGCACTCTGATTCCATGCCCTGTTGAGCGTGATGACATTGCCCCTTTAAACAGTGTCATGAATGGGCCCCATGATCCCAGTGGTGTATAGCATTTGGCTTAAAGGCCCTTAGTCTTATCCGGGTCTTGTGCCATGTGGTCCACATCTGTCTCTTTAGCAAATTGCTCGAAAAAATATCGTTATCGTTCATGTTTATGACACCCATAATGTGCACACTTCAGACATTTTATTCTCTAATAATACACCTTTTCCAATCACTTGTCACATCACTAACTAGTCTTGGTTCAAGACCGTGTTTGTAAGGTTTTTGATACACGATCCATCACTGCACACCGTACGAGGGCACTATCTCTACACGAACCGCTATCAAACACAATCTTTTGGGAAATTTGTTGAATCTCCCCCCCGAAAATCACTGCGCATGCGTCAGTTTGATATGGTAGTGTAGCCCACATTTTTGGGAAACAAATTAAATGGTTGTTTAAAAGCGTGCACACCAAATATGTGGGCAGTGCGCTAACAGAAAGGTGTACTGAGAGGAAAGCAATGTAATAGTCCTACAGTAAGCTTGGGTGATAACACGATAATATCAAATATCGTGATACCTTTTTTTATTCGATTACGATATCGAGAAGCTTTTAAGTTATCGAGATGTCAGAAAATCGCGTTTAAAAAATATATATCATGATAAAAATAATTGCCATTGTGAGTCAAGTAAGAAATTCCATGGAAACAAAATTAGGACAGTCTTTTCAACTTCCGGAAGTGAGAAACAAAAGCGAACTACTTCAGAAGGAACATACACACTACGCAAACGAATTTGGGATTTATTGTGATGTTTGTAGAGGGGTACATACCTGTGGTTATCAGCTCTAAAGCAATCATGCATGAATGAAAACATAATAATCACGATACTATGGAAAATCGTGACATATGTTTGCCGATATATTGTGGATGAAAAAAATAAATAAAAAATCGATATCGCCCAAACTTATCCTACATTATAATTTCTCGCAAGCACACGCTCTTTCCTGAAAGCCAATTTTTCCAGCACAGTAGCTCTTAATATCCCATATTAATCATACAATCCCCAATTCATGCAATTCACATTCAATTCAACTTATACTCCCTCATTCCTCATTCCAATTTCATATTTGGTTTATTTGGTCAACCTAGTGAGCTTAGTTTTAAATAATAATTTGATAGTTTCTTTTTGGGGTTATTACCAACAAAATGTATCCCCATAACTAAGTAAATTAAAACCTTGTCACATATTTCTGATATATAAGACTTGTAGCTTTGCATGGTGAAAAGGATAAGTAAAAACTGTTTGTGGTGACACCATGCAGAAATTCTCTTGAGTAGTAAATAGTTCTGAAAAGAACCAGTTGGTTACAACCCAATGTTTCGATCAGTATGCTCTGATCCATAACATATATACATTCTCCTGAAGACGATCAGAGCATACTGATCGAAACGTCAGGTTGTAACCAAAAGAGAATTTCTACATGGTGTTACCACAAACAGTCTTTACTTATTATGACTAATATCAATTCTCAAAAACCAAGATTCCCAAGTTTCAAACCACTCAATCAGGAAGTAAAAAATCCTGAAGAATGGGTAGCAGGCCTGGGTCTCCCTTTGGTCTAGAGGACACGGCCCCATGAACCTCCTGGATGTTTAATTTTAGAGGGTTTACAGAGAGGATTTACAGACTTTGGGGGTTTGGACACAATACAGGCTGCTTCGATCTTTCTTTTGCGGCAAAGGGAGATTTGTAAAACAATCCTGAAATCAGGGGAAAATCACAATACTGTGCATGACGAGCAGGGTGGAGAGTGGGGTGTAGGGATGGGTGACTCCCTCACGCCATTCCCACAACCATCACAAGAAAATGGCCGCCACTGTCTGCTGCATAACGAGCCAAGAGCTGGGTAAAAACCTAGACATGTGTTTCATACATGTACATCCCAATTTACTATTTGACTCTCAACCATCTGATCATATAACTTTTATCTCACTCTTCTATCACCAATAATAACACTGGAGCTTTGCATACCCAGTGCTGTGTCAATAATCTATTTGTCCATTTACAGTAGCCAGACATTAATTTTGTGATAACTAGGATGATAACACATGATAACACTTGATAATAACAACCCATGTAAGTATTTCATGGTTTGTTTGGGGTAATTGTGGAGGTCAACCCTTTGAGGAACTGCAGTACATGTAGGTATAAAGTGTGATCTTATCCAAGGCATTATTATTATTCTGGTATAATGTATTGTACACAAAGGGAATAATTTATCAGGTGAACTGAACTATTCATGCACAAAATTCTGACATTTATAGTGAAGGTTGTAAATGTAGGCATATCACTAAAGACCTATATGTAAATGTACAGCTACAGGTATATGTACATGCAGTTAATTTTATGAGATGTCAAGGTAATTCTTTTTCCTGGAAAACAATTCAACAGACATGTTTTTTTTTACTTGTATGACCCACAAGGGGGGGGGGGGTTAGTGGGATCTCCTATACATAAATTGTGTGTTTTGTTTTATCAGTCATTTTCTGCTCAGTCATACATGTACCCTTCCTTACAAAACAGTTATTTTACTGCAAGTCAACATGAATTTTGACGATAATAATGTTGGATGTACATTTACATGTTTTTATTACCCTTCCATGACACCAAACAACATGCCTTATAACAACTTCTCATTTTCCATTGCTTATTTAACCTACATGTACCGTACGCCTACACTGACTGACGGATTCCTTAATTCAAAAAGTGTGACTGCACTTTGTTCCAGTTCATTTCTACCTCCCATAGTGAATGCGCCTCAGTCATATTTTCCACTCTCTATAATTTCTCACTGAAATACTGAACACTAATTTGAGACACATGGTGAAAAAAAAGAACAAAACTGCCACTTATATTAAAATCGAGCTACAGTTTGTATAAGGAGCCCCTGGCTGAATGAAAAGCGACCTATACTTAAAACTTGCATGTTTGATCTTCCTTCCTCTGTGTATCCCTTACAATTTTAAGGGTACTGTTTCAAACGCAGATGTGGTCGGCATCGACCCAAGTGCAGAGATCCAGATCGGATAACAGAGTCTCGCAGGAAGAATCGTGCGTTCGCCCCTGATTTGGGCGCATGTCACCAGAGATTCCCAGGGAAAATAGGTTAATCAATTGAATAATGTGAAAAAACACCATGAAAGAACAGAATGTTGAAGTTTACAGTAAAAGTGGCTTCAGGCCCTGTAAATGATGGGTAATTTCTTTACTTTTTGGAGACATATTGCAAGTATGGCTGGCAGTAGGGCCTATGTTATTTTTTTTTTGTATTTTTTTTTGTTGTATTTTTTTGTCGAAGGGTTAAGTGCAACTTATTATCAGTTCATGTAAGTGTGGGCAAGTGAATGGAAAGTGGTAAGGATGTAGGCCAGGGTTGCCCTGTGAATAAGAACCTTGGTCTCCATAATTGCCATTTTGATTTTTTGCTTTCTCCCCACTTTTAAAGGATGGGGCTTGTGTCTGTTTCAATCAAGCCTGTGTCAAATTGTTGTTCAATCTTTATAATAGGCCTATTTGGTTATTACAGAAATTTTTGGCCTAATCCACAGCATGTACGTTGGGAGCTTTTTTACCGATATAGGGCAGCTACATAATCAGTAGGGAGATATGTGTGTTGAGTGGACAGGCGCATGCTATTGATTTCAAAAAGAGGTGTCTTCTGAAGAACAAGACAATAATTCTAAAATGTAAAGCACCCACTTGAGCTTTAAAAATTTATGGATGCAAAACAGGAATATTGCATGAAACAGATCTGTCCATAACCATCTGAATTGCATAGTCCCCCCCCCCCCCCAAGGAAGTTTGATTTTAAGCCACTTTACATACAGGTAATTTAAAACAAGTAAAACTTGTAGCTTTGCATGGTGAGGAGGATACGTAAGACTAATTGAGGACGATCAGAGCACACTGATCGAAATGTCGAGTTGTACCTCCAGTTCTTTTCAAAACTAATTACTACTCAATTGAGAATTTCACATGGTGTCACCGCAATTAGTCTTACTAATCTAAAACAAAATCACAGTTTTACCCAAGGCCTGCATGCGTGTCGCTTCAGACCCGCGCATCAGCATTTTGAATTTTTTTTGTTTTTCCAACTGCAGCCAAAATTGCTGGATTGATTGAAATTCTGGTGTGCTGTGTTTTAAACAACTTTTTCATGTAGGGGTATGAATGTTTTCCTGATTTGTGAGCCCTCTCTTATTATATCCACCATACTTTGTATATATGGGAAATTTGGTCGCCGTATATACCTTATCACGTATTTCCCTGTTGGGGAAAAAAAAAAACATGTCACCACACTGATTTTGAAGCCGACCGATGACCAGAAACCGGAGACTTGGGGGGGGGGGGGGGGCCCTAAAACATACTTAGAATCCCATGAAATCTTTCTGTCCGAGGAGTAATCCTTTAAGTACAACAATTAGCAAAACAATTTCCACATTGAATATAATTTTCATTATTTTTTTTGTGACAACACAACAAAATAAGCCAAACTTTTCATATGATGGTTTCTGTACAATATCTCTTGATTATTGCAAAGTATGGATGCATTTACAAATTTGTCACAAAAGTATTTATACTGACTTTAATTAAATCCCTAAAAAGACACATTTGGCCTAGAAAAATCAACCCTTAGAAGGGACCACCAGACAGACCCGGCAGACCCCCTATAATGATACTGAATGGTGGAAACTAGGCTGGGATCATGCCAAATTTAACAAAATTTATGGTCAGCTCAAAATGCATCCCTTTATAGCCCTTAGGCACACTCCATGCAGCAACCATTATGGGGTTTTTTGTAAGCAAACTTTAATACCACTTTTGTCACAGTGCTTGTCCGTTGTTGCCAGAAACGTAGTCAGTCACAAAGATTCGACAGGAGTGCAGTGAGAAGCCGAGCACAGAATGTTCCAGTCTGTGTTTTTATTAAATAATTGGCGTTGAGGTTCCATGCAGATCTTAATTAAGTCACTATTTAGGTCAATGTTACTAAGCCTAGTTTGATATTATTTGCTAATCCTATTAGAATAATAATAAGCAAATGATAACTGCCGTTTTTGTGAAGTTTCCTGCCATATTTAAGACTACTTTCGAGTTTTACAGTTGGAAGTTGATAAAACATTATAAATATAAAATATGATTAGATTTTCTTAATCCACTTTTCATAATGTTCAAGATATATTTACAAAGCCAGTTAAGCCCTTTTGAGTAAGTAGACTACACAGTGTACAAGGCAAATACAGTTTCAAAAAAAATACACCAGTTTTTTTTGGGCTGAATACTGCAAAGTACAGAACTATAATCAATGTATTATAGTTTGACAACAGCGCATCATGGGAAGGTGTTGCTCCCATAAGTAGGGTACCAAAACATGCCATCCAACGTTAACCAAACAACCAAATTTGCACGGCACACACAGTACCCCTCCAGAACTAAACAAAAAGACCACGATTTATTATCTTAAAGCACATGGTGGTTCCTCATATTATTAACACCATGCCATGTGCAGGTTAGTTGGGTCTATTTTGATCTATTCATGTATGCGCTGCATGTATAGATCCCACAACAAAAGAACACAAATAACTGTGCCAGCTAGTTTTGTTTTGATAACCAATGTAAGACCATGGTAAGACCTAGAGGGGGGCTACAGTGTGTTAAACCTTTACATTGGAAGTAGAACAGTACAGCACACACTGAACGGCCAACACTACACCATTTTCAGTTAGTACATGTGTATGTTGACTCATACAGACTGCGTTCTATGCTCATAAGGTAGTACACAGTTAGTGTTTTGGTTGGACCAACGGAGAAATACCTCAGTAGTAAGTCACAGGTCTGGCTGTATATGCTGATCGTGAATAATTATTCCACACCTTTACAGGGGACAGACGCTTTTGGGACAGTGAATCGGCCTTGTAACTTGCGAAAATATCAAAATTTAATTTGGGCACTGAAAGGCGACTGGAATAGCAATTCAAAAAAATTACAAAATGATTGAACTGTAATATAAAACCGACTTGGTATAAAGCTGATGATGGTATTAATCTCATTTTAAAGAAAATTTAAATAATTTCTAGTTCAAATTTCGGAAAGACTATACTTTGAATGAATACACAATATCTGAATGTATTTTCACTATTTTCTCATAAATAACAACATAATAAGCTGAAACTTTCACAGGTTAGTTGTATAATGCTTGATTCAAAGAGAGTTTAGCATTATAGGCTACTGAAATCAGTTTTGGCAGCATTACCAATGTTGCACATCATGCAAACAGTGAGATTTTTCAATTCAACAATAAATTAAACCTTCTTTTGGTTTTCCTGGACAAAGACTTAATAATATCCAATAGGGCCTATATATTTTTAAACACAAATTTCATGACTGCTTCATAACAACCACAAGCTTTTGACAGGACAGTGCAATAAATATTGTGAGAATAAGGGAACAAATGGAAGCTATGTCAGTATGATTGAGTGAAATATTCTCACACAAAGTAATACATTAATGGCATTACATGTACATTACTCTACAAAGTAATTTAACAAATGTATTCTAGGGAAAGCCCCATGTGCACAATTATTTCCAAAGCACTGTAGACCTAAATATTTAAAGGGACTAGGAAGGTATAACATTGGTAAGAAATCAAACCTGTGAAAAAAAATTGAAAAAAACAACAAAAACTGTTACATTTTTGGGTAAATTTGACATAAAAAACATGTATCAATCATCCTGAGGATTTATTTTGTCTGAAGTGGTTTTTCTTAGAGAAAACAGGAATTGTCTTGTGGAACTTTCTGTAAAACATAAAAAACAGACAAAAACATGTAGCAGTTTTTTTTCTTTTTTTCGCAAACATGTGATCACCTATGACATTTCTACAGGTTAGATTTCATGATTTCTATATAGCCTACTACATGGTTGAAATGAATGTACTTTTCTCAAATACCAATGTTGTCCTTCCCTGTAAATGATAATTGTATGTATTCTTACCTGGTCACATGATGCTTGACAGGCTGGGTGACTTCGTACTCCATGACAACAGTCTGGATCTGTGTGCAAGAAAAATGGTGATTTTAGAATTTTTAAAAGTTTTATTTTCTTATTCATCATTAAAAAACCCTCCTACTCTAGCTGCACTTTAGTGGGAAGTTGCTACAGAGGTCAAAATCAGTCAACTGCCTGTTTTTGACTGTTGACCCAAATGTGCACACGGGGGCATTTTTGACTGGTTTTGACCGTCATTTTGACCACCCTGAACAATACCAGAACAATGCTTTTACCAGTCAAAAATGGTTGACTCATGTTGACCTGTAAATGTACTTACTACACGTAAGGTTTGACAGTGTTTGACTTTAGTTTTAAGTGCACTAGATATACAATGGCAAGTATATCAACATTTTGACTGATTTTGACCCTTGTAGTAGTAGGAGGGTTAAACCCAGTATAAAATGTTTGTAAATGCATCCATACATTGTAAGAATCAAAAGATACACAAACAAACCTGTGAAAGTTTCAGCTTATTACATTGTTTACAAGAAAAAATTCAAATTCATTCCGATTTTTCATATTCATTGGAATTTTTGTCTTTGGAGGATAAAAAAAATTATTTGGCAAATAATTTAACTTTACCTAAATAATAGCACCTCAGAAAGAAATATTTCAGGGGATGCTACCACCATCAACTTTAAATCAAGTTTCATGTAAGTTTAGATTATTTATCTTTTTCGCGAATTCCAAAAGGCTTTAACTCGAGCAGACAACCTGAGAACTTTTAAATGCCCAAAGAGATTTCAAAATGTTGACAAATAAAAGTTACATCACTGCCGTTCTCTCAACATTTTCAGGGAAAGAACGTCATATCTAACCGCCACTTTTTAAAGGTTTTTGGGGAAGTTTTTTGCAACCACTAACCAGTTAAAAAATTTATTGATTTTTGGGGTACAGAAAGTGAAAATTATCTTTAAAATCCACTTTTATGATGGTTTTCAAACTTTATTGCCGTTCTAAAAAAATGTTCCCCTTCAGAAAATAGAAAAATCCTAGGCCTATTATAGTTGCCACTGTGCATGTACGATGACCCTTGGGGAAGGTGACAAGATCATAATGACATGACTGAGGAAGTCATCGTATACCAAAAATGCCTGATTTTTCATTAAACAAATATTCTTGAATAATTTGAAGTATATGTCCATCATCATCTATATATGTTCTCCGCCTTTAGGTAAGATTACATTATTGGTTATAATGAAGGAGAAAAAGTGGTGGTTGGATACGACATTCATTCCATTTTCAGGAGTGTTTGTACATCCAGATACAAATACACAAATACAAAAATACAAATACACATTATACAAATACACATTAGTTTTAGGAGATTTTTCCAGCCATTTACCTCTTGTCCTGTGAAATGATGGGCACCTAATTAACCCTAACCACCCCACATCACACAAAATCCTCTATGAGGTACCAGGGTATTGGAGCATTTTGGGTGATTGAGGAAAGATGCTATATATGTTCTGTGTTATTTTGGGTGATGCAGTATGGTACATGTACCAACAAATGACATGACACTTTTACTGCAAAAACACCCGTGTCAATATCAGTTGACTGAGCCAACAAAAAAACAAAAACAAAAACAAAAACATGTATTTTTGTTCATAATAAAGGGATAAAGGCAAAGGGTATATGTATGTGTGATTTTGTGTGATTGAGGCAGTGAGCACCCTACACACGAAATACAGCACAATATATTGGGTGATTTTGGAGTATTCAGGAACCTTCCAAATTGTATGAAGACATTTTGTAGCATTTTGTGTGATTGAGGATGCATCCTACCTAAAAGGGCCTGGGGTTAGGGTTAATAACAGTCATGTTATCCTACAGTTCCCAACAAAGGAGACATGCACCCTTATCATGTGTGCTAATCTATATGAGCTGTACAATAATTTTTTTCCTCAAAAAATAATCAGGAAAGAATGTCGAACCCAACCGCCACTTGTGCACAATGTCTATAGCATTTAGTGTTTTTAGCAGACAACAAAATGGCCAACATCTCACTGGGTGTGCATACATTCATTGCTCAAAATATCCCAAAATATTGTTTTTAATCCTCACTTGACTACACTTTCATCTCCTTAAGTGTGTCCTCTATCATCTTTTAACCCTAACCCCTTGGGTATTTTTACTAGAAAGTATCCTGAATCCGCCGAAATCCTCCAAAACAGGGGGATGGATTTTGATGGATTCAGGGTGGTTAGGGTTAAAGGAAAAATTTGTGATATTTGTCATATTTGGATAGAAAAGTGGCAGCTGTATTCTACATTCTTTCCAATAATCATAATATTCGATAAAAATAATCATGGTCAAGTCATCTAGTTAAGTGTATTTCTATTTCTCATTGTACTAGCCTACCTATTTATTATGGGCTCTCAGTTCCTTGTCAATATTGCTTGTTCAGGGCCTCCACCACTTTGTTATCATTAACTGCTCTTCAATACATTCAATATTCATATATTCATAGTGTTGGGATTAAATGAAATTGAGTGATAATTTTGTTTTCGTATGAAAAATATTAAATTTTCAATGCTGTTGATTTTTTTCTTTAATAACAGTTGACCCATGATAAACAAAACAGGCAGGAAAGCTATTTTTGTAAACAATTCAAACATATTTTGATGTTAATATTTTGCCCAACACTTTTTTGTTAGTAGGCCTAGTAATCATGGTTTTAAATAAAAATGTTAAATGTTAATTTACTTAAACATCTTTTTTTCACATTGAACTAATTAATCATAACATTAGTTTATCACTTGTGTCAAATGTTTATAAATTAGACCCCAGAGAAAAGAATTTTCAAACAGCCTTGCTGGTAGGTTTTTATATGAACTCTAGTTTCACTTTTATCTTCCTAAAACTAAAAGAGAAACATTAAAACCCTTGTATAGTTTGACCCCTCAAATTAGTCAAAACACTAGTAAATATAAAATGAACGAATGGTTTTGAGAATAAGAGGGATTTATTAATTAATACATGTATGGAAATCATAACTTGTGCAGCATGGGTTCAGAACTAGCCCCTATCGACCAACAAGGTTAAAAATATTTCCAAATGTTAACCGACAAACACTTGAGCAAACATTGTTCCCAAAGCAAGTAAGAAATTTCACCAGGTGCTTTCAGATGAAAAAGGCACTGTGTTAATTTGTGCATGTTTTGTACAGCGTTCGTTGCAGACGACACTAGACACGAAAAATGGCGAACCCTTTCTCCGCCACAAGATTCCGGCGAAAAAATACGTCCAAAACCTCTTGCCTCCCAAAACGAAACCCAAGTTTTGCAGTTGCTTACCTTGAGCAAAAACCACGGGTAGAGCAATCATCCAAAACAGGAAATTCAAAGCTGGGTTCATCTTTCGCCGGTGGATTTCCACGTTAGTCGTACGTACATAGTTGAAAGTCCCCACACGGTAAATTGAAAAGCCCGTGCACTTTTGACTGGTTTTATTGCTCACTCAGAAATCGTCTGCACACACACAACACACGTTATCAATGAAGAACTCTTGGGCGCTTTATTGAGCAGAAAGTGATATCTTGGCTTGCGGTAACTTTCATCGTAGGCAGTGTTATTCACGGACGAGAATCTCGGATAAAAAGCGCCCAAACTGTCGCCCACACCGTCCCAAAACAGTGCACTGACTGACCTCTTGGGACTTGCCGGTAGTTCTGCCAGCGCCCTCCCCTCCGAATGCGATTAACATTCACCGCCTTTGTCGCAGAACAACCTCCGGAAATGTTCTCTGCTCACCGATTGACGGTGTGGCGGGCAAGGTTAAATCGTGCGTCAATATCAATTTGCAGGCAACTTCGGTTGAGACTCAGCTACCCAGGGAGCGCAATTTTGCGGCAATCATTGCGCCAGTTTTCTCACAGCTGGAGTCGCTCACCAAAGGGCGAGAGTGCAACTCTGGGAACAGCCAATTGCTGAATAATGGCCCATAATCACCTCTCGTTGAAAAGTGGTCCAATCATTATCATCGATTTCCTAATCTCTTGGGGACAGCTAATTGCTAGGATACATTATCCCATTAACGGGAACGCCTGCCGTCAGAACCTCAAACCTACCGTGAATGGCCTTTTTTTTTTCTTCTTGAAAATTAATATCAGACCACGGATGAAGGGAAAAGACAAACAAACTTTGGGCATAAACAGTGTTGATTTCGTTCACTGATAGAATGGCCAATTCCTTCTGGAATCTCGTGGGTAGTTCTTGATAAACTACGGGTGCCATCTTCTAAGCCGACACAAAAGCGAGACCAAAATATGAAAGTTTTTTCATCGCTGGCCAAGCACAGATGTCCTACACAAAACATAAAATTCGATGGAGTATGAGCCATGGAGGTAGAATTCTACCTCCATGGTATGGGCCATGGTCTGAAACAGTTTATCCAGTTATTAAGGTCACCAACCTTGAATCCCCTCCCACACAATTTGCAGGGGAATCGATTGGGTTTTAATTGGTATCTGGGGACATATTTTAGCAGTTTGGTAATGCCGTGTCCTTCAAGTAAATACATGTACAGCGGGCTATGATCAAGGAGAACGGAACTCGGTGAGTTCTTCATGCTCTATGATGCACAGGCGCTGGGTGGAGGCTCTATACCGTTGACTGTGCGTGAATCACGGGGTCTTGATGGAGGCCGTGAACCGCGCTGAGTTTGACATTATTTATCGGAGTGAAGACGACGAGAACGTTCTCCCAACTAGACTGAACAAACAACCTTTATCTGTACCTGTTGTCAATGGCAGTTGTCATGCATTCTTTTAGCGTTTTGATGGCATTTCTGCAAACAAGATTAAGGCCTAAAAATAAGAATATAAAAAGGTTTTCCTTGTAAAAACAACGAAGTTCATTAACTCAAAGGCCGACATGTGCATTTAGTGTTAATTTCAACAATAG
This sequence comes from Zoroaster sp. YZ-2022, assembly GCA_029582265.1. NCBI lineage: Eukaryota > Metazoa > Echinodermata > Asteroidea > Forcipulatida > Zoroasteridae > Zoroaster > Zoroaster sp. YZ-2022. The sequence continues at coordinate 6,559,766 of CM055830.1, read as the reverse complement.
GCCTATAGATGTCAAAGTACAAAATTGATATTATAGGCTGCTTTGTTCCCTTACATAATTCATACCTGCCATAACAATAGCAATACAATTTGTTTTATTGTAATATCATCCAATAATTTCAAAACAATCTCCAGTTACTCTGCCATGTATATTAAGCCCCATATTATGTTTTCGATGTTGTGAGATTTCCATTGGATACAAGGGAAGGTACACTCCGTTTATATGTATTGGGTACATTCCATTTCACAATTTTCAAGAAATATATATTAGGCCTAGTCCTATCTAACTAACTTATGAAAGATGTATCACAATAAAGATGTAGGCCTGTATGTCTTCACATGTTTGAGAAAATAATGAAATCCGTTCGTTTTTAATTTAAAAAAAAAAGTTTTTACAAAAATGTACAAAAAGTTGCCGGGCGGCATCTTTTTGTAAATTTGATAGGCTATAGGTAAGGCAAAATATGTCTCTGGTTTCTGGTCACAGGTCGGCTTCAAAATCGATGCGGTGACGATCTGTTTTTTTAATTTTTTTTAATTTTTTTTTTTTTAAATACGTGATACATGTAGGCATATACGCAGTTATTGAAACCAGACCAAATTAGTCCTACAAACTATGGTGGCTAAGACTAAGAGAGGCCTCACAAATCGAACAAACGTTCATACCCCTATGTGAAAAAGTCGTTTTAAACACAGCATGACGGAAGAAGAAGAAGAAGAAGAAGAAGAAGAAGAAGAAGAAGAAGAAGAAGAAGAAGAAGAAGAAGAAGAAGAAAATAAAAAAAATGCCGACGCGCGGGTCTGAGGCGCGCGACGCGCACGGAGACCAGAAACCATGAGACTGTTTTTTGTTGGCCTGTTTTTTTCTCAAAAAAAGCTTGAAAGCAAAATCATTTCTGGCTGGTTGATACACACACCACCTTGGCACCACTGGTACACTCTCAGATATTAATTCGTTCATTTGATAATCTTATAATTACCCATGTTGTACCGGTCCCTTTAAAGTGACAGTATGGTCACGATCAACAGGGCATGGAATCGGGGTGCTACTAGGTATTAGATTAACTCAGTGACTGAAAATAGTGCCCCACATGATGAGGTCATAATTATTACCGTTGCTGCTGCATAAATGAGCCAGTAATTTTCAGTCACTGTGTTCATATTCAACTAGGACACCGATTCCATGCCCTGTTGAAAGTCTGCTCTGATTGGACGATATTGTCCCTTTAAAGATTCATGCAGAACATTGATTATATCATTTTAGAAAGGAAAACAAATACTGCACAAAATTGTTGTGGAAGCTCTGTTTAACAGTAAGTACTGTGCCTAACTATGTGGGGTGCCATGGTCGAGCGGTTTAGTGCATCGGATTTGCGTTCTGATGGCTGAGTCGTCAGAGTGTGTGGGTTCGAAGCCTTGCCGCGACCATGGTGCTTGTGTCCTTGGGCAAGACACTTTACCATAATTGCTGCGAGGGCCGAATTGAACCCAGCCACTGGGGATGTACAAGCCAGTGCATGCTTATAGTGCCGGTCCCAAGCCCGGATAAATGGGAGGGTTGCGTCAGGAAGGGCATCCGGCGTAAAAACCTATACCAAATCAAATAATTATGCGGATCATGATCCGCTGTAGCGACCCCTAACGGGAGCAGCCGAAAGAGGACAACAACTGTGCCTAACTATATTAGGCCTACATTAGCTTTTTAATTCCTAATAAACTTAGCAATGCTTCGTGCCAATGAAAAATATACATCTAATTTTATTGAAAATACTTTAGTGATAGTACATACCTCGAACAGGATTACTTCATGGGATGTTTATATTATAAAGTTACACAAAGAACCGGTTGTACAGTATGTACAACTGTGTGCTTGGTAATCTATTTCTACCAAAAGGGTACAAACAACCTCTAGTCCAGGTTGGACTGTCACCTATGGAGTCCATATTTGGGCTAGTACAACCTCCCAAGTTGTAGAACTCATAGGCCTATTCGTGCTCGTACTCGTGAATAAAAGTAATCGCCTACAACTAGGCTATAGTCAGTGGAGTACTCATACTCGTACTCGAGGACATTTTTCTGAACTCGCACTCATAAAAAAATTACTCAACTACAAGTGTGACAACCTCCTAAAACAACTTGTGTGCTTCATTAGGCCGCTCAGTGCACATCGTAGCCCTCTAGCGGTGAATTTGCACCCAGTGGCTTGATGATAGCCACTTTTGCGTCATGTGAGCGTTGTGCGTACATTTTATGTGCGTATGTTATGGTACTACAGGCGCGTGTACTTCTATCAGCCAATGATCGCTGGAGGTATTCCGCGCGTACGCATATCAGCTGCAAAATACGCCAAATGCTTAAATTAATGGATTTCTTTGGTTACCAACCAAACTTTATTACAAAATGTATGGATATTGGCTGGTAGTCTGTTTTTATATTGCTTAGCAGAAATATTTGCTTAGCATAAGTTTCTGCTAGCAACTCGATGAAATTGGTCCCAGGTCTGAACATGATATCATTATATCTATCTGCAAGACTGGTTCATCTGCGAACGAGATATTACTATATATCTTTATTAATTATAAAACTGGCTCGACGGTTGCAGCAGAGCCACGGTAGGTTTTTGGCAGAAGGGAGGATTGGGCCAGCGGCCCCTTACTGGAGAACATGCTGTTACCAATCACCAAAAAGTAATGACACATTATGGGTGTTAATCGGATCTTGTGCTTCACACAACTGATGCTACACTGTATAAAGGGAATGCACAATGATATAATGTCGATAGCCACAAGGCCTCGGCCGGCAACTGGTGGCGCTATTAATGGGCGCCCAGTGCTTCTCGTTTCGCGTGCAGCACGTGTCGCGTAATTTTGAACGCGCGCAATATTCAAACTTCCAAAATCTGGTATGGCGCCGTAACGTAAAGAGATGTTTACGAGGATTTATATTTTTCGGTCAAAATGGTGACATTCCATTGGAGTACAGGATCCATTCTGATGAGTAAAGGTATATGAGTAACTTATTTTCATTGAAGATTTACAAAAGACATGGTTGGTAAGTTTAACTGATATCGTTTTTTCTTGTTCATGACATTTATTTTAGATCTAACTTTATGAATAACATTAGCTGTTTCACAATTATGCTTATAACGTTATACAAACGACAGTACAAATACATAGCATGGACGGTCCCCATGGCATGGACAGAGTCAGTTACAATAATACGGGTTTTATAGTTCGTGCCTACTGCCTACCATGCACTTGTCCGGATCCTGAATATTTTTTATGAAGGGGAGTTATGGGGAATCGTTTCAAATTCAAATCTTTACAGATAGGCACAGGTCGCATACATGAACTAATGAGTGACCTTCTCTTATAGCTTCTGAATGAGGGCGATATTCAGTTTGTGACATCATATGCATTTGAAAGGTCTATTACTATAACGTTAGGCCAATGAATGACGAGCCCGGCGTTAGCTTTCATGTTTGATAAAATTATATGGTTTGGGTCGGAAAGGTAACGTTAGATACACAATGAGCTGTCATATTCACAGTTTTGTTTCTATTATTTCTCGATTCTCATAATAAAATAGTTTTCCTTTTTTGTTTAATACCAGATATGAGATAGTGTTAGCATACATGCAGGGCCGATATGCGTATTTGAAATACTAACTATTATTATATGCCCAGGTAGGTAGTATTTTACTATTGTTCTCATTTTTGTAAGCCTCGTAAATTTTTTTAATTCCGTTTTTATGTCATAACATCCAGGTATTTTTCTGTTCTGCCTGACGTCACTCGCATTCATTACGTCACTAGCTTTGGACACGTGCCCCGAATCATGCCTGTGCCGGGGGGACACCTTGAAATGTTCCCCGGACACAAACGGCGGGGTCAGACTTCAGAAAGTGCCGCCTGATCTTCTGCATTACAATTTGATTCACATCAAGGATGTGTAAGTTTTCTAATTTACACAGGTAGTCCCTAAAGTATGTCATTGCTTTGGTGCTGTATTTACAATTATTCAAAACTACAACATTAATCCACACGTTTGATTTAATTGAATTAGAATGTATGGTATAGATTGGTGAAATTCTTGCGTCGGGAGATAAACAATTGATTTAATTTCGCCCTACACCGACGTGTGTATAGCACTGTATGCTCAGTGCTTTCCGAGTGTCTGTGAAAAAACTACACAGGCGACTCGGGCGGGATTCGAACCCACGACCTCCTGCTTACTAGTGCAGACGTCTTAACCTCTCGACCACTGAGCTTGCCCGATGTAGGGGCTATATGTCTGTTTGTCTGACGGCCTATTGCTCTTCTGTCGGCCTATGTTTTAAGTTTAACTAAACAATTTTTGTCATCATTATCAGGAATTTATCACATAATGAACTGCGACAGATTGAAGCAGGTGATTTCATCGGGCTGTCCAGAGCAAAACACATGTGAGTACAAGAACGATGATACGGAAAAAGTAACAAAACTATCCTTGTATTTTCGGTTATTTCGGGAACCGGATACCCGAAATTGGAAATCTTCGGATACCTGGGTACCGTAAACAATTTTGTAAAAACTCATTAAATATTTAAGTTAGAGTCACAATAAATGTGGACTTACTGTTATAATTTTCCCGCCTCTATAATTATTAAAAACAACTCGTAGCATCCCCATTCCCCACAAAAAAAAAAAATCACAAAAAATTGGAGACTTCCATTTGTGTGGCTTATGTTCAGTCAAAATTGTTGAAAGTCGTTTACGGGTAATTGGAACCGAAAAATGGAACTGGGTAATGACAGTTTCGTTCGGGTATCCGGATACCCGGCACAGCCTGAGATAATATAAAACAACCAAAACAAATAATAATAAAGTCTATAACCATTTTGTTGTAAAGTTGATGACGGGATCGAACATTTCTTGAAAACTGAATAGGCCTACGAATTAGGTGATAATTCCACGAACACTATTGCCCAATTGAATGCAACATTTTTAAACAAACGTTTGTACATTTCTCGGTACTGTGTTGATACAGTCGCGTTTTAAATTAAAGAATGTTCAATAATATTTCCAGATCGAATTCAGGTAAGAGTGCTCTTTTAATTTTATAAATTCAATCATTTTACGAAAGTACAAAAATCTTAATGCATGTTCACTATTTTCTCGTTAAAGTGGGGCTCTAAGCTAATATTAATCAATGACCTTTCTCCGTTTTTAGAAATGCCATGTCATAAGGAAACTAAACAAGGTACATTTTATTATCTAAACTCACAGTATAATATTGTAAAACAGTCACTTTCTCCGCACCTACTTTGTCTCAAATTCAGAAAAAAAGTCGAAGGTCCATTGGGGGAAAACAATGGTCGTCTTACGTTTATAAATCGCCTTTCTGATGTCGCCCTTGCAAAAAAATAAATAAATAAATAAAAAATCATCTAAGTATTGGCCATAAATTGTGTAAATAACACTGAAAGTATCGGTGTTGTTGCCTGTGTAAATGTTCGAGGGGCTACACCTATTTGTTTTCCCTCAGTGGACCTTAGGTTTTTCTAAATTTGAGACAAAAGGGTTCGAACAAAATGACTTTTTTTTTACAACATTTTACTTTGGGTTGAGATAATAAAAAATCAATTATTGATATTTACTTGAATCCCCTCTTCAACGACACACCACAGTTAGTAATCTGAACCTTTCACTGGTTGGTTGTTCAATGCATATCTTGATTCAAAGAGAACAAGCAGAGGCCTGTACACACAGCAACAGATCATAATTCATACTCGGCTCACCTCCCTCAACATCACACTTCATTAATTTTTCAGAAATTTGCAACACAATCGATTGAGGGCGCTATTGCGAAAGGGCTTCACCGGACTGGATGACATCATTTCACTGTGAGTTTAGAAGGATAATATTTTTACCAAGCAATCGTGAATTGCAATTATAATGAAGTTTATAAATACAAAAGTCAATAAATGGTTGCAAGAAATGATGTTGATTTCCATTGTATTATAATTATCCTAATCTCAAAAAATCAATTCATACTGAAATTAGCATATGAAAATAGATTTACTTGTATAAGAAAGCTAACTACTGTAGGCCTTTTGAATTTAAAGTTGTGCTCCACAATTTGTATCTGCACAAATTCTGACCGCTATAACATTACTGTATTCAAGTATTCCTAATTAGTTATGTATGTTTTTATTTCTGCTTTTTATTTCCACAGTCAATTATCGTATAATTTCATTCGATACATCGATCGATTTGCGTTTGAAGGACTACACAACATCCGCAAAATGTAAGTTATTTGAAGAGAAATACCCAAAACAAACAAACAAACAAATAAACAAACAAACAAACAAACAAACAAACAAACACCCCGACAGACAGAGAGTCAGACAGACTCACTGACCGACCGACCGACCGACTGACCGACAGGTAGGCAGGCAGACAGAAAGACAAACACTATGTACCAGGAATGAAAGATCAAACTAGCTGTAAAACACTCTACACTCGATGACTCGAAAACGAAGTCTCCGGTTTCTGGTCTCCGCGCGCGTCGCCTCAAACCCGCGCGTCTGCATTTTTAATTTTCTTTTTTAATTTTCTTTTTACATTTTTTTAAAATATGAAACGATGTCCATTTGCAGCCAAAGATGGCCGAAACCCCCCCCCCCAAAAAAACAAACAAACAAAAAAAACCAAAAAAAACCGCAGCACCGCACCAATTTTGAAGCCGACCGATGACCAGAAACTGGAGACTTTTTGTGGCCTAATAATTGTCTGCATTTACAGGTTTAGGCCTGTAGGGGATATAAAAGAAAACATTTGCACAGAAATTTTAGTGTTTTCTGTTAAAATATTGTGAATGCATATTCACACTTTTCGCATGACTGAGACCTCGCGCATTTTGTGTTAAAACTTTCACAGGTTGGCTATTAAATGTTTAATCCTGATTCAAAGAATGTGGGCATATCTAACCCAATTAATATGGACTCCGTCTCTGTATACACTGAAATGTAGCACACGAAGATGAGAGTCCAACCTATTGTCATACCAATAGAAGTACTTTTGTCAACAATTCCAATGTTGTACCTTCCCTTTAAAACATTGCACGAGTCCCAGTGACGTAACTCGGGTCCAATTTTCAGGGGGCACTACTTTTTTTAGGGGGGCATGTCAATACTTGAATCCTGCAGTCTCAAATAGGGACCTATTTTTTTCAAAATTCTGAATGTGGGGGGGCACCCGGGGAGACCTCGGCTGGGGGGCACGCCCCCGTTCCCCCATAGTTACGCCACTGTATAGTCCTAATCGGGTCTCGCGTTTCCGGTAACTAAGCATTGCTGTTTCTGCGTGTTTTCTCTTTCCACAACCAGCGATCTGTCCCACAATGAGATAGCGTTTATAGAGGATGACTCCTTTCAGACAAAACATGGCCTCAGTGTTCTACACATCCTGTAAGTAAAACTAACCGTAGCCTACGTACAAAATTACAATCGTCCCTAGTAAAACCCTAGTAAAACCCCATGTACATGAAAGGGAAATTAAATCTGTAATGGAAAAACACATTCCTCAGAGAACTGCAGCAAAACCGAATAGTCTTCCTTGGTTTAATAGAACACACCACAGATTGCGACGCAAGAAACAGAGAGCTTTCAACAAAGTAAAGACAACTCAGAGTAGTAATGATTGGGATACTTTCTTGTCTTGCCAAAAAGAACTGAGGAAGTCTCTCAATAAAGCGGAGCGTGAGTTTGTCTCAAATAACCTCACCACTGCAATGAAGGAAAATGTTAAACAATTTTGGTCTTATATGAAAAGATTACGGCAAGATGAAACAGGAGTGGCAGACCTCAAAGAAAACAACAAAATCATCAGTGATGGGGGAGAAAAAGCGGAAGCATTAAATGCACAGTTTGTCAGTGTTTTTACTGCAGAGGATCAGGATGAAATCCCCACACTTGGCAGGAGTACTGTTGATAATATACCAGATCTAGTTATTTATAAAGAGGGGGTGTTAAAACAACTCAAACAACTTTTACCAAATAAAGCAGCAGGGCCAGACCAGGTACCTTCCTGGTTCCTAAAAATGTTTGCTGAGAAATTGGCACCCATACTTACAGATTTATTTCAAGCATCAGTTGATCAAGGTACTCTACCTTACCAATGGAGGGAAGCTAACATCTGCGGGATTTTCAAAAAGGAGGATAAAGCTGCACCTGAAAACTACAGACCTGTCTCACTTATCAGCGTTACTAGCAAAATATTGGAGCATATAATTCACTCTCATGTAATGGACCACTTGGAGCAGTTCAAAATATTGGTCGACTCACAACATGGATTCAGAGCCAAAAGATCCACTGAGACCCAGCTGATAGTTACAATTGATGACATTGCAAGAGCCTTAGAACTTGGAAAATCAATTCATATGGCCATTCTTGATTTTTCAAAGGCGTTTGATAAAGTTCCACATGAACGTCTTTTGAATAAGCTCCAGTATTATGGAATCAGAGGCAGTCTCCATAAATGGATTAGAAATTTTCTGACCAGTCGGATTCAAAGAGTAGTTTGTGAGGGCAACATTTCATCACCAAGGGAAGTTTTATCAGGGGTGCCACAAGGTACAGTCCTCGGACCATTGCTATTCCTCGTATATATTAACGACTTACCAGACCTCCTAAAAAACCAAGTTCGTCTCTTTGCCGATGATTGTCTAGTTTACACTACAGTTTCATCAGAAACCGACATGGACTCACTGCAGGCTGATCTGAAAACTCTTGAGTCATGGCAAGATACATGGAAGATGAGCTTTAATCCATCCAAGTGCTCCATCTTGGAAATTTCTCATAAAAGAAACCCCCACATAGAGAATATACATTCTGCGATCAAGTTCTGCATCAACCAAGTTCATATCCATATTTGGGTATCCAGCTGGAACAACAAGCTTCACTAGGCCCTGAAAAAGTGGTCTTTATTTGATTTCAAGCGTAAGGCCCTTTTCCAAAATGGCTGCTTTTCAGTGTGGGCGTTTTCACCACTGCAGAGGGTGGTTTCCATTGGGATGAGAATAACTCGACGGGCGTCTGGACATCAATCAATATTTTTTCTTTTGGTTTTAAAAATGTTAGGACTTCTAAGTATTTTTTAATGACTTTTGAATATTTGTTTTGTATTCAGCATTGGTTGCTATGGGAGTTTATTTAGTGGAGTGTAGCCAGAACTGATATTATTGCCATCTATATAGTGTCTCAAATAGGGCACATAACAAAGTATAGTAAATTTACATGGAAGGCTAGGGAAAATGGGGGACATTCCCCCAACCCCCAGCCACCACCCCCATCCCATCCCCTACTGCACGCTATTTGTCTGCAGCATACTTCGTCAATGGCATAGAAATTGGCATAGAAATCTAATTTAAAAAAAGGTTCTTCAATGATTAACTCACCGTATCAGTCGAGTGGCATGGTAGTCAAGTAGTTAGAACGCTCGCCTTGCAAACGGAAGATATCGAGTTCAAGACTACATTTTTCAACATTTTCATAAAAACTTGTATATATATATATCAGCCAATTTTTCTTTGCTCGCGAACCGTTTATATATATATATATATATATATATATATATATATATATATATATATGTATATGTGTATATGTGTATATGTATGTATGTATATATATATTTTTTATAAATTTTTTAACTACTAAATTAATTCATAAGCAAAGATTTTCTATATAATGGTAATACACGGTCGTGGAGGATTTAAAGGAAAAATAAAGTCAAAATTTCATTTTTAAGTATACAAATGCATATACTTGATAATTGACGAAATGTGCCGCAGAAAAAAAATGCCTCCTGCACGCCTGCAATCGAAGGCTTCCAGATTGGGGTTCTGAATCCCAAGGTAAAGACCACAGGTATAGCAAGTGAAAGAGGGGTACAATTCCTGTGTGTACGGTATCAATCAACGTAGATACTTGTCTAATCATGAGTTGATATTTCACAATTTATTTGACGGCAGAGATCTGTCTTTCAACAAAATGCAAAAACTGGACGAAGGGATACTTGGCGGTCTGGAGTCATTGCAAGACTTGTAAGTAAATTGTGTTCTTCAATATTTGTAAGGCTTACGGAACTTACGAGTACCCCGGTATAATGGCTTGTACTAATAAATACATGTAACAAAAATTTAAATAAAAAGTGACACAGTGTACCTCTAATATGCCTTTAAGAATAGTTCACAATGGATGGCCACATGCATAAAACATATCGTATCTCGGGCCCAACTAACGCTTTACGAACCAACTTACTTTACAGGCTCTTTCTCCCATTAAAGGAAAGGTACAACATTGGTAATTACCAGCTTATCAAATTAACGATTTATTTTTTAAAACAATAACTTGGTACATGCAATCATATCATATCATCCGGAGAATTTAGAAATGATTTCATCTGAAGTTTTGTCAGATTTAGTAAAAATTTACCGCAACATAAAAACAGAAACAATTTTTTCTCTTTGTTTTCTAAAAACAAGTCAGCGCCTTTTGTGATGAAATATTCACAGGTTAGTTTTATGAAATATTTTCTTGAAGACTAGATGTCTGAAATGAATGTACGTTACCAAATACTAAGTTGTACCTTCCCTTAAATCCCAACCCCCTACTGGCCCAAGGAATGTTGGCTAAAAACCATCCCAAATTGGTCAAAATCCACCAACGTGCAGTAAAAAAGGTACCCCAATTGTTGGACTTGTTGGCTAAAAATCATCCCAAATTTGTCAAAATCCACCAACGTGCAGTAAAAAAGGTACCCCAATTGTTGGACTTGTAGGCTAAAAACCATCCCAAATTTGTCAAAATCCACCAACGTGCAGTAAAAAAGGTACCCCAATTGTTGGACTTGTAGGCTAAAAACCATCCCAAATTGGTCAAAATCCATCAACGTGCAGTAAAAAAGGTACCCCAATTGTTGGACTTGTTGGCTAAAAATCATCCCAAATTTGTCAAAATCCTTCAACGTGCAGTAAAAAAGGTACCCCAATTGTTGGACTTGTTGGCTAAAAACCATCCTGTTTTCATTTCCCTCTGAATTAAATATACGTCTACAGTCAGTCACAAAAATATATTTTTAAAAGAACTGTGGCGTTTCACTACTACCAAATACATTGTTTATTTATTTTGCCACAGGGATCTGAGTCATAATGCCATCCGTCATATCCATGGAGACGTATTCAGACCTCTACAAAAACTGAGAATGTTGTAAGTAATACACAGATACACATTGATATTATGTAAAATAAATATAACCTGAAAACTTTCAACATCCATGGTTTCTGTGCATATACGGTGGCCACTTGATGGCAAAACAAAACTAAATCGAAAAATTACATTTTGAGAAAAGTTCAGACATATTTGAGATGGTCAGCACTGTAACATTTTTTAAATAAAACATTTTTTTTAACTCTCCTGCAAATGTTGAGCCAAAATGGTTTTAAAATAGAACTTTTTTTTCTTTTTTTTCCCATTTTTTTTTTACACTTATACTATTTTGCCATGAAAATGCAAAAATGCAACATTTCAGTTACTTTGTAGCTGAAGTAGTAATGTGGTCCTATATAGTTAAGGTACCGGTATTGTTTATTAACAAATGAACATATATCGAAGACATGGTTTTTATCTCAATGTGAATCTTTCATATTGGATAAAACTGCAAATCTTCAAGATAACTTGTTTTGCCTAAAAAAATTAAATCAACATTAAAACTAGACACAATTTTGAAGGCAGAACCATTTTATTCTGGCATAAGCATGAATTTTCCCCCAAATACCAAAAAAACGTGAGATGGGTGGTGCTGTGCTATTGAACGGAATACAGTGGCCATTTGAACTACCACGCATTAAAAGAGCGCCCCCAATTTACCAAAAAATCGTTTTTACCACCAAAAGTAAAAATGTTGATCTCTTGATTATTTTATAGTATGGATGTATTTGTAGTTTACCAAAAGTGCTTATATACTGCCTTTAATTACTAATTATAATAAAAGTTCCATTGTTTCTGGGAGCAAGTAAAGCAAAGACTGAAACCAAACAAACAGCGTACTAATATACGACTCTGTAAAGCAGTTCATTATACTATCATGAATATTCATTATTTTGCAGATATTTAGCCGGCAACTCAATCAACTGCTCGTGTGATTGGTTGGAAGTGTGGGACATCTTGCTATCACGTGACATCGAAATCATGGATATGAGTGACGCGCTCAATTGTGACGCCGGTGATGAAATCAATTGCAGTAAGTCAAACCCAATGAAGGGTGGTCCGCGATTATTAGTGGATTTCACATGGTGTCACCGTAATTAGCCTTACTTATCCTCTTCACCATGCAAAGCTATCAGTTTTACCTATTAGTGGATGTTGTTTACCATGGCTTAATAATACCAGTCACCGTGGCTCATGTCTTCCCCCACCCCCAAAATGGCAGATTTTCCTTCCTTATACTGATAACATTATTTTAACTGAGAATTATATTATTTTACCCACTATCAGGGACTGACTTATTAACTGAAGAAGTCTTACCAGGAAGCACACATACCCACAACGGCGACGTGTCGCCACGCCGTCCAATCGACCGAGTCGCCACCAATCTTACTCTGGAAGACCTACGGCCGCCAGACACGGACGGCCACGGTAACATAGTGTCCGGCGAGAACTCCTTCCCATTACGGAGTCCCGAGGGAGAGAAAGTCCTCAGCGAGTACGACGCCGCGGGGAGGCGAGGGATCGCGGAGATCCAGGACAGGGACAGGAGGCGACTGTACTCTATCGTGTTCCAGGAAAGAATGAGAAAGTTTATCAAGAGGATAGAGGATGGCGAAGACACGATATCTCCTGATCCTGCGAGGTGTTATAATTTATTCATAAATGCCCAAGACAGATGAGACAATCTGATTGGACAAAACGTAATCACGTGGGGGTATATTAAGGGGCGGCAAAGACATCAAAATTAGAGCAGCGCATATGTGCCAGCTGTTCGCCAGATGTTTTGTGCGACGCGCGACGCGAATTTGAACCAATCCGAGTGACCAAGATTGTTTGGCATCACGCGCCTGACTCATGTACATGTTACTTTGAAAGTGTTTCGTGTGTCCCCAAAACGTGAATTTGCCCATTTCTAATTGGCTTTATTCAACAAAAGTTTTTTTTTTTTTTACATTTTGGAAAAGGATACGGACATTTATGAATGGGAATAACAGTTTGTCGCGGTTTTGGTCACGGGCGATAAGAACCTCGCCTTTCGGCTCGGTCCTTATCGCCCGTGACCACGCCTAGAACCGGTCATTAACCTGCGGTAATGACCGCGCGACAAAATGTTATTCCCTTAATAAAACACAACGACGATGACAATTACTTTTACAATGACGACTCAGAAATTGACATCTTATATTCCAGGCAGTCGTGAATCTTCATTATAAAAGATATTTGCATGAAGTTTACGTCAACGGAAAACCCATGGTAGTTTTAATAATCTAAATACTATTTATAATGATGGAAGGCGAAATATAGAAGGGTTAAAATACATTATACAAAATTAATAATAATAATAATTACAAATGATAATACAAAAATAGCCCTGTATGCCTATAGGCGCTATTATGAAATTATACACACCGGCTATAAACCTTCCAAAGTGCTGCAAACTCCTTGTCAAATCAAACTTCGATCAAATCGATTATCATTTATTGATAAAATACATCAAGCTGTTTCAATAATCGTTGTTTTTATTTAATTGCCGACGAGGGTAGGGCCACTACCGGTGCTAACGTCCAAGAAAACGAACACGACTATGATGTGTCATTCTTTGATGGATACGAGAGGGAATTTGAGATGGCTACACAGATTGAAGATGTTTTAGAGAAACTTTTCCCGCCCAGCCTCTTCAATTACTCCGAAGTTGCCCGAATGACAATCGGCAGACCGAACTCACCCAAGCGAATCCGACTCATCGAACGGATCGTCCACGGTAATTCGGACGCTCTTCGTACCGAAAGAGAGCGTGCGACACACAGAATGAGGTCGGCACAAGTGATTGAACCGACTATTGGTTCGCCGCCGACGAACAGTACCGAAGAGAGCAAACCTCTCTTGATGATGACGAAGGTCTCAACAAAGGACGCACTCACACGGCCAGACATTGTCATACCTTTCGTCGCTGCGATTGGGATATTTGCATTCGTGTGCGTAGCGGCTGGAGCTATCGCCTTGGTACGTTCTTTATTACTTCAAACTTGTTCATATTTTATATCGACTGATTAAATTCTCTTCTTGAATATTGGTCATAAATAATACAAAATGCAAAAACAAACTTCCACTTCTTTTATATCCGGTGTAACCACCTTTTCGGTTACCGTATTAAATGAATGCTTGAATATTCAAAATAAATAGGTTAACAGTTGTTAACAAGCTTTTTTAAGGCGTTGCAACAAGAACAAATGAATATTTTCACAATATTTCGCAGAAGAAATACCTATCCTGTCTTGTCAGATCATGGGTTTTTAGATCAAAACTAACATTTTGCCCCATGAGCGAGTCAAACATCTTGTTATTCGCACCATGCTTGAACATGATGCTAGATCACCGATGACCGATGGGGGATCAATCGTGCGCTGCATTTGGCGTGTTTTGCAGTTAATCTGCGTATGCGCGTAATATCTCCAGCGACCATTGGCTGGCAGTACACGTGTGCGTAGAACGTAACCGCTAGAGGGCTAAGATGTGAACTGGGGCCAATTTCATAGCGCAGCTTAATACCGCTAAGCAAATTTTCGTGCTAACTATAGCAGGAAGAATTGCTAAAGCTTACAAATATTTCACGGGTTCACCATAGTTTCGTATTATTGTGTCACTCATTTGTTAGCAATAACTGCTGGCAAGTTAGCGTGCCTTTCTCTATGCTTAGCGGGTAGCAGCGCTATGAAATGAAAAATGTGCAGTAAGCAAAAAATCAGCTGCTTCGCGGTTCTATGAAATTGAGCCCAAAGCAGCTAGCGGCAAGACATTGCCTCAACGTCAATGAGATACAAAAGGCCACAATTTCCAGTCCGATTTGCAGTGATTTTTGTTTCTCCCGGTAAGCTGATGGAGATTGTTCGCCCTCTTCTTTACGTCTCCATGTGAACTTCGGGTGCAGACTGGTCCCCTGTCTTTATCCCATCAAGAATAGAGACCGTCTCCAGTCGCAAGGGATTTCATTGGATATGTTGTGCCGAAGATCTGACGTCACGCTCCGAGGCTCACGGGCGAGCTATCAACCAAGGTCAAAGTTGAATATCCATGAAACTGAGAGGCCGGTATCTTTGCGTCTTTCACGAGCCTTGAAGCGTCACGTGAGATCTTCGGGCTACTGCGGGCGCTATTAATGTTTTTTTCTTTTTTTTTCTTTCCCTGCAGTTTACAGGCCATTGCCGTGTGTCTAATGATAGTTCAAGGATGCAATGCAAGTATGTAAAGCACAATGAATAACTACTCCATTATTCACTGCATCTGTCTGTCTGCATCTATCTCTTCCCTGATAACCGTTCACACTTGAATGTAAATGGCGTTAATAGCGCATGGTAACCAGGACATGCTTAATTCCTGAAGCGCCCTCAACATGTTGTGGGGTGGACTAAAATACCGGGGGCTGACTCGAGTAATTAGCACGTGCAAATTTAAATCTGAACTTCCCAGACTAAAACATTGGTCGTGGGTTCGAATCCCGCCCGATTCGCCTGTGGAGGAGTTATTTTCACAGACACTCGAAAAGTACTGGGCACGCAGTGCTTCATTGCATACATACGTCCGTGTATTGGGTAACATGTAATCAATATTTGTTTATCACGAAAGATTTTATTCTTTATAACGAAATTATTTCATCAATCTATAAATATAACAGAACCCGCTGCTATATAGGATTCTAGCTGGCCTACCCTCATTGGGAAAGCTCGGTGGTCGAGAGGTTAAGACGTCTGCACTAATAAGCAGGAGGTCGTGGGTTCGAATCCCGTCCGAGTTGCCCGTGGAGTTATTTTCACATACACTCTGAAAGTACTATATGTCTGTGGAAAGGGCAACATCAAATCAATTAAAACACTGTTGCTATATGACATGCCTTCGAGGCAAGCTTCTGCACAATTCGTCCCTAATTTGCCATAGTGACCAATCCGACTTTTTATTTAAAATTTTAAGTTTTCCCGTCCATTAGTATAGTACATTCAGGAAGAGACCTACCATTGTATCTAATCCACATGCATGTATTCCTCAAATAGTTTTGGAGATAGAGTATGCATTCAAATGACGAATGCTCTAACTGGCTATTTTTGTAATTTGGCAAAGTGACCAATACCGCATTGGTCACTGTGCCAACTTAAATTGGGATTGGTCACTATGGCAAATTAGGGACGAATTACCCTTCAGCGGGAAAGTCTGGTACCCTTGTACCATACACATTCATTGTAAACTGTGTATAAGTACTTCACTTGTCTACTATGTAAGCTAAGAGCTTGCCCCAAATCACATGCGGCAAAAGTCTGTATAGTCTGGGAAGTTCAAATATACACTTTGGCAGTAAGTTGAGTCAGTATACCATGCAGACAATGCCAGACATTATTCAAATAACATTCTGAGGACGATCAGAGCATACTGATCGAAATGTCGAGTTGTACCACCAGTTCTTTTCAGAACTAATTACTACTCAATTGAGATTCCACATGGTGTTACCGCAATTATTCTTACTTAACATTCTGAAATGGCTTACAATAATACGGATTATTTATAAGTGAGACACAGACACAGACCTGGCTGATAATGGGTGCGATATGATAAAAAATCTTGGGCAGCCGCCAAAAGAAAACAAAAAGACCCATTAGTTCCCAGATATGAAAGAGAATGAGCACGCTTCACAATGTAACACACACACACTGATATTTCATCTTTATTTGATTTGAGCAGTTTGCACATGAGAGGTGGCGACTGAATTTGGCAAATAAATGGTCAGGTGGGTCAATAAAATCAGCGAGGTGGGCCACCTTGTATTTGAATGGTCAGGGGAAACACTGTCTACTATATACATAATTATGTTAACTAATAATAACATTTCTAATTAATTCAACATAATATTCCTCTGGTTAACTTCTATTAGAAGTCTATTACCTACATGAAGTGTGCCAGCCTGCTGTAATCCATACCACGGCATTGCGCTCACGCATAACGATCTTCCGTTTACAGGTTTTCCTCCCCCTGCTTATCCTGAAGATGTGACGTCACACTTTGAGGCTCGTGAATTACTTGATAGGATAAAAGACAGGGGACCAGTCTATGCCCTTCCCGGCAGCAATTTCTTTTTTCTGCAAACAAGAATTGCCATCCCGCGATATTTCAGCCAATCAGATGTCTTATACATATTCGTCATCTTAAATAACGTGCCATGTGATTGGCTGAGATATTGTGCGATGGCAATTCTTGTTTGCAGAAAAAAAATTCGCTTCCCGGCATGACGTGGGCATCATGGGATAGGTGTTTCCACGCGAAGCTAGTTCACATAGAACGAGAATACAATCTTAAACTAGACACAGGCGAATCAGCAGCTGTGGGAGAATGCGCTAAATACTAAGGTGCATGCGCGAGATACATTTCTCTCCAACGCCGGGTAAGTCTCCCAGACTGCACTTCTTTTTTTGAGACCTTGCACGTCAGTTTGTGGAACAAAATGTCACGAGTAGGCCAAATACATTGTTCTTGGAGTACTGTGCCGTGGATTAGGTTTATACACGAGTGGCACACTGGTCTTCATGTAGGTAATAGACTTCTGCTTCAGATTGCTTGATCTTCATCGAGTGTGGATGCATAAAAATGGCCCTTTTCCAAATTGCATTCTTGTTAACATGGTCAGTTCTCCTTATTCTCACACCGTGTTCTTCGTATACTAAGCAGGTGGTTTACCACAATAAACGAGAAGCTAAGGATGAGGAAGTTCCAGATGGAGCGACAGAGCGGAAAGACCACGGCGGCCAAGAGTGAGTTCCTTAAGATGCACTGCCAAGCTGAAAAGGTATTAAAAATCACTAAGAATAATCGTCGCGTGCCTTTAAAAGAATGTAAGCGCGCAGAAATTCCACATCGGAATGGATACGAACTATCTGATTGCATTTCTCGCTCTTCTAAATATTAACACAATTAAATAAGTTGGTTGTTTTTTGTAAATGCAGTTTTATATTAAAGTTAGGCCCAAAAAGTCTCCGTTTTTTGGGCTGTGATATGATGTCCAATTGTAGCCAAAATGGATCGATTGGAATTCTGCCGTGCTGTGTTTTAAATGACTTGGCACATAGTGGTATGAACGTTTGCCCAATTTTGTGCGGACTCTCTCAGCCACCATACTTTGTGTATGGGAGATTTAGTCTGGTTCCAATAACTGCGTAGACCTACATGTATTTCACTGGTTGGCAAAACAAAAAAACAAAAAAAGGAAAAAAAGACTAGGCCTACCAAAAAGAAAAAAGAAAAAAAGGAAAAAAAAGCGTCTCCGCACCGACATTGAAGCCGACCTATGACCAGAAACCAGATTTTTTTTGGCCTTATGGATGCATTTACAAATATTTTACCTAAAGTGTTTACTGGTTTTAAAAGTTCTACAGTTAATTGCCTTCAATACAATGACTTCAATATACAATTCAAAAAATATAAAACATCTATCTAGACTTTGAAATTATATCAAAAAACACGAAAAAATTGCATTTTTAGCTCCAAACGACTGACACTAAATAATTTAAGAATAATTTGATAACAGTTTTAATTAATTTATTTGTATATTTTGTGTACATACAGGCGATGACTTCGAGATCTTCATCGACCTCCGCACCCGGTCCACTCCACATGCCGACATTGTTTCATCATCCGGACGCCAACCGCGGTGTCGTCTCTGTCACGCCCCTGGTTCTCACCGATAACTTCCCTGGCGAACCCAACACAAACCACGGCCAACCCAACGTCGGTGAAGTAAACGAGGGGGAAAAATCGCCCTCGGGCATTTTAAACTACATCAAAAATCGCCTGTCGCACGGTGACGAAGAGAAAACTACCACAGATAATTATTTCAGAAACAATTCTCCGCATGATGAGATCACCCTCTTTGAAGTCCCGATAAGTAGTACCAGTGATCAACGGAACACGTCGCTCGGGACAAATAATACATTGGACGGTGTCCTATTACCCGTGCAATCAGGTGAAAGTGACCAAGGCTATCCCGAAGACATTATACACATCAATTCAAGACATCCACCAAATGCATTATCGCTAGCCAAAGATACCTCAATGTACCCCGATACAGTTTCTACTGATGAAACACCAGATACATTTGAAAGTAACGACGGCGAGGATTTGGAAAAGTCATCGTCAGATCTTCGCTGGTACGCGAAGGAGTGTCTCTCTAGCCAGCGGATGATGGTGCAAGGCCGAACGCTGTCCATGACGTCATCAGATGACGTCATAGGTGACCCAGGTATCAGGAAGGAGGAGGAGAATGGCGACGGAGGAAATGGCAAGAAGACGGATAAGGATAAGGGCTGACAGTACGATACGACCCAAGTGAGAATTTGGTGTCGACACGTGAGAATTTGCGGTATACATGACTTGTATGGTGTAGATTTTCGTGTGAGAGCTGGTGCAGTTTATCGCACTTTTGAAGGGAAAATATACCATTGGTGAACTTCAAGTTTGTTTGGTCTCATTATATTTCATGTGAATAAAGATTTAATAATAACTGATTAAACAATTTTACATGTGAAAGTTTCAGCTCATTACTTTGTGTTGTTAACGAGACAAATAGTGAAAATGCATTCAGAAATGTCGATCAGTGAACACGATCGAACTCCGTATAATTATCGTCAAGTCCGTACTAAAGACAAAATGTGTTTGGTAGAGATAATAGAGTACCTAAGTATGACGTCACGTTCCCAAGCCAGGACGGCAGCTGGTTCTACGCACTCATTGTTTCGTTTTTATTCTATAAAGCCACACTGATTCGGTGATGTTATGAACATGACGGGCGTACTTGGGCATTTTATGGCGCCGATATTATTCGGGTGCATATTACACGCACCGCGCACGTTGTGATGTTCAGCAAATCCGATTGGTCTATAGGGCTTTTGATTGACAGCTGTGGATTTCTCTTTCGAGATTCCAGTCCTCTGAGCTTCACAAATCTGTCTCCTTTCAGGCAACCCATTATGGGTGTATGTCACGTCAATATAGGGGATAACGTCCTTATCCGCACCGTGCACGACCTGCTGAGGGTGCCCTTTACCTGCAAACAGCGGCTGCCACTAAGGCATGAAGTATGTTGCTGACTCTACATAGGCCCTACATTCAATTGCTAGGAGTTCCTACAGAAGTTTTTTTCACTGAATATATAAATCACTTCTTGAGCACATGGGCTATGGAGTTTTGTACACATGATGGCCACTGAGACAGGACGCTTTTTCACCGCTAGAGGGCTATGGCGTGCACGGAACACTTGTGTTATCAGGTAAAACCATTAATCGTGATGTTATGCATCGTCCATTGCTGCGCGAGGGCGCCATCGCAATCGTTCGTCGTCGCCAAGAAGAGGCTGTGCTTATTTTCTGTGGGTTGAACATCCAGGCATTTCCGTGTTGCTACGTTGACGATGGACCGTTCCTAAAACAAATCCGGAAATGTAAGGGGGAAAAAACTATTCATAATTTCTTTAGTTCATACTGATAAATGATCGTTAACTTTGATCAAATACCCTGTATACTTTTGGCAATCACGAAAACGTTAAATGCTCACAGTTTTACACAAAATTTCAAGGTGTTAAGTTGATTATGCAGATACCAAACATTCCTTGTGTCTCACGGCTATATCATTTTATTAACATTAAATAAATAATTTCTGTCAACTGAAGACAGTTTTTTTTTATACATGATATCTTGATTCTTCTGACACATTAAGATACATTATTTCCAAAAGTGTACACTGGCTTTTTAAGATGATTATTCTTTAAACAAATATTTGTATTGAGTTTATGTTAACGTCTACAAAAATTGTTCCTACTTTATTTTTGTAAGATTTAAGGCTTTTGCATGGTAGAGTAGTGATATCATTTCGGTTTGTGGTAACACCCTGTGTTTATCTTTGTGAGGGAACAGGTTCTGAAAAGAACCTTATCACACAACTCCTATCTCAACTGTCGCTAAGTGAGATTATGGTTCAGGGGAGAACCAATATCAGGCAACCCGTTTCTCAACTATCGCTAAGTGAGAGCGTGGATCAGCAGGGAGAACCATGGGGACTTCTCGGGGGGTATTCTCTGACGTTTCGACTAGCGTGCTCTAATCCCAGTCTCCTGTCGATGGTTAGTTATAGTTTTTAGTTCTTTTTCTTTTTTATTAGGTGTAATAATTTGTTTTTGTAAATAAATTTAAATATTTTTAATCTTATATATGAGCAGGTTCGACAATACAAATTTCCATTTTAAGGACAATAAAAAGATGAATTGAATTGAAACATACACTAATGGAATTGTTCTTACTTGTTGCAATGATTAAATCAACCACATAGACACACAATAATTTCAAAGCATAATATTTGCATATTTTTCGGATGTTTTGTGTAAAATGGCACTCATCATACTGTTTATGCACATATATACCTCAAATTTAACCGATATTGATCCCAGTTATACATCAATCATCATAGGTGCACCCAAACTGACCACAACATCATCTGATGGCCAGATAAACTTGCAGTAAACGTGATATGCGGGTGCATATACCTGGGGGCCAAACTTCGGTTAAAATGACCATGTACATTATAATCTCTCAAACAGCGCAACGAGAGTACATCTTTAAGGTTTACCAAGTAAATATGGGCCTTTATTCCACAGATTTTGAAGGAAAAACATTAACTACTGCGAAATAAGAAACAAAACATTAGGCCTCAGACTCGCGCGTCGGCATTTTTAGTTTTTGTTTGTTTTGTTTTGTTTTGCTATGAAACGATGTCCAATTGCAGCCAAAATTGCTGGATCGATTGGGATTCTACCGTGCTGTGGTTTAAACGACTTTTTCGCATAGGGGTGTGAACGTTTGTCCGATTTGTACGGCCTCTCTTAGCCACCATACTTTGTGTATGGGAAATCTGGTCTGGTTCCAATAACCAAGTATACATGTATCACGTATTTCATTGCTTGACAAAAAAAGCACATCACAGCACCGATTTTGAAGACGGCCTATGACCAGAAACCAGAGATTTTGTTTGGCCTTAAACACTTTGATACTTTTTTTTATGGAAACGTAATCAGTTCGTATAATACATTAAGACTTACCCCAGCGTTGTAAATCCAGCGTTGGTTCTCGTTCATCGCTTCTTCGTCCACGCAGAAACTGAGCAACGCCGTAGCGCTGCCGTCTTCGGCGGTTAGACAGTGTCGATCGTGCTGAAGCTGGTTCTTCATGTTGTAGGCAAACACCTTCACAGTGTGAACATGAAATGTAAAAGAAACAATATATTTATATTTTGCTTTTGAAATACTTAGACAAAAAAAGGGAACCGGCTTTTGAGATTTTCAGAGATTGAAGTTGTATATACACATTATCTTGGTACATGTTAAATGTTTTTGGACGGACTGGTAAGTTGGCGCTCGTGGCTTCGCCACTAGTCGTTTGCGTGGTTTTCATTTAGGGCGTTGTGTTTGGGGTTGTCGTGTGCGCCTAGACTAAAGGCTAACTCTATAAATTTGGGAATGGATCTTCAACCATAAGATTTAAGGCTTTGCATGGTGGAGTATTGATATTGTTTCGGTTTGCGGTAACATCATGTGTTTATCTCAAATACCGCGAAGCTGTGGTGCAGGTTCTGAAAAAGAACCTTTTCACACAACTCACATCTCAACTGTCGCTAAGTGAGAATGGTTCAAGGGAGAACCAATGTCGGGCAACTCGTTTTCTCTACTGTCGCTAAATGAGAAATATGGTTCAGGGAGAACCATGGGGACTTCACGGGTTATTCTCTTTTTCCCGACGAAGATTTAGAGCATACAGGCTAATAATCGAAACGTAGATTTAGAACATACAGGCTAATAACCGAAACGTAGATAATAACCCGTGAAGTCCCCATGGTTCTCCCTGAACCATATTTCTCACTTAGCGATAGTTGAGAAACGAATTGCCCGGAGAGTAACCCGTGAATTCCCCATGAAAGGTTTGTTGGAAATTTAATTTTTAAAAATCACAATTATTGATCACAGCAGAATGCGTACAAAAAAAGGTGAATACATTTTGTCTTTCTTCTCATTAACCACACAGTGAAATGATTTATCTGTTTTTGAAATATTTTCTACACATCTCTTCACTCTATATAATAGTGTGGAATCATTTTTATAAAGATATTACCAATAGTGTACATTCCCATTAAGGCAACCAAAAAAATGATTCTAGTTTCTGGTCTCCGCGCGCGTCGCCTCAGACCCGCGCGTCGGCTTTTTTTTATTATTTTTAATTTATTTATTTTTTAAATTATTTTTGTTTGTTTGCTATGAAACGATGTCCAACTGCAGCCAAAATTGCTGGATCGATTTGAATTCTGCCGTGCAGTGTTTTAAACGACTTTTTCACATAGGGGTGTTGAACGTTTGTCCGATTTGTGAGGCCTCTCTTAGCCACCATACTTTGTATATGGGAAATTTGGTCACCGCGTATACATGTATCACGTATTTCCCTATTGGCAAAAAAAAGAAAAAAAAGCGCTTCACCGCATCGATTTTGAAGCCGACCGATGACAAGAAACCAGATACTTTTTTTGGCCGAAGTTATTTATATCATATTTTGTTTTTAGTTGATCTCAGATCATCGCTAATGGTGCATGACTCCGTCTGGCACCCAGACGCAGCAAGCGCAGAGCAAAACGGAAATATTTTCATAACAGCATTATAATCAACAATAATAGACCTAATGTAATAATCGAGTTACTAAGTGACAATTCCACCGCGATGGCACTTAAAAATTAGTTTCCCCGTTCGTTGAGCCAAGATAAATCATCCCCTCCGGCCAACTCAGCTCTCTGGGGCGTATACGGTCCACAGCTGCACAATTAGTGGTGACACGTTAAGACTGGAATTACGCGCACAAGTGACTCTCTCTGCATTACCCTGGGCGGATGCAGAGAAGCGATTATGATTAAGCTTAAGCGATCTTGGTCAAGGTTACACGTGCCACGGTCGTCGTTAATTTGGCCGTCACAACACAGGTCTGGTGCTCTCGACCACTCGATATTCTGACAGCCTTCACAAATTTGAACTTGTTCGTAAATTCTTGGGGTGAAATAGCATTTAGTCAAAGCGCACGCGGCAATAGTATGCACTACACGCACGAAGAACAACAGACAAACATACAAATAAACATAAAATGGCCGTCAAGTGGCGATCGAAGCCACAAGCGCCTTAAACAACTCATTCTAGGCTGCTAATCAAATATTCACTCATGCTATATGAGTAAAACTAATTGCGGTGACACCATGTGGAATCTCAATTGAGTAGTAATTAGTTCTGAAAAGAACTGGAGGTACAACTCGACGTTTCGATCAGTATGCTCTGATCGTCCTCAGGAGAATGAATATGCTATATGAATATTCAAATATCCAATGCTGCGTATACCAATAACCTTATTTGAATGAAGAAGGCCTAAACAGACGGATGTAATTGGTCAACATCAAATGAAGGCTAATGCATTATGCAATATATTTCACTACCAAATATTTATATAGAAAAACATAAGACCACTGAACGAGATGGTATTAAAGGGAAAATATCGTCATGATCAACAGGGCATGGAATTGGAGTGCTAGTTTTAGATTAACTTGGTGACTGAATATAATACCCACATGATAACGTCATATTACCGTTGCTGCTTCACAATTGAGCCAGTAATTCATTTTCAGTCACTGTGTTCATCTTAAACTACAGTAGGACACCGATTCCATGCCCTGTTGAAAGTCTGCTCCGATCGCGATGATCATTTTTCACGTCGTTAACAACACAAAGAGCTGAAATTCTCTCACATTGGTAAGGCTGTGTGTTGTCGGTTATTTCGGGAACCGGATACCCGAAATTGGTAATATTCGGATACCCACTCCCACTAGAATCGAATAACTGCAAACAGTAGGCAGAAATACCAACTCGTGATACTGGCCACGACGGCAGTCAACTCAAAACAAACTAGATACATCAAACAAAAACCGGCAAGTCTGTCAGAAATACCAACTCGTGATACTGGCCACGACGGCAGTCAACTCAAAACAAACTAGATACATCAAACAAAAACCGGCAAGTCTGTCAGAAATACCAACTCGTGATACTGGCCACGACGGCAGTCAACTCAAAACAAACTAGATACATCAAACAAAAACCGGCAAGTCTGTCAGAAATACCAACTCGTGATACTGGCCACGACGGCAGTCAACTCAAAACAAACTAGATACATCAAACAAAAACCGGCAAGTCTGTCAGAAATACCAACTCCTGATACTGGCCACGACGGCAGTCAACTCAAAACAAACTAGATACATCAAACAAAAACCGGCAAGTCTGTCAGAAATACCAACTCGTGATACTGGCCACGACGGCAGTCAACTCAAAACAAACTAGATACATCAAACAAAAACCGGCAAGTCTGTCAGAAATACCAACTCGTGATACTGGCCACGACGGCAGTCAACTCAAAACAAACTAGATACATCAAACAAAAACCGGCAAGTCTGTCAGAAATACCAACTCCTGATACTGGCCACGACGGCAGTCAACTCAAAACAAATTAGATACATCAAACAAAAACCGGCAAGTCTGTCAGAAATACCAACTCCTGATACTGGCCACGACGACAGTCAACTCAAAACAAACTAGATACATCAAACAAAAACCGGCAAGTCTGTCAGAAATACCAACTCCTGATACTGGCCACGACGGCAGTCAACTCAAAACAAACTAGATACATCAAACAAAAACCGGCAAGTCTGTCAGAAATACCAACTCGTGATACTGGCCACGACGGCAGTCAACTCAAAACAAACTAGATACATCAAACAAAAACCGGCAAGTCTGTCAGAAATACCAACTCCTGATACTGGCCACGACGGCAGTCAACTCAAAACAAACTAGATACATCAAACAAAAACCGGCAAGTCTGTCAGAAATACCAACTCGTGATACTGGCCACGACGGCAGTCAACTCAAAACAAACTAGATACATCAAACAAAAACCGGCAAGTCTGTCAGAAATACCAACTCGTGATACTGGCCACGACGGCAGTCAACTCAAAACAAACTAGATACATCAAACAAAAACCGGCAAGTCTGTCAGAAATACCAACTCCTGATACTGGCCACGACGGCAGTCAACTCAAAACAAATTAGATACATCAAACAAAAACCGGCAAGTCTGTCAGAAATACCAACTCCTGATACTGGCCACGACGGCAGTCAACTCAAAACAAACTAGATACATCAAACAAAAACCGGCAAGTCTGTCAGAAATACCAACTCCTGATACTGGCCACGACGGCAGTCAACTCAAAACAAACTAGATACATCAAACAAAAACCGGCAAGTCTGTGAAGGGATGTCGGAGACTTCCATTTGTGTGGCTTAAATATTCAGTCGTAATTTAAAAAAAGTCGTTTGCCGATAATTGGAACCGAAAAATAGAACCTGGTGATGAAAGTTTTGATCGGGTAATCGGGTAATCGGGTAATCGGGTAATCGGGTACCCGGATACCCGACACAGCCTTACACTTTGGTTTATCATTATTCACCATGAAACGAGACACAGCAAGATGTTCCGAGAGCATTTCGTTTATTTATAGCCTATACCTGTCCGGGTCCACTACCGTGGCAGAGTTCCAACGCGGCGTCTGTCTCTTCGTCTCTCTTGCCGTCCTTCCGCGAGGCGATGACGTCTAGACACATGTTGACGCCGATGTTTTTAATCTATAATAAATGAGGGAAGTTTAAGAAGACAATAAAGCCAGTTAATATGTCTGTAACCGGGGGGGGGGGGGGGGGGTGGAAGGCGCAATGTGTCCTCAATGACATTTGTTACAATATCTCCAGAACGCTTTGTTCAATCATGACATGGTTCAATCATGCTGAAATTTTCTGACTTTTCAGAAATGGGTGTTCATGGTTGCCATGGCAACCGTTTATTTTGAACAGGTCCAACTGAATTTCCACTTTTTTGGTTAAAAATATTAGATTTTTGATACTGTTAAACATTTAAAATGTGTTTTGGGGTTTGTTGTCAACTTTTAAACTCTGAACTGGACAATATTGAGTCATGTGACCACTTCCAGTGCAGCATTCTGGGAATCCAATATAGCTGCCATTACGTTTAAATGTTATATTTTGTCCCAGAATTTTTTGCACAGTGTATAAATTTATGTCATCAATAGTTCCATTGATGTTATTATATCTGCCTTTATTGTACGTTTGTTTGTATTTGGGCCGATTTGAAGGTAAGAAAATAGATTTAAATGTTGAGTTGCTATTTTTCTGGGGTTAAGAAAATTGTAAGCTTTTAAAAAAAATACCGGTATAGTGTATTCGCCTTATTCATGATAAATACGAAAGTGAGGCTGTAATTCTCACAACCACAATCAGATAGTTCCAAAGAATAAATAAATGGATGTAGCTTTTTCCATTTATTTACTTAAAATTCAATGACATTTGAAAGCGAGGTTGCTCCTGGAAACAGACAAAATTAGGCAGGTTACTATAATGAGCTTGTAGAGGTACACAACCTCTTGTGTTCAGGGAATAAGACATAAGATGGCTAACTCATGAATAAGGTAAATAGTGCCTTTAAAGGTGTTTTGTTTTAGTTTTTACTGATATTTAAGGCTTATATTATGAATACATGGCTTAGATTTCGCCTATTTCATCGTACAGGTACTGAGAGGAAATCGGACACACGTGTACATATTCAGACGAAGTGAGTCACCTTTAAAACCCTTAAAGTGAAATTATACACTTGTTTCCACTTTGCGTGACCTTTAGAGTATCAGGGTGATTTCCCGCTGGGCAAAAGTGTGTGTATTTGTATGCAGAGTTTGTACTTCACAAAACGTTTTTTTTTAAATAATTTTTCAGATGAATAAGATTTGAGATGTAGGCCTAATGTTAATAGTGACTCATTAAAAATAATTAAAATTAAGAATTTTTCTGCTGATATCTCAACATATCAAATTGTATGGTTTCTTGTTACAGACCAGGGTACATCTGGTGCCCGGCGCAATTTGACCTTTGTTTTTGTTTTGTAAACATGTGATGTCACAGATCACATCGTCTGTAGTGAAAGTGCATTATTTTTATTGGTAAATGCGAACATCGTTTCCGTCGTGGGTTTTCGTTTCAACATTTTGACAATAACTTGGAGAATACAAACTTTTTGTGAATATTCTTGAAAACAAGAGCGCCGTTGCATACAGAAATAATTCATAGTTGCGGCTGTGCATGTCACACGTGATTACCAAACATGCATTCTATGGCTAACAAAAGTGTGACATTTAAATACCGTAAACGATATAGGATAAACAAATAGTAACACAAGAATGAAGCAACATTATCATGGTATTATTAGGTCTATCATGGTAAATGTTCCACCGGTCTATCCAACTTGGTCCCAACTTGGTTACCTACCAAAGTTAAATTTCTTATACCCCCAAACTGTAAGGGTAATCTTAATAGATTAAAAAATGGCATCAACGTTCAAATTTGACATGCTCTTTGTTTAAAGAAAAATAAATACCCAGTTATGGGAAAGTCAGACATACAGGTTGTAGTAATCTTTCTGTTTGAAAGACCAATAAAATGGAAGGTGGTTAAAATTTTTGCAAAAAGTACTTTAAAACTTTGAAATGTGTAAAAATGCTGTTAACATTTTGTCAAATAAAAGTTTCTTTTCGTAACCATGATATTAATGTTTCATTTTCTCAATAATATTCACACTCCACGCGAATTTACGAGCGAAGCGAATACGTCAGGGTAACTGCAAACGTCACAATGAAATCACCATTGTTGCCTTCAGGAATTTCGCTTCGCTTTCGCATTCGCGTGAAGTACGAACTGGCCTTTAGGGCTTTAACAGCGTGAAACTCGGCTTTCCACATGTTCTCACCCATAATAGCTATAGACTACCTAGATGTAGAATAAAAAGCTATACTAAATAGCTTTTTTCCCACGTGCTGCATCTCTTTGGAATATCTTGCCTGGTGCATGTTTCCCTTCATCCTATGATCTATCCTGTTTCAAGAGGAATCTCAATTCCCACATTCAGCTCCTCTGAGTCTATTTACTTTTGTATTTATCTTCTGTTGTAGCCCTGTACCTTGAGAGGCTTTTAGCCTTGTTCAGGGCGAATATGCATCAAAAAAGCCATTATATTAAATATGAAGAACAATTATGCTATTAACGCCCCATCACAAAAGAGGATTAGGTCTATGCGATATGTGCAATTCATATCAATAAAAAGCTTTTGTCTGTCCAAATGTATTCGAGGGCGCCATATTTGTAGATTTTGTAAATAAAAGTTTTAGTGCTGTATGTGTCACGTCATCTTTAAGATGTAACCCTTGACCTCACACAATGTATAATAAAATACTTTGCAGTCTGGGGAATTGAAGTTTTGATTTCCTTGGCATTATTGCTATATTTAGTCATAGGTGAATGACAGGGTTATCCGCGGGCATACAAACTTCACCAACGGAGCATGGAAGGGTTGAATCAAGACGTGCATTTCCTTCCTCGCGTACAGTGCATGACAAATATTCCCCGTGGGAATAATGTGACTTGTTGACCTCTGAGCATCAGGGGGTATTCTCGTCTGAACTTATTTGAGGGAACTGAGAAACCCCCATCAGTCGGTGAAATGGTAAGGAAAGTCAATGTCGCTTGATCATTAACTGGGAAAAATGACCGGGAGTAAAACTTGTCACGGCTCAGCGATAGTCACAGATTAGTTTTCATCTATGGAGTGCAATGGTCGAGCGGTTTAGTGCATCAGATTTGTGTTCTGATGGCCGAGTCGTTAGAATGTGGGTTCGAATCCCAACCGCGACCATGGTGCTTGTGTCCTTCAGCAAGACACTTTACCATAATTGCTTCTCTCCACCCAGGGGTAAAT
The DNA here is from genome assembly GCA_029582265.1 of Zoroaster sp. YZ-2022. NCBI lineage: Eukaryota > Metazoa > Echinodermata > Asteroidea > Forcipulatida > Zoroasteridae > Zoroaster > Zoroaster sp. YZ-2022. Next base: position 6,529,552 of record CM055830.1, on the reverse strand, counting down.
GGGTACCTGTGAGGGCAGAGTTGGTTGTTGTGTTTGATTAGCCCTAAATGGGCTGTAATGGCAGCAATTGAGCTGTATACTCCCCAGGGAGCTGAGATGGTTTCAGGAATGATTTATGAGCCTGATGAGCAGGGGTAATAATGTAATGCGCCTTGAGCACCAGTTTGGTGGACACGTGCGTTATATAAGTTCACATTATTATTATGTACTTAGTACTGACATGAACAGGTAAAATACTGCTTACTGATAACACAATAGGAACAAAAATCCCTAGATGATGTCCTCATGGTCCTCAGAAGTCATTCGTGTGCAAATCCTATGGGACATGCCCAAAAAAGTTAAAGTCCAATAACAATGGAAACAATGGGAGGTCCTTGGAAGTATAGTAATACCAACATGCATGTGTTGGTTTACGTGTACCTAACAGAAGGTTTTACAGTCTTCCCGGAATCATTCAAAAATGTTAAGTGTATCATTTCTTTTAATGGAAATTTGACGATTTTGCAACTGTTTCAAACCCTCGTAAGAGATACAAACTTAGACGCCCCTGATTAGCATTTGGATAAGGGGCTCCATATATGTAAGTTATATCCAAACAAGTGGCTTACCGCTTCGCCTTACCGCTTCGCCTTAGCCCTATGATTACTTAATCTTTTTACAAAGACATTTGACCTACTTAGGTAAAACACAGAAGATAAAGTGTAAGTCCTCACCATTATAATATATACAAAATAAAATCTTATACCCGTAGCGCACATATCTTATTTATAGTTAGTCTTCCATGTTACCCAATGGTGGGTGAAAACGTACTTGGTTTGATTAATTCTTTTGGACAACATATCAAATTATTTTGGACAAAATATTGGTTGAACCTGTCTTTAATTGTAATGCTTATTGGACAAAATTCGTTGGGCGAATCCATCCAAGTTCACTCCCGGTGAATACTTAAATATTCAGCGCAAAAAGTAACCGGAAACCAGCAATGTTCCAATACATTTGTCATCGATTGTTGATCATTATTTAAAAAAATGACATACCGCACCAAGGGCTTTAAACTTCATCGGCAGTGTGTGTTCCGGATAAATGTGATTCAGGTACCACTGAAAGGATTTGCAATTCAGACCGTCCCTCAGCGACAGTTCCCCGGTCACATCCCCGTAGTCCACGGTCCGGTATGCCGGCGTCATGGCGTAAAACAGCTCCCTGGTGTACGCGTCCGTCCAGACTTCCAGAATCCGCCTGTTGTTACGAAGAATGGTTGTCTCTGCCCCGAGGGGGAAGCTATAGGGGGTGGCGCTGCGGAAGATGTGACCGACGTGGGAGCAGGGAAGGATTTCGATGGAACCACCGCATTGCCAAACCTGAGAAGTGTTTAAGAAATAACCCCCTTTGAGCAACAATTGGTGGACATGGGTGAGGGTGGGTGGGGGGGGGGGCAGGCGCGTGTCCAAGGGGGGGGGGGTCCAGGGGTCCGGACCCCCTGCTCGCGCCCCCTGTACGCTCCGCGCCAACCGATGGTGGCGCTCCGCTTAGATAGTCTCAGGCCAGACCCCCCCCTGCTGAAAATCGTGGACACGCGCCTGGGGGGGGGGGGGGGTGGGAATAGAGTACCGAAGTACGTGACTTCGTGTTCCCATGCTCGCATGACGTGGAGCTAATTCTCTACGGTTAATTTATTGTTTTATAAGAGAACCCTACTAAAAGAAAAATCCAACTGGCATGGGTTAAATTTGGAAAACTCAGCTTCATCCTACGAGACCAAGATATCCCAATGTCACTAAAAGGAAAGGTCTTCAACCAATGCATCATACCAGTAATATCCTATGGTGCGGGGACCTGGTACCAATAAAAATGGAAAGGAAGCTGCGTGTTGCAGAAAGGGCCATGGAGAGGATAATGGTGAGTGTTACAAGGAAAGAAAGAATGATTAATTCTGATCTCAGGGAGAAGACAGGAGTACAAGACATACAGTAATCAAAACTAGAAAATGGAGATGGGCTGGATACCTCACCAGAAGACATGACAACAGATGGACACACAAAATTACAGACAAGACTCCAAGAACACAAGTCAGAAAGAGATGCCGACAAAGACAAGGTGGAGAGACGAGATCAGAGACTACGGCGGAAAAAACATGACAACAACTGTCACAGGAACGAGAGCAGTGGAAGATTGGTGAAGAGGCCTTCCTTCAGCAGTGGAGCGAAATAGACTAAACTAACTAACGAAATGGTTCGTTGTTTTCTTAACATGACGCCATTATTTCTGCTCTTTGTAGTTCCGCGCCCACGCGACCGCTTCAACAAATCTGATTGGTCCATAAGAGATTTTGATTGACAGTTGCCGATTGGCCAATTAGCAAGGGGGAGGGAGAGGGTAAACTTTAGCTTCTTTCACCGGTATAGTCGGTAGATTACCTTGAATGAAAGTTGAAGATTATCGCCTCCCCAGATTGTCAAACCCGTGTCGTAGCCGCCAAGACGATGGAAGAATTCACGGTGGATGGAGAACAGACCACCGGCCATAGTCGGTGTTCTAAAACAAAACAAAAACACAAAACTACTAAGTATACAGAAAGACGACGGTCACTTGCAATTTAATAAAAAATAAATAAAACAATGATTTTAAAGGTCTGGTGCACTTTGGTAAAACGTTTTGTTTTCTCTCTCATCCGCAACTTGAAGGTACAACATTGGTTATGTTGGAAAAAACTGGTTACTTTCTTTGAACGAAGATCGAAATATTAATTCAAATTTCATTTGTGTGACTGGGTGTTGATATAACGGTTAGTGCCCGTAACACACACCTGGGTTAGACTTTACCATGAACAGGGTTTACCCTATACCGGCACTGTCTCAAATATTCTGTCATAAAAATGTTTAAAGAGATATCGCCCGTATTTGGCTAAGACGACCCACAAAATATAATGTTTTAAGATTATTTTTGACTTGATGACTTAAATTATTTATGTTACTTTATGTAATGTTCAAATTTTACCAGAAGTTTTTATGCAACACGGCCCCTTGAAAAACAACCTTGGTTGAATGGGTTACCGTGTATAAATAAGTAAAACTTGTAGCTTTGCATGGTGAGGGTGATAAGTAAGAATAATTGCGGTGACACCATGTGGAATCTCAATTGAGTAGTAATTAGTTCTGAAAAGAACTGGAGGTACAACTCGACGTTTCGATCAGTATGCTCTGATCGTCCTCAGGAGAATGCCGGACTCTGGAAAATGCTGCTGCTTAAGTAGGCTGCTGGAGGATCATCCCATGAATGGATGCTGGAGGATTAGTTCGTTGAGGCGCGCAGGCGGGAACTGTTGAGACTAGGATCCTAGGGGTTGGGGGAGAGGAGTGTGTGCTCACTGAACTGAATCAGTTGTTAACAAGCACAGGGGAAGGAGGGTGGTTGACTTAGGATATAGGAGATCCCTCAGTCTGGGGTGGGTTGTGGACTTTGGATATAGAAGATCCTTCAGTCCGGAGTAGTGGTCGCCAAATGTCGCTGATATAAATAAGTTTAAATAAATAAATAATAATGTATAAAGCGAATGAATTTTGAAAGATAATATCACTGTTAAACGAAAAAAAAACCACTTTGAAATTCTGATTTTGGGAATTGTAATTAAAAGCGATATTTCAAACACGCTTGATTCTGATTGACAGCCGCGCTGGCCAATCAGAAGACTGCCCACGCCCTCGTCCCGTTACGTACAATAAATTGTGTGGGCACGTGCAACCTGAGGATTACAACGCGGGGCGTCCCATCTTTTATTACCGAGTTTTTAATTTACTGGTAATAATCATTGAAGGATTTTGTTTTCGTTCAAGTGAAAGCTTATAACTCCAGAAAAAAATAGCCATTCAACATTTGAAATCTATTTTGTTTAACCCGCAAATCCGCCCAAACACGAGCGATACATCTTTAAAAAAAATTAAAATAAAACATAACAAAATGTGTCTAAAATGTTGTCTGAACCGGATTTGGAGTCAGACTGACACCAAAATGGGTCAATTCTGACTCGAATGTCATGTATCTTGCAAAAATAAAGTTAAAAAAAAAACACCAGTGGTGTCAGTCTGACTCCAGTCTGACTCCAAATCAGGTTCAAACATTCTAAACTAATTTTGTTATGTTTTATTATTTAAAAAAACAAGATTCTTCCATGGTAATTATTTTGGGCAGGTTACCCAATGATCAACACCACCGGGGTACTTTTTTTCTTGTTTTAACACCCGAGTGTTTGAAGTGTGCCATCTTGTTTTCTGACCAGCAAATTAGGACTTGTACCATGCTTATTTACAGTGTTTTGGTCTAAAACTGAAAAAAAGTCCACAGTAGTATTTTCTCGGCTTCCAGAGCCAGTCGACCATGAAGGGCCTTCACCTCAGTGGGGTGTTGATGTCATAGTTGACCCTGCGCTGTTCGTGCAACGGCGTCTCCATCCACAGGAACTCCGGCAACCAGGAGAAGCCGCCGATGAATGCCAAACCGTGGACGGCGCTGTACTCGAACGTGGTGTCGCTGATGGAATCTATCACCGGACTCAGGACACGTGTTCTGTTTAGAAAATCACAAGTTTGCATGTGAAATAAAACCCTTTTTTGCTTGTTTTTTGTCAGAGGTGCTGGTTATGCTTCTTTTTTTTTTTTTTTTACAAATTGAAACAAAATATTACCTCACAGTGAAATATTTTGTACCCCCCCCCCCCCAATTTAACCTTAAACAATGGGGAGGGATGCTCTATAATCTTAATCAAAATATTTTCCGGCGAAAAATTTCCTGGGGCTACTTTTTTTTCAAAACAATTTTCGCCGACCCTGTCTCGACAAATGTCTGGCAACACGCCTGACAACAGAGTGACAGGTACATATTAAACTGTGTTCAAGCTATTTTGAACCACAACAGACACATACACAAATAATAACCAAGTGGTGGACGGCAAGACAACGTTGCTGAAAACTTTGGTTTAATAATAACCTATCGTTATGGTGTTTGTGCCGGTTGTACTACAAATGTATACAATTAGGAGTGAGGTTTGCGCAAGCACCATGTAACCAATCTCTCAGGAGTTGTAATATTATTGTTGGTTCTGAGAAGAACCGGTGGTGAGAAACTCGACGTTTCGATCAGTATACTCTGATCATCTCTTCAGGAGAATCAGAGTATACTGAACAAAACGTTACCTCACCACCAGTTCTTCTCTCAAGAGATTGTTTGCAGTGTTGCTATCACAAACCTTACTCCTACTGTCCTTCCACCATGCAAAGCTTCAAATCCTACTTAAAGGTATATCATGCACATTTAATGGAAATGTACAACATTTGTAATAACTACAGTATCACATACGAAATAATACGGTCTAAAATAAAGCTGTACGTGTTCGGTTATTTTGGGAACCGGATACCCGAAATTGGAAATCTTCGGATACCCAGATACCCGAAAAACAATTGTGTAAAAACACGTAATGATGCTCCCGATGCGAACACAAGTTTCTCTTGTTTTATTAGTCATAATAAATGTGGACTTACTGCAATAATTTCCCGCCTCTATATTAAAAACGACTCATAGCATCCCCATTCCCCACACACATTTTGTTTTAAAAAAATCTGAGACTTCCAATTTTCAAAAGTCGTTTACGGGTAATTGGAACCGAAAAATGTACAAATTCTGAATTCACATACACAGCGGGAAATCACCGTGGTACTCTGAAGGTCACGCAAAGTGTGAACAAGTCATATGGTCTAGAAAAGGCGCCAATTTTTGTTTTATTTATCTTTTTCTTTTTTAATAAGACTTATATCAAGACTTTATATTATCTTTATGACCTTAAAAGAACCAATAAGTTCCTTTTGTAAATTGCAAGGTCATGGCCGCCATATTTCAGCTTCAGGAGTCGTTTCACTTGTTTCCTCCGGACAGGTCAATTATCACACGGCCGGCCACTGCTATATTTAAAACGGCTATATTTAAGACATTGCCGTCACCTTTCCCTTTATTCATGAACATTTTTCTTTTGAAAATTCAATCGCAAATGTCACCACGGAATATAGCGTCTTTAAAGGGACATTATCGTCACGATCAACAGGGCATGGAATCGGAGTGCTAGTTTTAGATTAACTCAGTGACTGAAAATGACACCCCACATCACGATAAGGTCATATTACCATTGCTGCTGCATAAATGAGTCAGTAATTTTCAGTCACTGTGTTCATGTTAAACTAGAACATCGATTCCATGCCCTGTTGAAAGTCTGCTCTGATTGTGACGACATTTTCCTTTTGCTGATGTCTTCACATCAACCACTGCGATACTTATTAGGTATTATCATGTTACAACCAGACAATGCAAAACAAAAGCAACGCATCTTTCAATAACAGCAGTCTGCAGAAGTCAAGGACTCAACCTCAGATGACCCTGTTATACAGAAGGTCACCAACCAATCTTAATATATGTGCTTTTTTAATAACAACGTCTAGTCATATTTTTTTCCTGACAGGGACGTGCTGGTGTGTATATATATATATAATTATACAGAAGCCCTTCCTTCCTGCCCGGTCTTCAATTTGAGGTGACGACATCAATTTATTAATTGACAGATTCATATAGCCTATCACTGTCTGGTTTGGTTCAGCGAGGCGAAGTTGAAAGATAGAAGGTCTCGATTTTGCCCATACTTTGTCTTTAACATTATTTTATTTGGGTGTTCATTTCATGGGAAACTTCTTTTTAAAGGGACACTATCGTCACGATCAGAGCAGACTTTCAACAGGGCATGGAATCGGTGTCCCAGCTTAAGATGAACACAGTGATTGAAATTTACTGGCTCGTTTTATGCAGCCGCAATTGCAATATGACCTTATCACGTGGGCTTGTATTCTCAGTCATTGAGTTAATATAAAACTGTAGCACTCTGATTCCATGCCCTGTTGATAGTCACGATACTGCCCCTTTAATGGTTTGTCATTGCACTATCAACGGGTCTTTGGATATTCTTGTTGAAACGCTCCAATTGTCAATATTACAAAAAGATAGGTGGCCTTCAAATGAATTGTATACCACTGGTAAAATGTCTGTCAGAAATATATGCATCCAAACTTTACATGACTCAAGATAAATGTACAAAAACCAACCAATCAGCTCATTCCATTCAGATTGGTTTCCATTCACTCTAATGTGGAAAATGAATCACGGCCGTGATCTATTTTAAAATTTAATCGGTGTTAGCCGATTTTCATGAAAACCTGCAGAAGCAACGAATTCAAACTTGACTTTTTTTTTTAAATTTTACCGATATTATTATGGAATGTGTTCCAGAGGTCTCCCTCTCTCTCTCCTCCTCCCTCTCTCTCTGGTTGTTCTAACAAACTGTATTTTTGAGTGCACTACAAGGTTCGCTCTCTGTTCACCGACATCCATTTACACTATTTCTGTCCAAAACGCCAATACTGTGAGATACGCTTCCAGTTTTTTTCCCCCTCGCACTGCCACACTCTGGAACTCCCTGCCTGCATCCCGTTTCCCCAAAATCTGTAATCTCCCTCAGTTCAAGAGAAAGGTTCAAGAGAAGATATATATCTTCTCTGTGATTTGTATTCTTTATTTCTCGTTTGTAGCCCCCCCACCTTGAGTAACATTTTTAGCCTTGAGTCCCACTGTGATTGACAACTCGTTCTCGGGATCTTGACCTCAGATCACGACCGATTCACAATGGGTGTACCCATTGTGAAAAGCTAATCGATGGAATCCAATTAAAGGCATGGTTTGGACAATTGGTACGTCGGCTAACAACGGAGCCATGGAAATAATGAGATATAGTACAGTTGGGTGCCGACTTAGTTTGATCATGGAGCTATAACAAATTCTCCATGGTTTGATGGCTTTTAGAATTGTTTTTGATGGAGTTTTTCGACGGCCCACAACATCGGCTGGATGATGTTTACTTCAGATGTGATGGCCACACGTCACGAACAGGATCCAACATCTGGTCTAGAACTGCTGCCAGTATTGCCGAATTAATGTCATAAAAGTCAACCTTGACACTTGAGACAGAATGAACGTTTGCAGCAAGACACAACTCTTAATAATTGCCAATATATTGCCACTTTTAGAGGGCATTAGCAGAGGGTTAAGGGACATGATTTGTCTATCCCCATAACGTTTTTTGACCCTTATACAGTATGTCCCCCAAATAGTGTCACTCTAACTATTTCTGAAAATATACCAAAACCCCGAAATACATTTTGGAACTTTTTCAATTGCACAGATACTCCTAATCCTTGGCCTAAACACCTGTGAGTTTTATGTAATTTCTCACAGGTGTTTAGGCCAAGGATTAGGAGTATCTGTGCAATTGAAAAAATTCCAAAATTTATTTCGTGGTTTTGGTATATTTTCAGAAATAGTTAGAGTGACACTTTTTTTGGGGGGACATACTGTATATCGTGGAAGTGGTGCATACATTTCCCTACAACGGTCCCCCTACAAGTACGGAACAAGTACAAGGGTACTGAGCAGGTATAAGCTATACTTCCGAGGACTTGATAACAAAAGGGAACAATTAGAACAATAATCCCCTGATGAAGTCCTCATGGTCCTCGGTAGTCATTCGTGTACAAATCCTATGGGACATGCCCAAGAAAGTTAAAGTCCAACAACAATGGAAACAACAGAGGGGAACAATGGGAGGTCCACGGAAGTATAGTAATACCAACATTTGTGTGTGTATTCATGTATACACATTCAAACCGAGGACTTATAACAAAAGAAATCACAGGTCCTCGGTTACTATGACAATGGTGAACAATATGTCCTCAGTTACAGGTGTTTACACCATTGGCGGATCCGGGGGGGGGGGCTAAGGGGGCTGTAGCCCCCCCATAAAATCGTTTAAAAAATATTTTTTTAAAAAAATTTAAAAAAGGGAGAAAAGAGAGAGAGAGAGGAGGGGGGGAGGGGAGAACGCACGCACTCTCATTCCCACAGTGTGCTTTGTTTTTCTCTCCCTTTGATTATTTCATTGTAATTTTTGTAGTACTGAAAAATAATTGTTTTTGATTCTCAGCCCCCCTAAAAAATGATCTGGATCCGCCCATGTACACATAATGTGTGTGTTTTCTTTCTCTCTATCTCATTGTTTTAATTAAGTGGCTTTGTTTTTGTAATAAATACCGGGTACTTGCTAACTATTTAAAAAAAATTATTGTTGATTTGAATGTGGAATTGTTTCAAGAGTTATGTTTGTATCCCCATGTACATTCAGCCCTGGGCTGAATATCAACTAAACCAATTTAACCGTTAAAAATCTCGTGCTAGGTACGCCAGGCACAAACAGTTACTCGACGTGTAGGATCCTGTAGAATCTAGATCTTGTGGATTGTCAAGTGTCAAATGTTAACTTGGGATACGTGGGAATTCGTTATTGGGTTAAAATGTAGGTCAACCTTGCAGAACACTAACACACGATAACAGTAGTAGCGATATAACCTCTGATACAACGTAGCGCTTCGAAGCTGCCACCAAAACCCTCCCAATACGAAAACCCTCCAAATGTGTCAAGTATAACCATGAGCATTTTAGCAAATTTAAACAATATACTCAGTCTCCGCCTTTTGACGGAAATAGACTATCCCTTTTCACACTACAGCTCTTATCCCCGGGGAATACAGCCCCAGGGAGGCCCCTGCGTGTCGTGCGCTCAGGCCATCACAATCGAATTGAACGTAAAGTAACAAAGAAAGAAACAATGAACGCGTCACCAGCACCGTTTAAAAATAAAAATGAGCATTCACCTGGAAATTGGAATTTCATTTTAACGCGACAATTCACGAGTTGCCTTTCTCTATGGGTACCTCTTCCACGTCGCACTCAACGGCGGATCTAGGCCCAAAGTTTAGGGGGGGCCAAATGCTCAGTGGAGGGGCGTATTTGCGAGCGCAAAACGTTTCTGGTGGGGTTTGTTTGTTTTGTGGGTCTAGACGACAATACTTGATTTATACTAGACGACAATACTTGATTTGGCGAAGCAGTGAAAGTGTACATAAAAGCTCTAAATAATGACAGAAAACAAGAGTAACATTGAGTGGCGCATGTATGTACCCAGGATTTTGTGTTGGGAGGGGCAAATTTTTTTCTGTAAAAGTTTCCATTGACACTTTCCTTTCCTATAGCTACGTGCACAGGAGCTAGCCGGCTCCACTGGGGTGTGGCGTTGTATGATTATGACAAACTTACGCTGCTAATCGTGTGCAAGTTGGTTATTAATGCAAATTAATGTTTAAATAAAGCCGCCTGAAATAATCCATTGATGACACAGAACTCTGGAATTAACGGCAGTTATTATTGATCAAAATTGATCCTTTCTACAAAAGGGTAGATTTTCAGAAAAACAATCATTGACATGTTTTAAGATATGGCCACTCATCTGGGTTAGGCTGGTGCCCGCATGGAGTCCCCAGAGTGTTATGGTATGTACATACATTATTGTGTAATCTACACAGTGCTGCAAAAACAGCCCACTGTATTTTACGTTGATACTTACTGCTCATATGACGATGGAAGACGAATCTTTCAAGTCACTGCTCCTGCTCGTACTCACAAGATTGAAATGCGTTTTATGCACGCGATGTCCGCGCCAAGTCTAAACGTAGGCCTACATTGCGGACGTTGCATGGCTCACCTAATATCCAGGAAACCCCACACAACCAGTCGCGTGTGCATAAGCCATGCATACAATCACCGTGTACGCCTCGTCTAATGCAGCTTGGCTTAACTGCACAAACTACCATTGCAAATTTTGTGGCAATGTTGGATCGTGAGTAGGATTATGAACACATTCATGTAGCCAATCAGTGTGTTGTAATTTGCATACTTTAACAAAAGCTGAACGTATAAGCAAGACTTAGCTGCACAAGGAGGGGGCGTAAAGTTGTGGGGTTTTGTGTTGTCTCTCTTTTTCCCCCCGTTTTTTTTCTTCTTTTCTTTTCTTTTCTTTTCTTTTCTTTTTGGGGCGACAGCTTCGGTTTTTTTTGGGGGGGGCCATGGCCCCCGTTGGCCCCCCCCTGGATCCGCCATTGGTCGCACTAGGTGCCGTTTCCACACAGAATAGAAAAACACACGCCTCAAACACCGATATCTATTTCAACCATGGACCCCGATAAAAGCATCCGTGTTTGAACCACGGATCTTCAAATGACTGCAGATTCAAGATCTCACCGAGGGCGCGGAAACGGTTGCCAATGATAACAAATCGAAGCTTACACAGGTGCTATTTATTGACACTAGGCTTGTTTCTGCAGCCTCTCGTCACCGACACTATCAGCGGCACGTCAGCGAAACACTTGCCGAAACACTTCGAGGGCTCAGCGCAACACTGCATCATCTCCATTTTTGGCCAAAATGAGATTTGGGTATCAAATTTTTCAGGAAAATGTCAGCTTTCCAGTAACAACAAAGCCTTATCTCCATCTCCAACCACAATGCAGCTACAGACCAGTGAAACGCATCTCCATCATGTTGCCATTTTTCATTATTATTTAGTAATTAAGCTACTTGTGAAGATAAATTTATGCAATTTTACCAAATATATGACTAAAAGAAAATACAAAAGTAAGATTTAGCTTAATTATTAATTCTTCACTTTTGTTATGAGCCATTTCACTTTTGTTATGAGCCATTTCAGATTGCCAAAATTCTTTAAATGCGATTTTCTCAAAATGGCCGAAATGGAGATGAGGCTTTGTTGCGCTCAGCCCTCGACTTGTCAAATGTGAGACCACCTGGATATTGCATTAATGAAACCATAGAGCAAGGGTGAAGCTGATTGTGACAGACGTATATTCATCACGACAAAATGGAATTTCTCCCCAAAATGGACCCTGGAGAATGTGTCAAAAATTGAGAAATAATTTACATGAAAGTAATTTACACACACACACACATATATAGAGATAGATATAGATAAACACATGGTGTTACCGCAAACCGAAACGATATCGATTTTCCACCATGCAAAGCCTCAAATCTTTTGGTTGAAGATCCATTTCTACCAAATCGGTAGAGAAAGCAAAACAAAAGACCACAGAACGGACTGGAAAGGCCATCGGTGCTTCTGTTACTCGCGTGCGTGGTCTTTTTTCGTGTGTTGTGTTCCAGGTTGCCTCGTGCGCCTTGACTAAAGGCTACGTTAGAGTGAATATATAAAATCTGAATGCAATTTCATTATTATTTGTTATGTTTAACGACACAACGAAATATGGTACAACATTACTATTATATATCTACTTTGTGTAGAACTCATGCATCAATAACAATGGTATTGATGGCTGTTTCATAATACAAGAAAAGAATATTCAAAGAGCAACATGCAACATGCATGTCCATTGTTTTAGAAGGGTAGAGCAAGAGTTTAATATAAGTAAGACTAATTGCGGTGACACCATGTGGAATCTCAATTGAGTAGTAATTAGTTCTGAAAAGAACTGGTGGTATGAAGTTTAATATGGAATTGGTCCTCCATTATTCTCAATAACTGAGTTCTTACAGAAAACTACATGTGTAACATGCCATTGAAGCAATGCTTTGTACTGCAACTTTTTTTCCAGCTGAATTTTCATTCAAATCACTGTCAATTGTGCATGCATGATTGAATTTCAACCATTTCATTACGAGCTGTGTAGAACATGTCATTCTGTCATTTGCTTTTTGAATTTTTAAAATTCATGCAATACTTGTTGAGATATTCTAAAAATATTATGGGGAACTTAGAAGTTGTGATGGGTATATATATATATATATATATATATATATATGTACATATATATATATATATATATATATATATATATATATATATATATATATATATATATATATATATATGGGTAGTGAGCAAAGAAAAAATGGCTAATGTCGGACTCGAACCAGCGACCTCTCGAACACCGTACGAGTGCTCTCCCAACTGAGCCAACCTGGGTAACGGCAGTAGGGGGGATCATGCACACAACGGGATACAAGCCTTTTATGTGGTTGTACACAGAATAAATATATATATATATATATATATATATATATATATATATATATATATAGGAAGGAACTGACCTGACCGTCACGATCAGAGCAGACTTTCAACAGGGCATGGAATCGGTGTTCTAGTTTAAGATGAACACAGTGACTGACAATTGCTGGCTCATTTATGCAGCAGCAAAGATAATATGACCTTATCATGGTGGGTATCTAAAACTAGCACTCTGATTCCATCCCCTGTTGATCGTGACAATATTGTCTCTTTAAACAAAACATGACTGATCATAAAGGATTTATATGGAATTTTCATCTCTAAGTACACTCTTAAAGAGTTCGGTCAGTGACTACTCTTTATAAAGTTGGATTTAACTTTTAAAAGTGTTGAATTAACATTGATAAAGTTAGACATAACTTGACTTTGTGTTAATTCAACACTTTCTTTTAGTTGAATTTAACTTTATAAAGAGTAGTCACTAACCGAACTCTTAAAAAGTTGATTCAACACTTTAGTTTTAAGAGTGTAACCTACCTGTCTTTTGATATTCTGTCAAGGAGCGGTTCCAGCCACCCTTCAGTACACTCGCAGTGTGAATCCAAAAACGTTAACACTTCTCCACTGGACGCAGCCACGCCCACATGACGCGCAGCGACGATCCCTTGTCGCGTGTTCAGACGCTCCACTCGGACTGGCACGGGAAGGTCGGCTACGTAGCTCTCCAACGGTTTGCGCAGCCAGTCTGAATTGCAAACACGAAATTGAAATGTTTTCACGCATTATTGAAAATCAGTGTCCTTTGCAGCAATTGCAGGTTCAGTTGTCCGGTCCTTATGGGCCCATTGAGCAATCAAGACGGTATTGAAAGTCGTTTTAATGGTCGAACCATTGAGATGATAGTTCGTTCAATGCTTGAGCAAAACTGGCCCTTTTGGGTCAGACAAAAGGGCTATTAAGGGATTACTGTCTATTGTGTAGGGAGGATTTGTAACAGATGAGCAGTGGCAGCTCTGTTGACGTTCCAGACTAAAGTATCTCCTTTGTATGGTGTTCTAAAAAGGACACATGCGCATTGCAAGAAGAGTGTTGTCGCGTCGCACTAGAAGTGTGTCGCGTCGCATTAGAAGTGTTGTCGCGTCGCACTAGAAGTGTGTCGCGTCGCACTAGAAGTGTTGTCGCGTTGCACTAGAAGTGTGTCGCGTCGCATTAGAAGTGTTGTCGCGTCGCACTAGAAGTGTGTCGCGTCGCACTAGAAGTGTTGTCGCGTCGCACTAGAAGTGTGTCGCGTCGCATTAGAAGTGTTGTCGCGTCGCACTAGAAGTGTAGTCGCGTCGCACTAGAAGTGTGTCGCGTCGCACTAGAAGTGTAGTCGCGTCGCACTAGAAGTGTAGTCGCGTCGCATTAGAAGTGTTGTCGCGTCGCACTAGAAGTGTTCACCATTGCAGTTTATTTCTCGTATGAAGAGCCGTATGTGACTAAATTTCGACTAATTAAATATATACGACTAAAATAAATGTAAATCCATATATTTACAAGAAAAACCAATTATACAAAAGAGGCAACCAGACTGGTTGGCAGCTAGCATGCATACGGTATTAAACATGAATTTTGGGATTTATATTCCTTTAAAAAAGTCCTCCACAGCCCATACATTATTGTTTTAAAGAAAGGTTTTGTTTCTGAATTAGTGTTGTAGTTAACAAAAATGTTGCTAATCCTGTTACAAATATTTACAATCTAAACCTATAGTCTCGATCCCAACTACCTACATGGAAGGTGAGCATTCTAAACCACAAGACTACCATGCCACTCGAATTTGGCGGTGAATTAAGTACAGAAGAACCTTTGTAAAATTGTTTTTATAAAATAATATAAATTGTTCAGAAAAATATTGTGCAGGCCTACAGGGTTCACTCGTCCCCACCGCCCAGGGCCGTAGCGAGCGGGGTCAGGGGGTATGGGGTGACACCCAAATAATTGTTCTCAGTCCGCAAATCAAAGGTACAAGAGCAAAAGTTTGTCCAAAATTTTGTCAGCAACATTTGTATGTTTTATATACTGATGCCTCTTTTCACAACAAACTATTTTAAAGCAGAACCATACCCTAAATTCATGGTCACACAATAATGTAATTATAGGGGGGGGGGGGCTAGATGACAGATAATTAAAAGCAAAAAGGACACAAACAGATGATTTTATTTTTATAAAAACTTGTTTTCAATCATCAACCATTATATAGGCCTACTGTTAATTTAAAGGAATATTGTGTACATGTACAACACTGTCCCAAATAATTATGTCCCACAAGTTGCATTTTGAGATAATCAAATTACACAACTAACTGTATTAACTATAGGTAGGAACACATTTATATATGTTATGGAATACATCATTCATCAAATGTTTCTTTTGAAGTTTTTTTTGTCTATAATTTCAGTATAACTATTTTTTCAAAATGATTTTTTAAAGTTCATGAGACCAACATTTCACATAATAAACAATCTGAATGTATTTTCACTATTGCTGAAGTTTTTATATAGGCTGGAGTTATGCATCAACAAAATAATACATTATCCTTACAGAAAAGAAATATATTTTACTACAAAAAAACTTTCTTAGTGGGTAGACATTCACACAGGTCAGTAAGTCTGACCAAGTTCCAATTTTTCAGTGTAACTTTGACTTGTGTCACCATAAAATGACACAGACTCAAGGTTTGAGGAATATGTGTCTGCTATGACAGTTTAATACATACTTAATACAAAGTTGATGACCAGTTGTAACAGTTGTACTTAAAGAATTGCCAATCTGAATCATGGAAAATTGTTTTGACATTTATTAATATTTCATCAGTAGTGTTACTTTCCTTCTGTTTGTCTGATTTTTAGATGTTACGAACCTAGAATAGTGACTTGGATTATTTTAATTTCTGATTATTACTTTTAATTCCTATTATTTTACTTTATTGCATTTTCCACTTTTTTATTGTTGCTGATTCCTCAGTTAAATCAAATTGCTTACACTTTTATTGTAATCTACTGAATGACAGGTTTTATAATTCATCTCGTTTCCACTTATCATTTTGTTGTAAACCTTGTAAAAAATTAATGTTTCCGAGTTATTTGTAAATTTATAGCCCACCATTGTTCAGTCACTGTGAGAATTAGAAAGCCTAAATTCACTGTATTACTGGTTGCAGGTATTCCAGATGAAGACCATCTAGACTTATGCCTCCAGTTTTGCAATTTTCTTAGTTTCCATACTAATTGTGTTAGTTCTGGTCGTTATATTATTAAATTCACTATCAAATTTTTTGATACAAACGAACATTGTGTATTGTCTATGCATGCCATAGTACAGTGTCACTTCTTATCATCAGCCAAAGTATGGCCTTGGGTGGGTTTGTTTACATTCTGGCAGAGACCTTTGGTCTGCCTAGGGACTTTGGTTTGGTATGGTAGCTCATTAAACTGTTAGGGCTATCCAGATATTTAAGTGTTTTGGGACTGATAGAATAAGCCACGAATATATATATCGCGGGATGGTAATTTTAGTTGGCAGAAAAAAATCGCCCACCCGCTTGCTGGGGACCTGGTTGGTGGGGACGAGTGAACCCAACAGGACTGTGCAATATTTTTCTGCATTAAAGAATTTATATTATTTTTTAAATAAAATGTTATTAAGGTCCCTTTGTAATTAATTCACTAAGAAATTCGAGTGGCATGGTGGTGTACTTGTTAGAAGGCTCACCTTCCATGTAGGGAGTATCGGGATCGAGACTAGGTTTAGGTTGTAAACATTTTTTGTTAACTACAACACTAATTCAAAAACAAAACCTTTCTATATAATAGTAATGTATGGGCTGTGGAGGACTTTTTTAAAGGAATATAAATCCCCAAATTCATTTTTAGTACCGTATGCATGCTAGCTGCCGACCAGTCTGTTTATTATGTGAAATGTTGGTCTCATGAACTGAAAAAATAGTTATACTGAAATTATAGACAAAAGAAACATTTGATGAATGATGTATTCCATAACATATATAAATGTGTTCCTGCCTATAGTTAATACAGTTAGTTGTGTAATTTGATTATCTCAAAATGCAACTTGTGGGACATAAGTTATTTGGGACAGTGTTGTACATGTACACAATATTCCTTTAAATTAACAGTAGGCCTATATAATGGTTGATGATTGAAAACAAGTTTTTATAAAAAATAAAATCATCTGTTTGTGTCCTTTTTGCTTTTAATTATCTGTCATCTAGCCCCCCCCCCCTATAATTACATTATTGTGTGACCATGAATTTAGGGTATGGTTCTGCTTTAAAATAGTTTGTTGTGAAAAGAGGCATCAGTATATAAAACATACAAATGTTGCTGACAAAATTTTGGACAAACTTTTGCTCTTGTACCTTTGATTTGCGGACTGAGAACAATTATTGGGGTGTCACACCCCATACCCCTGACCCCGCTCGCTACGGCCCTGGGCGGTGGGGACGAGTGAACCCTGTAGGCCTGCACAATATTTTTCTGAACAATTTATATTATTTTATAAAAACAATTTTACAAAGGTTCTTCTGTACTTAATTCACCGCCAAATTCGAGTGGCATGGTAGTCTTGTGGTTTAGAATGCTCACCTTCCATGTATAGGTAGTTGGGATCGAGACTATAGGTTTAGGTTGTAAATATTTGTAACAGGATTAGCAACATTTTTGTTAACTACAACACTAATTCAGAAACAAAACCTTTCTTTAAAACAATAATGTATGGGCTGTGGAGGACTTTTTTAAAGGAATATAAATCCCAAAATTCATGTTTAATAGTAATACCGTATGCATGCTAGCTGCCAACCAGTCTGGTTGCCGCTTTTGTATAATTGGTTTTTCTAGTAAATATATGGATTTACATTTATTTTAGTCGTATATATTTAATTAGTCGAAATTTAGTCACATACGGCTCTTCATACGAGAAATAAACTGCAATGGTGAACACTTCTAGTGCGACGCGACAACACTTCTAGTGCGACGCGACACACTTCTAATGCGACGCGACTACACTTCTAGTGCGACGCGACACACTTCTAGTGCGACGCGACACACTTCTAGTGCGACGCGACACACTTCTAGTGCGACGCGACTACACTTCTAGTGCGACGCGACAACACTTCTAATGCGACGCGACACACTTCTAGTGCGACGCGACAACACTTCTAGTGCGACGCGACACACTTCTAGTGCGACGCGATAACACTTCTAATGCGACGCGACACACTTCTAGTGCGACGCGACAACACTCTTCTTGCAATGTGCATGTGTCCTTTTTAGAACACCATACCTTTGTAGGTCAGGACAAAATTAAATCAAAGACTCACAGTCCAATAGTGTCGAAGCTGGCGTGCTCTGCCCTGAAAATGTTTGCTTTCATTTTCTCAAGTAAAACAGCAATTTTCCGAGGAAGAAAACAAATTGCAGGTAAAATTGGGTCAAAAACGGGCGATTCAATATTAACGAGATCGGTCACAGGGTACAGTGCTTACCTCCGCCACAGGTTGATCATTTTACGATACCCCTACTAGGGGGTGGTACTATTGCTCATTACGAGACCCCCATAACGTCAGCGTCAGCGAATCCGCGCATCAGGGTGATTTCCACTGATCTCTATACTAACTGGATAGGAGATCGCGCCGATTGGCTGAAGCTCGTTGTCCGCCATCTTTGTTCCCCCAAGAAAGAAGGCGCATGCGTGATGGCCTGACAGGTTTACTGCTACCCGACCGACGGCAATGCCGAGTGCTGCTGAACCAGTTATTGTTAATGTCTGCATGCTAATGACAGTTGACTACTTGAGTTCTTTTGGGTGACACCATGTAATGATCTCTTCTTGGAAGAAGTGATGGTTGGTTTGTTCTCATCGTTTCAACGAGTCTGCTCTAGCCGTCACCCGAAAGAACTCAAGTATCTATCTCCACCACGCAAAGCCTCAAATCCTACATGACATTTGACTCTTGACCTTTTGTGGGAACCAACATGGCGGCCGGTTACTTCAACTTTTTATAGGCCAATCATCGCCCATCTCCTATCCAGTTAGTATAGAGATCAGTGGTGATTTCCCGCCGGACAAAAGTGTTTGTGTTTATACACAGAGTGTGTACATTTTGTACTTCTCCACAAAACATTTTTTTTTTCTTCAGATGAATAAGATTTGAGATGTAGCCTAATGTTAGTGTTTATTAAATATAAATCAAATTAAGAATAATTGTTTCTGATGATATTTCAAAATATCAGATTTGATGGTTTCTTGTCATAGACCAGTGTACATTTTGTGCCCAGCGCAGTTTGACCTTTGAGGCTCTTTTGTGAACCTGTGATGTCATTGGTCACATCGTCCATCCATACTACTACCATATACTATTTCGTTGACTCACCACACTGCGGATCACTGGAGTCGTCTACTAGGATAATCTCATGCAGTAGCGAGTGGGGAGAGCGGTTGACGACGCTGGTTATCGTACGGAGCAGTGTACTCCAAGCCTCGTTATGAAACACGATGATCACACTGGTCCTGGGAAGGTATTGTGGGTACCTCAACATGCGACATCTGTGCAAGAAGCATCGACATGTTTTGTTTTAGCAACAGGGGCGTGGCGAAGGCATTTTCTTTGGGGTGTGGAAGCCAATTTTCCGACTGACATCAGTGGCGTAGCCAGGACATTTTTTAGAATAAATTTACAGACACAAAACTAATATGAACAGACAAATTTACTTTGTTTCCCCCCAAAAATGGACAATCTCTAAAGTCGCTCAACGGGGGGGACTTGTTCGTTGAGTAAAATACAATGTATTACAAAGTAAAAACAACTGATAACAAACAACTCGGAAAATCTTCAGTGCTTAGAAACACGATGCATTTGCAGTCGGCAAACCTAGGTTTGCCGACTGAAAATTGATTCTGGACCAACTCTTGTTCTAGTACATTTGATGCTTCAGTTGCCGACTCAGAAAAATTATTTGGGGGGGGGGCACACCCCCACAACCACCCCCCGCTCACTATGGCCCTGTTTAGCGATGACTAACATTCATATGCATAATCAAATTCGAAACCCAAAGTAGGTTCAATGATATACCTCTATAAGAAGTCACAATAGGCTACTTCTTGGTAGTCTAAACCTTGTACACCGTTAAAACAATTGTTTATTTACAGTAAGTTGTTTTGTCAACTGGCATTACGGAGACTTCTTTATTATACAGCAGATTCTTTGTTATACAGCAGAATTTTCCCCTTGTGCATCAACAGCAGACCTGCTGTAACTTGACAGAGAATAGGAACGTAACCATTTAGAAATGACACATTTCTGTATATTCACAGGAAAATCTGAAAACAGAAATTTCTGCTGTAAATGTTTGATTCTTTTCAACAGAAAAACTACTGTGAACTCACACATTTTTTTTACCGTGTACACTCTCTAAGAGCGTGAATGTTTACAGCTTCGCATACCAGCTACTTGTTGTAAAGTTGATGGTAGTATCAATCAGACGTGTAGTTGAGTACTTTGTTTTCATGAGTACGAGTACATGTACAGAAAAATACTCGAATACTCGAATACTCGAATACAAATAGTCAAGTACTTTGTAGTCAAGTGCGAGTACGAATAGTACCGAAAAGTGTACTCAAATACGAATACGAGTACGAGTACTCCACATCTGGTACTAATTATATCTTGAAATATTTCTTTGTGAGGTTCTATCGTTTATAACGAATAGGAAGTTCGCAAATTGGCGTTCATATTGGCCATCGCCCAATATGCACATCTTGAAATACCTGTAATAAAGTTAATAATAATAACAATGTGGACTTATATAGCGCACGTATCCACCAAACTGGTGCTCAAGGCGCATTATATTATTACTCCTGCTAGCTCATCATGCTCATAAATCATTCCTGAAACCATCTCAGCTCCCTGGGGGAGTATACAGCTCAATTGCTGCCATTACAGCGCATATAGGGCTAATCAAACACAACGACCAACTCTGCCCTCACAGGTACCTATTTACCCCTGGGTGGAGAGAAGCAATTATGGTAAAGTGTCTTGCTCAAGGACACAAGCACCATGGTCGCGGTTGGGATTCGAACCCACATTCTGACGACTCAGCCATCAGAACACAAATCCGATGGATTAAACCGCTCGACCATGGCACACTATGACGTTATTTTCTGCAGTTTTCTGCAGGGTTGGTCGTTCTTTCTTCTCAATTTGAGATGTTAGAACGCATGCATAGTGTGGCCAAAATCTCCTCCACGATCGGTCCCTAAGGTTTCCACAAAGGGGCGTGACTGTAACATGCATGAGACGTGAAATTAAAGAATTGTTGGCTGGGAGGAAAGCGGATGAGTCACATATTGGCTTGGGTTCCGGGTGAGTTGCTTGACCTGTATTATGATTCCCAACTTTGTAGTGGGTAAAGATTTGCCAAGATATGAACATAAGTAAAGTTTCATATCTGACAAGGCAATACCAAAGATTACTCAATAATGTTCTCACATCTAACCCATAGAAACTGCTCAATATTTCCCATGCAGTTTACTGTGTACATTATTTTAAATTAAACTGAAAACTCCACTTAATTACCTCCGCCACAAAAATATTTCAAAAAGTCAATCCGTGGATTTTGATGAAATTTTGTGAATGGGTACTATTTGGCACAAGGACCAACCGATTACATTTTGGTGAAGATGTGATTTTTTTTATAGCTTTTTCTATCGCGAATACGGTGAATCCATAATAGCCTAACATGATCAACCTGTGGCGGAGGTACGCGCTCTACCGAGTGCCGATCTCGTTTTATATGTCGCCATTTGTTCCCAGTTCAGTTTTGTTTTATCTGGATAAAGCCAGCTACAGCCTACACTATTTTTGTTCTAAAAAAACTCACTTTTTTTCTGTCTGAGGGTGCTATCATTGAAGTACAATTAATCAAATTATGTTCTCACAATGAGGATTTGTCTACTTTTTCACATTTCACTCTGAAATGAATATGGTTAAATCTGAATACATTTTCATTATTTTCTCGTTAACGACACCTGTCGGTTTTTTACACATAGGCCATATCTCTCGATTCTTACAAAATATGGATGCATTTACAGACATTTTACCACACATATATATATCCTGGATTTAGTGAATTATTACATTTGTGGATCTCATTTTTGAGTAGGATTATTCCTCTTTTTAAGGAAAATTTTCATTCATTCATTCTGGTTTTATTGTCAAAACTCATTGCAGTACATATTAAAAACTGAATTGCGAGTCGATTTACAAGTTACAAGTAAAAAAGTATAAATACATAAATTTACTGATGATAAAAAAACTACTGTACTTACATGTACACATTAACATTACTAAAAAACATTTTAGGCTAAATAACTAAACTGGAACAATACTGGTTAAAAAAAAAGTATATCATAAGGTTTAAAATGATACCAAACACAAGTCATTCCTATATTCCTACGCGAAGTTATGGTGTATCAAAGTCATTACACTGGTTACTTACACTTCCATATAAACTTCATATAAACTTACTTTTTATACAGATTTATGAACTCATTGCCCGAAAGAAAACGTGGTTTTCATAATTTTTGAAATTGAATTTATTTCTGAAATGTTCAGAACTAAAGGAGAATATTTCAAACTTTTCATAGGCCTATCTAAAAAAAATACAAAAATGGCCAACCGACTGATTTTTCATGCATTTCAAGTCGTATTGCTAAATCAACGTGTGCGACTTTACAGCCCGTTCGTGGTTGGACGGTCACAATTATCCTGAGAAATTACTCCATCTGAAGCGCTTTCATTTTAGATGCATTTGATCGTGAAGTTCATTTATAATTTGTGTATCAATTGTTTTACTTTTAGACCTATGATATATTTATCACGCTGGTCAATACATAAACAGTGTTCTTGCACACATCCTGCAGTATTTTTGATTAGCCCCAGTGCACTTCACGCTCAGGTAGAATAATTTCCCAGAAGAGCCTATAGTTGTTACTATCACCAATGTTTACACCAAGTACACTTTCAAATCACTTTCAGAAAAAATGTATATATTTTTAAAATTACCAATATATACATAGGCCTAATAACAGCAAAAGAAACGTCACCCCTAAAAATATTTATTATTTTCATTTTATAATTAATATAATTTGTTTAATGAAGAATATTATGAGTATGGAGTGTAACACGAACACAATGTGGCAAATTTGGTTGACCTCAAAATTCGTCATGCATGACGTCCGAGGACACATAAGCTAAACACGTTCTCAGACTTATCAAAATTTAGGGGGTGACGTTTCTTTTGCTGTTATGTATATGTTATCAGTGGTGTAGCCAGTATATTCAGCGTAGAGGGGTGGGGTATATTTTTGGGGTAAAGTTACCGACAGACACTATTTTGCCAACAGCCTAGTTGTTTATACTAGTTTGATGAAATTCTTGCGTCGGGTGATAAAAATTGATTTAATTTTGCCCTACACCGACGTGTGTATTGCACTGTATACTCAGTGCTTTCCGAGTGTCTGTGGAAAAAAAAACTTCACAGGCGACTTGGGCGGGATTCGAACCCACGACCTCCTGCTTACTAGTGTAGACGTCTAGTAAGCAAGAGGTCGTGGGTATGCTATACACACGTCGGCGTAGGGCAAAAATTAAATCAATTGTTTATCACCCGACGCAAGAATTTCATTTTTGTTTTAAATTTAAAACCATCTTTAACGAGGGTAACCCATCCAGCACAGCTGATCATTTGGGGCCCTCATATTATATAAAAATATATCCCCATTCAATATTATACAAAAATTATTACAGGAGGTACATATGAATTAATAATAATGATAAAACAGTCTTAACGGACAATTACATACGAAATAAAACGTAAAGGACTAAATTGCACAAATAGACCCCCCTCCCAGTCTACCATACTGATTAAAGATATAGGACTAAAAGGGAAGATTAAAAATTAAGCAATAAACTAAAAAACAATAACAAAATGAAATGAAATGAAACTATAAATATCGCGGCACCCGCTGCTATATAGGATTCTAGCCAGCCAATCGACATCGGGCAAGCTCGGTGGTCGAGAGGTTAAGACGTCTGCACTAATAAGCAGGAGGTCGTGGGTTCGAATCCCGCCCGAGTCGCCTGTGAAGTTTTTTCCCACAGACACTTGGAAAGCACTGAGTATGCGGTGCTGTACACACGTCGGTGTAGGGCAAAATTAAATCAATAGCCAAGTTGTTACTATCACCAATGTTTACATTAAGTACACTTTCAGAATTTTTTTTTTTTTTTTTTTAAATTACCAATATATATTATCAGTGGTGTAGCTAGATTTTCAGCGTGGAGGTGGGGGGAATATTTTTTGGGGTAAAGTTACCGACAGACACTATTTTGCCAACAATAGGGGGGGGGGGTTCCTTGTCCCTGTCTCCATTTGGTTACGCCACTGTATTTTATAGGAGATGTAATAATCTTGTAAGTGTATAGAAATAAAAGTGAATTGAACTGAAAGTATGGGAGATCTCTTTGTGCAAAAATAACACAAACATCTCCATATTTTGTTTACTTTGGCACAATGGAAATGGTGTAAACTAATTCTAAGCATACCTGGGAGGTCTAACGTCCGGCAGTGTTCGGTTTAGGGCGACCCGGTCACTAATCACGAGATTGAACTTGTTTATGTCAAAGGTCGCGTCGGCACGCTCTTGCTCTTCCGGTGACAGATGCACTGGTTTACCCATTTCTCCGGGCCCATCCGTTGTCCAGCGATACCCAGCGTTTTGGAATGGCAGCTTCGAGTTGCCTTGGAAACTGGAATGTTTATTTTTTATATCTGAGTGAATGAAAACACAAGTGAACTTCACATTAATAAAAAGCAAACATAACACAACTATGTAACTTGCGATACGTATGCAATTATGTACATTCTAAAATCTAAAGTGTTGATTGTTTTTCTAAAGAATCTAAAGTGTTGATTCTCGGTCTGTAACAACTCTTTATAAAATTGGATTTAACTTGTCAATATTAACATTATATTAATTTAGTCTTAGTGTACTACATGTATATTAAACACACTCTTTGAGTGGCATTGCTTGGGAACTTTTTGGGAAGTTCTGAAGACAAAATTTGGGTAAATTCTGACAATTTTTTTAAAGAATCTTGGACTCAAATTTAGAGCATCAGTGACTGCACTGGTTAAACTACCACACACGTTTGTTTATGTGTTAACCAATAATCTCTTATTATTTACCTCTGTTGTTACCTTTGTTGTTTAGGCATCTCCCATTTGATTTGTACACGTTTTCAACTAAGGACATATTTTTTTGGCAAACATAACCCGCCAAACGAGGAACCATAGACAAACGCGCTTAAACCACCAGTGCTTCCTAGTGTTGAGTCTCCTCAATTAAAAATCCTGCCCACGGCCAATTATTACAAGAATTCCGTCCAAAGATATTTGTTTTAATAACTATTCTGTGGGAACCTCTGTGCCCCTGCCTGAATACTTGGATTATTACGGACTAAGCACGTCCTAAGTCAAGGACAGGACCACTTTATGGTTGTGTATTGTGATGATGATGAAGTATAATGTCATAATTTCCCAGCGGCCTTCCTGGGGCCGCTGTACTTCAACAACTGCATGAGGCACTCCACGTCAAACGAGACGTGAAACTATGTGTTGGGTACGCCATAACAACCGTCACAAACCTCGCAAAACGTTTGCAGGTGGGAACCAATTTGTGAAAGTTGACTAAGTCTCAATAATGTTCACCTTATAAGTCTCACATACTGTGACTACCAGGACTAACACTCCACTGCAGAATGTTCCTCGATGGTAATAATATTAACCTTTCAAGGGCATGGGAATTAATATGATTTCATGGTGCAGTAACTTACTAGATCATGTAACAACTGTAAGGGAATTGTACAGCATTGGTACTTGGTAGCGTTTTCAAGTATTTGGTATAAGGCTGTGCCTGGTATCCGGATACCCGACCGAAACTGTCATTACCCGGTTCCAATATTCGGTTCCAATTACCCGTAAACGACTTTTTAAAATTCCAACTGAACATTTTAAGCCACACAAACTTATTAAGTCCCTGATTGTTTGCTGACAAAATGAAGAAAACTTAGATGAAGACTTTTGAAGAAACATTTGCCGACAGCCTTTCACAGACTTGCTGGCTTTTGTTTGAAACCTGTGTTCGTGTTGGTTATTTTATACATTCGGGAGTGTTTATGTGTTTTTATACAAAAATTATATTCGGGTACCCGGGTATTCGAAGATTTCCAATTTCGGGTATCCGGTTCCCGAAATAACCGAAAACGCACAGCATAAAAATAACCCGTCAAAATGTCATCACAATATGTGCTCAAGTTTTTGAACAAAAAATAAATAAATAAAATAAAAAGGAAACAAGTTGTACATGTTATATTATTGTTCTTTTCTGTTCGGTTTTACCAAAAAATAAAATGCCATCTGATAACTTTTTGTAAATTCAACAAGACAATTCATGTTTCTCCCTCCAAGGAACACGCCGTGTCATTGATGGATACACATTGATAATTTGATACCCCCGTTTTTATTTCGTACGTATGTAATGGATTCTTTTACCGTTTTAATGTATATACGTTCCTCCTTATGTTGGCAGGATGCAGACCTTTTTTTTGTTTTGCCGTATCCCGTTACCTTTTTCAGCGACCTTTTTTAGCGCTGGACATCTACGTTTGTGATAAATATTTTATCATTACTGTCGCTGCAAAAAATAGTAATACCTATAAACATGCCTATTTAAGGGAAAGTAAAGACTAATTGCGGTGACACCATGTGAAATGCTCAATTGAGTAGTAATTAGTTCTGGAGGTTACAACTCGACGTTTCGATCAGTATGCTCTGATCGTCCTCAGGAGAATGCCGGATTCTGGGAAATGCTGCTGCTTAAGTAGACTGCTGGAGGATTACGCGAGGACTGGATGGTACAACTTTGATTTGTTTTACCATAGCATCACGAACTATTGTCTAAAAAACTTACTTTATAGTGTCAAGCTGAATCCGGAGAAATTATTTCGTCTGAAGTGTTATCATACTGGCGAGACAAACCGATTCAACGGTAACGTCTCTGACCCAGATCCCGGATCAGTCTGACACAAAAACGGGTCTGGAGCATATCCATGTGGAGTTGTGGATTCTAATTGGGGGTCAAGTCTGACCAGGAAGTGTGTAAATTAAACAACAGAACGAAAGGGGAGAGGGGGGATATACCGTCAAGCGAGTTTGTAAGGCGTATTAACACGTTAACCTTCTCCTTGAAATATTTAGATATATTTATATATTTCAGGTAGAATAGTTAATTATGTTGGGTTCAGTCAAAGCCAAAACTGAACCTGACAGTTATTTTTTCTGCAGAATACTTCGTCAATGGCTTTGAAATTGGCATAGAAATCTAATTTAAAAACAAGGTTCTTCAGTAATTAATTCAGTTTGACACTCGAATGGAATGGTAGTCTTGTGATTAGAACTTACTCGACTTACAAGTAGAAGGTGCCGAGTTCAAAACTAGGTTTTTCAGCGCTTTCATAAAAGATTTTTTTAAACATTTTTTTAAACTCCAAAATTAATTAAGATGCAAAGCCTTTTTTATATAACAGTAATTCACGTTTGTGGAGGATTTTTTAAGGAAAATAAAGTCATTTTTAGTATACAAATGAATACAGTTGACAAGTGTACTGCAGAAATAAATCGCAACACGGCACAGCCAGCTACCTGAAATACATTAGGTGTTGCTTACATCACAAGCAAATGCGCCTCTTTAACTAAATCTTAGCAATTAAGTTAGCAATTAGGAGCAAATGCGCATACAGATATGCCTACCTGAACCTGGTCTATCTTCAACATGAAGGGCGGCAGAGATATTCACTTTTAATAAATTGTCGTTGTGTGTCGACTCGAAGGTTCTTTTAAACTGACGAATACTTCTTGAACTATCAGATATATTTCCCGCAGATAAATTCCTCCCAGGTTTTCTCCTTACGGTGAGCTTCACGACACTTCCCCGGTTGCCATGCAAACTGGCCGATTTCGGTAATTTCCTTTGGCGCCATTTCGACTCGCTAACGCCTGCTCCGTGATGTTCGCGATTACTTTCCAAATGTGCCATATTTTGCGCATGGATTTCGGGAATATGTCGTTGCAGCATATCGTAGTTTCCGTCACGTTCGTGGCCGACTCCAGTTCGTCTTTCTTGGTTGCGATTTGTGTCAAATCCATGCTCGCTAATCTTGGAATCAAAGTGGCGAACCGCGCTCCCGGGATTCATGCGTCCCACGAAATGGAGATACACGTACAGCGGTAACCAAAAGAACGGAACCAGTAAAATAAAGTTGATGCAGCTGAAATTGTTCCTTCTCGTCATGCTGTGAAAAATCGTAGGTTTTCGAAAAACAAACGGATCACCCACGAGCACCGCTCTCGGTACTGTTATGATCCGTTCCTGCACGGCTGCGTTATCCGTGAGTGAGGGAACACCCGCCGAACACTGTCTATCGCGAGGAACTGTAGTGAACTGTCCTGCTACACGCGAAAGTGTCACGTATATGTATACTGGCTTCTTGCGTTCCCAGAGTAAACTCCACCACTCCCAGTAGTCTCGGAAAGCCCCGCTATAAATTTAGCCTGCGCTGTCGTGTGGCTTATTTCATACACGTTAAAGGGAGTTCCTCTCTCAACATGCAGATTGATTCCTCTCGGCAATTGAGTGGCCAAAAAGGAAGTCTGTCATTGATGAAGTGTTACTTCAGAACCCTTAATTTATGTAATGATATATACACTGGGGACACATCCATCTAAACACGGATGTCAATCCTAAACAAGGATGTCGAATATTTACATGGATGTAATGCATTTGGACCTCGTCAAGTGTACTGAGTTATAAGTAATTTCAAGGCATTAATGGTAATAAATGTGAGAAAATGACTACCCCATAAGTTCACAAGTGTTATTGTGTTGATACGTTGAATCACCGACGGGCCCCCCGCAGTCAATTATGGTAAACTTCACACAATATGTAAAGCCTGATTATATATTTTTGTCAAAGGACTGCGTGTGCATTTAATATGGATTAAGTATGGTCTTTGATGTATGAAGCCCAACCTTTGGAAAGTTCAGCTTAAAGGTAAAATAGCCTATAGGATTAATAACTATAATTTTCATAAATGCTTTAACATCTTTTAACTCCTGGTGTAAGCACTGCTTTGCCAAAATAATGACAAAATATGTTAAACACTTTCAAACACATTTTTATAGACTTACCTTTAATGTTTAATTTGCATAATTTTTATTTTATTGTTTGTTTGGTTTGCTGGCAGTACTTTAAGGAAATCCACTTGATTGTGATTCAGTTTGCATTTGGTAATCCTACAGGGGGGGGGGGGTACTGTCAACTGGTTTTATTTTGTATAATTGTGTCTTGTGTAATCATTGTATCATTTGAACATGTTTACATTTTTAATGTGTTTTTTTTTTTTTGTAACTGCTTTTTTTCGTACCCTGTGAAATAATAAATGAAATGAAATGAAACGAAACGAAACGAAACGAAACGAAAGGAAAGGAAAGGAAAGGAAAGGAAAGGAAAGGAAAGGAAAGGAAAGGAAAGGAAAGGAAAGGAAAGGAAAGGAAAGGAAAGGAAAGGAAAGGAAAGGAAAGGAAAGGAAACTCAAAAATAGCCAACTGATCGAATTTTAAGATTTGTAACGTAGCTTTGCATGGTGAAAAAAGGATATAAAATAAAAACTGTTTGCAGTGATCATGATACCATGGTATCACCGAATGTTTACATGCATGTAAACATTCTCTTTTGAGTAGTAAATAGTTCTGAACAGAACCGGTTAGTTACAACTCGACTTTTCGATCAGTATGCTCTGACGGTCTTCAGTGCCTTCTCCTGACGATATTGTCCCTTTAAATACTTTTGAATACCATTCTCAAAACAGACAGCTTTGTTAGAAATGTGAAGTCCCACTGTGCAGGAACTTTCACTTGTGGTTATTTATCACATGTCAGTACACATACTTGTTTCTCCTGAAGAAACGCATTCACAAACTGCACTGTAGTTCTAATGGAAATACAACCTGGCTAAATACGTTGGGTTATAGGCCTATCCACAATATACTATTATTGGTAATCTCAAAATGACATAAAAATTATCACAGTTTTACATACACCTTGGTGTAAAGTAAGGCTGTGCCGGGTATCCGGATACCCGACCGAAACTGTCATATACACGGTTCCATTATTCGGTTCCAATTACCCGTAAACGACTTTTTAAAATTCCAACTAAACATTATTTTTAAGCCACACAAAATTATTAAATCCCTCATTGATTGCTGACAAAATGAATAAAACTTAGATGAAGGCTTTAGAAGAAACATTTGCCGACAGCCTTTCACAGACTTGCTGGCTTTTGTTTGAAACTTGTGCTCGTATTGGTTATTTTATACATTCGGGAGTACTGATTATGTGTTTTTGTACAAAATTATTTTCTGTACTCGGGTATTCGAAGATTTCCAATTTCGGGTATCCGGTTCCCGAAATAATCGAAAACGCGCAGCCCAAGTGTAAAGGTGATGATGGTATCAACCATTCCATGAAATATTTCTGTTTCAGGTGCTATTATTATTTTAGTAAATTTAGTGAAATAATTTCCAAAAACGAATTTATGTCAGTTGAAGACTGACTGCAATGAATACAAACAACCTCGATGCATTTTCACTCCTTTTCGCTGGTTAAAGGGACAGTATCGTCACCGTATCACAGCAGGCTTTCGACAGGGCATGGAATCGGTGTACTGGTTTTATGGCGCGATATCGCGATACGATCTTGTTACCGTGGTTGCTGCATAGCAGCCAATGGCTCATTGGGCCGAATTAATCAAAACTAGCAATTGCTTTTACTTGCAATTTTCTTCAATCTTTATAAATAAAAGTTAGCAATAGGCCGTATTCATAAAAATAAGTAATTGCTTTTACTAAAGTAACAACCCCCTTTTACTAACCTTTTACTTAAATGTGTATTCATAGAAATAAGCAATGACTTTCAAGTAAAAGCTACAAATTTTAAGCATTAGTAATTGCTTTTTACTTATAAGTAAATGCTAGAGAAAGTAGCACCTACTTCAATTTGTATTCATAAAAATTACCTTCGACTAGCATTTACTAGTGATTGTACAAGCACCTAATTTTTGGCTTGCTGTTTAGTCAATACAGACATATCACATTTTCTGCCATGTTTTTACGTCCAAGACCACAACCTAAGGTGTATAACATCAGGCTTAATCGTGATGAAGTCAACCCTACCACTTACAGAACTTTATTTAGGTTTGACAAAGAAAATGTGGAATGGCTTGCAAACACCTTCATACCACCAAATACCGAGACTCGTGGATGGTACTGTAGTACAATAGCAACTACTTGAGAACTTACTAGCCGTGGCAAGTAACAACTGTAATCATTTAGCAAATGGTTATGAATAAGATTTTTAGCAATTGCTTAGACTAGACCTTTTACTTACCTAGCTGTTGCTTTTACTTATAGCATTTACTAGTAAGTAATTACTTATTTTTATGAATACGGCCTAATATCTTGCAAGTAAATGCTTAAACTATTTAGCAAAAGCAATTGCTAGTTTTGTGTAAGCAAATGCTAGAAAGATTATCAATTGCTTGGTAACATATAAATAAACCCGACCTTTTACTAATGACCCGTAGTATTCGCTAGTATTTTTCCCAAGATCATCAATTAGGAGCTTGCTCTTTTGCTAACATCTCCACATTTTCATCCCCTCTTAAAATCCTGTAGAATTCTTCCTCCCAAGGAAACAGGATGACCTTCCGGTTTCCTGTTTGGTTTACATCTGTTTTTTTCTTAACTTGTCCCTTCATGTTGGCAATTTTATTTTTACATATCTGCTTGTCATCCATAGCTTTTCCAGGATTGGTAGCGATTACTTTGTTGGCTATTTGAAGTGCATTTGTCTTCTTTTCCTTGGTGCCGGGCAACTGGCTCTTCTGAATAAGAACGGGATGTTCTTTAATTATTGAAACCAATAATTCATTAAGGGTTTGCTCAATATTGCGACCAGCATCGGAATCCCCATCAGCATCCATATTTGAGTTCGAATCGTGTTGAGAAATGAGTAGGCCTACCAGTATACAGCTCGCCGACAAGATGCACGCTTCCTTGACCTGCTATTGTTATACTCATACAAGGGCGCAACCACTGGGGGGTCGGGGTCACGACCCCCCTACTTTTTTGTGGACCTCCCCAACTTCAATAAAACATTTTGGTATTTTATGTATACATGATCCTAGTAATGTAATTCATGACATCACAATTATGCAACACTTCCATCAACACGCTGAAATACGTGATATTGAACCAATACCCCAGCTGCTAGTGGCGTGCTCGCTTCGCTCGCCCGCAGATCACGTTGCTATTGGCTGCTTGGGACCCCCCCCCCCCCAACTTTCAACACGTGGTTGCGCCCTTGTACTCATAAAGCATTAGCTAGCCCAGGCAAGAAACAGGTGTTAGTCAAAGCAAATGGTTTATTTTATACATTTTTGAGCAATTGTTTATGCTACACCTTTTACTTGTCAAGCAATTGCTATTGCTTTAAGCTTTTGCTAGTAAGCAATTGCTAACTTTTATTAATTCGGCCCATTATTTATGCATCAGCTACAGCAGTATGATTTTTAAAATTTTACTTTTTACTTTTTACTTTTTTTTAAATTTACTGTCAGTCACCCTAAACAAGGCCAATAGCCACTAGAGTGTAAGTGGTTACATATGCGATATGTCATCCACCATTTAAGCAAGATTACATTTGTTGATAGATCGTAAGTTGGTGGAAAGCAATCAGCTGGAAGGTCGTTCCATTGTAATGCTGTTCTAGGGGTCACAGCTGGCTAGGCGAACGATGCCACCACCCAGTTTCCTAATGGGGCACTGGTTGACAATATGCTTTGCGGTCTGATCAGCAGCCCCACAGTCACACTCAGGTGTTGGCTTCATATGACCAGTACGCCCGGGCATGGCCTGTGAGGAGCCGGTTCAGGCGACACCAGCTCTTTCTCGGAAGGTTGAGGCCAGCCGAAGTTCTTTGAGGGCATTATCATCACTCTCCCACTCTGTGGACCATTTCTCTATGGTGAGTTGCTCAGCAGCGGCTTTGCGACGGCCTCTTGTATGGTATTTCCCGGTCTCACAAGTAAGGGCGGGCCCTCATTGAGAACGGGGACCGGGATGGGAGCCGAGTTGGCAGAGGATCACCTGTCACAGCTCTGTGTAAGAGATGTTTTCTGTCAGCTGCAGCTCTCAAGGCTGTCTTGGCAGTGAGCGCTTCACGTCGAAAGTGAGGTGGTGGGATGTGGGCAAGTACTGGGAGACTGGATATGGGGGTCGATTTGACTGTCCCGCTGACTAGTCTCATGGAGGCGTTTAGCTCCGTGTCCAACTTTGGCGTATGTGAGCTTGCACTCCAGACTGGAGCACAGTATTCGGCCGGCGCGTATACCAGGGCCAGAGTGGAGGTCCGCAGGGTGGGTGTATTCTCTCCCCATTTTGTACCGGCTACTTTCCTGATGAGGTTGACTCTAGTGCCTACTTTCTTTTTCAGCTTTTCAATGTGAGTTCTGTAGGACAAACTCCTGTCCAGGGTCACACCGAGATACGTTGGGTTGTGAGCATGGTCCAGCTTTCTTTCACCCAGGGATACACTTAAAGTGTGTTTTGCTTGTCTGTTGTTTAGGTGGAATGCTGAGGCAACGGTCTTCCCAACACTCAGAATCAGATGCCACTTGTGGAAGTAGGTTCTCAAGAGCTTCCATGTCCTCGGTGAGGATAGCCGACAGTTTATCGTGTGTCTCCGCTGGGGTTGCAAGGCATATGTCGTCTGCATAGATTCAAAATTAACGATTTATTATCTAAACACTCACGTCAGGCGTCAACCATCCTGATAAATTGTTTTGTCTCAAGTGCTTTCATTTTTAGAGAAAACAAGAATAGCCTAGGGGCCTATGTTCAATTTACACAAAATTGCAAATATAATTGAGTTAATTTCGTAAAGGACATCCATATCGGCTTCCTCCACTGACAGGAAGTTGGTAACAATGTTAACCATCTTCAATTTATTGGTGTTACACTCTTGCATTAACCCTAACTCCTTAGGCCCACTTGCTTACACCTAACCTGAATCCTCCAAAATCCTTCAGTAGTAAAGCAAGCACATGACATGTATGCACACATGTGTTTCTAATCTGTGTACATGGCCAGGGACCCTCCCTGCATGCATGGGGCAATAAACAGTGTCCACTGACCCAAGCACTGACCTTGCAATCACTACAACAAACATGGATGTACGTGTACCATGGAAAGGCAAGTATGTCTAATAACCTCAATCCTCCAAAATCCTTCACTTTAGCAAAGAGCATGTAGCATGTAACCTCAATCCTTCAAAATCCTTCAGTTTAGCAAAGAGGATTTTGGAGGATTTGGGATCGAGGGTTAGGGTTAATCGACCAAGTCACTGATAGCTCAGTTGGTAAAGCGACTGACTGTACAGCGAGCGGTACTATAAGTTTAAATCCCACTGGAGACAAGAATGATTTTTTTTTACCCAATATTGATATCCTGTAATACTATAACAAATTTAAATTGTAGTCAAAAACTACCAATGTAGTCGTAGCTCGATTCGATAGTGCGCTGGTACTGTCCCCCAGACCACCGGGGTCTGGGTTCGATTACCCTCTGTGCCCAATTTAGGAACTTGGCTTTCCGCCTGAATTGGCTCCGGTAATGCTTGGCTGCCTTGTTTCTCCCCTAAAGGTGCAGGGCTTTATTGGCTTGCAATCGGGGCATGGAAGGATATATATCGGTGAGCTGGAACGCCAGACCTGAAGGGCCCTAATGGAAGCCGGTAAAATGACCCTATACGACTTTAAAGCGCCGGTAGGGATCAATCCCGATAAATCGCGGCTCCTGAATGCCTGGTATTCGCTGAGTAACTTTTTAAAATTATATATATATATATTTATTTTGTTTATTTGCTGTGTATTGATGCATGTATTGAAAACCAAACAAAACAAAACAAGCGAGGAAAACATTGGGGGATGACTGACTTCATTGGTCTTCCCCGTTAAAATTACTGGGTGGGTTGTGATTTTAAAATCCTGAAAAATTGGTAACAGGCTTGGGTCTAGCCTTTGGTCTAGAGGACAAAGCCCCCTGAACCTCCTGGATATTTAATTTTAGAGGATTTACAGACTCAACACATCCCCACAAACAAGAAACTAGAGGTTTGGACACAATACAGGCAGCGGCGTAGCCACGGGCGGGGGGGGGGGGGGGCGGGGCCTGGGGGGGGTGCACGTTCCCCCACAAATTTCCAGTGCCCCCCCCACGAAAATTCCTCATAGTGCCCTAAAAAACAGAAAAGAAAAAGGGAAAAACCCATACCCCTGGGCCCACCACTGAAAAGCAATGCCCCCCCTGTGCCCCCACACTGAAAAAGTCCTGGCTACGCCGCTGAATACAGGCTACTTCTTTCTATCCCTGGTGGCTATACTTATCTTCCTTTAAGAAAATGTTTAGTGAAAGGGAGATTTGTATAACGAAAATTCACACACCTAATATCCCATCCCCTTGATGATATTAATGCAAATTACTGGGTAATTAGGTGGATTAGGTAAAACTTGTAGCTTTGCTTGGTGAGGAGGATAAGTATAGACTAATTGCGGTGACACCATGTGAACTTCTCAATTGAGTAGTAATTAGCTCCTGAGGACGATCAGAGCACACTGACTGAAACGTCGAGTTGTACCTCCAGTTCTTTTCAGAACTAATTACTACTCAATTGAGAATTTCACATGGTGTCACCGCAATTAGTCTTACTTAGGTGGATTAGGCCTATAGAATATACCTCTATCCCTCTTGATTTGACCCTCCAGTATATAAATGTGTAAATATCGCTACATTTTTTGTGGAGGAACGCTGGCTATTTACAGGCTATGTCCACTCCCACGACCCTATTCAAAGCTAGGTGCGAGTTCTCTCCAGAACGTTTTGAAGTAACCTGGCTGTAAGTTCAAAGCATGGGTGTCATGCACAAGTACAGGAAATAGGAAGCTTTATCAAACCATAAAACGAACCCAGCCAAATGTGTTTTTAATTGCATGTGACAACTGAGGGCGGGTGTCAGCACTTACATTTTGTATGTAGGCCTAATTGAATTAGGCATGGTGTGCTTTAAAGGGACAATATTGTCACGATCAGAGCAGACTTTCAACAGGGCATGGAATCGGTGTCCTAGGTTAAAGATGAACACGGTGACTGTGAATCACTGGCTCATTTTATGCAGCAGCAACGGTAGTATGACCTTGGGGTATTTAGTTTCAGCCACTGAATTAATCTAAAACTAGAACCCCGATTCTATGCCCTGTTGACCGTGACGATATTGTCCCTATAAGGACATAAAATAAGGGAATATCCAAGGTTTGTCGACCCTTTCACGAAGCTATACACACGTCGGTGTAGGGCAAAATTAAATCAATTGTTTATCTCCCGACGCAAGAATTTCACCAACCTATGGCCATCTGGTAACTTTTTGTAAATTCAAGACAATTCCTGTTTCTCCCTTCAAGGAACATGTCGTGTCATTGATGGATACACATTGATAATTTGATACCCCGTTTTTATATCGTACGTATGGAATGGATTCTTTTACCGTTTTAATATATATGCGTTCCTCCTTAGTATGACCTTGGGGTATTAGTTTCAGCCACTGAATTAATCTAAAACTAGAACCCCGATTCTATGCCCTGTTGACCGTGACGATATTGTCCCTATAAGGACATAAAATAAGGGAATATCCAAGGTTTGTCGACCCTTTCACGAAGCGAGCGCACAAACCATTGCACGATAGTATGGGAGATAAAGTCGAGGACAGCGAGGGGTGTAAGTTACTCAAGTACGCTCTTTTCTTCTCATCATTGATTTTCCCTTAAATATTCTTTGTTTACCAAGCGCACAAAGACTAAACATGGAACCGAAACATTTGATAAGCATCAGAAGAAAACACCACAACCCCCCCCCCCCCCCCATTACATTAAAGGGAAGGTACAACATTGGTCATTATCAGATTGTCAAATTCTTTTGATCCCGAGTGTGGCAATGAGAGCATGTGCCTCTCTTTCGCCGTGCATGTGAATTTACCATACGTTTATTTTTCGTGCGCACCTCCTTTTGTCAGTGCACCCCCCCTTTTTGGAGACCCTGGGTCCGCCCCTTGGACTTGGTGTAATGTTGATATAAGTACTACCTGGTATAATTCATCCTGCAAAAAGGAATTGTAAAACAAAAAACAGACTAATTAAAAAAAAACAGTTGTTCATGGGTTTCTAAAAACAAATAGAGAATTAGCTGTTGCCAATTGCTTACCAACATGTAAGACCTGTAGTATAAATGCAAAACGGTAGTTAATGTAAGGCCACTAATGAACTATTCATTGTTGCATTTTCTAAAAAACGTGAGCAACTGCACTGTAAAATTACTAAAAACAGTGTTCAGAATTGAAACACATGCGAAATAAACGCGTCTAGGAATGCGTTTAAATGCTTAACGGCCATCCTCTGTACATGTCACAAACTAAACGTGCTTAGCTTTTTGACACCTGTTCATATGGTTTTTAGCATTCAAACACACATCACAGAAAAGCGCAATCTAAACATGTTTTAGGCTAAACATCTGAAAAAGTGAGTACAAGCCAAGTATTTAGAAATTTGTTTAACTTCTAAACACCATTTTTACAGTGTATTGTGATGAAACTTTAACAGGTTACGTTTATGATATATTTCTTGAAAACCTGCGGGTTGAAATGAATGTACGTTTCCAAATATAAATGTTGCATCTTCCCATTAAGTTCGTCTACTACTACTACAAGGGTCAAAATCAGTCAAAATGTTGATATACTTGCCAAGGTATATCTAGTGCAGTTAAAAGTCAAACACTGTCAAACCTTGCGCGTAGTAAGTACATTTACAGGTCGAAATGAGTCGACCATTTTTGACTGGTAAAAGCATTGTCTGGTATTGTTCAGGGTGGTCAAAATGACAGTAAAAACCAGTCGAAAATGCCCCCTGTGTGCACATGTGGGTCAACAGTCAAAACAGTCAGTTGACTGATTTTGACCCCGATAGCTACTTGCCACTAAAGTGTAGCTATAGTAGGAGGGTTAAGTAGATATCACTTCATAGTCGGCTCTGTGACAGAAATGACTAAATCTAAATGATTCCGCCATTCACTGACGCAGCTCAGCACTGTATCCTAAGTGCTTTACAGTGTCTGCGAAAACAAGTCTAGACGTAACCTAGACGGCTTAACCACTCGACCTCCGATCTTGCCCGAAGAAGACCTATCGGCTTACTGACTTAGTATTAAGTGCTGGCATGCGTGGATGAAGGGCAAAGTCATATATCAATATTTGTAAAATATCCCCGACGCTAGAATTATCATTTAAAGAAAATCTACACACTATTTACTGTTCATCATTTTATTAAAAATTAGGGCTGTGCCGGGTATCCGGATACCCGACCGAAACTATCATTACCCCGTTCCATTTTTCGGTTCCAATTACCAGTAACGACTTTTTAAAATTCGGACTTAACATTTGAGTGGAGTAACATAAATCTGTCACTCTTGAACCATGTAATGCTTACACTTTTACAGACAATTATCTTTAAATTCAAGATATTACACTCCAATATTAAAGCCTTTGTAGTATTTTAGGCATTTTCAATTAACTTTTCTCCAATTGATACATTGTATCAAATCGTTAAGACTGCAAAGGGCCTAGCGCGGCTGCTTCAAACAACTTATCAAACCAGCAGCACAGGAGGGAATATTTGCCTAATTGTTTGCCTAATTGTTTTACTTTAATAAAAACAACACAGTAAAGAAAAGATCGATTTAAGTATGGTATCCTTTGTATTTATATAAATGTCAATTTTGTTACCATTTACAGTACATGTATTTGTACACCACCGGAGGCATGTTTTCAACAAAAATGAAAACGGGTATCCGGGTATCCGAAGTTTCCTGATTTCGGGTATCTGGTTCCAAAAATATCTGAAAACGCACAGCCCTAATAAAAATGATTACAAATTATATTTAAAACAATAAAAGTCCTGAGCTGTGTGGTGGCACAGAGAAACATAGATGAGGAGGCAGTACAAAATAAGCCTTACATGTGTCAAATGAAGACGGGTCCAACGCTTGAGGAAACCATCAGTCTACAGTTATGATACTTGGTCTGGGATGTATCTAGGGTCTAAACATTCGCGTGCATGGTCTTTTTCGTGCTTTGTGTTCCGGGTAGCCGCGTGGGCCTTGACTAAAGGATACCAATGCAACATGCATGTATTTTATATCTCCAATGAGTTGTTATAACTTGTGCTTCCGAGATGGACAGGGTGGGTTTGTCAACTTGCAAGTATTCGCTGGTCCTCTTCAGGAGAATGCCGGACTTTGAGGCTGGAAAGCTAGGTTCCAGGATCCAGATGCAGGTGATTAGCTCGAGGAAACTCTAAGATGGGAGACTGCATTCTGAAGAGTGTCCAGGCCAGGACAGTGTTGCTCACACAAAATCCTTCTATTCAGCGTTTGGGTGGCTTGAGTTTCCTTTCTGTGGGTGATCTTGTTACAATGAGATGCTCATAATGCACTTTCGTTATCCCTGGTCACTGGGCAACAATCATTCCTTCATTTTTATCAGCTCTCTGTGAGTACGTAACACTGTTTAAAAAAATTGTTGTTCATTGACAGTAAGTTGTTTTGTCAATTGGCAATACGGAGACTTCTTTATTATACAGCAGATTCTCTTCTTATACAGAAGAATTTTCCCCTTGTGCATCAACAGCAGACCTGCTGTAACTTTTCAGAGAATAGGAACGTAACCATTTAGAAATGGCACATTTCTGTATATTCACAGGAGAATCTGCAAATAGCAATTTCTACTGTCAATTTGTTATTCTTTTCAACAGAAAAACTACTGTGAACTCACAATTGTTTACACTGTACCTATAAAGGTAACATGTAGCATCCAGTGGCTGATCAAAAACAATAACCAACATCATCCTCAAAGCCAATTTTCGATTTGAAGTCCTTGGCGGAGAGAAGCAATCATGGTTAGGTTGTCTTGCTCAGGAACACCAACAGTCCAGCACCAAGATCCTTGGGCAAGATTACAAACCCAAAGACCTCGCCAGAAGAAGACCGTCACTGGTCTGGTGATGATGATCTATCAGCGCAGGAGGCCGGGACAACTGAATCATAGCATCATAATCCTTGGGTGGATACGAACCCAAATTCAGACGATTGTTGGTTTTGGGCCGACACACGACTCGAGCATTACTTTACTGCAGTTCTGGATTAGCTTTCCTGAGGGTCAACAGTCCAGTGATGATGTCCGCTGGCAGCATCCGCGTCCTAGAAAACTCCTCTGTGTCAGCGTATCTCAGCTTTGTTTGGGGATCTGTGTATTTCGCCTGCGATTATGATGAGGGCAACAGGAAACACAGATAAATCATATGCCAATTACACCTTCCCAAATCCTCCAAAATCCTCTATGCTAAAGTGCAGGATTTTTAAGGATTGAGGTTGCATGCTACATGCTCTTTGCTAAAGTGAAGGATTTTGGAGGATTGAGGTTATGAGGCATACTTGCCTTTCCATGGTACAGTACATGTACATCCATGTTTGTTGTAGTGATTGCAAGGTCAGTGCTTGGGTCAGTGGACACTGTTTATTGCTCCATGCATGCAGGGAGGGTCCCTGGCCATGTACATGTACATGTATCACAGATTAGAAACACATGTGTGCATACATGTCATGTGCTTGCTTTATTATTGAAGGGTTTTGGAGGATTTAGGTTATGTGTAAGCAAATGGGCCTATGGAGTTGGGAAGGATTCAGGTTATAAATGTGTAAGCAAATGGGCCTATGGAGTTAGGAAGGATTCAGGTTATGTGTAAGCAAATGGGCCTATGGAGTTAGGAAGGATTCAGGTTATGTGTAAGCAAATGGGCCTAGGGAGTTAGGAAGGATTCAGGTTATGTGTAAGCAAATGGGCCTAGGGAGTTAGGAAGGATTCAGGTTATGTGTAAGCAAATGGGCCTAGGGAGTTAGGAAGGATTCAGGTTATGTGTAAGCAAATGGGCCTAGGGAGTTAGGAAGGATTCAGGTTATGTGTAAGCAAATGGGCCTAGGGAGTTAGGAAGGATTCAGGTT
Organism: Zoroaster sp. YZ-2022; assembly: GCA_029582265.1. Classification (NCBI taxonomy): domain Eukaryota; kingdom Metazoa; phylum Echinodermata; class Asteroidea; order Forcipulatida; family Zoroasteridae; genus Zoroaster; species Zoroaster sp. YZ-2022. The sequence goes on along the minus strand of CM055830.1, from coordinate 6,488,141 downwards.
ATGTGTAAGCAAATGGGCCTATGGAGTTAGGAAGGATTCAGGTTATGTGTAAGCAAATGGGCCTATGGAGTTAGGAAGGATTCAGGTTATGTGTAAGCAAATGGGCCTAGGGAGTTCGTGCTAATAAGCGTTACAAGCATTCCCGAGTTACGAGACCTTAGGCCCCCCAAAGCGTCTCCAGTTTCTAGTCTCTGCGCGTATCACCTCAGACCTGCGCGTCAGCAATTTTTAGTTTTCTTTTTATTTGCTATGAAACGATGTCCAATTGCAGCCAAAATTGCTGGATCGATTGGAATTCTGCCGTGCTGTGTTTTAAATGACTTTTTCACATAGGGGTATGAACGTTTGCCCAATTTGTGAGGCCTCTCTTAGCCACCGTACTTTGTGTATGAGAAATTTTGGTCTGGTTCCAATAACCGCGTATACATGGATCATGTATTTTACTGGTTGGCAAAAAAAACAACCCAAAAAACATGTCACCGCACCAATTTTAAAGCCGACCTATGACCAGAAACCGGAGACTTTTTTGGGGGGGCCTTAGTAACATGTAACTAGCTTTGTATTCAGGGATCAATTTTTAGAAAAGAATTACGTAAAAGTCAGCCACAAGATTAGTGATTGATATTTTTCACAAGAATTTATAACATCTTCACTGGTCCAAGACTCTCGTTGCAATACATTTGAAGAAAACAATATTTGCAAAAACACTCGTGAGGGTAGAGGTGGTAATTGTGTTTGATTAGCCCTGCAGCGCAAAAAAAAAATGGTTGCACATAATGGGCTGTATGAGCTGAGAAAGATTACAGGAATGATACTAGCCCAGTGACCAGGGGATAAGCACAGAGACTTTCATTCGATGATATTACGCAAAGGTATTGCTATACAAGAACTGTTTATTATTATTAGTAGTAGTATTTGTTAGCGTGATTGGGTACCAGTTTTGTCCACATTGTGAAACACCACAAAATAACTGGCAGCCTGGATTTGGCTTGTTATGAAATTTCAGGCAGTCAAGGCAAGTCTATGGTATAACGTCACAGTGTACATGTCACGTGTGAAGATTTTGTAAGTATTAACCCTCCTACTACTACAAGGTTCAAAACCAGTCAAAATGTTGATATACTTTCCAAGGTATATCTAGTGCACTTAAAAGTCAAACACTGTCAAACCTTGCGCGTAGTAAGTACATTTACAGGTCGAAATGAGTCGACCATTTTTGACTGGTAAAAGCATTGTCTGGTATTGTTCAGGGTGGTCAAAATGACAGTAACAACCAGTCGAAAATGCCCCCTGTGTGCACATTTGGGTCAACAGTCAAAAACAGGCAGTTGACTGACTTTGACCACTATAGCTACTTCCCACTAAAATGCAGCTAGAGTTGGAGGGTTAACTTTTGATTGTCAACTCTTCAAACAGAGAAAACTTACAGGAAATCCAGAGAGGTCAGAATACTTCTTTGCCGGTTTGAGTGATGGAGGTGTGTCGATACTGCTGTCTGCATCATAGAAAGAAAGATAAGATGGAAACTCCTTTTAATTGATCATCTCATTTCCTAATCAAAGAAGTGTATTTCATTCAACACAAATTCAAATGAATTGCCGTGTTGCACTTGTGTATAACAGCATTTGTATATATATAAGAAAGTAACTCAGGCCCAAAAAACAGGTCTCTGGTTTCTGGTCATAGATCGGCTTCAAAAATCGGTGTGGTGATGCGCTTTTTCTTTGTTTGGGTTATCTTTTTTTTTGCCAACCAGTGAAATACATGAACACGGTTATTGGAACCAGACCACATTTCCCCATACACAAAGTATGGTAGCTAAAGGAGGCCTCACAGATCGGGCAAATGTTCATACCCCTATCTGAAAAAGTCGCTTAAAACACAGCACGGCAGAATTCCAATTCGATCCAGCCAATTTTGGCTGCAATTGGACATTGTTTTATAGACAAAAATAATTAAACTAAAAATGCTGACCTGCAGGTCTGAGGCGACGTGCATGGGAAACAATAACTGGAGACTTCGTTTTGGCCTTACAAAGGAAAGCAACATCTGTTTATGTATTTATGTCCTATTTATATATATAAATGGTAGCACTTTTAAGACTAACTAAACTTAAAAATAGGCATAAGCTTTCGTAGCTACAGCTACTTCATCAGATGCGATGAAGAAGGACAAGGGAAGTCAGAGTTAATATATAGTCTGGGAGGAGGTGGCAAACAAAAGGTGGAGGTGATCTCATGAAGTTAATCCTGTATATTGGGACATGAAGCCAGAGTCTCTATTCAGTCCTTGTTCAATGTAGTTCACGGTGTGAATAATCCATTTATATATATATGTTATTCTACCTGACTAACACGGCTGCATACAGATCTATGTCCTATTTATGTCACGACACATCGCAAGTTGAGACATTTTTTGTTTTGTGAAATCGGGTCCAGGGGTATTATATACTGTGCATCAAAAGAAACTTATCAAATCTTTGGAAGGACACTCCACATTAAAATCCTCCACGGAAAAATTAAAAATATCTGAACACAGGTAAACTACAGTAATCTTGTTTATTGACATGTGCTTGGTAAAGATTACTGAAGTTTACCCTGTGTTCAAATATTTTTTATTTTTCCGTGGAGGATTTGAATGAGTGTCCTTCCAAAGATTTGATAAGTTTCTTTTGATTCTCAGTATATATTTATGATGATTTGATCACCCCTCAATCAAAACTCCATGTTAATGCCAAATTTTGATAATCATTATTATAATTTAGATGAAAAGATGTCCAAAATACATTGGAAATATAAATATTGGAAACACATGGAAGTACAATCGTTTCTGTTTGCGGCAACACCATGTGTTTATCTCAACTATTGCTATTAGTGAGGTACAGGGTTCTAAAAAGAACCATAATCCTACCTCAACTGTCGCCAAGTGAGATTATGGTTCAGGGGTGAACCAATATTGGGCAACTCGTTTCTCAACTATCGTTAAGTGAGATTATGGTTCAGGGGAGAACCAATATTGGGCAACTCGTTTCTCAACTATCGTTAAGTGAGATTATGGTTCAGGGGAGAACCAATATTGGGCAACTCGTTTCTCAACTATCGTTAAGTGAGATTATGGTTCAGGGGAGAACCAATATTGGGCAACTCGTTTCTCAACTATCGTTAAGTGAGATTATGGTTCAGGGGAGAACCAATATTGGGCAACTCGTTTCTCAACTATCGTTAAGTGAGATTATGGTTCAGGGGAGAACCAATATTGGGCAACTCGTTTCTCAACTATCGTTAAGTGAGATTATGGTTCAGGGGAGAACCAATATTGGGCAACTCGTTTCTCAACTATCGTTAAGTGAGATTATGGTTCAGGGGAGAACCAATATTGGGCAACTCGTTTCTCAACTATCGTTAAGTGAGATTATGGTTCAGGGGAGAACCAATATTGGGCAACTTGTTTCTCAACTATCGTTAAGTGAGATTATGGTTCAGGGGAGAACCAATACTGGGCAACTCGTTTCTCAACTATTGTCAAGTGAGATTATGGTTCAGGGGAGAACCAATATTGGGCAACTCGTTTCTCAACTATTGTCAAGTGAGATTATGGTTCAGGGGAGAACCAATATTGGGCAACTCGTTTCTCAACTATTGCTACGTGAGAGCATGGTTCAGCAGGGAGAACCATGGGGACTTATCGGGGTCTTCTCAATGTTTTGATAAATACGCTCTAATTATCGTTAGGAGACTGTTAGTCTGCATTTGTATGTTTTTGATACACGATCCCATGGCGCTACACAAACACTACAATGATGAACCGCTATCAAACACAGTCTTGGGAATTTCGTAGAATCTCCCCAAGAAAACAGGGGGGGAACCACTACGCATGCGTCAATTTGAAAAGCTAGTGCGGCCCACATTTTTGGTGCACTCGCGCATAAACAACAACGGACTGCCGGCCGTGTTCACTGATCGACAACAACTTCACGGCAGTCCGTTGTTGTTCATGCGCAGGCGCACCAAAAATGTGGGCCGCCCGCGCTAGGATTTGAAATTGACGCATGCGTAGTGGTTTCCCGAACGTTTTTGTGGGGAAGATTCTACCAAATTCCCAAGACTGTGTTTTATAGCGGTTCGTGTGTGGGAGATGGTTCGTGTAGTGCCATTGTGTGGTGTGCCGCGACGGATCGTGTATCAAAATCGTACAAGCACAGTCTTGTACCAAGACTATGAGACTGTTCAAAACATGAAAATATTGTATACAGTAATTAGACATAAAAATACTGTAAATACTGCATACTAATTCTTTAGCTTACATGTTGCTTCATCTGGTTTCCATGGCAATGCCTTCTCAGCAGATGTGATTTGTTTCAACGTCTTCCATGCTCTAGACTTCTTGTTGGCTGCCAGTCCTTTGCTGGAGAGCTAATAAAATTTAAGGATAGCGTCAGTCAAACCTTATCAAATGGCAAGTATAAAATAAAGTTAAGTATGAGAGCCAACTTCACTGAACTGCTTAGAAACTCGGCAAATGTTATTTGTTTAACCCTCCTACTGTTAGACCAATTGAAACCATTCAAAATTTCCACTTACCAAAATGCCCATTGGTTTTGTACACACATGGTGATACCATTTAAACAGCTTTACTACCATTCAAATCCATTCAAATGCATAGAGGGTCCATTGATTCAACACTTAGAAGTATCCAAACAAGGTTTTGTATTAGCTGTACTACCATTCAAAATCATTTGGGGGAATCAATACTGTGCACAGTTATTTCACCATTCAAAACCACAAATGCGAATGGTTTCAAATGGTGCATCAACTTGTATGAAAAAGGTACCAAAAGTAGCAGGGTTAAAGTAGCTTAACCCTCCTATTACCAGTGTTGTTCTTAACAAAGTCGACCCATACTTCAAAATGCCACAACCGTGACATTTTGTGGCACACACTTTCTTATCTGAAGATTAATGGCATTCCCCAATGCACTTCAGAGAGATGAGGTAAACTGAAGCAGCCACCTGCTTTGTTTCAATGCAAGGTTAACTTGCAGTACACTGTACATATAGCAGGAGTTATCCACAAAATACCATGTGGCACACTGGGGCACACTCGGTTTGTGTGAAGGTCAGAACACTTTGTTTTTGTCCCAGGGGCCCTTAGCTGTTGGATTTTGATTGAGTGGGGACACATGGCCCAAAGTAAAGTTTGAACACTGGAGTCACACAGTACTCAACCCATCATAATACAACAATTGTTTTCATGCTAAAAAAACTTAACTATACAAAAACTAAAACACCCTATGGAATAAATGGTAGGTTCTAGTTATATGATGTTAGACACAATGCCAAGCATACCTAAGTACAATATTTGCCTTTATCAGTTGTTTATTACAGCAGGTTGCATACGCACACTCTCTCCACTCAAAGTCTAACAATGTTGCATGCTAGTAGAACCACCGTCCTCACTCAATCAAAATCCAACACTGTTACTGCACACATACAGTACTCATCCAGCCATATTCCAACACTTTACACATGCCATATCAGAAGTACACAGTACTCAACCCATCAAACTCCAACAATCCCTGGTGTTGGAGTTTGGCTGGATGGGGATCGTTAGGGTTAAATATGTGTACAACAGTGCATACAGTAGACTGGTCCCCTGTTTTTATCCTATGAAGGATAGAGACAGGCTCCGTCCATACCATTCAAGGGATTTCATTGGATGCACTGTGCCACAGATCTGCTGTTACGCTTTGAGGCTCGCACGCGAATGTAACGCTACTACATGTACACGCGCGCGTACTTCTGCCATCCAAATATCGCCAGAGATACTGCGCGTGGACGTCCATCACCGCAAGGTCCAAGTTGAATCTCACCCCCAAACGGAGAGTAATTCACGAGCCTTGAAGTGTGACGTCAGATCGTCAGGCTATGCATACAATTGCTTGCAGTAAGTATATAACACCCAAGAGTTGTACATGGCACACTGACGTTCAACAGATCCCTTTAAATCGCCCACGCTGTTAAGTCCTGTGTCGCCCTTGCGCAATCGATGTTCCGACCTCAGGTCATCACTCATGCGCAACATGAATGACATGAAAAGCTTGTACACAGATTGGCCGTTACCCTGAGAAATGTCAGGCAAATCCTCTTATTTTACACATCTTTCAGCAACAATCGTGCCTCCAAGAGGAAGTTCAGAAGTTAGTGTCTGCATTCTAAGCTTGGGCGACAACACGATAATATTGAATATCGCGATACCCTTTTTTTTATTCAATTATGATATCGAGAACCTTTTCAAGTTATCAGCAAATCACGATTAAAAAATATATCATGATAAAAAAAAAATCGCCATTGTGAGTCAAGTAAGAAATTCCATGGAAACAAAATTAGAACAGTCTTTTCAGATTTTGGAAATGACAAACAAAAGCGAACTACTTCAGAAGTATACTGAGACGAAATAGAAACTTACCACTCGTTTTGGAATAGCATGAAATTGTAATGGTTCAAAATAAGACAACACAACAATTTGGATTAGAAATGTTGGCATTTTATTGAGGAAATGTCCACGTTTTGTCCACTGTACTCGATCCCATCTGTATCCACTTCACCGCGAGTGCACATATTACATTTGTGCATTGTGATTACTGATAATTTAAGGTCGAAAAAGTGGTAAGTTTCTATTGCGTCTCAGTATACATACACGCTCTGCAAACGAATTTGCGAATTATTGTGACGTTTGTAGAGGGGTATACGCATGTACCTGTGGTTATTGGGTCTAAAGCAATCATGCATGAATCGCGATACATTTGCCGAAATACTGTGGACGAAAAAAAAATCGATAGCTTACTGCATTCCTTTGGTTCAACCAGTGGAGATGGGTACAAGATGAACCCTCCTACAATCAGTGCAATTTTTGAAACAACCCATTCAGGCCACTCCAAGCCATTAGCTGTTGCCAGTGGCCTCCTATGGTTACCCTTCAGTGTACTGTCACACCACTGAGATTGCAGGGTAAGGTGGTCTCCCATTGATACACTGCAGGCCATACTAATATACTGAACAGCAAAAGAAACGCAAGTCCGAGGACAGCAAAAGAAACGCAAGTCCGAGATCTTGTCAAGTTTTCAAACAGAAGACAAACCATTTTGATTCTAATCACTCATTTAATGAAAAATGCTTTCAATTTGTGAGCTGAAAGTGACTGTTGAATGTGAAAATCTTGCAATGCAATTTCAACAGTCACTTTCAGCTCACAAATTGAAAGCATTTTTCATTAAATGAGTGATTAGAATCAAAATGGTTTGTCTTCTGTTTGAAAACTTGACAAGACCTCGGACTTGCGTTTCTTTTGCTGTCCTCGGATTTGCGTTTCTTTTGCTGTCCTCGGATTTGCGTTTCTTTTGCTGTCCTCGGACTTGCATTTCTTTTGCTGTTCAGTATATGTTCAAACATTTACAGTGGCCTTGGGTGGCACACAGTTGATTTTGTAAGATTACTTGGGAAGGACAGCAGGCTTGTACATGCATGTACTGAAGGTTGCTCAAGAGCAGAATTTTGTGGTTGGGAGTGGCCTCCATGTGTAGAAGGGTTTTTAATAAGAAGATAATTCAGTGCAAACTTTACAGGTATATGTCCAAAATATCGAAGTGTACATTTCACTGTAGATAGAGTCCTATCAGGGCTAGTATGGATGTATACATTTTATATACATTTCGGGTGCTTCATGTATACTGAATCGGATACTTACTGTAAAGTTAGCATCTTTGAATGGAAGTACTGGTTTCTGGGGGATTTCAGCAATCTGCGGTGCAGCTGCTGCGTATGCGAGTGGAGTGTGTGCCTCGGGAGTGGCAGCTGCAGGTGCAGTCACCTGAACAGGGGTTTCCGGCTCCACTGCAGCTTCAGCGGTTGCTGTCGATCCTTGAGCCTGATTAAAACGAAAAAGAATTTAAGCACGTTCAGAAATATAAGGGGTTTACACCGCTGTCGCTAAGGTTGGTGGCCATATGGCATATGGTTTACCCCGCTGTCGCTAAGGTTGGTGGCCATATGGCATATGGTTTACCCCGCTGTCGCTAAGGTTGGTGGCCATATGGCATACAGTATGGTTTACCCCGCTGTCGCTAAGGTTGGTGGCCATATGGCATATGGTTTACCCCGCTGTCGCTAAGGTTGGTGGCCATATGGCATATGGTTTACCCCGCTGTCGCTAAGGTTGGTGGCCATATGGCATATGGTTTACCCCGCTGTCGCTAAGGTTGGTGGCCATATGGCATATGGTTTACCCCGCTGTCGCTAAGGTTGGTGGCCATATGGCATATGGTTTACCCCGCTGTCGCTAAGGTTGGTGGCCATATGGCATATGGTTTACCCCGCCGTCACTAAGGTTGGTGGCCATATGGCATATGGTTTACCCCGCTGTCGCTAAGGTTGGTGGCCATATGGCATATGGTTTACCCCGCTGTCGCTAAGGTTGGTGGCCATATGGCATATGGTTTACCCCGCTGTCGCTAAGGTTGGTGGCCATATGGCATATGGTTTACCCCGCTGTCACTAACCCTCCTATTATCAGTGTTGTTCTTTACAAAGTGGACCCATACTTCAAAATGTCACAACTGGGACATATTGCGGTACACACTTTCTTATCTAAAGATTAATGGCATAGCCCAAGGCTCTTCAGAGAGATGAGGTAAACTGAAGCAGCCACCTGCTTTGTTTCATTGCAAGGCTAACTTGAAATAAACCAGTGCAGTAACTTGGGATATACACATACTGTGTGAAGGTCAGAACACTTTGTTTTTGTCTCAGACCCAGGGGCATTTTGGGGTATCCGTGTACCATTCTTGTGTACAGTATGCAATGTTTTGAGGCATGCATAGAAAAAGCATTGTGTACTTAGCAATTTTTTTGGTGGCATTTTGGAGACTGTATGTATACAAGGGCTAAGGTTGGTGGCCATATGGCATATGGTTTACCCCGCTGTCACTAAGGTTGGTGGCCATACGGCATATGGTGCATATTAGTGTAAAGTTGCTATAAAGTTTAACTCTTCTGTGACTGCAAGGGTCAAAATCAGTCAAAATGTTGATATTGCCAAATGTCAAGGTACATGTATATCTAGTGCACTTAAAAGTCGAAAACTGCCAAACCTTACGTGCAGTACATGAAGTACATTTACAGGTCAAAATGAGTCGACTGTCCATTTGTGGCTGGTAAAAGCATTGTCTTGTATTGTTGAGGGTGGTCAAAATGACAGTAAAAACCACTAAAAAATGCCCCTGTTACTGCTGACTGATTTTGACCACAATTACGAAATCAGGCCAATAATTTGGCGAAATTTCTAAAAAGAAATTATTATGAAGGTGAAATAAGCAACATTCGTTGCAATCCCAGGAAATTGTGGTCTCTGGCTAAGGAAGCGAGCTCAAAGAAAAACAATATTACTCTACCATCTTGTTCAAACAAGCTCTCTTTAGCCAACAACTTTAATAATTTCTTTGTAAATATCGGTGCAGACCTTGCTGAAGCGTTTCAGGACGTTCCACCACTTGGAGAAAACTCTCCACCAACTGGCACAGGTGACAACGCAGAAAACTTTTCATTTTCTCCAATTACAGTCACCTTTGTTCAAAAACAAATTAAGGAAATGGATCCATCCGTAGCAACAGGGGTAGACGGTATATCCTGTAGGCTACTAAAAGCTGCTTGTCCGGCCATATGTCCGTCGCTTGCATATTTAATAAACAGATCTTTGTTTTCGGGTATTGTTCCACAGAAATGGAAAATAGCCAGAGTCACGCCAATTTTTAAAGGTGGTGATTGGGATCAGATCACCAACTACAGACCCATCTCAGTTCTCCCTCTTTTTTCTAAGGTTTTGGAAAAGGCTGTTAATAACCAACTGCGCAATTTTCTTGATAAGAACAATTTCTTTGCAGATCAGCAATCAGGGTTCAGACCGCACTATTCAACCCAGACAACAGTGCTAGATGTTGCCGATTTTATTCTGCATAATATGGATTTAGGTAGTGTGACAGGTACAATTTTCCTGGACCTAAAAAAAAGCATTTAACATTGTTGAACATCAAATTTTATTATCAATATTGCAGAACTGCCGAGTCATAGGCCTAGAATTTATGTACTTGGTTTGAATCGTACTTAAGTGGTAGAATACAAGCCACACACATAGACGGTGTTCTATCTGATGTAGCCAGTGTTAGGGTTGGAGTTCCCCAAGGCTCTATCCTGGGGCCTTTGCTCTTTACTATTTATATTAACTCCCTTCCTACAAGTATAACCGTTCCTCAATGTAAAATAAATATGTATGCAGATGATACAATAATAATGTTCACCGGAACATCATCGGCATTTATCAAGGACATGACTACAGGCCTGGAGCAAGTGAGTATGTGGTTCATGAACATAAACTTACTTTGAACGTTAGCAAAACTAAGTTCATGCTCCTTGGTACTTGTCGACGATTATCTCATTTTGAGGACATTCAAATCACTTTGAATGGTGACGTCATTGAGCGCGTCAAAGTTTATAAGTACCTCGGGGTAGTGCTAGACGAATGTCTATCCTGGTCCGAACAAATTTACTACATCGCTAAGAAAATCTCAAATAAAATTGGATTTCTTCGACGTTCTGCCAAACCTTGCCTCCCTCCTTCCACATTTAAAATGCTTAGTAGCGCCATGGTCTTGCCTTTGTTCGATTACTGTAGCGTTGCGTGGTCCAGTTGTTCAAACGGTAATTCTGAGAAGCTTGTCAAATTACACAATTGCCTTGCCAGACTGATCCTCAGTGCTGATTATAGGACTTCTATTGCCGAACTTCATGAGGCCCTGTCATGGACTGCTCTCCCTCTACGCTGGCATTATAACAGAATGTGTGAAGTTTACAAATGTGTTAATAAATTAAACCCAAACTATCTTAACTCTCGCTTTGAAATACCAAGTCATTCAATTGGCACCCGGTCACTGTCCAACGGCTCATTATGCATGTCATTTGTTCCTAAGACTAATGCAGGAAAATGCACTTTCCAATATCAATGGACCTTGGGATGGAACAAGTTGAGAAGTACACAGAGACAGTATGAGTCACTTTCCAAATTTAAAAGTTCTCTATTAGCTGAATTTTAACAGTGCTGTCTTTTTAATTTTTTTCTTAATTATTGTTTTAACTTTAACCTTAATTTTGAGTTAATCTTTTAGTCCTGTTGGATGTTTGTTTTATATATATATATATATTTTAAATTTAGTTTAACTCTCTATAATATTATCATGCCGTCTTTTATTTTTCTTGTAATTTTATCTTTTATCTTATTGTTTCTACTAGGTTTCATGCCGTTTGTATTTTACATTTTTATTAATTTCGTTCATTGCATGTGAATTTGTAAGTTACCTTGTTTGTAAGTTATCTTGTTTGTTTATCATGTATATATAATATTGTTTTTACTTTATCTTAATTTATCTTAACCCTAACCCTCCAGGGTATTTTGGCTAGAAACCCTGCCAGACGCAACATATTGCATCGTTTGTTAAAGTGACTTGACTGCCCAGTGCAGCAAAATCCATCAGGTCACAAATCTCAAGGCCGAACTGCCTCAGAGTCTGTGGTCACCAAACGCAGCAGGATACAACTCTGGCATTGTTCAATGGGACCAGCTCTCAATAGCCTCAGACTTGGCTGCTTATGCACTGGTGTTGACAGCTGAATCCATCAAAGTGCACCAGACCTTTCCACCTGATGCACTTTGCTGCGTCTGGCAGGGTTAGGGTTAATTTATCTTAATCTTAATTTCCTTAAGTTATTAGTGGTTTTACAATGTTAAAGTGTTAACTCTTTTCATACAGGGCCCTCAGGGATAGCAGTTTTTTAACTGATGAGGCTACCCTGTTTAAATAAAACTGATTATTATTACTATAGCCTATAGCTACTTGCCACTAAAGTTCAGCTAAAGTAGGAGGGTTAAGTGAATAAGTGACCCTGGCGATGCAGAAATTAACCCATAGCCTACAGTACTAATATACTACTAATAGTAATAGTAGTACTAATAGTACATTAGGCCTAAACTACATTCATTAACTAGCAAAACTACTGCTAGCACTCGTAGTTACTACAGCCAGCTACACGGAAGTCTAGCCCTGATAGGACCCTATCTACAGTGCAAAGTACACTTCCGATAGGGTCCTGACCAAGAGTTCTTCCCGTTCATATACCTGTAAAGTTTGCACTGAATTTTCTCCCTTTTTTACCTGTCTTCGTTGGCTGAACCGAGGAAATGCAGGCACTGTAACTTCTTAACTGCCTCTTGGAGAAACGATTTTTGCTAAAAGATGTCTCAAAAAGGAGGATTTCCCCGACATTTCTCAGAGTCCATTTCGCACAAAAATGGTGGGCCGTAGCACGAAAAAAAATTGTTCAGCCAAAAATACCCCATAAACCAAAAATTAACCAATTTGAAGGGGGTGGGGTTTAACCCCCACTTTATTGGCAATTGAGTGATGTAATACATCACGTGATACTGTGACGTCAGGTAAAGAACGATTTCCTAGCAATGCACAGCTGTTTGTGTATATGTGTATACATATTTTCATCCTAAATTTCCTTGAAAATGTACATCATGCCTACAAGATGCGTCGTAGCAGGCTGTAGTAATACTCCTAACGCATGTGTAAGCCTCCATTGGTTCCCTAAAGACGAGGCACTACGAAAAATGTGGGCCACAAAAGTGCGGTTGACGAGGGCAAAATGGTTCGGGCCGTCTTCAACCAGCGTGATATGTAGCTGAAGACTTCGAAACGAGCCTTCATGGGGAATTTGGGATGTCAAAGGCACCCTAACTCAGGAAAACTTCGATTTCAACGGAAATAAAGAAGCCTGTGAATAGGGTTTTCAGTTTGTACGTGCTTGACCGAAGCCCTCCACACGCACAGCGCATCGCCCGCAACAAAAAATATCAACATTTTAAATCAAAAAATTCTATTACTTTTACCTGTCGAAATCTTACATGTAATAGCTCATTGGAAAGCTTTTTTATAGTCTCATCTATCCAACAATGTACATAAAATAGCAATCGGAAGTACGTGCGAAAGGCTAGGTTTTTATGAATGAACCACTCTCGTCCCGCCCAGCCTTTGCGAAGTGTTCCGAGATCGGGCGCATTCAGCCCGTAAAATTTGCCGCGCTCTGCTGAGGGCATCACTTCGGAGCTGTCTCCGTGCCCGAGTACATTGTGATTGACAAGAAAACGTGTTTCCATATTAAGTCAAAGGGCTCCTTTACATACCCATGCTTGCTCGATCTCCACAGCTACTCTACAAGTACAACTGAAGTTATGAAGAGATAAAAAATTAAACACCGTTTTTCGAGGTAACATTTTTAAGTTGAAAGTACTAAGAGCGATGTCTGAATGAATTTTACACCTCTTTTCTATCATATGTGAAAGTTTTGAGCCGTAATTGTGTTTAGTTTTGAGCGGAGAGTGTATATTTTACACCCTTTCAAAAGCTCTTATGAGGGAAACGAGCACGAACGCTGTGCGTGTGTATCACGGTGTGTGTAGGCGCAGGCTGATTCAACGGTTTTGTTGCTATTAGTAGTACTACTAGTACTAGTAGTAGCAGTAGTAGGCAGATTCACGCAAACCGCCGATGGTGGCGCTATTTTTCATATCCTTTTTTTCTGTCGAAGTTGTGACCCGCCGAACTTTCATGGTAAAATTCTAATATAAAGGGTAGTCTACGGATGTAGTCACTTCTAGTGTCGATAAATGGATACTACACATCGTGGTTATCTTAATTGATCAGTCCATGCCAACTGTAACGTTGGCACAAAAACAGTGCAACTTGCGCAAAATAGACTTTGTTAGTACTACAAGGATACATTGCAGGCAAATTCGGTCACAACTTTTCAAATGAAACTGGATCTTAAAAATTACCAAATATTTAAATCAACAAAAATTCGTAACTTTGCATAGGGTTAACCTATCATGACCATTGACCCCTCATTTTCTTTCTAATTTTTTGTTCTATCCAGTGATATGACATTTAAAAGCATTGAAGCAACTTCAAATTTTCATGAAACTGCCTAGCAGTAGTACTAGGCAGGTCATGTATGCCGCACAGTGCTTCTGACACACAGCGGACAATGCGCACGTAAATTCCCATTCATAAAAACGATCGTGTGGTGAGAATTGCACAGAGGGGGCTGCCCAAGAATGCACTTTCGCGATTCGTCCTGCTGATGTATACGTCATAATTTGCATATGCCTGTCTGCATAAATGAATAATAAACAGTCTCCAGCTCTTCCGATCGGAAATCGCGTGGTTTCTGAGCCTCAAACTTGATCTCAAAAACTTTGAGTTTGATTTTCGGTCCCCCAAAAAAGATAAACCCTCAATATAAGTAATTAAAATCCAAGGTTGATTCATATATTTTTGAAATAAAAAAAGATTTCGAAGTTTAAGTGCTCAGGCCAAAGACCGAAAGCAGATTTTGTACACTTGGTTTTGGTTGCATGAGTTTCATGACATCCAAGATGGCGGCGACTCCCGGTCCAAGTCAGACAACGGTGGATCTTCCAAACAAAATTGATTGTGCCATTAGCCCCATAGCTACAATACACGGGCAATAAATGAAAAAGGGCACAATATTTTAATCTTTAAAAAAAATCATAACTCCGTAACGGTTTATCCGATTTTGATGAAACAAAAATTTATTTCATATGGAAACCACAAAGAATGCACATGCCGAAAATAAAAACGATTGAAGCATGTTTAGATTTTAGGCTGACCTGCCTATGACCAGTAGGCCCCCCTACTAGTAGTAGGCCTACTAGTAGTAGTAGGCCTACTACTACTAGTACTAGTAGTAGTAGTACTGTACTAGTTGTTCAACAAACTCCCAATTTAAACATGTAATGTTTACAAATTTTAAGCAGTCACGATCAAAAACTTAGTCTTAAATCAATAACAGTCCCTAACAGCAAACTAATGTGCTTACATTCTTTCTCTTTTTACTGCTTAGTATCGCAGCAGCAGGGCTTGTTGATCGTTTAATTCGTGTGCTTCGAGGACGAGTTGGTTTAGGACTAGGCGCAGACATCTTGATTGCTTGGTATTATTGATTGCGCCACCATGCGTCCGGATATTGCAGATTACAACTTTCACTTGTTTATAAAAGATAATGATAAATACACTATTTTTATTAAAAATATTAAGAAGCGATAATTATTGAATATCATTAAATTAGTCTTGTTGAATTAAATACATACAATAACAATTAAAATAATGATTATAAAATGTGCAAGAAAATATACTTTGAAAGAGGCTAAACATGGCGGCGCCCATGGCAAAATCATTTTGACACATCTATCTAAATACGGAAATTCCTAAATACCACAGACTGTGTTTTGTGTAAAATGCTAGCAAATTTCATATTGGTTTGGCATTGAGTTTAGAACTTTGCTTGGCATATTGTGCATAAAGTTGAACACTTGGGGCATGCTGAAATGTTATCATTTCAGCCAGTCGTCGGTCACGGAGACTCACACTTATTCGAGAGTGCTTCTTTAGAGAGTTAGGCGAATCAAGCTTTAGGCTTCCCAAAACTAAGTTCGAAATGAGCTTTCTTGAGGACATTGCGTCGTTTTCTCACACCGCACTGAAGAAAGTGGAAACTCAAGTTACAACACCAACAGGCAAGAGGCTCGTTGAAACCAGGTCAGACGAGAACTTCTCTCAGAGAACTGTTGAAGGACAGAGTGAGGGATTTGTTTGCGACACCAATCCAGATTTTCAAGTTCTTAAAGTGAGGCTGGACATTCTTCTTGGTAGGTTTAGACAGACTAAAGATAAAGTTACTAAGTTAGAGGTGCTTGTATTTCTGATGCCCAATAATTGGACAGCCTTTGTAGAATGCTGACTAAGGTTATTTTAAAAACACTGGATTTATTGTGTCTTTATTTATTTATTAATTCAGTGTGATTCTATTTCATCATCATCATCATCATCATCATCATCATCATCATCATCATCATCATCATCATCATCAATCATCAATCATCAATCATCAATCATCAATCATCAATCATCAATCATCATCAATATTTTGTTAAAAATAATTTAAAAATTACACTGAGAACCAGTGGAGAAAACATAATCTCCATCTGTGAGTCCACATGACTGAAAACTTTAAATTTCCGAGCAATATCTATATAGGTAAATACAATTTAAAATATCCAATTCAAAGGTAACTATAGGATTGGTAATAATATAAATTTGTATTCATATATAATTTGGTGTACAGCAGCTGCTGATGACTATTAATCTTCCCTATATAAATTATTTTGTCTTAGGTCCATTCAAAGAGAGTAGGGCCTATGCATATTCTACTCGTAGAAGTAGTTTTGCCAAAATAACCAAAGGTATATGCTAATTGCTATGACATTAAAACCAAAGTGGTCAACTCAGATCCTGTGGAATAATAAAAGAAAATACATTATAATAATACACAAGAACATTAAAATGTAACAGTATATTGTTTTGAAGTGAACATTTTGATTTGTCAATCATTTACCATTAAGGGTCTCAGGATGTGGCAGCAAACCTTGAGTTACTTGAAGAGCATCACGTGACCCACATTTTGAATGTTGCCACAGGCATCAGTAACTTCTTCCCTGATACATTTGTGTACAAATCTGTGGAGATTCTGGACCTTCCAGAAACTGACATAACTGGGTGAGGTTTTTATAACAAATTTAAGATCAGAAACTGTCATTAACCCTCCTATAGGTTTAACAATCAAAGACACTCAAAATTTGTGCAGTGCACTCAAATAAATGCAAGGACATGTAGCTATGGTAGGAGGTCAAGCCAAAACCACTCGACTGTATATGAGTCTGCTGCTAACTTATGCAGTACATACACAGCTCTGTGTGACTCTGCATATAACTTATGTAGGACATACACAAGTGTGTTTGACTTTGCCACTAACTCCAGCACTCTTAGAGAAAAATACACATGTGTGAACAATTGGCAATGCAACCAAAAATACTCAAGTGACTGTCTGTGAGTGCGGTGCTTACTGGGCCAAATTTCAGCCTGGGCATAGGAGGGTTAATTAATTAAAAAGTCCCACTTTTTAGACGACATCCCCCACACACAAAAAAATTAATAATAAATAAATTAATTAAAAGAAATAAAATAAACTGTTTTCATTTTAATGTGGAATTTCGATACAGTTCGTTTACAAAATTCTGATGTACATTAAGGGAACAACGATTGAAAGTCTTGAACCTAAATGTATACATGTTGCACCGCTGTCGAAAATATTTCAAGGGATGTTTAATTTTATACTTCGTCAACTTTACGTAACTTTTAGGTAAAACAGATCATTTAAAAATTTCATGTTTGTTTAAGATCAAAGTATACACTTAGCCAGAAACGGTCCATTTTAACATAACACAACTTGCTGTGTGTGCTTTTCAAAGGTACTTCGGGGAGTGTTTCGAGTTCATTGACACCGCGAGATTGGCGGGCAATGTTCTCGTTCACTGTAACGCTGGTGTCTCTCGGTCACCTTCCGTCGTCATTGCTTATCTCATGTCTACAGAGGGGATTTCACTGAAAGCCATTTTACGGGAACTGAAAGGTTTGCGACCCGCCGTCAGACCAAACGACGGGTTTATGCGAAGCCTTGAGAAGTACGAAACCTCTTTGAAAGATAAACGATGATAATGCGTCTTCACTGAAAAGCCTACGTATGGAATTATTAATACTGACTGTATACACGGTGTTTGCTGAGATGTGTAAGGAACATTGACCGTCAACGAAAAACCATTGGGCGACTCCACGGTGTCGCATGGACCATCCGTTACTCCTGGCCAACGGATCCTCTATATCCACGGTCATGTACAAAAGTACATGCACATGCATGGCTTTGTTCGGTAACCTGTCAATTTATAAAACTCAAACCCCGATATCATATAATTATTAGTTTAAACTATTTTACTTTAAAGGGAGTGTACACCAATGGTAAATTTTCTGTCAGTTGCTACATACTTTATATATAAAAAGAAGAAGAGATATAGTGTATAGACCATGTGATTTGTTCACTTTGCGTGAACTTATGAGTACCAGGATGATTTCCCGCTGGGCAAAAGTGTGTAATAGTATGCAGAGTTTGTACATTTTGTACTACTCCATGCTGTCCACACCCCCCGTGCTAACGCAGTGCATCCCTGGTTAAGACCATGTTATTATAATAAACTCTTAGGGCCTTTAAACAAAAATCTACTGATTGCATATTAATTGTATTAAAGGTTTATATTGCTTGGATAATAAATTATTGTTGTATAAATATATAGTTACTGGTTGCATTTTCATTGCCGCTTTCTTTGTTTCTGCCGTGCCCTTGTTATTTTAGTGCTTAGAATTAGGCGCACGTAACAATACTACATTTAAATGTATTCAGTGCCATGTCTGTGCCATACCCTTTTTTGCCATAGCATTAAAATAAACATTGGTCCATGCCACTCGGCTTGAGACAGGAATTGTGCACAAATCCTTCTACAAGCTGGGTGATATAGCCTTGAAAATAGAGTTGCTCTTTGTTCAGGGTCACCAAAAAGAAATTAGGTGATAGACTAATGAAAAACATATTAAATGAACTTGTTCAAGGTAAGACTCGACTTGAGCAAGGAATACAATGTATCAAAAATGTGATGAGATTTATTTAAGTTGAACAATTAAAACAAAAACTGAGATTTGCTTAACCCTAACCCCCAAGGCCCATTTGTTTACACAACCTGAATCCTCCAAATCCTTCAGTTAGTAAAGCAAGCACATGACATGTATGCACACATGAGTTTCTAATCTGTGATACATGTACATGGCCAGGGACCCTCCCTGCATGCATGGAGAAATAAACAGTGTCCACTGACCCAAGCACCGACCTTGCAATCACTACAACAAACATGGATGTACATGTACCATGGAAAGGCAAGTATACCTAATAACCTCAATGCTCCAAAATCCTTCACTTTAGCAAAGAGCATGTAGCATGTAACCTCAATCCTTCAAAATCCTTCACTTTAGCAAAGAGCATGTAGCATGTAACCCCAATCCTTCAAAATCCTTCACTTTAGCAAAGAGCATGTAATCTAAATCCTTCAAAATCCTTCACTTTAGCAAAGAGCATGTAGCATGTAACCTCAATCCTTCAAAATCCTTCACTTTAGCAATGAGGATTTGGGAAGGTTAGGGTTAATAATGTATCTACTTAGCCTCAAATTGGACCAACATTGAAATCAAAGAAGCGCGTTTAAACACGTAAAATAAACATTCAAATGGATGTGTACCGGTCCCGTAGATTCAACACTGTAGCTCTTGTTGATTATTTCCACTGGCAATTATTGATTTGTTTATGTCAACAGTTAGTACTGTTTAATACAAATCTCTGTATATATCTATTGTTAACGCCACAAATCAATTGAATCCAAGGGATGTAGGCCTATTCAACCATAATATTATGCAGAATGCAAGACACGCGCCCCAGCAGCTGTTGTGTCACAAACTATCCATGACGCTGCAGTTTATACCAGAGTTCAGTTCTGCAAAATGCACAAATGGAACCACAGTTGACAAAGTAAGTAGATTTACCATCATTGCTTAGGACATTTGTAATTGAGTAAATTCTATAAACTGAGTAAATTTCATCAGAAAAATTAGTGAATAATTAGTATTTTTATTAATTTTTAAAACATTTTTTTATATTAATTAAATGAACACACTCTAATTATTAACTCATTAGAGATATTACATTATGCTACTGCAAACTTCCTCTTACTGTTTTTCAATATGCTGCAGTTCTTTAATCCTAATTAGTAGTCCTATTTTTTCAAGGCATAGATGAGATTTTATGAAGGGTAGGACTATTATCCTCATTCCTCCTGATCATTACATAAATTGTAAAACGGCTGTAGTGCAAATATGCTGAGCAGAAGTATCTGGAAACACCAGAGCATGATCCACCACGTATTAAAATGGATGCCAATGTGTATTTGCTGTGATATTATTGAAAATTTACTGAGGCCTATATAATTAAAACTGGCTTGTCTTATAATTACATGCTTAATTGCTTTACAGCACTTCACTGTTATTGTATCGATTCATTCATCAGTGTGCGTATTGATACTGAATTACAAATATAAATACAATTAAAGGGACAATATCGTCACGATCGGAGGTTATTCGATAGGGCATGGAATCGGTGTCCCGGAGTTTTAAATGAACTAAGTACTGAAAATAATATCTAGAAAACGAGATGCAATAAGATTATTGCCTTGGCTGCTGAATAAATATAATTATGCAAATTGCAGCCAATGGCTCATTATTTATGCAGCTGCCTACAGTCATGATATTGTAGAGTTCTTGGAAGAACGGATGGCTCTGAGAAGAGCCAGTTGTACGTCGTCAACGTTTCGACTAGTCTACTTTTATAGCTGTCATCAGGAGGCTAGCCATCAGGAGGCTAGCCATCATCAGGAGACGGATGACGGCTAATTCGGCCATGATCTTATCGCGCCAGCACATACGCTTGTAGGGTGTTATTTTCAGTCACTGATTATATGGCCTGTCGAAATTCTGCTTTGTGACAATATTGTTAATTTAATAAGCAATGTGGGAATTAATTGCCGTGTATTTTCAGTCACTGAGTTCATCTCAAAATAGGACAATGATTACATGTTCTGTTGAAAGTCTGCTCTGATCGTGACAGTATTGTTCATTTAGTACCGGTAAGCATTGTACGAATTGCCGTGTAGGTGTGAACATTGTACTATTTATCTGATTTAAATGGACAATGTCGTCACGATCAACAGGGCATGGAATCGGAGTGCTAGTTTTAGATAAACTCAGTGACTGAAAATAATACCCCACATGATGAGGTCATACTACCGTTGCTGCTGCATAAATGAGCCAGTAATTTTCGGTCACTGTGTTAATTCATCTTAAACTAGGACACCGATTCCATGCCCTGTTAAATTGAAAGTCTGATCTGATCGTGACGATACTGCCCCTCTAACACATTTTTTCATGTCATTAAAAACATGTGTTAGAATAGTTTGGACTCCAAATATGAGCGAATGTCATATGTTCTTAGCTTAACCCTCCTACTACTACAAGGGTCAAAAACAGTCAAAATGTATCTTGTGCACTTAAAAGTCTAACACTAACACTGTCAAACCTTACGTGTAGTAAGTACGTCGACTGTTTTTGACTGGTAAAAGCATTGTCTGGTATTGTTCAGGGTGGTCAAAATTACAGTAAAAACCAGTCAAAAATGCCCCTGTGTGCACATTTGGCTCAACAGTCAAAAACAGGCAATTGACTTGTTTTGACCTCTATAGGTCAAAAGTGGAGTGTCGTGGCTGAGCGGTCTAGCTTACCGGACTCAGGTTCTGGTGTTAGCAGCAGAGTGTGGGTTCGAATCCCGGCCGTGACACTTGTGTCCTTGAGCGAGACACTTAACCATGATTGCTTCTCTCCACCCAGGGGTTAAATGGGTACCTGTGAGGGCAGAGTTGGTTGATTAGCCCTATATGCGCTGTAATGGCAGCAATTGAGCTGTATACTTCCCAGGGAGCTGAGATGGTTTCAGGAATGATGTATGAGCCTTATGAGCCTTATGAGCAGGGGTAATGATATAATGCGCCTTGAGCACCACTTAGTTGGTGGATACGTGCGCTATATAAGTCCACACATTATTATTATTATTATAGCAACTTCTCACGAAAGTGCAGCTAGAGTAGGAGGGTAGCCTGTTGTTTGATACTGTTGTGACTGTATTTTTCTATTCCAGCAGGGTCAACATGTCTAGAGGAGGTACAATAAGCCTAAGGAGGCTTTATTTTATAATCTTTATCTGCTTGGTTCTGAATCTCATCTTTGTCTTTCACCACTTGTTCTCGCTGCACAACAACAGCATTTCCAACAAGCCAAACCAGCTTCAAATACTTTCGAAAGATGAAACTGAGTTAACAGATAATAAACCGGTTAACAATGACTTGAACCAAGTTAAGGACGACCGGGGAAAGGTTGGACCCGATAAAAACAATGAAAATGAACGAATGATGAGAGAAAAAGCCAATGCCGCAGTCAAGAAGGAGAGAGTTGTTGCCCAAGGGACAGGAGGTAAAACTCCAGGAAACAAACGGGAGGAAAAGAAGCCTCGGGGTCCAGCCGCACAAAACGAGAAAATGATGAGAGAGGAAATGGCTGCCAAACCAGAAGATCAGAAGAAAACCTCGAACACATCATCGGCAAATAAAGGCAAAGTTTCACCGTACTTCTATAACACCAGGGAGGCTGATAAACGCGGTCCTGGGTTGATGGGGAAAGCCGTCGTGATCCCCGACCTGTCGGCGGCGGACCAAAATCGTCTTGATCTCGGGAAGCAATTACACGCCTTCAATGAATTCGCCAGCGCAAAGATGTCGTTGCATCGGACGTTACCCGATGCTAGATACACAGAGTAAGTCATTCTGTAAAGTTTTCCCCTCACAATTATTCCTTTGGAATAGAAGAAAGCTCGTAATTCCTCACCAGAAAATACATACAAACAATCTCATTAATGCTTTTTATAGAAGTAGGTAATTTTAATTGGATAACACCAAAATATATGTATCATCATCATTTGGCATAGACTTGTGTCCGTGGCCGCCTCGTTCTCGTATTGTAATGGGGCGCATTACTGGAAACACCGCCATCACATGTTCTCTTTCAATTGCCGCTTTTCTCAGCTATAATATAAATTAGTTTTAAAGACCCAGCACAACGAAGTAAAATCAGGAATAGCACAGTAGGTAGGGCACTTGACTCATAATCAAAATGCCCAAGTTCGAGTCCTGGAGGGGTAACCTCAGCCTTGCATCCTTTTTGGATATTTGAATAGAGAACCATTCTTTGTGGATTGGGGGGGGGGGGGTGGTACGTAACATGGGCTGTGAACCACAGCTGAACACTCGCAAACAGTGTACAGGCTTTGTACTACCCTAGGCAGAGGCGTAGCGAAGGCATTTTTTGTGGGGGTGTGGAAGCCAATTTGCCGACTGCCATCAGTGGCGTAGACAGGATTATCAGAGTGAGGGGCAGCTCTTTCCGTGAGTAAAATACAATTTATTATAAAGTAAAAACAACTGGTAACAAACAACTCGGCGAATCTTCAGTCCTTAGAAAGACATAATAATAATAATAATAATGTGGACTTATATAGCAGACGTATCCACCAAACTGGTACTCAGGGCGCATTATATTATTACCCCTGCTCATCAGGTTCATAAATCATTCCCGAAACCATCTCAGCTCCCTGGGGAGTATAGAGCTCAATTGCTGCCATAACAGCGCATATAGGGCTAATCAAACACAACAACCAACTCTGCCCTCACAGGTACCCATTTACCCCTGGGTGGAGAGAAGCAATTATGTTAAAGTGTCTTGCTCAAGGACACAAGCACCATGGTCGCAGTTGGGACTCGAACCCACATTCTGACGACTCAGCCATCAGAACACAAATCCGATGCACTAAACCGCTCGACCATGGCACTCCATACGGTATATTTGCAGTGGGCAAACCCATGGCTCTATATAGGTTTGCAGACTGAAAACTGATTCTGGACCCACCCTTGTTCTAGTACCTTTGATGCTTCATTTGCCGACTGAGGCTCTAAATGCCGACTCAACTGAGAAAAATTGTCAGTGTCACACCCATGCTCGCTACGGCCCTGACCCTGGACTTGGGGCATTCGAAATAGAAGTAAAGAAACTCGGCATCAGGCAAATACTCACTATAACCTCAGAGTGACTTACAGCTCAATGTATGTTTTCGATATCCAGATGCAAATCACTGAAATATCCACACGATCTACCGAAGACGAGTATTATCATATGCTTCCATAACGAGGCGTGGTCCACTCTTCTGCGTACACTTCACAGTATATTGGACAGGTCGCCATTACACCTGATTCACGAGATTGTCCTAGTGGATGATGCAAGCAATCTAGGTGAGACAATATATTATAATAACCCTTGTTAGACCGTCACCGTTTTCACGAAGAGTCACTAATGTTAAAATGACAAATTATTCGTTTTCATGAAGAGTCACACATCCCCAAAGATGCATGTAATACATTGCAACAGAAGGGCGTAAATGTAGGTCAAATCATTTTTGCGTTTTCACGTTTTCACGTGACATGCGCGTCCCTTTCCTATGTAAAAAAAACACGTATTCAGATGGGCGTATAAGTAGGTCATCTCACTTTTTAGGTTTCACGAAGAGACACATATCTTTGACTAATTACTATGGCAATTAGCCAATATTTTAAAAGAAATTAGTTAGTCAATGGAGAGGTTAAACTTTTACAGAATCATGTAAGGGGTTTTAAACTGCAAACCGTGGCTTTAGTATTGCAGATTTGCAGTTTTAAGCTAAGCACAGTATAAAATCTCAAACACGTCATTTGAGATATGTGGCTCTTCGTGAAAACGGTGACGAGACTTCCTTCCTCCGTTGCACTTCAGCTGGGTATTATATGAACTTGGTTTATAAGTCTTACACCACAGTAAGAAAAACCTGTCTATTTTTCTTGTAGCCCAAGTTTTACACGTGAGAAGCTTCGTGAGCGTGGAATTACATGTTGTTTGTGTATTGTTTATTTGTTTGTTTTTTGTTTATTTGTTTGTTTGTTTTTTGTTTATTTGTTTGTTTGTTTTTTAAGTAGGAAATTGTAGATTAATGCCATTTCTTGTCCAGAATGGTGTCTAGTCTGGCACCTGTCCGATACATCCCTATGAACATAAGGACAGGCTCTGGGTACCACGTGTTATGGATTTTCATTAGTGTTATCAATCTGGACGTGGCGAGAGATTTCACTGTAGCTCGTAAACCCCAAACAACTTACAAAAAAAAAAAAAAAAAAAAAAAAAACCAAGAAAGACGATGAAGGAAGTTTTCTAGAAGTTTGAGGATAACCACTTTAAAATTATATTCTAGAAAGAAAAACAATACAAATATACAACAAACTAGTTACCAGGTAGGGTCTGGAATTACAATCTCAGCTTGGGTCCGAATGTGATACAAAACCCGAAGGTTTGTAATAAAATGAAAACTCCAGCCAACCTGATCCCTTATAGCCAATGGTTGTCACTTCTTTTCCCTCATAAAATAAACTACATTGTGATATCGACGCTTTTTTGGTGGAGACACACAAATAATTTCATTAATTACATATCCAGTTATATCCTTCC